>CM053031.1:161612725-162812725 GCA_028564925.1 Lithobates sylvaticus
AGGCAAAGAGGGGCTCGTATCCAACTGTAGACTTATTTATATGCCAAAAATGCCCCTTCCCCAGTCTCAATGTTCATTGGCTCCCGGGGGTCTTTGGGCTAGCTCAGTGATTGGTCCTTTTCTAAAGGCAAAACCCCTGTTAGGTGGTCTCCAAGATCTATGAGTCATCAGTTCTACCTAGGTAAAAGGGAGGGACTGGTGACTCACAGATCCTGATAAGCAGGTATGACAATAGTATGTTAATGACCCCTGGGGAGAAGGAGCCACATCTATTGTAAGAGAACAAGAGATATTCAATTAACACCTGGGCACAGTCCATCTATGGAACCAATGTAAAAAAACCTAGCTTGCCTGTCATAAAAATATATATAAAATATATATATACACATCCGATGGGGCATGGCAATCCAATTCCATTTTAAATATTCAAAATCTCCAACACAGTTCCCCCTGAAGTTCATTCTTGAACTTAAGTCAATGATTTTGTACCCCCCCCCCCCCCCCCACAACAGCCCAGAAGTCCCAACCCTTCCCCACCACCGCCACGGCCTCCTCTTCCTTTCTTGAACACGCCGGAACTCCTCAAGGTAGGCTCAAGACAGGAAACAAATCCAGGTGCCCTTGAGGCTTCACATCTAAACCATGAGTGTCTGTACTGCAATGTTTCATCGCCCCTCTGCCTTGGAAGAGCGGAACTCCAACATTGATGGCGGGATCCTGGCATATCAAGTCCTGTAACTTGGTGAGACCGTGTAGTGGTTTCTCCGCTTGGATCGGACCGCGAGACAGCACTTTTCAGCATGGTGAAGAACAGTTCAGGGTAGTCTTACTTGTCCCATTTGTCTCAAGAGATGACTTGATTGTCTTCAGGTGGTGGTTGGGCGGGCCTCCAGACCGTCGTGCATGAATACATAAAGCAAACAAAAAAAGGAGAATGTCAGTGTACAGATATTGGAGGAATGCCAGACAGGAGCTCAATACTTATAAGGGGTGCAATGGGGATGAGTAAAGTGGGCTCCCCACAGGGAACGGAGTCCAAGCAACAGACAGTATCATCCATGGCCCTTGATGGTAGGGATAGTCAACACTGCCTGTCATTGCAAGGTCCCGGGGTCCACCACACCTGCTCACGGGGCTCAGGTTAAAGCAGTAGGGAGACTAAGGGGGTAGCATTACATTAAGACATAAAAACACGGGATGTCCAGGGATACTTTTGGTTCAAAGTATGGTACACTACTGGCGGGCAGGGGAAATCCTTTTAAACAGATACATTATCTTGAGAAGATGGATGATGAAAACCCAGAGAAAACTTTAGAATGAAGCAAAAGAAACGGAAGAGAGGTGAGTAATGAAAATGAACGAAAATGGTGGAATAATGGAAAGGGGAAGAAAAAAAAACCTACAGATTTAATGCTACTCCAACCAAGACGGTTAAAGAGCATTGAATCTGGGTTAGACAAAAAACAAATATAATGGTTGGAAAAAAAACAAAAAATAAATAAAAAAATAAAAATGAAAAATAAAAAATAGCACCAAAAAATCATAATAAAAAAATCAAAAACAAAATATAGTTTCTAAAAAAAAAAAAATTCTCCCATACTAGCAATTAGCAGTATTTTTTTCCCAGGTCAGGTACACAGATATTAATAATGAGGGGGAGGAAAAAAAAAATAAATAAAAATGATCAAAACCTTTTTTTGGAATTTAGGTAAAACCTGACCGCATATTATTAAAAAAAAAGCTTATCCTTAGAACAAAAAAAACAAAAAGAAAAAATATAGTTCTCGGGTCCTCTTTTAAATGCACACAATCCCCTACGTTGGTCTCTAGTAGTTACCCAAATTAGGACCGCAACAGGGTGGAGTTTACTAAAGCTGTGGCCCTACCTGAATTAACCTTTCCCACTAAGAAAGTCAACATTAGGAGATATCTGGATTGACCTCTTTTGATCTTGAGATCACCCAAATCGTCCACTTCACTCCTCCCATGTTCAACATTAGGACCGCTCTGGAACTCCTCCACCCCAATATGTCCAGCCAGCCCCTACCCTGACCACCACTAGGTGATCCCTAAAAACTCTTAATGTTACCTCAGCTAGCTCCATATCAGATAATTCCCAACAGCTATTATTTTGCACCACCCTCCTCTCCTTAGATCATAAACCTCTGAGTAGGGCCCTTCTATTCACGCCCTGCCCAGACAGTTGTCCTTAAACCACCCAACTACCAACTTTTTAACTTCTCCCCGAACCCCAACAGAAGTTTCAGTAGGTGTAAGGGGAGGTCAGATTTTCCATAAAACCTTCCTTCAGGGGTGATTGGGGTACAACCCGGGGTTCCTGCTATATCCATGCCAAGGGCAAGAGGAGATGTACAATAGACTCCCCGAGGTAGTGTACCCTGCTGATTACCATTTAACCTGATGCTGAAAACAGTGCATCATTAGACATGTGATACCAGCACCAGTACCCTGGTAACTTTGTTAAGGGCCAGTTGGGACACTACCCCGGCCTCCATTAGACACGACCCCCTCCATTGTTGCCTTTTCCCATAGCACAACACCTTCCTTTCTCCAGCACTCATTCGTACCAGTCATCTGAGGGTGTCCGGACTCAAACCATCAGAACAAGATGGACTGCAGGGTGTAAGCCAGTAGAGTCTGTTAAAGGCTAGTACCCAGATTGACCGAGATATCTGCACAATGCTCCATCCCTGTCATTAGGGATGAGACCAGTGTAAGTTAGATTTTGATGATCCTGGAACTGAGTCATCTACCAATCTATTATGATTCATAGGCAACCTGGATACTACCCTCACCTACCCGGTGCCCCCCCCCCTCCAGCTCCAACGGCTGTCTCCATTAAGCCTCTCTTTATCCTAAGTATGGGAAATAGTCTGAAAACCCGTATTGAAAACCACCTGCCAACAGGTACACTCGATTCTTTATAGAGGCTGCACACCTTCTCCCTCCTTTATCAATTCGGTAATCAGACCATGTTATCCTTCACCCATACAAAATTAACTGCCTATACTATTCAGACAGGACTCACATGAATGACAGGGGCATAGCATCACGGGGGCACTGGGCTTCCTGGCCTGCAGGACACAGATTAACTGAGGAGAATACGACATGCCTATACATCCTGCACAACTTTTTCTCCAGACTCAACCAAAACTATACAATACGAGGCCAGACCTATACACTTTCAACTTGTATGCAATCCGGCAGGCCCTCGTACTTCACCTCTGCAGATAAATCTAAAGAAAATTAAAAAAAAAAATAATAAGATAAAAATTGCATAATGTATATCCAGCTCGAGAAACTCCTGTTACCAAACACCACTGGCCAAAGGGCAAAGAAAAAAAATCCCTTGCAGCACTGAGACCGCTGAACAGTCGGGGGTACAATTCGAGCCAACCTGTGTACTTTGAAACCCCCCAGATATTAGCGACAGATATGCCACAGACACTTTAGACAATTCATAACACATCGTCACGTAAACATAGTGACACTGGACAGGATGTGGGTTGAATCTTTACTTGGGGACAAAGGTTGCTTAAGGGACATTAACATACCTTAGCCTGAGGCAATGAGCAGAGCTGGAACAACTAGGTAACTAATTACCATAACCGCAGGGGGGTGAAACAGTCCTAAACAGTATTTTTTCCCCCCCACCAGTAATCAGTGGAGCACAGAAACTCGTTCTTTATACAGGTTGGATTAGAAAATACCACACCCACTTAGGTAGTCCAAAACACAGCTGAATGGGCTGACCACTAGGAGCATAAACCACATAATGGTGCTGAACCCAGGGAAAATAGAAAAATTGTCTACGATTTCCTTCTGGTTCTGAAAGCCGTGAAACCCAATTATCCTCTGAAAAACACCAATAAAATTTAGTAATAAACTTTCAATTTTTCGCCTGAAAAAAAAACAATGGTTAAATATCTGTAACAAGACATTAGCATATGAAACAAATATACATTTACATTACATAAACAGTGCACCTTATTTTAAAATAGCAAAAATTGTTGAGCTCAACTTATTATTAATATGTATTACTTAATACATTTTAATACCACGTGGATTTGTTTTATGGTATACCAATAATTCCCCAAAAAAAAAATATTCACCATGGTGAGAAAAAAAAAAAATTAGCAACTCGCAATAAAACGTTTTTTTTTTTCCATTTTTCAACAAATCATACTTCACCAGAAAATCTCTTGCCGAACTGTCTTCTGGAAAACAAACATTTTAGTAGATGCATCTTTCAATTCATTAGTACAGATCTCAGGTCATTTGCATGTCAATACAGTTTTTTGCATACTCACAGATCTGGTCGGAAACAAGGGGGGGTCATTTGGGTTGGCTGTCAGCAGCTGCGACAGACACAGGACACAAAATATATATATGGCATATTCCACACCCTCGCACGATTAGCTGGGTCAAAGATGACCTCTAGACATCACACATATTTCATATTTTCTATAATAAAAACGCTCACCTTCCAGGGATTTATTCTTGCAAAAACACCCGGAATGAAACATGGTTGGTGACAATTGGATTAGCAGCATTGTTGGTGTGGAGGCTGTTCCCCTGATCATCACCGCCACTACTCTGGGGATGTGGTTCTATTGGCTGTCATTTGGTGCGCTTTCTCCTTACCTCCCACCATAAAAATATTCACCTCATCAGTTCTATGCATGGATTCTACCATCCATGCGTTCCATGCATCTCTTTATTGTACCACCGGGCTTCCTAAGCTTTTGGTTTAAAAGTACCTTTTTTAGAATAATTTCTCCCTGTCCACTGATCCCACTCTTGCATATTTCACAGTCCAAGGCCCATATTTATCTATCATTTCTTCCTTCGGGGTCAAGTGGTATGGTTCCCCACGGTTAGACACCCTCTTTCAAGCGATTCGATTACCCATCCTTTGCGGACAATGGACCTTGAACTGATCCCCCAACCTCGTTAGAGGTTGCCTACTTCAGAGGTAGCTACTCTCTGGACAAGAAGTGGGTAGATAGGCCCCTCCCCTATCAACGTTGCTGCCTTTTTTTCACTACTTGCCAGAGCAATATTCTCTGCCCGGCTATAGTCCTTCAAAAAATTAGCCTAGAGATTTCCTGAACCAAATAATAGTCCAATCCCTTCCGTGGACTTTTCAGAAATATTCCAAAAGAAATGCTTAACAAAAGTTTATTACTTCTGTTATCTCAAGAATGTTTAGCACAAACTTGGATAATCCGGACCCTATGCGTATTATTAAAGGAGGTAGTTATCTGATGCACACCTAATTGCAATATGATTTATAGTAGTTACAACATCGCCAGTGTTTACAGATCTAATTACAAAACTTACGATTCACAGTTAGCAGTTTATAAAGAGAAAGATTCATACTAGGGCTGAAACAACTACTCGACCATAAAATCAATCGACTACTACCTTCACAATTGATCGGCCAGTAACACAATGGGATTAAAAAAACAAAATGAGCCCTCTATTGTACAAAAAAAAACAACAATCACAAATGTAAACTATAGCTTCCACAGCTCTACAGTAAAACTGAACCCCATACAGTAGTGACTATCTGCTCCCCAAATTACCCTCTTGAAATGTATCGATAAATTCCATTTAGAAATGTCTGTTTAGAGTCTTTACTAGTTTGTCACAACTCCTCATCCAATATGCCTAAATATCATACACCGCTGTCATCACTAGAGCTCCGTGGAGACTCAGAGTAGACCCAACCATGTGTCCTGTTCACTTTCTTAGCTAGTTGGAAAATACACTTTAAAAATATAAATAAAGATACTTCTCTTCCTTGTCTTGTTCATCAATCTTCTCTGTAACGTCCGAGTCACTTGTCACCTGTCACCTGTCACAAACTTGGCTAGAATTAGAGTGGTTAGTATCATTGGTTTGGAAAATTGTCACTCAGCCCATCCTCTTCCCCCCCCTTTTCCTCATCTTTACAAAGTGGAGGAAAACATACAGGATTTAGAATGGTGCAGAGCCTCCTTGGACCTGAAAAGATACTTATACACACACAAGTTATTAATGTGTCATTCATAAACAATACAACATTTGTAAATTGTCAATGACATTCCTCATAACCGATAATACTTTTTTTAACTAAAATACAACACCCACAACACGACTGTCGCGGTAGGTTCAGACTTATTCTTGTTACCACATAGAACATGACACAACTAAAACTTTAGACAAACATTTTGATACAAATGTGGGGGAGATATTTCATAGTTCCTAAATCAAAAATTTTAATTAAAACCAACCAGATGGAATTCTGCCTTCACTCTTAGCAAAAAAAAAAACTACATACAATGGGACAGACATGAGAACATCTCAGAATATTGTATGGACCAGCCACACCAAGTTCTGGAATGGGCATCTGGATTTTAAGCACAGTTCCTCCTCTGAGAATCACAAAAGCATGTACTACACATCCATCACCCCACTCATCATTACAGATTTCTGAAGCCACAACTGAACTACTTCCAAGATATTTTTTATTCTGGGGTCTCGTACCACCAGACATCAAAAATACCCTCCACAGCTTTAAGGGGTCTCATGTCCGGAGCCCCAAACCCAGATCTCATGTGTAAGGCAGCTGTCTGACTGGTTTGGGGCCTCATCCAGGGCACCCATGCACTAATCAGATCAGTACTGCTAGTGACTTATTTTTACAGTACTGGCACCCAGCGTTTTCCGATTATTATACACGGCCTACTAGTATGCTAGCGTACTAATCCTCACATTTACTCTACTACCGGTTAAATGTGTTGTCAGACAAACTACAAAACACCATGAAATCCTCCACTATTCAAAACAAATATTATGGCTTCTCTCTGTACCTCGATATTACAATAATTTTAATGTCTCTCCAAAACAGTATTACAATATAAATCTTATTTTGTCTATCAAGACATTAGAAAAATCTATGGCTAGCATCAGCCAATAAAAATCCCCCTTGACTCACATATCCCCCTGGGAAGTCAAACCACCAGTTTTAAAACCAGAATACCACACAACAGTGCAACAAAACTCCTGCAAAAAGACGGCTGAAAAAGGTCAATCAAAGCCCTTCCCTTCCACTGTAGGCCACAAACAATCAAAAATGACATACACCATTTTAAAAGTACGCCTCTATAAACACAAATAGCAATTCCATCCAAACACAGCGGACACAAAATGGCAGCCGGGCCAAACGAAAATCAAGACCTGGCCCATGGTGAAAAATGGCGCCATTAATTCAGTACAAGATTCAGCTCGGGGCTAAAATTATCAGAAACAAAAAAGCAGTTGCAGTAATCGCAAATCGGTCAACGGCAAAATGGTGGATGAGATCCGGACTACAGAAAAATGGCCGACATTAACAAATGAAAACCAACACACAAACTTTTTTCCTCCCTACAAACACTGACCATACAATTGAGACACCAATATTACCACTTATCCCTAGACAAACACAATTAGGGTCTATCCTAAAATATAGGCATATTCAACTAAACATAATTGTTGGAGTAACAGCGCTGTCTAAACTAGTGAAAAATTAACACATATACTATTTAAGTAGTTAATGTGAAAACATTATTTTATGTCTTTTGTGAAAAAAAAAAAAATATATATATAATGGATTCCTGCTGCAACCTTATGTGAGATACACACAAAAACACAAGAAAAAGAAAAACTGGCTGCGCTGGAATAATAGAAATCAATAAACACTCCTATTGTGTAGGCTAATACATTTAAACTGCCTTAGTGTACGATTTAAAAAAACTTTTGAAGCTATCTAAATTATGTACACTTTGTGACAAGTGTAATATATGTATGATCCAAAGTACAAATACTAATAACAGAAATACTATTAATAATATCAGAAATACATAATAGTGAATCCGAGTTCAAATATGATCGCATAGAGAACAACAGAGGTCCAACATGTGGACTAATAAAAATTAAGGGAGAAAGTTCTGTTCATGCAAAGGGGTCCACCACAAGGTTTAGGGTTCAACTAGTGATCGTTCTCAGTGTTGTAACATCAGACACCCACGACCCAAATACAAAGCACAATATTTGGCTCTGAGAGTTCACAGCCCTTCCCCCCATGTTCTCAGTTAGAAGCCTGAGCCCCCCCCCCCCCCCTCCTAGGGTGTGACAACTTCTATTGTGTCCCAACAATACATGGTCTACTGGCTAAGAAACAGGTTTTTCGACTTAAAAACCAAACCCTTTTTTAAAAAAAAATATATATATTTTTGCACTTATGGGGACTTATCTTGGTCATAAAGGTCAAAATCATAGTTCATTTCTCATATACATCACAACTACCTACAACATATAGTTACAGTCAGCAGTTTCCCATACAATATATGGCTGGTTGCACACAATCATTGTACGCTGATTATACATTAAACCAACGCTCCCAAAATGACATCCTTCTTGAAGGATGTCATTTTTTTTTTTTTTTTTTAAATAAAAAATTTGAACTCTGAGTCTGATATCAACCAGACTCAGCTCCCCAACAGTACACACAGCATACATCCTCCAAGAGCATACACAGCATATCTCTCCTCCAATCATAGAGATATCTAAGAACAAACCGCCTCTTTCTTCAAACCCCACATATTAACCAAATCATACACCACGCTTTCTCCCCAAGTCTATCAACCGATTACTAACACAATCGTCAGTTGCAGCCCCAATTCATACACAAGGTCATTCTGTGCGACCTAGGCTCCATTTCCACTAATGCAATTTGCCATGCGACTTTGGACACAGTAGCACTACAAGTCACAGCCCATTGATTTCAATATCACCAGTCCCAATCTATGCGACTCAAAGCTGCAATGACTATGAAAAGGTACCTGCACCACTCCTATGCGACTCCGGATGCGACTCCGACCCAGAGTGTAAATTTGGATTAAAGTTGCATTCAAAGCCACACCAAAGTCGCACCGCAAGTCATACTCTAAATCAGGTGACTTTGGAGGAGTTGCACAAGTGGAAACGCAGCTCTAGGCCTACCGGTGTGTGTCCCAATCACAACGGTTGGCCCAATCTCATTCAAATGAACTAAAATTGCTTTTTTTTTTTGTTTTTGTCAAAGGCGCATATCCTTTTCCACTGTCTCCAAGATTCCAAATGGAGCCCTTCTATTCACACGTACAATTTATTTCACTTATATACCCATTATTCAAAATCAGTCTCATCACAGTATTATTGCAGACAAAAGGTAAACAGTAAAGTTCTGATAAGTTTTTTTAGTCTGGGTATTCACATGGGAGACAAACCCAGCTTTGTCTTCCATACAAGAAATCGCATTCACCCCAAACATTAAACTTTCTCACACAGGGGCACCATCTGTTAAATCTGAATTTCTAGCTTAGTTAAAATCATTATAGATACAAAAATGATAAAGTGAATAACGCAATTACCCCTTTGTCTGTATAAGCATATAAACGTACGATAACCGTGCGAATAGATAAACAATTACAATTTATTTATATGTCCAGAAAAATAATAAAGAAACATTTCAGATTACCCAACATAGTATAGAGATGTTATAAATGCCATGTGTTTACAAAGACAATGCAGAAAGGGGATATAATTACAATGGACATACAATGTTCCTTAAATCTTAGGTGTATCTTAATATAGAAGAATAGTCGGGAAGAGTAAAGAGAGAGAGAGGGAGAGAGAGAGAGAGAGTGATACATTACCCCGGCAGCTCACATATTCAGCATCAGGCAAAGAGGGGCTCGTATCCAACTGTAGACTTATTTATTTGCCAAAAATGCCCCTTCCCCAGTCTCAATGTTCATTGGCTCCCGGGGGTCTTTGGGCTAGCTCAGTGATTGGTCCTTTTCTAAAGGCAAAACCCCTGTTAGGTGGTCTCCAAGATCTATGAGTCATCAGTTCTACCTAGGTAAAAGGGAGGGACTGGTGACTCACAGATCCTGATAAGCAGGTATGACAATAGTATGTTAATGACCCCTGGGGAGAAGGAGCCACATCTATTGTAAGAGAACAAGAGATATTCAATTAACACCTGGGCACAGTCCATCTATGGAACCAATGTAAAAAAACCTAGCTTGCCTGTCATAAAATATATATATAAATATATATATACACATCCGATGGGGCATGGCAATCCAATTCCATTTTAAATATTCAAAATCTCCAACACACTGGTGATTCTGACACACCTCTCTCCTCCACCCCCTCCTCTTCTTCTTCCTCCATTGCCTCTTCCTGTGCGTTGTCCTCGGAACCAGCGGTGCTCCGTAGGCGTTCAAGGGGCTACGCAAGTACACAGGCCATGCGTGGTGCTTGCGCTGGTGTGCTTGGGGGACAGGAGCCACACTGGGGCAGAGATTCTGTCAGCTCTGCAGGGGCAGACAGAGAGGTGGTTGATGCCATGCCAGCTTAAGCCAGGAATGGTGGTTTGCGACAATGGCACCAACCTCCTCTCCGCCCTCTGACAGGGACAACTGACCCATGTGCCCTGTTTGGCTCACATCCTTAACTTAGTGGTGCAGAGGTTCTTGGGCAGATACCCGGGCTTACAGGATGTCCTGAGGCAGGCCAGGAAAGTCTGTGTGCATTTCTGCCGGTCATATATTGCCAGTGCTCGGCTGGCTGACCTCCAAAAGGAATTTAACCTTCCCAAGAACCGCCTAATCTGTGACATGCCCACCAGGTGGAACTCAACTTTGGCCATGCTGCAGCGGCTGCACATGCAGCAGAGGGCCATCAATGAGTACCTGTGCGACTATGGCACCAGGACAGGGTCAGGGGAGCTTGTTTTTTTTCCCCCCACGCAGTGGGCCATAATCAGTGATGCATGCACTGTCCTGTCACCATTTTGACAGTGCATGCATCAGTGACACTGTCCCTCTTGTCCACCTGTTGGAACACACGCTGCATGGAATAATGGACAGGGCACTTGAGGCGGAACAGAGGCAGGAAGAGGAGGACTTCCTTACCTCTCAATGCCCTCTTTATCCAGACAGTGGTCCTGCTGGCCCACCGATCACACAGTAAGAGGACGAGGAGGATTGTGTCAGCATGGAGGTGGAGCCTGGCACTCAGCATCAGGTGCAGTCTTTAAGGGATCATTTACAGTCCCAAGAAACACATGGACTTGTACGTGGCTGGGAGAAGGTGGCTGCGGATCATGTCATCCTTAGTGACCCAGAGGACCCCGGACCGAATGCCTCAGCTAACCTACACTGCATGGCCTCCCTGATCCTCCAAAGCCTGCGGAAGTATCCTCATATTCGTCGGATCAAGGAGGGGGATCATTACTGGCTGGCGACCCTCCTTGATCGACGTTACAAGGGTAAGGTTTCGGACCTTATCTTGCCGTCGCAGAGGGAGCAGAGGATGAAACATCTTCGGGAGGCCTTGCAGAAAGGTCTGTGCAAGGCGTTCACAGAGACTGGGAGGTTACAAATTCCTGTTCCTGGACAACGTGTTGCTGAGGCTTCTGTCAGTCAAAGAAGGAGCGGTGGAGAAGGTGGCCGTCTGACCAATTTTTTTTAGTTCGCAGCCCCAAGGTATGATCGGTTCCAGCAACCATCGCCAGCGGCTGTTTTACATGGTGCCGGAATACCTAGGGGCAAGATCAGACTTGGACACCTTTCCCACCGAAAATCCTCTGGGTTACTGGGTCTTGAGGATGGATCACTGGCTAGAGCTTGCACAGTATGCAATTGAGGTATTGACCTGTCCTGCATCCAGCGTTCTTTCAGAACGCACATTCAGTGCTGCTGGAGGCTTTGTAACCGATCAGAGTGCACCCGAGTGACTATTTTGTTATGCTGAGTGACTATACTTTTCCTCCTCAATGATCATGCTAATAGCTTGTACGAACATTTTTGGCTCTGGGCACCGCCACCAGTGCCTAAGGCCCATTTTTTCAGCCCCTAGGGGTGTGTAATTACAATTTTTGATGTAATACTTTGCAGCAGGGCTCATTCCTGCGCTCAAACTAGAGTATCTGTGATTTAACCATAGATGCAGCTACAAACTAATAAACGCTGGCATCTACTGGTTGAAGAATATATCTCTGAATACTTATATTGATGTAGTTGTTTGATAAAATGCACATGTGGGGGGGCCGTGGCTGGCGGTGGAGCGAGATGGCCGCCTGATACCTCAGATCCGCTCAGCCGTGGGACACCCAGCAACCCACAGCACTATACATCAGCGATTCCCCCCTCTGTCACACCAGAGGGGAGACGACTTGACTGGCACCCAATCGGTATGTCTAGAGGGAGGAATAACAGCCTGCACAAGCCGCGCTGCCTCACTGATTATTTCAGTATAGCAGACATGCAGAACAGCAAAGATGGCGCCGACACTGCGCCCCACGCCTCCTCCCCAGACACTCACAGGAACATGTCACCATGCCAGAGGAGATAGATAGCACAGCTCCAGACACAGATTCCTCTCAGCTTACTTCCGCTGATCGAGGTAAGAGAGCCACTTAGTCTTCAGCCCTCTCTCCTACTTAAAAAACAACACTGGGAGCAGCTATAGGCCCTAAAATAGCTTGCTCTGACTCCCTAGCTACTCTGCCTGCCTCTGACCAGCTCGCGTCTGAGCACACCTTCAAGCTCATGCTGCTGTCCCTGCATAATGATATGCGCAAATGAGCTGAGGTCCTCTATCTCCATGTTATACTCCAGATTTGATCATGCGGAAGACCACACTGATGATCTGGAAAAGCAAATCACTGAACACACTGCGGCCTATAATGAAATGGCAGATTCCCATGATCAACATACTGAGGAGATACACTATCTGCAAGCCAAAGTCGCAGATTTAGAGGACCGTTCAAGGAGGAATAACATTAAATTCCAGGGTGTACCAGAAACTGTTAAACCTCCCAATTTGATCCCTTACATCCAACAACTATTCCTCACGCTCATTCCTCAACTGCGTCAAGCTGACATGGTTATTGATCGGGCACATCGCATTGTCAACCACCTTCCTGCAGCTGTATCACGTGACGTATTGGCACGTATCCACTTCTTTCAGGTGAAAGAAAAGTTCATGGCAGCTGCCGGATCCACTTCTCCACTACCTGACCCATACTCTTCTGTGTCACTATACACAGATATCTCTGTTGCTGCGGCACAAAAGCAGAGGGAATTCTCCCAGGTAACATCAATCCTTAGAAACCACAACATCCCGTATAAATGGGGCTTTCCAACTAAACTGGTAGTCACGTACCAGAACCAAAACACCAACATCTTCACACACAAAGATGGAACCAAACAAATGCTTAATTGGGGCCTGATTACCTCACCACTGCCTGACCCGCTACCTCAGCGAACATCAACACAAACCCAGGATACCAGGCGCAACACCTCTGTTACCACTCGCAGGTAAAAACTTCCTATGTCTTCACTCTTTCAGGACACAAGGTATCCCTTGTAATTTTTTGACCTAACAAACCTGCAATCTCTCATCTTAATGTATGTCCCCAATGAGCGTAATACTGACTGCAGTCTTTATTCTCTCCCCAGAGAAGAAAAAAGTGGCAAGCAATTTACAGATCTTTTTTTTTTTGCTTTTCTTTTCTCTTCTACATAATTTTATTTTTTACCAATTTTGTTCACGTTATTACTGTTTTACTGGTTAACTTTAGACTGTTTGTTAGCTCTGAATATAAAACCTTCTAGGAAGGAGAGGGGGGAACATGAGGCCACATACCTCAGGGATTTTTTGTAGATGGTATCTAATAGGTTAATGTATAAGGACAAAATAGAAATGTATAAAAATAGAATTTTTATTTTCCCATAGGGGTAGACCACAACAAGGACACAAGTAATACATCCATACTTTACAGACATATGAGTTAAATCAGATAAAGATGTAGAGCTTCGCCATACTCGACATGTTTCACTCTATGGAGTTTCTTCAGGAGTTTGATAGGTTAAGCTCAAAAGTGTACTGAAATAACAAAGTCGCATGAGAATCGCATCCTTTTTCAAAAATGTACAGATCAGATGTACATAATTATACAATAATATAAAACAGTTGGCTCAAAAATAGAGTATACATCTAAAAAGATGAGCAGTTAATACATGAATTTTGTTGTAAATGTTAACAGGGGGGGGGGGGGGGGGGGGGGGGGGGGGCATAGAAAGCAGAGGGAGGGCATTGAGAGGTAAAGCCAGGCAAAACTTACCAACAGGACTTGGATGGATCTAAAGTAGGTCTGTTATACATACAATGTAAATTTGTTTTAGGGTATAGAAACAAATAGATTGTAGAGAGAGATGAAGTAGCTTCCAAAATGCCACAGATCTCCACAGCTCCACAGCGACGCACCAACTGACGTCATGCATCGGCGACAAGGTTCGCCGCTGACGCATGCGCACCATTCACCCTTTGACGTCCAGGGCGGGATATGGCCGCTTTTGGCGCCCACGATCTAGCGGTGACGTCAGACGCCGTCGGATCGGAGAGCCGCTACTTATGGCAGTTCCCTCTGCCATTTTTCATATCTGCCTGGAATCTTCAGCACATGAGAGGTTGAGGTGGTTTTATCCGCCCCCACTCAATGGCAATTCCGCTACCGACATTTTACTCAGCATAGGGTAAGACACTTTTTAACTTTACTCCTCTATACCACTGACTCTACTCTCTTTACTTCCCCCAACTCATAAATTTACTTTTTTTTATTTATATACAGCAATTAACGGAGTGTCTTTCACTCTGCTGCATTGCAGACAAACCTGAGAATGACTTTTCAAATAAATTTTGGATTGATTGCAATTATTTGCACAGTATACTGAACTTTCATGAGCTCGGTTACTCTCAGCGTACTTTGCTACAGGTACTATTCATTTATTTATTTATCTATTCATTCACCAATCTGATATCAGTACATTATGAACCACATCATACACAATACCCCATTAATCTAGTTTCACTTATTTCTTCAACACTTTAGCGTGACTCTCTGCAAGCGACACAGTGTTGATCTGTGGCATTTTGGAAGCGACTTCATCTCTCTCTACAATCTATTTGTTTCTATACCCTAAAACAAATTTACATTGTATGTATAACAGACCTACTTTAGATCCATCCAAGTCCTGTTGGTAAGTTTTGCCTGGCTTTACCTCTCAATGCCCTCCCTCTGCTTTCTATGGCGCCCCCCCCCCCCCCCCCCCTGTTAACATTTACAACAAAATTCATGTATTAACTGCTCATCTTTTTAGATGTATACTCTATTTTTGAGCCAACTGTTTTATATTATTGTATAATTATGTACATCTGATCTGTACATTTTTGAAAAAGGATGCGATTCTCATGCGACTTTGTTATTTCAGTACACTTTTGAGCTTAACCTATTAAACTCCTGAAGAAACTCCATAGAGTGAAACATGTCGAGTATGGCGAAGCTCTACATCTTTATCTGATTTAACTCATATGTCTGTAAAGTATGGATGTATTACTTGTGTCCTTGTTGTTGTCTACCCCTATGGGAAAATAAAAATTCTATTTTTATACATTTCTATTTTGTCCTTATACATTAACCTATTAGATACCATCTACAAAAAATCCCTGAGGTATGTGGCCTCATGTTCCCCCCTCTCCTTCCTAGAAGGTTTTATATTCATTCAAATTGGGATTTTGGTATCGCCACATGTTCAAGCTTCTTCATCTAACACATTAGAATGTTTGTTAGCTCTGTTTTGCCTACTGTGTAACACTACTATAGGTCAAACACCTCTTACATCTACCTGTGTGCAACAACTGAAAGCGTAATTCCTACACTTCCCCTCCACCACTCAATACCGGCCAAGATGTCTATCACCTTTACTTCAATCAATGCAAAAGGCCTAAATTCCCCTTACAAACAAAATTTACTATAGATGGCAGCATTAGCCCACACTTCTGACATACTATGTGTACAGGAAACTCATTTCATCTCTAGCAAACCCCCCCTTCCCCATACCCGCAAACAATACCCACACTGCTACTTCGCCAACTCCACGAAGAAGAAGGCTGGGGTTCTGCTCTCCATACGCTCCTCGGTTTCCTTTCAACCATTCCACACCGAAATAGATCCCGAGGGCAGATTCATAATTCTAAATGCAGCTTTCAACAATCATACTATGACTATTGCTAACATTTATTCCCCAGTACCAATCAAAACCATTTCTACAAAACCATAATGAAGAAATTGGAACCTTTTAAACAAGGCCCCTTGATCATATGTGGTGATTTTAACCAAATCATAGACCCCTTACTAGACACCTCAAACTTTGCCTGTAAACGCTCTACCTCTCTTTCCTCCCTGATCCACTCCGAGGACTTGTATGACCCCTGGAAATGCCTCCATGATACTAAAAGGGATTACACTTTCTTTTCACACACACAAAATGCATATTCCCGGATAGATCTCTTTTTGACTGACAAACCTACTTTACAGCTGGTCCAAGAAACTAAAATTGGGTTTATTATACTGTATGATCTGACCATGCATCAATCTCAATGAAGCTGTATCCAGCACTCACTACCAAGAATAACACTATCTGGAGGCTCAATACCTCTATTATTGCATGTCCACACTATCATAAAAAGATCCTATCTGAACTGCAACAGCATTTTACAACCAATGTTGGGTCTATAGACATGCCCACTACACTGTGGAATGCCCACGAGGCCTACATCAGAGGCCTCCTGATTAAGTTGGGGGCCAATGAGAAAAAAACAATACAATGCCACCACAAACAAACTTCTAGAGCATATACGCATACTCAAACAAGCCAACAAACCTCAACCCTCCCCCATGCTTAGCTCTGAACTGCATACAGCTAGACAAGCTCTCAGTGACCACCTCCACACAAAGTTTGACTACCACCTTTAACGCCTCCGCCTGCAATCCTACTCGCAACACAACAAACCTGGAGCATATCTGGCCAGACAGCATAAATGCAAACTCACAAAAACTAAAATCCCATACCTTACTGACCACGCCAGTACAAGACTCACCAACCCTAAAGACATTGCCGATCAGCTCAGCTCCTTTGACTCCAAATTATACAATCTATCTCCAATTCTGCCCCCCCCCCACCCTCCTCCGCTGACATAGATAGATTCCTAAAAGACATACACCTTTCCTCACTATCACAGGACAAATTACACCACCTTTTGGTTCCATTCTCTCCATCAGAAGTTAAAACAGCCATTGCCGCTCTACCATTACATAAAGCTCCAGGCCCTGACTGGTTCAGCAACGAGTACTATAAAACCTTCTCTAAGCTTCTTATCCCACATCTATGTCACTCCTTCAACTTCACTGCTAAAACTGGCTCCAATCCACCAGAATCTTTCCAAGTCACTATTGCCACAATCCCAAAACCAGGTAAACAAACCGATGACCCTGCCAGCTACAGACCTCATCTCCCTACTAAACACTGACACCAAATTATATGCCAAACTCTTAGCTACATGACTCTCAAATATTATCCCACAACTAGTACATACCGACCAAGTGGATTTTGTTGCTGGCAGATAGGGATGAGCCGAACACCCCCGGGTTTGGTTCGCTCTAGAACCTGCGAACGGACTGAAAGTTTGCGCGAACGTTAGAACCCTATTAGTTACAATGGACGCGAACGTTCGAAATCCAAAATGCTAATTAGAACGGCCAATATGCATGTTATTGTCATAAAACAGGTTTGGGGACCCGGATCCTGCCCCAGGGGACATGTATTAATGCAAAAACAGGTTTTAAAAACGGACGTTTTTTCGGGAGCAGTCATTTTAATGATGCATAAAGTGAAAAAAAAAGTGAAATATTCCTTTAAATATGGTACCTGGGGGGTGTCTAAAGTATGCTTGTGAAGTGGCATGTGTTTCACGTGTTTAGAACTTTCCCTTCAAAAAATGAAATTTGTAAAGGAAAAAAAGAAGCCATTTAAAACTGCTTGCGGCTTTAATGTCATGTCTTGTCCTGGCAATATGGATGAAAATCTTTGAGAAAAATGGCATGGCATCGGTCAGACGTCCACCTTCCCCACCGCTCCTTCTGCTACTGACCGAAGCCTCAGCAACTCGTCGTCCAGGACCAGGAGTTTGTAACCTCCCAGTCTCTGGGAACGCGTTGCACAGACCTTTCTGCAAGGCCTCCCGGAGATGTCTCATCCTCTGCTCCCTCTGCGATGGCAAGATAAGGTCTGCAACCTTACCCTTGTACCGTGGATCAAGGAGAGTGGCCAGCCAGTAATGGTCCCTCTCCTTGATCCAAAGAATACGAGGATCCTTCCACAAGCTTTGCAGGATCAGGGAGGCCATGCAACGTAGGTTAGCTGAGGCATTCGGTCCAGAGTCTTCTGGGTCACTGAGGACGACATGATCCGCAGCCACCTCCTCCCAGGCACGTATAAGTCCACTGGTTTCTTGGGACTGTAAATCATCCCTAAAAGACTGCTGCTGCTGATGCTGAGTGCCAGGCTACACCTCCATGCTGACACAATCCTCCTCCTCCTCATCCTCTTCCTGTGTGATGGGTGGGAGAGAAGGAACACTGTATGAATAAAGGGGGCCTTGAGAGGCAAGGAAGTCCTCCTCTTCCTGCCTCTGTTCTGCCTCAAGTGCCCTGTCCATTATTCCATGCAGCGTATGCTCCAACAGGTGGACAAGAGGTACAGTGTCACTGATGCATGCACTGTCACTGCTCACCATCCTCGTGGCCTCCTCAAATGGTAACAGGACAGTGCATGCATCCCTGATCATGCTCCACTGGCGTGGGGAAAAAAATCCGAGCTCCCCTGACCCTGTCCTGGTGCCGTAGTCGCACAGGTACTCATTGATGGCCCTCTGCTGCGTGTGCAGTCGCTGCAGCATGGCCAACGTTGAGTTCCACCTGGTGGGCATGTCACATATAAGGCGGTTCTTGGGCAGGTTCAACTCCTTTTGCAGCTCAGCCAGCCAAACACTGGCATTATATGATCGGCGGAAATGCACACAGACTTTCCTGGCCTGCCTCAGGACATCCTGTAAGCCTGGGTACCTGCCCAAGAACCGCTGCACCACCAGGTTAAGGATGTGAGCCATACAGGGCACATGGGTCAGCTGTCCCTGTCGCAGGGCGGAGAGGAGGTTGGTGCCATTGTCACAAACCACCATTCCTGGCTTAAGCTGGTGTGACGTCAACCACCTCTCGGCCTGCCCCTGCAGAGCTGACAGAACCTCTGCCCCAGTGTGGCTCCTGTCCCCCAAACACACCAGCGCAAGCACGGCATGGCATCTTTTTGCCTGCGTACTTGCGTAGCCCCTTGGACGCCTATGGAGCACCGCTGGTTCCGAGGACAGAGCACTCGAACAGGCCATGGAGGAAGAAGAAGAGGAGGGGGTGGAGGAGAGAGGTGTGTCACAACCAGTAGTAGCATTTTGGAGGCGTGGTGGCGGAACAACCTCCAACACTACTGCACCTTGTCCGGCATCCTTCCCAGCTGCCAAAAGAGTGACCCAATGGGCCGTGAAAGACAGGTAACTTTCCTGTCCATGCCTGCTGGACCATGAGTCAGCGGTAATATGCACCTTACCGCCCTGTCCAGCGAGGCATGGACATTGCCTTCCACATGCCGGTAGAGAGACGAAATCGCCTTCCATGAGAAAAAGTGGCGTTTGGGAACCTGCCACTGAGGAACCGCACATTGAACAAACTCACGGAAGGGGGCCGAGTCTACCAACTGAAAAGGCAGCAGTTGAAGTTCTAGCAATTTAGCCAAGCTAGCATTTAACCGCTGGGCATGTGGATGGCTGGGAGTAAACTTCTTTTGACGGTCCAGCAGCTGGGGCAGGGAAATTTGCCTGGTACAATCGGACGTCGGTGTACTGCTAGCAGAGTGCCCGCAAGTACTTGGCTGTGACACACTTAATTCTACACCTTCATTCCTCTCAGTGCAGCTTTCAGAGAGGACTGAAGGTATAGTTGGGTTGGAGATCCCAGCTGATGAGGAGCAAGGAGAGGTCCGCTTTGTTCTTTGGTGTGGGTCTTTAAGGTGCGCTTGCCAACGAGCTGGAGGGCAGGTCAACATATGTCTGGTCAGGCCTGACCAACTAAGATCTCTGGAATATTCGAGGGGCGTGACCAGATGTGGGAGAGTGAGTGAGGAGTGAGTGCGGCGTCTCGTTCCCCTCCTGCCTCCCGAGTCTCCTACCAAACAAATGCCCACGATTGATGAGACTGCCGACTACCTGAGACGCAGAGCGGAGCCGATGCTGAAGCTCATGGCTGTGTGAGAGGTGGCTGAGCAGGACGCAGACTCGGGCTGTGACGAGCCCTGCATACCTCTGTGATTGACTGATTATTTTCTCCTGGCGTCCGTGTCCCTGTGAGTGCGATCAGCACATACCCGGAAGCCGACCGTTCCAGGTGGAGGCGGCGGGAGTGAGAGACTCCGGCTGTTTCTCCCCTGGGAAGGGAGATCCGCCGGCTTGTGGATGCTGGATGAATTGACTGAGTACTGGAATCCGAAGAATTTAAATTGCTTTGCCACAAGGTGCACAGCCTGAACCCCGAGGATAATTGTGAGAGGCTACTGTGACTGTGAGTACTCCAAGTCCCTAAAAAGCTAATTGAATTACAAGGAGTTTTCTTTTTTCTTTTTTTTTTTTACTAGTCACCATACATAGACGGGGGGGGGGGGGGCACCCATCCCTTCCAGCATTCCAGGTGACCTGGTTGTGGGCTGACCATTGACTAGGCACTCGGACTGACCCTAGGGGGGTGCTTGCGCACTGGACCAGAACATTACCCACACTACAGCCGCATCGCATAAACTATGATCTGAGGGGGGTGCACCTGGCTGATCGCCCAGAGGACACGGCAGGTTTTCTTTGGGAATTGGTGAGAGGGGCCTCTCTATTACACACAGCATAATTCATCTGAATCTGCATACAGGCGTTTGCTGGAGGCTCCCCCTCTCCATTTTTATAAATCTGGTTGGCTCTGTCTTCGCTCCCAGACACTAAGCTTATACCTTTTTGTTGCTTGGGACGGCTTGCCTAGGGACTGGCCTGTGATACAAGCAGAACCCCGTTTTTGTTTAATGCTTGGGGTAGATCTATCCTAAAGTGGACTCTGATTCCACCCAATTTTTACCGCCCCCCTTTTCCTTTTTTTTTCCTTCTCTCCCCTTCCGGCCCCTCCATTCACGCTCTGGGCCAATTCAGGACTATAGAGTAGCGCTGGTGTTTCCTTTCCTTACTGGGGCGCCTCCAGGAAAAGGGGTAAATTTGTTTTGAACTCTTGTACATCGTCTGGAACTTAATCCAATAAATATGCCTTCACAACGCACCACAAAGGCAAGCCAGGCGGCCAACCAGGCAAGCCAGGCAGCTGCCAAACTGGAGAAATTTGCCCATGTTCCTGGTCAGGTGACGGCCCAGACTCCCACAAAAATCCAGACTTAGGCTCAGCAGGCCCAGACTGTTCGGACAGGGGGGGCGGGGGGGTAAGAAAAAGCCAAGGCCAGACCCAAGTAGCAATACTTACCACCCAGACACTATCAGCGGAAGGGGGGCAGCCGGGTGGGCAATTTCAGGCCCAGGAAATAGAGAGTACCCTGATATTGGGGGGAAGGCCTGATAAGGTAGAGGGGTCCGACCCAACGCTGAAGGAAGTGATGGAGGCTATTAATTCTTGTAGAACCTCCTTGAACGACATGACCCATCAGCTGAAAATAATACATGAGGATCTCTTTTGTATTAGGAATGAGTTACAAAAAGTCCAGGAGAGGACCACAATCTTGGAGGACAGACTAAGTTTAGTAGAAGACGATTTGGCACCATTAAAACGAGAAATGAATGAAATTAAAGATTTCCTGAATAAACAAGCAAACAAAATGGACGAGATTGAGAATAGGATGAGAAGGAAGAACATTCGTATAGTAGGTCTCCCAGAACACTCTGAGGGTCCAGACCCTGCCGCCTTCTTAGAAAAGTGGCTCTCTGAGATTTTTGGGCAGGACTCTTTTTCTTCGTTTCTCGCGGTAGAAAGAGCTCATAGAGTCCCCTCGAGACTCGTTAACCCCGGAGCCCCCCCAAGACCGCTTTTGGCAAAATTATTATTTTTCAAAGACAAAGTAACGATAATTCGGAAAGCGAGGGAACTGGGTAATATTCTTTACAACGGCACGAGGGTGTCTATTTACCCTGACTATTCACCAGAAAAAAAAAAAGAGAGCCAAATTCGGGGAGGTGAAACATAAACTGCGCCAAGCCAACCTTACATATGCCTCGCTATACCCAGCAAAATTGAGAGTGATGGCTCCGGGGGTGACTATATTCTTTGATTCTCCCGAGGTGGTAGAGGACTGGATCAAAAAATTCAAAGAATGACTTCCAGATCATGAGGACTAACTTCGCACGCTGGGGGCGTTTTTGGGGGGTGGGAGGAGCTGATGTTTGGATGGGGTGGGGGGGCGGGAGTGGTGGGCGACACACGGGGGGTTTGTCCCCTTTCCTTTTTTAAATTTTCTTTTCTCTCTTTCCATGGTGTCACCTCCCCTTTCCCGGCCCCCCACCCCCCCTTTTTTTCTTTTTTCCTCTGTTTCTTTAATTTTGGAGGCGGGGAGGGAGATGGGAGGGACTGATGGAGAGGAAGGCAAACAAAGGGCATTGCATTCCCAGGTTAGGGGGATGCAACAGGATGTTCTTAGGGAATGTATGTTTAGTATGACACTATTGAGCAAGGGGATGCAACAGGATGCTCTTAGGGAATGTATGTTGAGTATGACACTATGGAACAATTCTTGCACTGGGAGGGAGGGGGATGAATGGTTAGATATGGTGAAGGGGAGGGTTAGGGATAGGGACTATAAAAAGCAACAGACACTAAATCTTTTTTTTGTTCATAAGGTGTGTTTGGGTTGGTCACAAGAGAAGGCCCTCGGCCGAACCTAGGAAGGTTAAGTATGATAGATGTAAACAGAGTGCTGGGTATGATAGTGGTGAATGTGTGGGTGAATGGGTGAGGTATAATAAGTTCACAAGGCATAAGTATGCACGGAAAAATTTTGTACAGGTAAAAACTCACGTTCACAGTTTAAGATGGGATAGTAAGGTTCCACAAGTATTAAAAACAAGAACTAAATGGTTCACTATAATGAGCACGAGACTAAGGTTTAATGTTGTTAATGTAATTACTTATTATTATAATCACATATGATTAATACTACACAAGAGGGTAAAAAAAAGCTCACTATTTGTTCCTGGAATGTAAGGGGACTGGGAGATCCAGGGAAGAAAGCTGCAGTACGATCCATGGTTAAGTCCTATGGGAGCTCTATCGTGTGTCTCCAGGAGACCCATTTTACCAATGCTTCCTTACCCAGGTTAGGGTGGGGGGAATTTGCCGCTCAGTTCCACTTGGTTCATTCATCCTTCTCTAGAGGTGTTAGTATTCTGATCGGTTCAGGGATCACTTTTAACTGTATCCAAAGTAAGATCGACGACCAGGGACAGTATATTTTCCTACATTGTAAGATAGAGAATAGAGTGGTGCTACTTGCTAATGTGTATGTTCCCCCTCCTTTTAATTTTGAGGTTCTTCTCGGCTTTGTGGACTTTGTGCTGGAGAGGCCGGGCTTACCGGTAATGGTCATAGGTGACTTTAATATGGTCCTGGACTCGACAATAGATAGATTTCCCCACGGGACTCAACGGAGTGGGCTAGTGGATAGCCGTCTCCACCGTCTCTTGGGGGAAATGGGCCTGAAGGACATTTGGCGCCTGAGAAACCCTGGGATAAGGGGTTACTCCTGCTTCTCCAGCACATACTCCACACTGTCGAGAATTGACATGTTGCTTGGCAACGATGAACTGATGGCCATGATAGATAACATTAGGTATAGGCCAAGAAGTCTTTCGGATCATTCTCCTGTGACAGCTTCAATTGAGGTGGGGACGAGAAGTATCTATCGGGAGTGGAGAATCAACCCCTCCTGGCTGGAGTTAATGGGACATCCCCAAGAGGTTCTGGACACTTTGAGGGATTGTATCGAGTGGAATAAAGGCTCGGCCCCCCAGGGGGTAGTCTGGGACACACTCAAGGCTATCCTTCGGGGTTTGCTGATCCAGCAGATATCAAAAACAAAAAAACTGTCAAAAGAAGGGGAGGAAACCGCAGGGAACAACTTAATATCTGCAGAAGCTGCATACATAAGTAACCCAACACCTGTAAATTTTAGAACATGGACAGAGGCACAAAGGGTCTATCGCGTAGTCCTGCTGGGTAATGCAGAACAAAAATAAATTTTCCAAAAACAAGTCGCCTTCGGGGAGGGGGAAGGAATAAGTAGGATGCTCGCCCACCTAATTAGAACTAATTCTCCCTCGTCGATGGTTCCATTGATTGACACAGGGGCGGGTAGGACATCTACATATACACCTGAGATTGTGGATACTTTTCGGGAGTACTACGAGAGGTTATACCACTCTGAACAGGTGGATATGAAAGAGGAAATGGATTCATTCTTCGAGGGGCTGAAGGTCCCCTGTCTCTCTGACAGGGGACCGTCCGGGAAATGGCAGGCCAGAAGTCCCCAGGACCGGATGGCCTTCCCATTGAAATTTATCGTAAGTATGGGGAGGTGCTTTTACCCGAACTGTTAGAGGTTTTTTAATTCCTCGGCACTGAAAGGCGAGCTACCCAAATCAATGATGGAATCGACCATAATTGTGATCCCCAAGGAGAATAAGAACCCACTTTCCCCCGCCTCTGTCGCCCCTCCTCTTCGCCCTCGCAATCGAACCTTTGGCTCTCTCCCTGAGATTATCCCCTGAAATAAAAAGGTTCAAACGAGGGGACTTGGAGGAAAAAGTGATACTCTATGCAGATGATCTTCTTTTACTGCTTAACGACACTCAGGAGTCACTACGCGAGACCATGGGCAGAATTAAAAACTTTGGCCTCTTGTCAGGATTAAGAATTAACTGGGATAAATCACATCTACTTCCTATAGACCCTATAGCCCTCCCCCTACCACACGAAGCAAACCAACTCCAAATAGTTCAGAAAATAAAATATCTGGGTATTAATATTTCAAGAGACCCTAAACATTTCGTTATAGAAAATCTGGTCCCACTTTTGAATAATTTTAAAGGGAAAACCCAAATTTGGAAAAAACTCCCCCTGTCTGCAGCAGGTCGGTGTAATTTAATAAAAATGGTGCTCGTGCCACAACTTTTATATATTCTCCATAATTCACCAATATGGATCTATAAAAAGTGGTTTAATAGGGTTGACACTATATTTAGAGAACTGGTTTGGAAAGGGGGGACCTCCCGGATTAGTCTTAGAACATTACAACTTCCAACTGGGTCAGGTGGAGTTGCCCTGCCGCATCCTTTCAGATGGAGGCAGGGACCTTCCAGAAGGGACTTCCCACCCAGGACCTGATGGCTAAAGTTTGGGGTACTGTAAAAAAAATGATGGGATATGGAGGGTTTACAGTTTTTTCCCCGTTATGGGAGAATGTTAATCTGTGCGAAATCCGAAAGATGGGGACTGTTAAAGAATGGGAGAGAGTGGGTTTAAAATACATTGCTCAGATTTATCATGAGGGCAGGATTAGAAGTTTCCAGGACCTTAGAGAACATTTTTCCCTCCCCAGGAAGCCTTTCTTTAGATACCTGCAGGTGAGACATGCCCTGGCAGCACAGTTTAAAGGTGAACCACCAGAATGGACTAACATGCAGGTACTACAGAGTGTGGCAGGGGCGGGAACCCGTAAGGGGATGATATCTAATCTATATCTACATCTATATAAAGGGAATAGGGAAGGTACACAACTATGTCCACATAAAGCAAAGTGGGAGAGAGACGTGGGAATCATCTCAGCTCATCAATGGGAAAGGATGCTCGAACTCGCCCCAATGGTCTCACTCTCCCCCCCTCAGAAGATGTCACACCTTTTTCTATTATACCGTGCCTATTACACTCCAAACAAGCTCTTTAGGTTCGGCCGTAGGCAAGACGATAAATGCCCTAGATGCAGGAGACCAGGGGGAGATCTTGTCCACATGTTCTGGAGGTGTCCAAAATTATACGGATACTGGAAAGAGGTGGTGGACAAGGTCTCCCAGATATTCAATACCCATCTTGAGTTGGATCCCATTCAATGCGTTCTTGGGGGAGGAGAGGGAGGGGGCAGGCCTAAGGAAGGTCAGATTGCGGTTTTGCGCTGTCTTTTCCAGGCCAGGTTACTAATTGCTCGGAGATGGCAGTCCTCTACCCCTCCGTCAGTTAATGAGTGGGAGCAAAATATGGATAGAGTGATCATGAAGGAGAAAACTATATATACAAAACGAGAGAGCCTTGCTAAATTCCATTTATTATGGAATCCATGGATTGAGAGAGGAACATGAGAATGCCTTAGATAAGTGCCAACCAAACCTAATTAGTTAGCTAAAAAGAACTGAGTGGATGAAATGACACTAACAGAGAGCAAGAGGATGGATACGAGAGGTAGGGGGTGAACGCAAGGAGGTATGAGTGAGTTAGATCCCACTTAAATACGCTTAACGATTTTTGCTTAACATGATCTGTGTAAGAGAGATGAACGAGATTGTGTATAATTGTGTATAATTTGTATTTGTAAAAAAATTTGAAATAAAGACATAAAGTTAAAAAAAACATATGTCTGGTCATGCTTGTGGTGCCCAAGTGGCTGATGTTTTGGCCACGAGAGATACGCTTGAGACATATGTTGCAAATAGCAGCGGTGCGTTCTGATGCACTCGTCTCAAAAAAGGCCCACACCAAAGAACTTTTGTAATAACGTGCAGAGACAGCGCCCTGCACAGGCGGAGCTCTGCGGTGTGATTCAGTTGGTGTGCTGGCCTCAAGCTGGCCCCCGGAGGGCATCCTGCCTTGTTGGAGATGTGCCGCCTCCTCCTCTCCGTTCAGGCACCCACATGGAGTCAGTGACCTCATCATCCCCTCCCTCTTCACCACTGGAGCAAACCTGGCAGTAAGCTGCAGCTGGTGGAACATGACTGCCAGATTGCTGTCCTTGAGCATCCCCTCTTTGCGCTCAAGCTACTGCCTTCCTCTAGCTGGGTATCATCATCGGAGCCTTCAAAACGCTGGGCATCCTCCTGGAGCATGTACCCAACACTGTGCTCAAACAGTTCGGGGGACTCCTCAGGAGGACATGGTGGGTCTAGGGAAGGGGTGCCTGATGACATTGAGTACGTGTTGGCAGCTGCTTTGCCAGTACCCTGAGCCTGGGTGAGAGAGGATGAGGAGGGCTTGGTCATCCACTCTACCAAGCCTTCGGCATGATGCAGCTCAACATGTCCAGCTGCCGAAAATAAGGACAAGCGTGTCCCATGGCCACGTGCTGATGACGATGCACTGCATCCACGACCAACACTGTTGTCTCTAGACAGAGCCTGCTTGCCCTGTTTTCTTGGCTCGTGACTGTCTGCCTCTCCTTGTTGGTCTTCCAGACATTGTAATGGCCTGCAGGGAGATGGGAAAACCAGCAATTGGGTAGTGTATATTGTGCTGGAGTCACACAGCACACACACTAACTCCTGCAGATGGCTGTCTTAGATGACAACAGGGCAGAAGGGCAGATACAGGGTAAGGTGGTTTAGTGTGCTGTCCTATACTCACACAGCACACACACACACTAACTCCTGCAGATGGCTGTCTTAGGTGACAGCAGGGCAGATACAGGGTAAGGTGTTTTACTGTGCTACTGCTGTGCTATACTCACACAGCACACACACACACACACACACACACACTAACTCCTGCAGATGGCTGGATTGGTAGAGAACAGCACTGAGAAGAACAGACTATCCCTGCCTATTTTTCCTCTATCCCTACACTTTCCCCACAAGCAAAGGCTGAGAAGAATTGATTCACATATAGTGTGTACATGTACAGTACACTATCCCTGTTCCTCAAGCCGGAACACACTACACGAGGCCGCCGACGCGGCGGCCTTATTTAGTGTGGGGCGTGTACTAAACCCCCTGAGCTATAATTGCCCACAGGCAATCCTGCCTGTGGCCAATTATTGCTCTCCTCGCCGCTGGCTCTATGTTTGGCCAAGCATGCGGGGTCACAGTGCATGCTTGGCCAATCATCAGCCAGCAATGCACTGCGACTGGCACAGTGCATTGTGGACCGTTCGCATCACACAAATTTGATGCGAACGGCCCTCAGAGTTCTGCCCTCGACGAGCGGACGAGCGACCAATGTTCGATTCGAACATGGGTTCGAATCGAATACCGGGCCCATCCCTACTGGCAGACAAGCATCGGATGGTACCTGCAAATTTATCGACATACTACAGTGGGTGGAACACCATCAAACGCCTTCTCTGCTCATCTCTCTCGATGCAGGGAAGGCGTTTGACAGCGGTCCTACGGAAATTCAGCTTCAGCTACGACCATTCTGCAAACAATATTCTTCCTGTACTGCGCTCCCCACGCTAAAGTAATGACTTGCGGACTACTCTTGGACCCCTTATGCATCTCTAATGGGATGTGTCAAGGGTGCATACTCTCACCCTTGATTTAAGCCCTTGTAATGGAACCCCTAGCCCAATCTATAAGAGACAACCCACTCATATCGGAAATTAAAACCTGGAATAGAACACATAAAATCGGCCTCAATGCCGTAGATGTCATCATCTCTCTGACTGACCCTGTTAACTCACTCCCTACACTCCATCACACCTTAGATTTATGTCTATGTATACCTTCTGTTGATATGTTAACCTATTTTCATCATCTGACTGTTCATATGTTGATCAACTGTTCAACCTTGTAGTTTTTACTCTGTATAACTTACAATAAAATTGAGTTTTATAATTAAAATGTAATAATTAAAATACACATGAACATTGTATTCCAACAAAAAGGAATTTATCTGCGGTGCAGTTTTAATCCCCACTAGCGGCCGAAAAAGGGTTAAAACAACCCGCAAAGCGCCACTGCAGCGACGCTTTGCAACGCTGCCCCATTGTTTTCAAAATACACCGCTCCTACAGCGCTCCAAAGATGCGGCTTGCAGGACGGTCAAAAAAGTCCTGCAAGCTGCATCTTTGGAGCGCTGTAGGAGCGGTGTATTTTGAAAACAATGGGGCAGCGCTGCAAACCCGCCTGCAAAGCACCGCTCCAGTGTGAAAGCCTTCTGGCTTTCACACTGGAGACACAGCAGTGGCTGTTTCAGGGCGATTTGCATGCGCTGTTTTTGGCGCTGTAGCGTCTGCAAAGCGCTCCAGTGTGAAAGGGGCCTTAAAGCATAGTTCCACCCAAAAATGGACCCCCCCCCAGTGTCACATGTGGCACCTTTCAGGGGGGAGCAGATACCTGTCTAATACTGGTATTTGCTCCCACTTCTGGCGAAATATCGCTGCAGTATTTGTGGCGATGTACGCCATGTCTGGCCCATCCTCCGTGCCCTCCCCCCCCGCTGTCTTCGGGAAACATACAGGTCCCAAAAGACAGCAGGGACAACTCAGAAGGTGCAGCGCGACTCACGCATGTGCAGTAGGGAACCAGGCTTTGAACAAGGCTTCACTTCCTGATTCCCTTACTGAAGATGTCGGCGCCTCTACCCGGGACCCGAGGAACAGGTCGGCTTTGGGTGAGGACATCGCGGGCAGCCTGGACAGGTAAGTGTCCTTATTTTAAAAGTCAGCAGCTGCAGTATTTGTAGCTGAACTCCACATTTAAATAAATTGTATCTTGATGGTATCATACTATTGGGCCTCTCTTATTTTATAACATGCCCTGTGGATATTTGGAGGAGAAAGAAGGAGAGAACCAATAACTCACAAAATGTATTCTACAGCAGTGAACAGCCACTAGGGCATGTTGTGACAGTGAGTGTCTGTCTGAGAGAAGGTGGAGGCACTAAGCACCATTTGGGGTCCATTAGAAGATATTTTTTTTGCACACTGAGTATTACTATGGACTTGTTGTTATGGAAAGTATTATTTGATTAATTACACTCTTTTACCTAACAGTTGCGTTGTTGTATGTGGTGGTCTGATGCCCTGATTTCCACTGAATATGTATTTTGTTCACTTGGTTAAATATGGTATATGCATTGCGCTGTATTGAACTTGAATATTTTTTTAATCACATTTCTATAGCCAAAAAATATCAACTAAATGACAATTCAAATATGATACCCTCATTGCTTACAATGTTTTTTCTTCTTGTATATGGATGAGAAAGCATGCTATTTTGTTTCAGTTCTTTTTAAAATGACACTACTGATTCTTAAATGCAAATTATTATCAAAAAGGTTAAAATGAGTGTTGGCTTTTTCCTAAGGTTTACTATGCTCAGTTACTTGCAGTAACTGTGCACCAGTGTTCTGTCCCATCTTAATTCGGTGGTGTAGGTTGAGCACTTTTATTGTATATGTGCTTTTTAAAATGGAAATGAACGCCTGAAATTATGATTTACCATGGTATACCATGGTATAGGAACATTTTGAAAATGTTATTGTGTCTGAGCCATACTCTGAAAAATTCACTTTTTGTTTGAAATTCCTCTTAAAAAATATTAATGCCCTTCCTTGTATGTAAGAGTGCCTGGGCTCTCCTGTGCCTGCACACCTCGGCATTGTATATCTGCATTGTGTAATCTAAGGTACCGCTGCCTTTGACTGCTAGTCTCAATAGATTTGGATTGGGATGTGGCAATGTCACTACTGTGTAGCTCACTGTTCTTGGAGGCTGTGACCTGAAGAAGCAAAAACCTGCTTCTACCAAAATAGCCACCTCCATACAGAACAAGGCATGGTAAACCTGTAATGGGGAAAAGATCCGCTGTAGGAAGACCACATGTAATAGTAAGAATTTGCAGGAACATGTCCTGCCAGTATGTGGTCTTTTAATGGCACCCACATAAGAACGAACACAAGTATTTATAAAAGAATATAAAACAATCTTTATTTACAACAAGTTATTAAAGAAAACTCCATTATCTAAACAAGCTATATTAAAATCATGTAGTATCGTGAGTTATCATATAATGCATAAACCCCAATTACGACCATGACACAAACACCTCTCTTGTGGAGTGTATCCTATAACTTATAGGTAGAGGTGTGCAGGTCCTCATCTGCTGGTCAATGTGTTTTGCTAGATGCAAGCTTCCTCAGGACCACATTATATTGGGTATCTTATTCTGCTAAATATGGAAAAACGTGTTACTTATTGTATGTACATAGTATGACATCCAAGAACAAAGTATTAACAACACTCATATATAAAATGCCGGAACGTCCATGCACTATTTAAGTCTGCTGAATGGATACAGTGGCTGAGCTCCTCATATACAGTCCACAGGTAATACTGGTGAATAGTCCTTTGCCCCCTGTCTGCCTTTTTTTGGGCACAGCTTCCAGAGTTCAATTCCTCTTTAATTTATGAGTAAAATATAAATACTGTCTCATAGACTTAACAACATGAACTGCTTGATAATGCCAACATCAGCCAGTAATTAACATCATATTTTCTTCTCTTTTGTTTGATTTTGTTTTTGTGGTACATTAAAACTGCTTTGGGTCATTAAGGTTATTCTCTTTGCATGCAAAATCCTCTCCAATTAGCATTACATTAGGCACTTGGACTTGCATAATTGATGCACAGAAGATGTATAAATAGGTAAAGCCAATTATCAGTTGTTTTTTTTGTGAAGGAAATAAATTTAGTGGTTGATTTAAATCAGGAAAAAGCTGTAAAATAAAACCATTTTATGGCAAAGTGTTGATGCTTTTTGGACTGAAATTTCAAGTGGATAATTGTAACGATTTTAGAATGCCACACCAGTTGGTACAACCTAAATGATTCAAAAAGTACAATAAGACAAGCACATCTCTAGTAATTTGTGGTGTTGAACAAACAATAATTTAGGAAAAAAAAGCAACGTTAAAAACTCGATTTTATCCGCATTTTGCATTGGCGTCAATGCGTGTTTAGCCGCGCTAGCTTTCAGCTGTTTTTCTCTGCCTCGATTCAAAATCAATGGTTCCCTAAGGGAGCCCATTGATTTGAAAAGGAGTCGCACCAGAAGTTGGATCAAGATAATTCGACTTGCGGTGGGACTTGTGTGCTGAGAATCTTGAAGGGTTCCCCCCCAAGACTATACCAAACCCTCCGGTCTGGTATGGATATTAAGGGGAACCCCCATGCCACAAAAAATGGAGTGCCCCCCCCCCCCCCAAGATACATACCAGGCCCTTATCCAAGCACCCAGCCCGGGAGGTCAGGCGGGGGGATGAGCTAGCGCCCACCCCCCCCCAGACCTTATAATAAGGGGAACATACTTATAATAAGGGGGCCCCCAGATCCCTGCCCCCATCCTAGGTGAATGAGTATGGGATACATCGTACCCTTACCCATTCACCTAAAAAAAAAGTGTAAAAAGTAAACACACTACTCGGGTTTTTAAGGTATTTTATTAAGGCAGCTCCGGCTCTTCTCCTCTCTGCGCTGTCTTCTCTCTCAGCTGTCTTCTCGCTCTTGTGCTGGGTCTTCTCGCTGTTTTGCTGGGTCTTCTCCCACTGCTCTTCTTTTGATGTTGACTCAATGTGATCTCCCGGTGCAATGCTGGGTCCGCCCTGTGCAATGACTTATATTGGCATGGGGCGGCATCACCCGATGATGTAATTTGGAGGCCATGTCCCTTGTGAGGTCATTGCCCAATCATGCCCCGGGCCATGATGTCACAAGGGGCGTGTCCTCCAAATTGTGTCATTGGGGTGGCCCCGCCCCATGCAAATATAAGTCATTGCACACGGCGGACCCAGCATTACATCGGGAGATTGCGTCGAGTCAACATCAGAAGAAGAGCAGTGGGAGAATACCCAGCAAAACAGCGAGAAGACAGTGGAGAGCGACAGTACAGAAAGGATAAGAACCGGAGAGGGGAGAAGATGTCGTCAGAGGAGGGAGAAGAGCCGAAGCTGCCTTAATAAAAATACTTTTAAAAACCTGTGTGGTGTGTTTGTTTATTTTTGACAATTTTTTTAGGTGAATGGGTAGGGGTACAATATACCCCATACTCATTCTCCTAGGATGGGGGGCCGGGATCTGGGGGCCCCCTTATTAAAGGCGGGCTTTCAGATTCCAATAAGCCACCTCCTGAGCCCCCGTCAACCAACAGCAAGGGTTGTCGGGAAGAGGTCCCTGTCCTCATTACTCATTAACATGGGGACAAGGTGCTTTGAGGTGGGGACGCAGAGCCCCCCTGTCCCAAAGCACCCAACCCCCATGTTGAGAGCATGTGGCCTGGTATGGTCCAGGGGGGGGCTCTCGCTCGCCCCCCCTTCCTGACCTGCCGGGCTGGCAGGGTCTGGTATGGATCTTGGGGGTCCCCCCACTCCATTTTTCTTTGGCATGGGAGTTCCCCTTAAGATCCATACCAGACCGAAGTGTCTGGTATTGTCTTGGGGGAACCTCACTCAAACATTTTTTTTACATTTTGGCGGGGTTCCTCTTCAAGATTCTCAGCACAGAAGTCATATCTTGATATCTTGATCCGACTTCTGGTGCAACTTCTATACAAATCAATGGACACCCATAGGGAACCATTGATTTTGAATAAAGGCTTAATGCTGTGTATACAGCGTTAAACTGTGTTTTAACACCTTTTACCGGCGTCTGGTGTTTTTACAGTTCTAGCGCTGAAGCCTCAGAACGAGCTGGTCCTGGGTTTTTTTTTTTGGAGCTTAAAAACGCCAACGCCAATGCCTGTTGCAGCTCAAAAACGCCATGGTGTGTATGAGGCCATTGATTAACATGGAGTGCCATTTTTAGGCTGCAAAAAAAGTTCAAAAATGCCGATGTAAAAATGTCCTTGTGTATGAGGCCTTATAGTGAAGTAGGAGTAATAGGTAATAATCAAATATAGATTGATAACTTGTGTGGAATACATGCAAGTAAAAGCTGGCACTCCAGTATAACAGCATAAGCGGACTTCCTTTTAATGTAAGACGATAAAATACAGCCAAAAAAAACGGCCATGATTAACCCTTAATAGGTGAAACACATTGGCTGATATTTTGGCTGTATTTTATCATCTTACATTAAAGGAAGTCTGTCTGTTCTGTGCCTGCTACAGATTTCCCTGTGTGTAGCTTGACATGCAGCTAAACCCTCCTATTCTGCAATAAGCCAGTGTAATCTTGAAGCTTTATTAACAAAACAGGGTTGGGTGAAACTATTGATAAAAAAAATAGATACATGTAATCAGTATATGAAGTATATAGAAATACAATGAATACACTAGGCCAGTGATGGCAAACTGTCAGGAAAATGACAATGAAAATACTGGCAGAAGTATCAATAACTGTAACAGGCACTATCGGCGCTTCCCTGCTCCATGCGTGGAAGAATGGCACATCGGTGGTGGCACGTGCATAGCGTAACAGACGGAATCTCCTGCTGGCTTATAAAAGGATGCTCATGTTCTCTCCAAATTGCTGGATGGTCTTCAGCTCTCCCGTGTTCCTGAACCCGTATCTTGCTTCCTTGTGATTCCTGTTGTAACCCGCCTTGTTCTCTGACCAGCTCTGATCTCTTCCCATGGCATTGATTCCTGGTTCACCCTATTGACCTTCATTCTGCTTGTTCTCAGTGTATGACCCCAGCTTGTCTCAGGGACTTTGCTTGCCTCAGGAACCCTCTTGCAGCAGCTACCAGCCTGATCACCTGTGTTTGACCCTCGGCCTGGCCTTCATTGAGTATCCTGTATGCATAGACAGCTGTACACAGTTACAGCACGCAGAGGACTTTGATCCTATACCCTCACTGCAAACTCAAGCAGGTTCCAAGTGATCATCTTCTCAAGCCCTTCTCACCCTGCTTGCAACCCATGTTTCTTTGAGCCCTATATCTCCTGTACCACCTTCAGGGATATACTGCGCTTAGCCACGAGGGGAAACTATCTCGGCATCTTGGCCTCGGATCAAGTACGTGACACAAACCTTGGCACCCCAGATGTTTTGGAACTACATTTCCCATGACCCTCAACTACACATCAGAGTGCATGAGCATCATGGGAAATGTAGTTTCAAAACATCTAGGGTGCCAAGGTTCACCATCAGTGAGCTATTCTGTAGATGGCGATAAGTAATTCTCACCAACTATGCTGCATTTAGGGGATGCAAGTTTTAGTCCAACATATGCTCTGATAGCTGGTTCCTTCTTTCAGTCTGTAAGATTGAGTTAAGATCTCAGTTCCCAGAATGCACCTGTCTCTCTTCCTTAGACTAAAGAATAATGGGTATTTTTGGGAAAGCTGAACAGTTTCTAGATTCTGCAAAAACAGTGAATCTACCATTGGTCTCATCTTTTGGTCAATTCAGATTTTGCAGACAAACAACTTAAAAAGGTTGTAAACCCCTGGGGAAAAAAACCTGCAAGACAAAGGCATAATGAGCTAGTATGCATCTCATACTAGCTCATTATGCAATACTTACCTTAGAACGATGCCCTGCAGTGCTGCCCGCACTCCGCTACCACGGCCGACATCTTTCACCAGAGTACCTCCCGGGTTTGTGGGCATAGGCGCTGTGATTGGCTAGATTGGCGGCAATGTCACTTCCACGGTATGGGTACTGAATAAAAGGGGACCAGCGGCCAGTTTCTTCAGTGCACATGCGCCAATGTCCTCAACTGTGCAAGTTTAGGAGATATTTACAGTACCTACAGGTAAGCCTTATTATATACGCCTTATTATAGGCTTACCTGTAGGTACAAGTGGTGTAAAAGAGTTTACAACCACTTTAATATCCTGCTGGAGGCAGAAAACAGTCTATGCTGTTATACTGGTCTGCCGGATTTTCCTTGCATGTATTCAGCTTACTGACCACCATCAGCCACTGTATAATTTTCATGTAATGAAAGCGCGCAGTAATGCTCATGAATATGTTAAACGTGATTGTCAGATCTTTGCATTTATATTGATGCCTTAATAACTGACACGTGTCTTTCCTCAATCCTAATTATATAATTTGGTTTCCCCTGGCCTGCTAGGTGAGGGTGGCAGATTTGTGCTTTTAACATAGTGTGCAGAGAGAGCAGCAGTGGAGTTGGTAAGTATGAGCACGGGGGGGGGGGTACAATTACTTTCTAGCTTCCTATAACACAGGGGTCGGCAACCCATCGATCGCGATCTACCCATTGATCACGAGAGGGTGACTGGTAGATCTCATGTTCGCAATGCCGATCCTCTGTCAAAACAACTCCTACCTGACATTTCCGACCGGAGCAGCACACACAAGCAGCCAGCTCTGCAGCATGGCTACACTGACTCCTGTGATTCTCACCTCACTACCGTGCTACCCATTTTCTACAGCTCATACAGGCACTCGGTGTAGCTATGAGGGGAGGGACGGAAAGCTCCTTGTCTGAACAAGCAGGTAAGGAACTGATCGTTGGGGAAAGGCAAACAATAGTGCACTGTATACTCCTGACCTGTAATGCTGGGCTGTATACTACTGACCTGTAATGCTGGGCTGTATACTACTGACCTGTAATGCTGGGCTGTATACTACTGACCTGTAATGCTGTGCTGTATACTCCTGATCTGTAATGTTGGGCTATAAATTTTCCTGACCTGTAATGCTGAGCTGTGTTCTCCTGACCTGTAATGCTGAGGGCTGTATACTCCTGACCTGTAATGCTGAGCTGTATACTCCTGACCTGTAATGCTGAGCTGTATACTCCTGACCTGTAATGCTGAGCTGTATACTCCTGACCTGTAATGCTGGGCTGTATACTCCTGACCTGTAATGCTGGGCTGTATACTCCTGACCTGTAATGCTGGGCTGTATACGCCTGACCTGTAATGCTGGGCTGTATACTCCCGACTAGGGTTGAGCGAACCCGAACTGTAGAGTTTGGGTTCGTTCCGGACTTTTGGCTTTTTGGGTCCCGGACCCAAATCTGAACAATTGACTGTATGTTCGGGTTTGGGTCCGGTGTTCGGCAATGTAATGGCGCGTTTTAAAAAGCTGCAGGGCAGCCAATCAACATTTGTTTAACTGGTGTGCCCATAGAAGCCATCACAGCCATGCTTACTAATTGCATGGCTGTGATTGGCCAGTGCAGCATGTGACCCAGCCTGCTATATAAGCTAGAGGCACACAGCACAGCACGTCACTCTGCTTTAAACAGTGTAGGGAAAGGTTCCTGGCTGCTGCTGCTGTGAGGGAGAGAATTGCACGATAGGAGTCCTGATTCTGAAATCTATTCTAATTAGTCAGCGATCTACATTGCTTTACTTGTGTGGGTGCAGTGCACAAGCTTTTTACACTGCCTTGAGAGAAAAGATAGACAGTGTAGGGCAAGGTTCCTGTTGCTGCTTTGAGGAAGAGAGAATTATCTAGGAGTCCAGATTCAGAAATCTATTCTAATAACTCAGCGATCTACATAGATTTACCTGGTTGGGTTGCAGTGCACAGTCTTTTTACACTGCCATGAGCCCAGTGCCAGAGAAAATATAACTTTTATCTGCAAGCTCAGTGCACCAGCACTGCATATGTTACTGTGAGATACACCCTGTACATACTGTGTGTGTATTCTGCTCTTCCAAAAACACCCATTTAGGGTAAAAAAAAATATTTTGCAGTGTTTTCTGCACATCTGGAGGTGTAAGATACACAATTTATATATTTTTCTTCTATTGTGCTATTCAAATATTTTTTTTTTAGGGCAAAAACATTTTTTTTGAATAGCATATTCTGCATTTCTGTAGGTGTGAGATACACCGTTTACATACTCTGGGTGTATTCTGCTATTGCAAAAACACACATTTAGTGCAAAAAAAAAAAAATATTTTGCAGTGTTTTCTGCATATCTGGAGGTGTTGTGCTATTTAAATACATTTTTTTAGGGCAAAAACATTTTTTTTGACTAGAATTTTCTGCATTTCTGTAGGTGTGAGATACACAGTTTACATACTGTGGGTGTATTCTGCTATTGCAAAAACACACATTTAGGGCAAGATCCTAAATTTGGAAAATATGAGAACGTCAAAGAAGGGACGTGGCCCCGGTCATGGTGCTGCCGGTGGAGCTCCTGTTGCAGGGAGAGGACGTGGTCGATCTGTGCAAGCTACACGAACAAGTGAAACACCTTCCTCAGGTGCGAGTAGGCGACAGACTGCAGCTGTATTTGGTTGTGCCTAATGCGGCTGTACGAATGTTGAGGCCAGGACAAGTACAGACAATAGTAGATTGGGTTGCTGACAGTGCCTCCGGTTCCTTCACATTGTCTCCCACCCAGCCTCCTGATGAAATATCAGAGTTGGCACCTGCAGCCGGTGTCCATCAGTCTTTTACCTCACCCCTTGCAAATCAGCCAAGCAGTCTGAGCCCCAAATCATGCAGCAGTCTCTTCTGCTTTTTGATGACTCAATTAGCAGGGTTTCCCAGGGCCATCCACCTAGCCCTGCCCCAGAAGTGGAAGAGATTATGTGCACCGATGCCCAACCACTTATGTTTCATGATGAGTACATGGGAGGACCATCGCAGCACGTCTCGGATGATGACGAAACACAGGTGCTAACTGCTGCTGCTTTCGCAATTGTGCAGACCGACAAGGAGGGCAGGGGTGAAGACTGGGTGGAAGATGATGTGGAGGACAAAGAGGTCCTCGACCCCACATGAAATCAACGTCATGCAGGTGACCAGTGTAGTTTGGAGGAAGAGGCGGTGGTCGCACAGAGCCACCAGCACAGCAGAAGAGGGAGCAGGGTGCAAAAGCGGAGCGTCCGTCCCCTAGACAGTACGTCTGCTACTGCCCAACACAGCAAGGGACCGAGCACACCAAAGCCAGTTCCAAGGAGTTCCCTAGCGTGGCAGTTCTTCAGACAATGTGCTGATGACAAGACATGAGTGGTTTGCACGCTGTGCAATCAGAGCCTGAAGCGAGGCATAAACGTTCTCAACCTGAGCACAACCTGCATGACCAGGCATCTAAGTGCAAAGCACGAGCTGCAGTGGAGTAGACACCTCAAAAACCAAGAAAGGTCTCTGGCTCCTCCTGCTTCCTCTTCTGCTGCAGTCTCTGCCTCTTCATCCACCTCTGTAGTGATAGTGGCACCTGCCAACCTGCAAACAGTGGATCTGCCAGCAACACTACCACCTGGGTCACCAACCATCTCCACAATGTCCCATGGAAGCGTTCAGCTCTCTATCTCCCAAACACTGGAGCGGAAGAGGAAGTACCCCCCTAGCCACCTGCGATCCCTGGCCCTGAATGCCAGCATTTCAAAATTCCTCGCCTTTAAAATGCTGTCATTCCGTCTGGTGGAGACGCAGAGTTTTAAAAGCCTGATGGCATTGGCTGTCCCACAGTACGTCATGCCCAGCCGGAGACCAGTAACCACGGTCAGGGACGTTATATCTCCCTAACAGCACACTGGGTAAATGCAGTGGTGGCTGGGCCTGAGGCGGATAGCAGTTTGGCGCATGTCCTTCCACCACCGAAGATTGCAGGGCACTTCAGTTTGCCTCTTGTTGCTAACTCCTCCTACTCCGCTTCCTCATCCTCTACCACCTCCTCATCCGGTCAGCGTAACACCTTCACCACCAACTTCAGCACAGCCAGGGGTAAACGACAGCAGGCAGTTTTAAAAGTTTCCTGTTTGGGGTAAAAACCCCACACTGCGCAGGAGTTGTGGAGGGACATGGAACAACAGACTGATGAGTGGTTGGTGGCAGTGAGCCTCAAGCCCGGCCTGGTGGTGTGCGATAATGGGTGAAATCTCGTAGCAGCTCTGGACCTAGCCGGTTTGACGCACATCCCTTGCCTGGCACATGTGCTGAACTTGGTGGTCCAGAGGTTCCTTAAAAAATACACCGATATGCCAGAGCTGCTGCAGAAAGTGCGGGCCGTCTGTGCACACTTTCAGCATTCTCACCCTGCTGCTGCTCGCCTGTCAGCGCTGCATTGTAACTTCGGCCTTCCCGCTCACCGCCTCAAATGTGACGTGCCCACAAGGTGAAACTCCACCTTGCACATGCTGGCCAGACTGTGCGAGCAGCAGCAGGCGATAGTGGAGTTTCAGCTGCAGCACGCAGACGTGAGTCGCTCTTCGGAACAGCACCACTTCACCACCAATAACTGGGCCTCCATGCGAGACCTGTGTGCCTTGTTGTGCTGTTTCGAGTGCTCCACCAACATGGCCAGTGCCGATGACACCGTTCTCAGTGTTACTATCCCAGTTCTATGCCTCCTTGAAAAAACGCTTTGGGCGATAATGGAAGAGGATGTGGCACAGGAGGAGGAGGAGGAGGAGGAGGAGGAACCGGGATCATTTCCAAGGCTTTCAGGGCAGTCATTCACAAGTGGCTACGAGGGTGGATTCCTGCACCAACAAACGCCAGGTACACAATTGTCCAGCAGCAAAGGGCACAGTTCTGGAGGATGACGAAGTGGACGATGTGGAGGAGATGGAGGAGGAGGAACCATGTTCACAGCAGGGTGGCACCCAGACCAGTTCATGGGCATCATTGGTGCGTGGCTGGGGGGATACAGAGGACACAGACGATACACCTCCCACAGAGAACAGCTTTTCGTTTGCCTCTGGGCAGCCTGGCACACATGAGCGATTACATGCTGCAGTGTCTCCGCAATGACCGCAGAGTTGCCCACATTCTAACTGGTGCTGATTACTGGGTGGCCACCCTGCTGGATCCCCATTACAAGGACAACGTACCGTCCTTAATTCCCTCACTGGAGCGTGATCGTAATATGCGCGAGTATAAGCGCACGCTGGTAGACACGCTGCTGGTGGCATTCCCACCTAACAGCGGGGGTACGGTGGAAGCACAAGGCAAAGGCAGAGGAGGAGGAAGAGGTCGCCAACGCAGCCGAGGCACCGCCAGCACCTCAGAAGGCAGGGTTAGCATGGCCGAAATGTGGAAAAGCTTTGTCAGCACGCCACAACAACCAGCACCACCAGCTGAGATGGAATGTTTTAGCAGGAGGCAGCATTTCACCAACATGGTGGCGCAGTATGTGTGCACACGCCTACACGTACTGAATAAATGGTCTGCCCCCTTCAACTTCTGGGTCTCCAAATTGGGCACATGGCCTGAGCTTGCCCTTTACGCCTTGGAGGTGCTGGCCTGCCCTGCAGCCAGTGTATTATCTGAACGTGTATTTAGCACGGCAGTGGGCGTTATCACAGACAAGCGCAGCCACCTGTCCAGAGCCAATGTGGACAAGCTCACGTTCATTAAAATGAACCAGGCATTGATCCCACAGGACTTGTCCGTATCTTGTGCAGAATAGACATGTATACCGGTGGTCTAACAAAAACTGTCTGGCCATTGGATAGTATCCAGCCCGTACTGCACAGGCGCAGCGCTTGCGCAGTACAAGGAGATTCACAAAATCTCCGAAGATGAACGGCGCCTGCGCAGTGAGTGCAGGCTCAAGCCCCACCATCCAAGTGGACATACGGTAGCACATAGTAACAGGGCCCATCACGGGCTCTCTTCGCTCGCCACGCTTCGGGCACGGCCTCGCTTCGCTCGGCTTGAACCTTGGATGGTGTGGCTTTAACCTGGACTCACCGCGCAGGCGCCGTTCATCTTCGGAGATTTTTTAAATCCTCTTGTACTACGTACTGAGCAAGCGCAGTACAGGGCGGACACTATCCGACGGGGGACATAATTCGACACATCATCGGCCTTACCCAGCCATTGTTGTATTTTTTAACCAGTGTTGGCTACCTCGTCCTCCTCCACAGCTGCCTCCACCTACACAGCCACATCCACTGCCACCTCAACCTCCTACTCCATATGGACCTTGTCTTCCTAGGTCAAAGTATTTTATTTTCCCACTAGCTTATCCATTAAATTGAATATTTTTTTCCAGAAAGGGCATATTCTGGGGCATTCCCACCATATGTGTGGCATCATGTCGTTGAGTTTCTGAGGTTCTTAATGACTTCCTGTACCTCTTCTGCTGAGAAGGGGGCCTCCAGCATATTATTTTTATTTTATTTTTATTTTTTTTATGTTATTTTAAGTTATTTCCCTATCCACATTTGTTTGCAGAGCACTTGCCATGCTCTTAACAAAATTTTGTTGCCATTTGCAGCCCTCTAGCCCTTTCCATAACTTTTTTTAGAGCCATTTTAGTCCTCAAAAGTTCGGGTCCCCATTGACTTCAATGGGCTTTGGGTTCGGGGGAAAAGTTTGGTCAAGTTCGGTCCCGAACATCCAGGTGTCCGCTCAACTCTACTCCTGACCTGTAATGCTGGGCTGTATACTCCTGACCTGAAATGCTGGGCTGTGTATACTCCTGACCTGAAATGCTGGGCTGTGTATACTCCTGACCTGTAATGCTGGGCTGTGTATACTCCTGATCGTCAATGCTGGGCTGTATACTCCTGATCTGTAATGCTGGGCTGTATACTCCTGATCTGTAATGCTGGGCTGTATACTCCTGACACCTGTGAACGCTGCTCTATATACTCCTGACCTGTGAACTTTAGTTATTTTTATATTGGCATTTGAATTATTACATTTTTCTAATGGCCGATTTACACCAGAATGTGGTGCAGGAAACATGTATTCCATGTGTGTTTCCTGCACTGCCGGTGAGCACACTGCCCTTGAGATCTGCATGCAGGTGCTAGTGTATTGGTAACAGCACCCCAAATGCAGATCGCAAATGCATTGTGTTTGTGGGCACCACATTGCATGGTTCCACAGTACTTTGCTGTTTGCTGCAGCATTCTTTTAAAATAATGCATGCATTACTTTTTCTGCATTCCACTGTGATTTGCAGCCCATTCAAATGAATGGGCTGTCAAAATGCACAAAATGGGGAAAAACTTGGGAAATGCACAGGAGTGTGTTCCGCATTACTGTGTGATGCAGAAATGAATTGGCCCCAAGTTTTCTTCAAAACTGCCTTACTTTTTAATGGCCTTGCTAGGTTGGCTCTTAAAAATAGTGTTGTGCCTGGTGATCTTTGATTTCTCCCATGTTGTTCAGGTAGATCTCAACCTCTCTGAGGTTAAAGAACAAAGAGCAGTGCCAATCTGAGTGCAGCAATTATAATAAGGCAAGGTTTATTCTAACATATTACACTCACTAGACAGTGGTGATTAGTAGGCACATTGATAAAAACAACCAAGGGTTCCAGGTATCCAGGGCAGCTTCAGGAGAGCGCGGTGTCATCACACTTGACAGCGCCGGTGGTTTTGGTTGTCCCAGGTTGGATGGAGAGGGCTCAGGAGGAAGCCATCAGCAGCTGGTCTCTGATGGGCAGAGACTGATTAGTGCGCGCGTTCGGAGCATACGTGCTCCTTCATCAGGCAGTGCTGACGGCCATTTTAAGTGTGGTTAAATAGGACTTGGCAGGGCGGGCGGGCCAGTGACATCACAAAGCCAACCCCCAGCAACGATAACTACAACAAGAAAATCGAGGGATAGGATAAATGAAAGAGTGCCTCTCAAAGTTTGTAAACAAAGAGAAGCATATTGGGGACATATATGTGTATATACAAACGTGTGAAAGCTGGCTCTCAAACCATATTGGATAGTTAAAGTGGAAGTAAACCCTCCTATCCTTTTCAGCCAAGGAAGCTGCCATCTTGGCCTCCGTTTAATCTTTAACTGCCATGAAGCTGCACATGTGATCAGTTATGACACCAGCCATTGGATGGTTTGACAGTTTGGTTGAGACCACAACCAATGAGACAGTTAGAATTTCCGGCATGCCGGGAATGTAACTGTTTTTTCAAACTGTTAGATCAATGGGTTTACTTCCTCTTTAATAAAAACAAAAATAATGATGACAACTTATTAATCAAAAAATGTATATCAAAAAATTTGTTAAAAATTACAAAAATACTACAAAGATACTCATATGCAATCAATTCTCATGATAGTATAGGAGATTTAACAAAACCATTTTAAAACATGCGGTATATGAATATACTTACTCCATGGATGGTTCTATGTGTGGAATATTATATTTTCTTAAGACCATAAGGGTACTGTGAATTTTTTTTATAGAAGAATTGATTAGAGGACCAAAGAAGAAGATTAATACTATAATACCATATGAGAAATGTGCAAAGTACAACATTTTGAAGGATACACAAAGACAAACGTGCAAACACAATATTTGTGCATATATGTGTGTGAGTGCGCGCACCTGTGTATGAAGACGCACATGCATACATGCACATGTGTGGAGCATGCAAAAAAAATTATGTTGGGAATCGTTGTGCATATAAGTTACATCTCTTTGTAAAAAGGAGAGGGGGACAGGGTAGTACAGTTGTAGGGGAAGGGAGAGGGAAATGGCATGGTGGGTTGGGGGGTTAGCTAGAATGTATTGGTGGTTAGGTAAGAAATGATTTTATAGCACAGAATTGATTTCTATGCCCTCATTTAAGCCTCCTGGCACAAGGGCATCCAGGGTATGAATCCAAAAGGTCTCCCTCTCGCAGAGATCCTTAAAGCACTCTGCTAATGGGAGAGTCTTGGGTATCTGCTTGAGTCCAGCAGTGGAGCCCTGGTGGAACTCCTTAAAATGTTTGGTAATGGTCAGATCACTGTCCTCCTCAATTGATCTCCTGTGTTCTTCAAACCTTTTGCGCAAGGTTCGGATGATGTAAGGTTGTAACAGTGGGGAATGAGCTGATGGAAGTGGTAGAAGATTAGTTGGAGACATGATAGGCTTTCCTGAAGAGATGAGTTTTCAGGGATCGCCTGAAGGTAGCTAGAGTAGGGGATAGCCGGACAGGTTGAGGCATTATCTGTATTGGTACAGCTCTGCCCCGAGTTACATCACCAATCTTGTCTCCAAACATATACCAAACCGTCCTCTCCGCTCTTCTCAAGATCTCCACCTGTCAAGCTCTCTTGTTTCCTCCTCCCATGCTCGTCTCCAGGATTTCTCCAGAGCCTCTCCCATCCTCTGGAACTCGCTGCCTCAACCTGTCCGGCTATCCCCTACTCTAGCTACCTTCAGGCAATCCCTGAAAACTCATCTCTTCAGGGAAGCCTATCATGTCTCCAACTAATCTTCTACCACTTCCATCAGCTCATTCCCCACTGTTGCAACCTTTTGTATCACCTCCCCCACCCTATTAGATTGTAAGCTCTTCTGAGCAGGGCCCCCTTAATCCTCTTGTATTTTATTGTATTATAACTGTATTGTCTCCCTTTTTATATTGTAAAGCGCTGCGTAAACTGTTGGCGCTATATAAATCCTGTAATAAATAAAAATTAAAAAAATGTGGCCAACAAAGTAGGCCACATGGACAAGTCACACAGTATATGACAAATTCAGAAGAACAGTTGTAAAATTTGTTTAGGAGGTAAGTTTTCCCTTTTTGTGGTGAATGATTTTTGGTGGTGTTACAAATTTACAGGTCAGTCATTGTAGTTTTTTACATTGTTGCATGCCTTTGATGGATAGAAAAGTGAGAAATGGTGTGGGTTTTATATTTTCAGATTTTAGTTTACTGGGTGCAATTATGCTCTTAATGTTTTTGACTTTTCTATATGTAATCTTAGGTACACTGGAAATAGATGACTGTAATAAGGCATCTTCTTACAGTCTGCTCCAGTGTTTCCTAAATATGCCTTCCATCTTTTTATGTTGGGTCATGGAGTTCAATAATAAACCTAGTTGTTTGAAGTTGGATGGAGGCAGTGGGTTTTGGAATGAGAGGGGACTCCTTGATTGGTGGTGGGTGTGTCATCTAGGAATTCGACAAAGGCCTTTGTCCACAAATTTGGTTTGAGGAGGTTACATTGTGTGGCATAACCTGCATTACAGGTATCGTTCCGTTTAAGGTGATTGAATGTTCGATATCCATCTAGGGTGATGGCAACTTTCAAAATGGAGATAGAAGTTTCCGGCTGTGGGTTTGGTAAAATTTTTTTGCATAAAAAGCATTATCGATGTGACAGAGTTCCAGATCTAAGAAGGCCAAACTGTGTCAGGGCTACAGACAAAAGTGATAGAGAACCCTATGAATCCAAAGACATGCAGGTAGGTTAATTGGCTTCTGTCCAAAAATTGGCCCTAGTATATGAACCTTAGTATATGACCTTGGATTGTGGGCTCCTTGAGGGTAGGGACCGATGTGAGTGTGCAATGTACAGGGATAGGGACAATTGTAGTCACTCGCTCAGGTTGGACTGGTGTCTTTATTCAACCTTACTAACTATGAAGCTATGAAACTATTAGAGTTACAGTGGGACACAAATTGTTCTACAGATGACCTAGGCCTATCCCAGATGACAATTATGTTATCTATGCAACGTCCAAAAAAACGTCCAAAAAAGACAATATTTTAAAAAAAGGGGTTGTTGCAGATAAAACAGTCTTCTCATAGCCCCATGGGTTGCTTATCCCTGCTATAACATTTAGGTACTTCAAAGGGAAAATCTTTCTCAGACGGAAAATCCGCTCGTGTGTACGTGGCATTCGTTTTCCCAAACCACATTCTATAGCTTGAGGGTCTACTCTTATGTTGTGTTGTGGGGTGGTAAAGGAATGGTATTCTGGATTTTATGTGTGCGGCTTTTAGTCTGTTCGCTAAGTATTTACCTGCTCTGTTGGCGTTGGCATAATGATTCAGTTGTAAACGTCTGAGGTGTCTATCATACTGTTGTGAGAGGTGCTCTCGTAGGGATTCTCTGAGGTTTGTTAGTTCAGTAGCTAAATTGTGTGTGGGGGTGTTTGTTTAAGAGGTCTGTGTCATGTATCTCTTGTAATAATGTGTTCAGTTTTTGTGAGTGTTTTTTTTCTTTCTCGACCCCCGAGTTGGATGAGAATGCCCCTCATATATGCTTTGTGGGAGTTCCACATTACAAAGGGATCTTGAACTGAGTTTTGGTTGTCTATAAAGAATGTTTGGATATGTTGTGATATCTTGTCATGTGTATGGGATTCTTGTATTAAGTGTACATTACAGCGCCAGATGGGTGGTGAAGAGGAGACGCCCTTCTCTGAGATAGACAAGGAAATTGCAGCGTGGTCTGACCACGTGATATCGTAGATATTAGTATTTTCTACGTGTTGTAATAGCCATTTGTCCATGAGAAACAAATCTATTCATGAGTACAAGCAATGTCTGTGCACGAAGAAAGTGTAGTCTTTTTCGTTGGCGTGGTGACATCTCCACACATCGAACAGTTCCTCATTCTGCAAAAGGGTTTGGAGGGTAGCTGTCCCCTTAGATCGTTTTGTGGTGGTGTCAATTGTCCAATCCGGTACTACATTAAAGTCCCCACAAATAAGAAGATTACCATATTTCATAGAGGCTGCTTTCTTAAGTACTTTCCGTATAAAACGGATTTGATGGGAGTTGGGGGAATATAGTGTTACCAATGTATAAGGTTTGGAGTTAATGTCACCGTTGAGAATTATGTATCTTCCATTATCATTCAGAAAAGCCTTTTTGAGCTGGAAAGATACCAAGTTGCTTATGGCTATGAGGACTCCTCCTGTCTTGCGGTTAGGTGTGCAGGCTGTAAAAATATGTGGGAAGTCTTTATGAGAGCAGTAAGGTAGTTTGTCCTTTTGGAAGTGTGTCTCCTGGACACAAAGTATATCTGCTCTCTGTTTTTTAGCCTCGTTCCATAGGGAGAACCTTTTAGCGGGGTGATTTAGCCCCTTGGTGTTAATAGATAAGCAGTTAATCACCATTGCTCAGGTTGTAAGTGTTGTCATGGGGTCGTATGGTGTAAGTACTCACTGTGCAGGTCGAAGAGCTGGTTATAACAGGTGTCTGCGATGATTGGGTAGAAGAAGACCAGGTTGTTTCGACGGCAGAGATCCTGTAGGCTTCGAAAGGACTGTGTATATCGAATAAAAAACAATAAAAATAAAACAAAAAGAAACAGTCAACATGGTGAATATAAGAAATGGATCCATAAACTGATCCGTGTGCAGAATCATCTATTTGTTACCAGGAGGGGGTAAAGGAGAGTTGGATGAATATCTCCTGTCCCCGGAGAAGTGGATGTGCTTAACATTCATTATTTCTTGAGTTTCCACCAGCATTTTTTTTGTGAGAGCGCTTATGAGTGATTAATTCCTACTACCAGTAGTCATGCATGTATTGAGGAGTATTTGGTTGACCTGGTGACTGATCTGGCAAGATGTTCCATTTCCTCAAGGTCTCGATCCCTTCTTCCAGCTTAGAAATCATGACAGTGACCCCATTGTGGGTGATAGAAAGAGTTGCTGGATATTTCCATTTATGGGGGATGGCATGATTTCTTAGTGCTTTAGTGATGGTTTCTAGGTTTCTACGCCGTTGTAGAGTGTGTCTAGACAAGTCAGGCAGCATTCTTATGTCAGCGTACTGTGGGGGCAATTTATCCAGCTTGCGGGACGCAAATAGGATTTCTTCTTTCACATGGTAATAATGGACTCTCAAAAGGACATCCCGTGGAGTTTCATCAGGGAGAAACTAGGGTTTGTGGTTTCTATGTATTCTGTCCACTATGAGGCTTGGACGGTCAATTCCGGTACCATGGTGGAGAACATAGTTTGGGCATATTGCAGGAGTTGGTTAGGTGGGATAGATTCAGGGATACCTCGCAGTTTGAGGTTGTTCCTCCTGGATCTATCCCAGAGGTCTGCGATTTTATCTTTCATCCATTGTATATCTTCCCCATGTGCTGCATGTGCTTCCACCATTATGTTGTAGGAGGATGTATATTCTCCCATTTTGTGTTCCATCCTGTCTACTCTGGTGCCCAGGGCCTGTACTTCCTAATGCCAGTTATTCGGATATAGGAGCATCAGTAGTGGGGAAGTCTTTCATGGGATCCCTCTCATGTGTCCCCTGTGTGGCTGTGGGGAATCGCGGCCTGCTTACCTCCATTGAAGGTTCAGGCTCGGTTTGCGGCCTAGTGGGGGAGTCCCTCCTCGGCCTAGCTTTCGCTGGGCTGCGCGTGGTAGGGCTGGGGGTTCCAGATGAGGATCCGCTGTGGGGGTTGGCAGAGTCAGAGGCTCCATAAGGTGTGCGGCGGCCGATCGAGTCTCGTCCGGCCGTGTTGTTCGGCCGTTGTGCTCACGCGCCGTTTCTATTTTGTTGTAGCCCGCCTGGGCCTGAGGAGAAATATGTATCCAGTTTGCGCGGCTGCTGTACTAGTTTTCGCCTCCAGCCCATCTCCGCTGTGTGCCCCAGTAGGAGAGCTGTCTAGGGGTGCCTCTGGGTTTGTGGATGATGCTGATGGAGTCGGATGGCGGTGGATTTCTCCAGTGGACGAGCGGAGCTCTCACACTACACGTCCAGCATGGAGCTCGGTCGCCACGCCCCCCCAAACCACATTCTCAAGTGGTAATTAGAAGTTTATTTAAAGGCTAAACACAGTTCATGGAAACTACAGGCTGCACTGTAAGAAATCTACTTATCCAAAGAAAAGGTTGTTTTCTTTCAGTGACAGCAGGGTAAAATATGAATATAGCATCTATAGCTACAGTGCAGTTTTTAAAATTTGCGGTGAGGTTAAAGCAACAGTGATGTGTAAAAACTGTCATATATATGACAAGCACAAACTTGTGTAAGTGGTGCTTTATATACCCCCCCCCCCCCCCCCCCCCCCCCCCCCCCCCCCCCCCCCCCCCCCCCCCCCCCCTTCGCTACCATCCAGATACTTAATAGGCGGCTATCTATGATAATGGATAACACTACTAATAATTTTGTTATAGCTGGTGATTTCAATTTGGCTCCCAATCCTACTCTTGACTGACTAGGCTGAGGTGTATTGGCTTACTGACAATTTGGTATTACAAGCATCCTACTACAAGGGCATTTTCCTGTCCTTCTACTACCCATAAAACAATATCTCGTATTGATTTCATATACACTATTACTAATATAATCTCTAAGGTATGGAGTATCACGTTTCTGCGACGTGGTTTATTTGCTCATGCACCTGTCCTTTTACAACTGTCCTTACACACTTCTATCAGTACATAGATTGTGAAGACTACTGGATTTCGAATGACAGTGTGGAACCTCATATAAAAAATCAATATTTGGTGATGCGCTCCTAAATACGGTAGTAAGTGCTAACAAAGTCACACTACTATAGAATATATAAACTGAACTGATGAATTCATAAAATTACGTAAGATGAAATAAAGTGCAAAATGTGCAAATATAATAAGTGCTAACAGGGTCACACTGTTATGAGTATCAGATAAATAAAATAAACTGAACTATTACATTTATAAAAGTCTGTAAAATAAAATAAAGTGCAAAAAAAATGCAAATAATGGAGCAATAGACGATCCAAAAAATATGTAAACTGAACTGGTTAATATAAGTCCATAAAGTGAAATAAAGTGCAGCAAGTGCGGATCAGTAAACAATTCCTACAAATGGTATAAAGTGTAAATGTGAAAATAGAGTGCTGTCTAGAATGAAAAGGTGATGTTGTGACTTCAATGGAGTGAAATCTTCAAGTGACTTGAGTGAATGGAATCTTCAGTGTATGTTACACCCGTATGTGTACTACCTTCTTACCTTACTGTTGTAAGGTAATCAACGTATCCAATTATAAGGACTGGATGATCGCACAGGGATGGGTCCTATCCACGTTCCTTTCCAAGGGTTCCGGTGTCTCTAAAGCCTGATTCCTGCTTCCTTTAGTGTCCCGTCTCCTGGGGTTAGATCAGTCAGTGCAGATCCACTCAGGTGATTCAGCCGGGCATGTATAGGAAAGATTAGGAAGGAAGGGACCTCTATAGTGAAGTAAGTTCAATGCTGTTTTATTTCATTCATAGTGTATAACATAGAGGTACTCATATTTAATAAGATAAAAGCATGCACATAGTAAACAAGTGCCGAACTCGCAACCTGACGTCACTTCAGGGATCAGTCTAGCCAACGTGTGTCGTCACGAATCACGTGACTTCATCAGGGATAAGTTATGGCTCTCGGAAGTATCTTTAAATAGAGTGCATTAGGTTCAAATGTCAATTGGCCATTTTCTTGAAGTCCATGCATAGAAAGTAATGTGGAGGCCATTTTCCCGATGAGGCTGCGATCGCGGCCATTTTCTTGTAGCCTGTATCATTTGCAATTGTGCTAAATGTAAAGGGAGTTGAGGTGGGAGGAGATTTCAGAATAGTGAACAGTGATTTTGATTGGTCTGATGGGAGTGGTATTTCGTAAGCACAGAGCTGAATATTGCACGTAGGTGCAAACGGGATACAGCACACAAATGCTTAACGGGGACACAGGGAAATCAACAGGGGGAAGTGAACAAAGGAGAATATGTTCATATATAAGACAATGAAGGTGGCTCCCATTAGGAAGCAAAACATTTTTAATAAAACTCGGTTGGAATGATAAAGTGCCATATGCCAAGGGGAATGTAATGAAGTAAATGTGTGTGTATATGTACACACAAAAACGTCATCTGGACTCCGGAAATGATGTCATGTACAGTAAAAATGTTCCATATAGTAAGATGAAATAAACGGAAAGTAGAAGGTAGACTTTAAAACCACAATAGAATATATGAATATATAATATTGGCATAATCAACTGTATTCAGGTGCTACAGTAAATGGTGATAAAAGACCACTAAAATATAAAATATATTAAAAATCACTAATAAAACTGTTTAGGTCAAATTCTATGTTTAAACCCCTGGGTGTAAAAGTATGAAGAATAAATATCCATCCCCTAACAAGGCACAGGGCGCCAAATATGGGTCTATTAAAAAAATAAATAAATAAAAAAGTTTCTTTAAAAGGTGATTTGTTTTGACCAAAATAACATTTAGATCTCTATAGCCTGGTATAGGTGTAGGAGATGACAGGATATATGGGTAAGTTCCCAAGTAAAATGCAATATAGGGCTAACAGCATGCCCATATATATCAGCATATATGCATATCATGGACAGGTATATTCCATATGGAAGTGGATGTTGAAAACAGAACCACAATATATCATAATGTGGATACATGTATTGATGTATAGCATTTTACTTGGGAACTTACCTGTATATCCTTTCATCTCCTAAACCTATATCAGGCTGTAGAGATCTTATTTGGAATACTGAAATCCCTCTTGATTGAGCCAAACCCTTCTGGTATATACAGTGGGGACGAAAAGTATTCAGACCCCCTTAAATTTATCACTCGTTGTTATATTGCAGCCATTTGCTAAAATCATCTAAGTTCATTTTTTTGTACACACAGCACCCCATATTGACAGAAAAACACAGAATTTCTTGACATTTTTGCAGATTTATTAAAAAAGAAAAACTGAAATATCACATGTCCTAAGTATTCAGACCCTTTGCTCAGTATTTAGTAGAAGCACCCTTTTGATCTAATACAGCCATGAGTCTTTTTGGGAAAGATGCAACAAGTTTTTCACACCTGGATTTGGGGATCCTCTGCCATTCCTCCTTGCAGATCCTCTCCAGTTCTGTTGGATGGTAAACGTTGGTGGACAGACATTTTTAGGTCTCTCCAGAGATGTTCAATTGGTTTTAAGTCAGGGCTCTGGCTGGGCCATTCAAGAACAGTCACGGAGTTGTTGTGAAGCCACTCCTTCATTATTTTACCTGTGTGCTTAGGGCCATTGTCTTGTTGGAAGTTAAACCTTCGGCCCAGTCTGAAGTCCTTAGCACTCTGGAGAAGGTTTTCGTCCAGGATATCCCTGTACTTGGCAGCATTCATCTTTCCCTCGATTGCAACCAGTCGTCCTGTCCCTGCAGCTAAAAAACACCCCCACAGCATGATGCTGCCACCACCATGCTTCACTGTTGGGACTGTATTGGACAAGTGATGAGCAGTGCCTGGTTTTCTCCACACATACCGCTTAAAATTAAAGCCAACAAGTTCTATCTTGGTCTCATCAGACCAGAGAATCTTATTTCTCACCATCTTGAAGTCCTTTAGGTGTTTTTTTAGCAAACTCCATGCAGGCTTTCATGTGTCTTGCACTGAGGAGAGGCTTTCGTCGGGCCACTCTGCCATAAGGCCCCGACTGGTGGAGGGCTGCAGTGATGGTTGACCTTCTACAACTTTCTCCCATCTCCCGACTGTATCTCTGGAGCTCAGCCACAGTGATCTTTGGGTTCTTCTTTACCTCTCTCACCAAGACTCTTCTCCCCCGATAGCTCAGTTTGGCCGGACGGTCAGCTCTAGGAAGGGTTCTGGTCTTCCATCTAAGGATTATGGAGGCCACTGTGCTCTTAGGAACCTTAAGTGCAGCAGAAATTGTTTTGTAACCTTGGCCAGATCTGTGCCTTGCCACAGTTCTGTCTCTGAGCTCTTCAGGCAGTTCCTTTTGACTTCATGATTCTCATTTGCTCTGACATGCGTTGTGAGCTGTAAGGTCTTGTATAAACATGTGTGCGGCTTATTAAGGGCTCTCATGCCCTCCGTGGTGGGCCATCCTCCCTTGTGCCTAGAACTAGGGCTTTCTTGATTATCATTGCGGTTTAAAAAAATAACTTTATTGTTAAAGATGTATATTTTTGTAATAAAATGTATCTAAATATTTTTTATATGACTGTCTAATTCAGTTGTTGTACAGTACCACTAAAGTCCACTATAGCCTACCCCTTTTTTCTCCAGCAACTCTACTCTGTCTACAAGCAATAGAAAGAATATTTGGTAATGCGTTTGGAGAGAAAAATATTTCTTACTTATATGTGGCTTTGGTTTATTGATCTTTTCTTTCTTAATTTTTTTTTTTAGATGTTGGTGATGATCTTCTTGAAATGTGTGAAAGAAATGTGGCTCTAAACAGATCCTTCATGGAACAAGCAGGTGGTAAACTATTCTGTCACTGTCTATTCTCTAAAAAATTTTGGTTTGCATCATAGTAGATAACTAAGATTTTAACAGTAATTCTGCTAATATTTCATTGTTTAACCACTAGCTGACCGCCCACTGTCAAATGACGGCGGGACGGTGCAGCTACTGTGGCGGGCCGCCGTCATATGACGGCGCTCGCTTTTTGGCCGCTAGGGGGCGCGCGCGCATGCCCGCCGCGTAGCTGGGGCCCCTATGCGCGTGCGCGTGACCCGCGATTGCCCGGTAAGTGAGCAGGACGTGGATCGTTGTGTGTAAACACACCGATCCACGTCCTGTCAGAGGAGAGGAGACCGATGGTGTGTCCCTTGTACATAGGGACACCGATCGGTCCCCTCCCCCAGTCAGTCCCCTCCCCCCACAGTTAGAATCACTCATATAGGGTACATTTTAACCCCTGCAGTGCCCCTAGTGTTAACCCCTTCCCTGCCAGTCACATTTATACAGTAATCAATGCATTTTTATAGCACGGATCGCTGTATGAATGTGAATGGTCCCAAAAATGTGTCAAAAGTGTCCGATATGTCCGCCGCAATGTCGCAGTCATGATAAAAATCGCAGATCGCCGACATTACTAGTAAAAAAAAAATAATACTAAAAATGCTATAAATCTATCCCCTATTTTGAAGACGCTATAACTTTTGCGCAAACCAATCAATATACGCTTATTGCGATTTTTTTTTTTTTACCAAAAATATGTAGAAGAATACGTATCGGCCTAAACTGAGGAAAAAATTTGTTTAAAAAAAAAAAATATTGGATATTAAATTATAATAAAAAGTAAAAAATATTATGTTTTTTTCAAACTTGTCGCTCTTCTTTTGTTTATAGCGCAAGAAATAAAAACTGCAGAGGTGATCAAATACTACCAAAATAAAGCTTTATTTGTGGGGAAAAAGTTATAAAAATGTTATTTGGGTACAGCGTTGCATGACTGCGCAATTGTCATTCAAAATGCGACAGCGCTGAAAGCTGAAAAATGGCCTGGTCAGGAAGGGGATGTTCGTGCCTGGTAGGCAAGTAGTTAAAAAAAACACAGGTAAAACAAAGGGCCCATTGGCTTCCAATTGGAGTTTCTAGTTGTCAGATCTACTGCATATGCTGAACATTTTGGCTCAATTTCTAATCCAACCATTACAATATCAAATAAGGAAAGCGCAATCTTCATGCTGCAGTCACCATAATGCAAACTTAGAAGTGCAGATATGGCAAAACTCAGGTATAGAAAACATGCTTGTATTGTATATTTTAATGGTTACATGGACTGTCTGCATTCACTCAAAAACTGAAACATTTGATTGGTCATTCTAATAATAATGCGTTGTCACTTCAAATTTAAAATTTCAGATCCACCAATATGCCAAAGTATAGATTACTAATATCCAGCCACACATTTGTACTATACAAATCCAGCAGTTTAAGAAATTGAACAAGCTTTGCAGTTGAACAGGGTTTACTCTTAGAATAGGTTCGGCAAACGGATGTACAGAAATATTAGTCATGTTCATAAATATTGGGACGTTGACACAATTCTAATCTTTTTCAAATGAAACGAACAAGATGTGCTTTAGCTGCAGACTTTGAGATTTAATTTGAGGGTATTTACATCCAAATCAGGTGAATGGTGTAGGAATTACAACAGTTTGTATATGGGCCTCCCACTTTTTAAGGGACCAAAAGTAATTGGACACTTGGCTGCTCGGCTGTTCCATGGCTAGGTGTGTGTTATTCCCTCATTATCCAATTTACAAGGAGCAGATAAAAGGTCCAGAGTTCATTTCAAGTGTGCTATTTGCATTTGGAATATGTTGCTGTCAGCTCTCAATATGAGATCCAAAGAGCTGTCACTATCAGTGAAGCAAGCCATCATTAGGCTGAAAAAACAAAACAAACCCATCAGAGAGATGGCAAAAACATTAGGTGTGGCCAAATCAACTGAACATCCTTTTAAAGAAAGTGTGAGCTCAGCAACACCAAAAGACCCGGAAGACCATGGAAAACAACTGTGGTGGACGACCGAAGAATTCTTTCCCTGGTGAAGAAAACACCCTTCACAACACTTGGCCAGATCAAGAACACTCTCCAGGAGGTAGGTGTATGTGTGTCAAGAGAAGACTTCACCAGAGTGAATACAGAGGGTTCACCACAAGAGGTAAACCATTGGTGAGCCTCAAAAACAGGAAGGCCAGATTAGAGTTTGCCTAACAACATCTAAAAAAGCCTTCACAATTCTGGAACAACATCTAAAAAAGCCTTCACAATTCTGGAACAACATCCTATGGACAGATGAGACCAAGATCAACTTGTACCAGAGTGATGGGTAGAGAACAGTATGGAGAAGGAAAGGAACTGCTCATGATCCAAAGCATACCACCTCATCGGTTAAGCATGGTGGTGGCAGTGTCATGACGTGGGCATGGCTGCCAATGGAACTGGTTCTCTTGTATTTATTGATGATGTGACTGCTGACAAAAGCAGCAGGATGAATTCTGAAGTGTTTCGGGCAATATTATCTGCTCATATTCAGCAAAATGCTTTAGAACTCATTGGACGGTGCTTCACAGTGCAGATGGACAATGACCCGAACCATACTGCGAAAGCAACCAAAGAGCTTTTTAAGGGAAAGAAGTGGAATGTTATGCAATGGCCAAGTCAATCACCTGACCTGAATCCGATTGAGCATGCATTTCACTTGCTGAAGACAAAACTGAAGGGAAAATGCCCTAAGAACAAGCAGGAACTGAACATAGTTGCGGTAGAGGCCTGGCAGAGCATCACCAGGGATGAAACCCAGCGTCTGGTGACGTCTATGTGTTCCAGACTTAAGGCTGTAATTGATTGCAAAGGATTTGCAACCAAGTATTAAAAAGTGAATGTTTGGATGATTGTTAATCTGTCTCATTACTTTTGGTCCCTTAAAAAGTAGGAGGCACGTATACAAACTGTTGCAATTTTCTACACCGTTGACCTGATTTGGATGTAAATACCCTCAAATTAAAGCTGAATGTCTGCAGTTAAAGCACATCTTGTTCGTTTCATTTCAAATCCATTGTGGTGGCGTATAGAGCCAAAAAGATTAGAATTGTGTCGATGTTACAATATTTATGGACCTGACTGTATGGCTCTCCAGAGCTTCGCCTCTGTGTATGTCCTTAAAACGGACCCAGTCCTCACTTTCAGTTTTGGGACATGAAGGTAGTCCCAGACCAAGTCACTCGTGATAGGTAGCTGCTCTGGTAGGAAGAGCAGTAGATGGATTGACTGAAAGTTTGAAAGGGGGTACTGGGGGTTTGGGTGACTTAAAAGATCCCTCCGGTGCTTCAGTAGATGCTCCAGTTGAGATGGGGCTCTCTAAAATCCATGCTTCTTCGTCACTTGATGAGGCCTCTTCGGGGGATGACCACTCAGAGATTTTTAATGGACCCGTACTTTTCCAATACTTGAAGTGACCCCCAGTCCACAGCCCAGCCCTTGCTCACCCGAGGGATCCCCCTTCTGCTTAGGCTCCTTCCGGACAGGCACAGCAAAGGACTTACTCCCGGCCGGCTTCTCAGGGGTTTCTTCCAGAGATTGCCCACTAACACGGGCAACCTCTGGGTCCCTGGCCAGGCTGCAGGCTTCCCCAAAAGTTCCTACCTGGTCCTCCGATAATTCCGATTCAGCCGAATCAGACGGGAGCTCTTTAAACTGCTGAAGCAGGCGACACACGACCCTCTCCGGCAAGTCCAGATGAACCCTCTCTGGTTCACCTGGACTTGCGGCAGACAAAGTCCGGTAATGAGACTGGCTGAATAATATTGGACCTCCTGCTGTACCGGTCCCAGATGAGTTAACTAGGCACCACAATGTCCGCACCGTGCCCAAGAACTAACACCGACGTAGGCTTCCGACATCCAGGACACAGCATGCACAGTCTCTCCACACCTCCCATCACTCCCAGCGCCAGTCCACCGGTGAGCTCCAACCGAATACCCGTGTCTATTAAGACCCGATCCTGCAATTCAGGTAACCACTGCATGGCGGGTGCGCTTTGAATACCCTCCACCATCTTTCTCTGCCTGAGTATGGCGCGTGGCATGCTGAACGCTGGTGATCTTCTCCTCCGGGGCGTGGCTCCACCCCCCACTTGTTGGTTCAGGGCACAAGGAACTGTAGCTGTACATTTTCAAAGTACCCTCCGGCGACACCTGATGGCAGGCACTGTTGAACTGCAGGCTAACTTGGCAGCAGTCACTGATTACACAGGAAAATGCCTCCCTTGTGATGTCCCAACTGTAAGAGACCGACTCCCTGCAGTCCACATCCGTGACAACCCTTGTGTCCATGTTTCCAAGGGCAACAGCGACATCCACAGCCTCATTCCACATTTTCAACTGTGTTAGCAGGATAATAAAGTTAAAGGCAAAACAGTGGGTAGTGTCTGCACTATACTCACGCCAGACACAATTGTAATCCAAAAGCACGATGCCGCTGTGTTTGCCACATATGACACACATAATTACAGTCACTGTTACTGTTGTGAGTGTCCATTGGTGCAACTGGGTGCAGAACACGCGCAGGCTGCGCTAATCCTGGGGGTTGCTATGGGCAACAGCACTTGGTAACAAGTCGAATTTGGTTGCTATGGGTAACAACCTGTAGCAAAGTCATTTTTGAAGCAAATGGACAAAAAAATCTCTCCCTCGGTGCATTTCAGCGATTAGCGGTTGCTAGAGGCGACGGCCAGCAGGTTAGCTGTGAAGGCAGATCTCGGTGGGACCTCCAAAATGTAGCGGTACCCCCGTAGGGGCTGCGGATGTGGTTATAGCAATCCGCCAATCGCCCTGCTGCCAACCCCTCATCAATCACCCAAAAGTCAAAAAACATTTGCTCCGTTTTCTTGCTTTTATTTGTGGGATAAAACTTGGATAGAAATGAGGGAGGTATGGGATGCCCATGGAGACTTCAATGGGTAGGGTATCATCCATGGCCTTGGCCTTGTTAATGGACTTCCCCTGTAGAATCCTCACTGCAGACTATTGCTTCTTCTGTTATATCTGAATGAAGATTTACTACTCACTGCTTCCAGTTAAACAAGACGAATCACTCTGAATAATTCCCCTATGTTAGACTGATGTAGTTTTCCTGCCCCACTGTCTCTACAAGTTACTACAACCGTGCACCCACAGGATCTTCCATCCTGATAACTTGGCACATGGTAAATGACAGACTACTGCTCCCAGCCTGTCCACTTCTGTCCATCCTGTGCTCCCCGGCCACACAGCATGCTACGCTACTCTCTCCAGTACTTCTGATTCTTCTGTTACACTGACCTTCTCCTTTGTATCAAAGTCCTGTGTTCCCCGGTCACAGAAAGCGTTACTCCTACTTCCTCCAGTTGATCTTCATTACATCCAGATCCTGTTTTCCCCGGTACAGCAGCCTGATGTACCCCTCAGGGCTGAAGATCCTCATCTTTAACTCATTCCCCGCATGGGGATGCCTGGTACAGCACCTCAGCACTCCATGCGGTCTTTCCTGTGCTCCAGAACTTCTGGAAGCATGTGACCCCAGCTTATATGGGAGGCCTGCCCCCTGCCAACACAAGTTAATGATTGGTCAGGGCTCCTCACATGAGCTGCCTGCCACTCAGGTCTCAAGTCCAGCTTCTCTTCCAGAATAATCCTTCTGCAAGCAGAGGAGGCATCTTTGAGCCAAAGTGTAGGTGGCCACACTAGAGGTCGACCGATATATCGGCCGATATTTGGCGTTTTTTAATTAATCGGCATCGGCCGATTGTGCTGATAAAAAAGGCAGATTATAACTTCAGCTGTGACTTGCAAAAGACTTCTGTAATAGAAGTCAATGCAAGTTGCCTCTGTCTTCCCCTGGAGTGACTTATCTCCTCTCTGGGCATTCTGCCAAGAAAAGACCAAAGAGATACAATGTTTACACTTATGAATGAACTGAACTGTGGAGAAGTTCTCAGTTTAACCATTTAAAGACTAAATCTTTTCTGACACTTGTTGCTTACAAGTAAAAATCCTGTATTTGCTAGAAAATCACTTGGAACCCCCAAAAATTATATATATTTTTTTAGCAGAGACCCTAGGGAATAAAATAGCGGTTGTTTCAATATTTTATGTCACATGGTATTTGCGCAGCGGTCTTTCAAACGTAATTTTTTTCGAAAAAAATACATTAATGATTTTAAAAAGAAAACTAAAACAGTAAAGTTAGCCGATTTTTATTTTTTTCGTCCAAAAGTTTTGATTACCTGTTTTTGTGTATTTAATATATAGTTTTAAATTATACATACAAGTGAACTGATTGGAGGTTTGTTTTGTTTAATAAATGTTTAAATGTAGGAAATTTTCTGTATCACTTATTACTTAAGGCTGCTTTCACACTGGAGCGGGCAGTTGTTGACGGTAAAACGCTGCTAGTTTTAGCGACGCTTTACTGTCATTTTAGCGACGCTATTCGGCTGCTAGTGGGGCACTTATAACCCAGCTAGTGGCCAAGGAAGGGGTTAAATGTGCCCGCGAATCGCCGCTGCCAAATCGCATTGCAAGCGCTTCGGCAGCGGTGCCCATTCATTTCAATGGGCAGGAGTGGTGGAGGAGCAGTTAACACCGCTCCAAAGATGCTGCTTGCAGGACTTTTTTTTTTTTTTTAACGTCCTGCCAGTGCATCGCCTCTGTAAAAGCACTCGGGCTTTCACACAGACCGCAGGGGAGCCGTTTTGCAGGCAGTTTACAGGCACTATTTTTAGCCCAAAAGCGCCTGAAAAACGCTGCAGTGTGAAAGGTGTCTGTTAGATTTTATAAGATGAAGGGAAAAAATTTAAAAAATATAAAAATCGGCCTAACATATCGGCCCAAAAAAATCGACATCCTATATCGGCCATCGGCCGCCGCAATTTCTAAATATCGGCATCGGCCAGAGAAAAACCCATATCGGTCGACCTCTAGGCCACACCCCCCACTATACTGACACTCCCATTCCCAGATCAAAACAACCAGGCCTGAAATGAAAACACAGGCCTGGCTAAATTTACCAGTATCTCAGCCCTGCAACTAGAAAAATACTAATCTAGCCCCTACCTGTAAGTAGAGGGTGCTATTATATTAATTATATAATTAATATTAGGCACTTTTTATAACTAAGTTGACTTACAGTATGCTAGAGCCTCTCTCTCATTCTTTTTGCTATGTGAGAGTCTGCTGCTGGGTGAAAAGTGGCGGGTCACTGGCAGAACACTTGAAAGGTACATTTTCATTTTGTTTTGGCAAATGCTTACAGCTTAAAGCGATGTTCCGCTTAAAAAAGAAAAAGAAACTCATCAGCTACAAATACTGCAGCTGCTGACTTTTAATAATCGGACACTTACCTATCCCAGGGTCCAGCGATGTGGGGGATCGAAGCCCCGCTCATCTCACCCTCTGCTCGGCGGCGCCGGCATTTTAACTGTGGGCGCCCGGCTGTGGCTTCACAGCCGGGCACCCACTGCACATGCGCGAACCGCACCGCGTGCCGTGAATGGCCGCACAATCATCTGGGACCTGTCACGTGTCCCAGATGATTGACAAGAGAGAGGGTAAGAGATGATCGCCCTTCCTGCACCGAGGGAAGTGACGTCAGGATAGGGTTGCCACCTTTGCGTCAAGCCAAACCCGAACACTTCAGCAGCGCACGCCAATTTTTTATTTTTTTTATTTTTTTGTAGTACATTAACCACTTGCCGACCGGCGCATGACGATATACGTCGGCAGAATGGCACGTACAGGCAGGAGGGCGTATATATAAGTCCCTCCTTTAAGCCTGTCCGTGCCATCGGGAGCGCGCCGGGAGCGGCGCGCTCCCGCGCCGCTCGGGACCCCCGTGAGTCCGGTCGCGGTCCCCGCGGACTCGATCGCCACGGGGACCTCCGTGATCGTCTCACGGGAAGGCTGAACGGGGAGATGCCGAGATAAACAGCATCTCCCCGTTCTGCCTAGCAACTAGTGACGCCGATCTCTTCTCCCTGTGATTGGAGCAGAGATCAGCATTCACTAGCTGACAGCCACGCCCCCCCCACAGTAAGAAACACACCCCTAGGCATACTTAACCCTTACACTGCCCCCTTGTGGTTAACCCCTTCACTGCCAGTGTCATTTATACAGGAATCAATGCATTTAAATAGCATTGATTGCTGTATAAATGACAATGGTCCCAAAAATGTGTCAAAAATGTCCGATGTGTCCGCCATAATGTCGCAGTCACAAAAAAAATCGCAGATCGCCGACATTACTAATAACAAAAAAAATATTAATAAAAATGCTATAAAACTATCCCCTATCTTGTAAACGCTATAACTTCTGCGCAAACAGAGCAATAATCGCTTATTGCGTTTTTTTTTACCAAAAATATGTAGAAGAATACGTATCGGCCTAAACTGAGGAAAAAACATTTTTTTTATATATTTTTTGGGGATATTTATTATAGCAAAAAGTAAAAAATATTGCATTTTTTTCCAAATTGTCGCTCTATTTTTGTTTATAGCGCAAAAAAATAAAAACCGCAGGGGCAATCAAATACCACCAAAAGAAAGCTCTATTTGTGGGAAAAAAAGGACGCCAATTTTGTTTTGGAGCCTTGTCGCACGACCGCGCAATTGTCAGTTAAAGCGGCGCAGTGCAGAATCGCAAAAAGGGGCCTGGTCCTTTGGCTGCAAATTGGTCCGGTCTGAAAGTGGTTAAATGTATTACCTCTGTACAAAGAAATGCACAGCAATTTTGTGATTAAATAACATTTCTAATCATATGGCGTTAATTACAGGAGTTCCCCTTTACATCAGAGTCAACATAATTCCCCTTTTACATCTGAATGCACAGGGTTTGTTCCCCTTTATATCTAATTCTGCAGTTTTCCCTTACATCTGAATCCACAGAGTTTCCCTTTATATCTGAATCTGCAGGAGAGGAGTGCAGAGAGTATGATGGGGGCAATATGTACAGGAGAGGAGTGTGGAGGGTATGATGGGGCAGTATGTATAGGAGAGGACTGTGGTGGGTATGATGGGGGCAGTATGTACAGGAGAGGAGTGTAGTGGGGGGAGAGGAGTGCGGAGGGTATGATGGGGGCAGTACTTACAGGAGAGGAATACGGAGGGGATGATGGGGACAGTATGTACAGGAGAGGAGTGTGGAGGGTATGATGGGGGCAGTATGTACAGGAGAGGAGTGTATGATGGGGGCAGTATGTAAAGGAGAGGAGTGTGGAGGGTATGATGGGGGCAGTATGTACAGGAGAGGAGTGTGGTGGGTATGATGGGGGCAGTATGTACAGGAGAGGAGTGTAGTGGGTATGATGGAGCAGTACTTACAGGAGAGGAGTATGGAGGGTATGATGGGGACAGTATGTACAGGAGAGGAGTGTGGAGGGTATGATGGGGACAGTACTTACCGGAGAGGAGTATGGAGGGTATTATGGGGACAGTATGTACAAGAGAGGAGTGTGGAGGGGATGATGGGGGCAGGATGTACAGGAGAGGAGTGTGGAAGGTATGCTGGGGCAGTATGTACAGGAGAGAAGTGCGGAGGGGTGATGGGGGCAGTATGTACAAGAGAGGAGTGTGGAGGGTATGATGGGGGCAGTATGTACAGGAGAGAAGTGCGGAGGGATGATGGGGGCAGTATGTACAAGAGAGGAGTGTGGAGGGTATGATGGGGGCAGTATGTACAGGAGAGGAGTGTGAAGGGTATGATGGGGACAGTACTTACAGGAGAGGAGTATGGAGGGTATGATGGGGGCAGTATGTACAGAAGAGTGCGGAGGGTATGATGAGGACAGTACTTACAGGAGAGGAGTACAGAGGGGATGATGGGGACAGTATGTACAGGAGAGGGGTGTGGAGGGTATGATGGGGACAGTATGTACAGGAGAGGAGTGTGGAGGGTATGATGAGGACAGTGTGTACAGGAGAGGAGTGTGGAGGGTATGATGGGGACAGTACTTACAGGAGAGGAGTACAGAGGGGATGATGGGGACAGTATGTACAGGAGAGGGGTGTGGAGGGTATAATGGGGACAGTATGTACAGGAGAGGAGTGTGGAGGGTATGATGGGGCAGTATGTACAGGAGAGGAGTACAGAGGGGATGATGGGGACAGTATGTACAGGAGAGGGGTGTGAAGGGTATGATGGGGACAGTACTTACAGGAGAGGAGTATGGAGGGTATGATGGGGGCAGTATGTACAGAAGAGTGCGGAGGGTATGATGAGGACAGTACTTACAGGAGAGGAGTACAGAGGGGATGATGGGGACAGTATGTACAGGAGAGGGGTGTGGAGGGTATAATGGGGACAGTATGTACAGGAGAGGAGTGTGGAGGGTATGATGGGGCAGTATGTACAGGAGAGGAGTGTATGATGGGGGCAGTATGTAAAGCAGAGGAGTGTGGAGGGTATGATGGGGACAGTATGTACAGGAGAGGAGTGTGGTGGGTATGATGGGGGCAGTATGTACAGGAGAGGAGTGTAGTGGGTATGATGGAGCAGTACTTACAGGAGAGGAGTATGGAGGGTATGATGGGGCAGTATGTACATAAGAGGAGTATGGAGGGTATGATGGGGGCAGTATGTACAAAAGAGGAGTGTGGAGGGTATGATGGGGACAGTACTTACAGGAGAGGAGTACAGAGGGTATTATGGGGACAGTATGTACAGGAGAGGAGTGCGGAGGGGATGATGGGGACAGTATGTACAGGAGAGGAGTACGGAGGGTATGATGGGGGCAGTATGTACAGGAGAGGAGTGTATGATGGGGGCAGTATGTACAGGAGTGGAGTGCGGAGGGATGATGGGGGCAGTATGTACAGGAGAGGAGTACGGAGGGTATGATGGGGACAGTATGTACAGGAGGGGAGTGTATTATGGGGGCAGTATGTACATGAGAGAAGTGTGGAGGGATGATGGGGGCAGTATGTACAGGAGAGAAGCGTGGACAGGATGATGGGGGCAGTATGTACAGGAGAGAAGCGTGGAGAGGATGATGGGGGCAGTATGTACAGGAGAGGAGTGTGGAGGGGGTGATGGGGGCAGTATGTACAGGAGAGGAGTGCGGAGGGGATGATGGGGCAGTATGGGGAAGGATTTCTTGCAGTGTCTGTGGGGTGACCAGGGAGCGATGTTAGGAAGAGAAGGGAAGGTAAGTGACCATGGAATGATGTCCCTCAGCTGGGGGGTAGGAAGCAGCTCTGAGTGGTGTGTGTATGAAGTGGTCTGGGGGTGATACAAGCTGGGGGGAGAGGGGGGCTTAAAAGTGGTCAGATAGCGATGTCTATAATCAAAAAAAAATCTCATCCACTATTATATACAACAATACTTCTGAATGAAAACAATCTGGTATAAGAAGCACATATATATATATATATATATACTGTAAGCCAGATCTCAGCACTCTTTATACCTGGAAGATGTAAAGGTAATTGATTACCATTCATGTAACCTTGTGTTATCCAAGCTCTGAGTCTGTACAATCAGAAGTTACACTGAAACCACATACACACAGGTTACATGAATGGTCATAAATTACTTCACATTATCTGGACTGAGGATTTGGGGATGTTTGTACAGACAGACAAGTGTTCAGTCTTAGACGCTATCTGTCAACTGTGATTGGGCTGCAGACTCCCCACCCCCACACACAGTATCTCTTCCATTCTCCTGTCAACTTAACCCTTCATTGCATCAGCAAAACAAATGCTCCTGAAAGCTTTCAGCTTTCCACCCTAGCAGACTTTTGTCATAAAAAAGACTCAGCTCACCTCTCCCTGCATGTAGTGTGAAGAGCCAACCCAACAGTAGTTACAGGGAGCTCCGCCTCCCGATTCTCTCACCACACCACACTAGTGATTGGGGGGGGGGGGGGGGGGGTTGAGTCAGAGATCAGAGAGACCCTGCAGGTGACTGGGGGGGGGGGGGGAGAGACAGAAAGGAGCTTCGGATCCTTAACACACACCACTGGCACAGTGTATTTAGAAGAGAAGCAGGATCTCCCAGTCTATGGATGGTGTAGGACCCACTAATCATGGGGTACTTTGTCTCAGCACACGCTACAGATATGACATCCTTGGCTCAAAACTTGCTTTGCCTTTTACCCAAAACATTGTCCAAGTGACCCCAGAAAAAGATCTATTCCCTTGAACAACCAGGTGATTGTTTCCTTGAGGAGCTCGGATAAAGACCCAGGCAGGGGTATATGCCATTCGCCCATCTGGTCTCTCTTAACACAGAGACCAGACTAGCTGGTAAGCGGCTACTTTTGTCTTTTGGTGGAGGATTTTTCACTTTGGCTATTTCATCATTTACTCAGTGTGTGCCAGGTGTCCCAACACGGGGAATCAATAATAGCATAACCTGAACTCTGTGGTGGACTTTTTCCTGCATGAACTGAATTTTTCTTGCAAACGTTATTTTCCCTGACTTGGACCTCTGTTGTTCTCTATGACATCTCATCAGATTTCAACTCACTGTGATATTTAATTTGTGTTTTGTCATTTGTTAATATTTTTTTTCACTTATCACTGAGTGGTGGACATGAGTGGCGGACATTGTCCAGATTGAGTTAGCTTGAATTTTTCTTTTTTAGCTATATACCAAACACCTAAGCAGAATAATTCTAACACATCACGATGTGGGTGGGCTAACTGATTTTTTATTTTTCAGCGCAGCCAATTTCTTATATTTAGAAGAAATGCCTCTTATGCTGTTTCCACAGTGGCAGGTGTTCTAATGTTCCCCCCTGCCCAAATGGTCTGGCCCTGGTCTGCGCTCAGTAATGTGCCCGGGTGTCAAGCAGTACAAAACCTGGGCACATGACTCAAGACCCGTACTGTCTGGGTGAATCCCGGACAGGTGGCAACCCTACGTCAGGAGCCCAGGTGCCAAAGGAGGCAGACTACGAGGGACCCCCTAGCAACAGGCATTTAGAGGTGAGTAAAAAAAATTCTCCAAATATTTTTTTTTGGGGGTGGAGCTCCACTTTAACTGCCCAGCATCTGCAACAACTTACTATAGCCCTTAAAGGGAAAGTAGCAAGTGAACGTGTCTCTACAGCAGCAAATACAGGCCCTGTTGGAGAGGCATATGGTGGAACAGGGGGAGGTGTCTACATCTTGACAGCAGGTGCAAAATTGTCCCTGGAGGATGATATGGAAGCTTACCTCAACATCTTTGAGTGACTTATGCTGGCCATACATTATACAATTTTCTTGTACATTTACCAAAACCATATAATACTATGAGGTCAAACCTAAACACTTTCAATTTATATGCAATAAGGCTGGCCCTTGCACTTCATAGTTGAAGGTGAATCTAAAGCAAATTCAAAAAGAAAACTGAATAATGTATGGACAGCTTTTACAGAAAGTATGAGTCTACCCCAAGGTAGTGGGCGGATGTGCTAGCACCCTTTTTAACACGAGTGTCCCAAAAGGCCTACTTAGATTTGCAGCCTCAGCACTCTAAGTATTATCCTAAATTCAAAGGGTAAATCCTAGCCAGACTCCAGGATTAACATCTCTGTCCAAGCGCAGCAAGTGTTCACATGGGAATATGACCCTGAAAATTCCTCAAGGTCTCAGGTGTATGATTTTCTCCACCTCACAAACAAGTGGTTGCAACCAGAGGTACATCTGCTCAGATTGTGGAACTAGTGATTTGTGTCCCATCTGGGCCTTGCTGGTTATGAGACAAGGGCATATTAGGCACATAGACTCCAAGAATGTGGATGAACTGGTGTCCCATGTGAATCAATCTATTGCTACCGAGGACTATTTCTGGGATCAGCCCTCCAAGCTGGTCATCCCGGAAACTTGTGCCCTTTTTTCCAAGGAGTAAACAGGCTCCTGTTTAAGGGGGGGGGGGGGGGGGCGGGGGGGGGGGGGGGGGGGGGGGGGGCAGCTGTCCCTTCAGATAAAAAATGGCCTTGTGGCCAAGTCTCTTCTTATATTTATTTGTTTTTGTTTTTTTATTAAAATGTTTTTATTTCCCCCAAAATATAATTTACACTTTTCCAATGCATAAACATGTCTTTTGTTCAGCACAATTATTATACATATTACTCACGTAGGTGCAATTATACATATTACTCACGTTCCCGGCAGAAAATAGGGTCTCCTGCATAAAAGTTTTGGTGTATTTGTCAGTGTCAGCATCTGGGAAATTACCCAGTAGGCATGGTTTGGGGTCTAGCGTCAGCGGAGATCCCATATTGTCATGAAGAAAATCTACCACTTGTTTCCAGAAGCCCTGTATGAAGGGACAGAACCACGGGAGGTGGTAGAATGTGCCTGTTTCTCGACTACATAATAGACATGTGGAGGGTTGTCCCTGGGTGAATTTCGCTATTCTTATTGGTGTGAGGTATGCACGGTGTAGGAGGTATATTTGGGTCACTCTGTCAGATACTGTAGCTTGGGTGAGACAGCTTTGCATGTGTCCAATGCCTCACTCCAGTCCTCGTCTTCCAGGATTCCTAGATCTCCATCCCATCTTGATTTTATATTGTAAGCTATTTTAGTGGATGAGGGAGTATGAAGCATATTATAGAATATTGATATTCATTTCTGGGGATCTACACTTTTTGACTATGGCCATTATAGGATTACAAGTAGGGTTAGGCAATGATTCTGGAAACTGGGAGAAAATTGCATGTTGACCTGTAGAAATCGGAAAAACATGCAATTCGAGAGTGCAAATTCTAGTTTTAATGTATCGAATGTCTTTAATGTGCCGGCAGTAAGTGTGATAGGTAGAAAATTCCACTTCTGCACCATGTTTCCGAGTCCGGTATAGTCAAGAATTCCTGTCTTATTATGCCAGATGGGAGAATAGTCGTTATGTGTAGGTATGTCTAGTTTGATGGAGGCCAGTCTCCATATCTTCCTATAGTGGCTTAATAGGGAATAGTGTTCCTCTGATTTAGTAGGGCCTTCGGCGCCAGCTGCTATAGTGCAGATGGGTTCATTTGTCAATTGGGCATAGAAGCAAAGTAAATCTTTCTGTCAGTCTTATCTATATGGAACAGTTGGGATAGTTGGGACGCTAGGTAATATAGAGCGAAGTCTGGTAGGGCCGTCGGTGGGGTTTTTAAGTAATCGCCATGCTAATTTATGTTTATTCTTCCCCCGGGCAAAGGGTTTGAGAATTGCATCCATGGTTTTGAAATATTTCAGTGGGAGATACTCAGGGGTTTGCCATTATATTTATATATATATATATATATATATATAAAAGAGAGAGAGAGAATTTTAGGTAGGCGTATCATTTTAATAAGGTTAATACGACCCAGTATATATAGAGGGAGAAGCGCCCATATTTGAGTTTTGGATTTGATCAGAGCAAACAATGGTTCCACATTGAGAGAGACCTAATCAATCAGGGACCTAGTAACGCTCACTCCCAAGTATTTGATACTATTTACGCGCTGTAGAGGCAATCGGGTCTGGAATTCAGTTTGGGGAGCAAAATCGAGTGGGAGAATTTGCGACTATTCCCAATTAATTTTGAGTTCTGAAAATGAACCGAAGTGTTCAATAGTTCATAAGGCTTCAGCCAGGGAGGGGCCTGAATCTGCTAGATATAGTAACGTGTCATCTGCATACATGCTTATTTTTTCTTCTAGGTCGCCCACACGTAGGCCTTGTATCAATGGGTTACATCTGATGGATATTGCTAGAGGTTCCGTGGCTAAGGCATACAGTAGGGGGGATAGAGGACAGCCCTGCCTGGTGCCTCTGGAAAGTTCAAAGGTGTCTGACTGCCACCCATTGGCCGTTACCCTGGCCACTGGGGCCTGGTATAGTAAGTGGATGCACCTAAAAAATTTAGGGGCAAAGCTGTAGTGTGCCAGAAATTTTCATAGGTAGTTCCACTCTACCGAATCAAACGCCTTAGCAGTGTCAAGTGTCACCACAACCCTCTCTCCAACATTGTCATGACGGGCCTGCATATTTATGAAAAATTTCCTAAGATTAAATGAGGTGTTCCTACCAGGCATTAAGCCAGCTTGGTCTTCATGTACTAAGGTTAGGATAACCTGATTGAGACATATTGCCAGAATTTTGGCCAGGATTTTGATGTCCACCTGAAGCAGGGAGATGGGTCTATAGGATTCAGGGAAACCCAGATCCTTGCCCGGTTTTGGAATGAGTACTATGATTGCTTCCCTCATGGATGTTGGTAAAGTAAAGGTCTCAAATAGGTGGGTGTAAAGGGCAAGCAGATGAGGTATGAGAGTCTCACTATATTGAGAATAGAATTCCATGGGTAGCCCATCAGACCCTGGTGACTTGGATCTAGCAAAGCTAGCGATTGCCGTGGCTACCTCCTTGGTCGTTAGTGGTGCCTCTAGCGTTTCTATCTGATTTGTGGTCAGCTGTGGAATCGTGAGTTCTTCTAGGAAGCGATTAGTGGGTGTTGAGTCATTGGATGTAGTGTTGAGTCATTGCTGTTATAGCTGCAGGGTCGGCTATCCTCTCACCTGATGGGTTTTGAAGGGAAATCACTACTGGGGGTCTGTCCTCACTGAGCCATGTACGCCAATAGTTTTCCCGCTCTCTCTCTCCATGTTCAAAACGTTTCTGCCTAGAGAAAGAGTTTTCTTCTAGACATCTCATATTGCAATCCTTTGAGAAAGCCACGTGGGCGTGGCGAAACGCGTGAGGAGTCAGAGTCAGGTGACCTAAGTACGATCTTGGCTGGGGTCGTGCTGTGTATTACTGCTGCCTGTAATTTAATTTACCAACTGTAAGTCCATTTTATCCTTAATAAAATCTATTGTTTAAATACTGCACAATGGAATGTCTCCCTCTTTCTGCCCCCATGTCTGCGGGACCTATGGAGAGAGTCTAAGAGGGCAGTAAGGACACTTATTTGGAGAAACCACACGGAAGTGATCTGTCTCCATTTCTTCCTGTCATTGAAAGGCTGTTACCCTCTTGCCTAAAGGTAAGAGGCTGGGGAAAACATTCTGGATCGGCACTTTCTTGCATGGAAGAGATCACTACCACCACACAAAGAGTGTACCTTGGGTAGAAGGAATCACTGCACAGGAGTTGTCGATTGTATCGTGTATGGGATTTTAATTGTGAATGGCAATCCTGATTGCACTGGACACTTTATTGTAGCTTATTAATTTAGAAATCACTGGATGTTTACTAAACACAGCCACCACTTGGATTTTCACACTTTTATATGGTTGTATTTGTTGTTTTCACATGCTTGTTTACACATTCCTTTTTTAATTTTGCATCTTTTTGCATTAATTGGATTAACCTCCCCTTCTTTTGCACTCCTTTTATTAACCTTTGCAGTACTTGCATTGTTTGCACTATTGCACTTTGCACATTCCATAGCACTTAGTTTATTTGCATACTATTCATTAATTAATTTTTTATTGCTACACTTATTTTGTTGGGCGTTTTTACCACACGCATATGTATTTTTACACTTTAGCATTTATTGTTATATGTAATATATTCATTCAATTCACAAATTTATTTATTATTATTTCCTCACCCTGGATTGATTTATTTGAATTATCTCATACAATATTGGTATAGCACGGTCCAGTACGTTGTTGCTATACCCACTGGAATATTGACATCATTAAGTAGACGCTTCTGTGGAACCATTCTTTGGAGTCTCCTCCCCCTTAGGATTGGTTTCTTGGCCTGGATGAAAGCACCACACTTTTTCATAGAATTTTTATGAATTATTTCTATCAGGATCCTTTATCTATTGTTATAAGTGCTCGATCTCATTTGAATATTTTTTATACATGTTATTTTCACCATTATCCTTTTTATTCTACATAATTCTATTTTAATGCAATTTAACTGTTATCTTTGGTATTGTTCATTTATCTTGCAAGCGCCACATTTTTTACTTTTTCATTTACTATTGGTGTGGGAACACTTTAATGGTGGCTGCGGCATTTCTAATTTTATCTAGTTTTTTATATTGATCCCCCCTCCCCTTGGTGGTTTGCGCATTTGGTCTCCCCCCCTATACCAGTAGTCAAACTTTGCCATCAGGCCTGCTCACAATGATACCTTTTTTTTTTTGGTGTTCAGAAGTAATTATAACATAGCCCCTAATCTGATGTGATGGCCTATGTCTTTCCTCCAATGCCTGGTTATCACTGATTTGGGGGCTAGAAGTATGTGTGCAAGTAACAGAGGAGATAAGACCGAATACTTGGTTCCATAAACTATATAGTATATGGTAAAAGTTTCTTATGTGACCACAATTGCACCAACATAGAGGAAATTTAGAAGGATTGCGTTGAGATACTCTAAAGGGCGTGAAGTACCAACGGGAAATTATTTTTTGTGAAAGTTCCCAATGATTGACACGTCGAGAGATACAGTATGTATTTTTAAAGGCATGTAGCCATTGTGCATGTGTATAGGTATTTTGGAGGTCTTCCTGCCACTTCAAGAGGGGGCTAGATTTCGGGAATGTGGTCTTACTTTGGAGATTGTTGTAGATGAGGGAAGTCCCTTTCATAGAGGATGGCGGGAATCACAGTAGGTTCTTATCGGAGGGGAAAGATACAATGTTGGTAGGGGATAACTGCGTAAAAATTTTGAGACTCGTATATACATATAAAATTCAGTGACAGGAATAGCATATAGTCTGGTCAAATCAGAAAAGGGTTTAGGTATGTTGTCTTCTAGGATGTATTCCAAACTCTATATACAGTGCCTTGAAAAAGTATTCACACCACTTGAAATTATCCACATTTTGTCATGTTACAACAAAAAACGTAAATGTATTTTATTGGGATTTTATGTGATAGACCAATACAAAGTGGCACATAATTGTGAAGTGGAAAGAAAATGTGTGGCGTGCATTTGTATTCAGCCCCCTTTACTCTGATATCCCTAACTAAAATCTAGTGGAACCAATTACCTTCAGAAGTCACCTAATTAGTAAATAGAGTGCACCTGTGTGTAATTTAATCTCAGTATATATACAGCTGTTCTGTGAAGCACTCATGGGTTTGTTAGAGAACCTCAATGAACAAACAGCATCATGAAGGCCATTGAATACACCAGACAGGCCAGGGATAAAGTTGTGGATAAGTTTAAAGCAGGGTTAGGTTATAAGAAAAATATCCCAAGCTGGAGGAGCTGCAGAGATCCACAGCTCATGTGGCAGAATCTGTCCACATAACAATTATTAGTCATGCACTCCACAAATCTGGCCTTTATAGCAGAATGAAAAGAAGAAAGCCATTGTTGAAAGAAAACTATAAGAAGTCCCATTTGCAGTTTGCGAGAAGCCATATGGGGGGACACAGCAAACATGTGGAAGAAGGTGCTCTGGTAAGATGAGACCAAAATTGAACTTTTTGGCATAAAAGCAAAACGATATGTGTGGGAATACTAACACTGCACGTCACCTGAACACGCTATCACTATCGTCAAACATGTTGGTGGCAGCATCATGTTGTGGGGATGCTTTTCATCAGCAGGGACAGGGAAGTTGGTGAGAGTTGATGGGAAGATGGATGGAGCCAAATTCAGGGCAACCTTAGAAGAAAACCTGTTAGAGTCTGCAAAAGACTTGAGACTGGGGAGGAGGTTCACCTTCCACAAGGGAAAAGACCCTAAACATACAGCCAGAGCTACAATGGAATGGATTATATCAAAGCATATTCATGTGTTACAATGGCCCAGTCAAAGTCCAGACCTAAATCCAATTAGGAATCTGTGGCAAGACTTGAAAATTGCTGTTCACAGATGCGCTCCATCCAATCTGACAGAGCTTGAGCTATTTTGCAAAGAAGAAAGGGCAAAAATGTCACTCTCGATGTGCAAAGCTGGTAGAGACATCCCCAAAAAGACTTGTAGCTGTAATTGCAGATAAATTGGTTCCACAAAGGTGGTTCTACAAAGTATTGACTTAGGGGGGGGCTGAATACAAATGCATGCCACACTTTTCACATATTTATTTGTAAGACCTGTGCACTCCTGCCCACCCTGTACTGTGCCCTTCGGCCTACCCTGTGCCCTCTTACCCACCCTGTACTGTGCCTCCTGCCTACCATACGGTGCCCTCCTGCCCACACTGTACTGTGCCCTCCTGCTCACCCTGTACCCTTCTGCCTGCCATGTACTCTCCTGCCCGCCCTGTACTGTGCCCTGCTACCCACCCTGTACTGTGCCCTCCTGCCTCCTATACTGTACCCACCTGCCCACCTTGTATTATGTTCTCCTGCCCCCCCCACAGTGTACCCTCCTCCCTGTACTGTACCCTGTGCCATCCTGTGTACAGATATACTGTACATGTATACAAGCCACTGATAGGCTGGGAGTGGCATTTATGACAGGGGGGGCAGCATGCACAGATAGAAAAAAAAGGAGTAAGAGCAGTATGTACTGGGGAAAAATAGGATCGGTACATACAGGGGTGCAGTGTGGAGAGGGTGGGACCGTGTATACAGGGGTAAGGCGTGTTTAGGGGTGGAATTAGAGTTGGGTCAGGGTAGGGGTTGGGTGGGGCAACTGGTGGTGAGTAACTATTAAGGCCTGGCTAGTAGCTCAGGAAATTTTGAGCCCTGTCTTATGATGTCTGTACTGTGTGCGCTGTCTGTTCTTTGTGTACTATGTGTGTTGTGTGGGAGTGTTCTATGATGTGTTTGCGCTCAGTGCACTCTGTTCTGCGAGTGCTTTTTGTTGTGGGTGTGCATTCTTGTACAGTGCATTGTGTATACTCTGTGTTTTTTTTTTTTTTGTGTGTTTGCAATTCTGAGTGTCATTTGCTAGGATTGTAAGTAATCTGGAGCACCTTTGAGCACCCGACAGAAAACAGTGGGTGTGGCCAAATTGTGTTAACCATGGAAAGGGCTTAAAGGGATGTGGTTAAATAAAACCTGAGCATCCTTGTACCCATAATTTATCGTAATCATACAGTACAGGACACAGGCTAGTGTGTAGGCGAGTATCGATAGACCCTGGGTTTTAGGATCATACTTTCAGGTGACTGGACTTCCCTTATAACCATACCCTACTTTGTGAGTCTTCAGTTTTTTGCTAGTGCCCTACAGTGATGAACATCTATGCTTGCTAAACTGTGTAAGAAAGATGCATATACAGGGGATCAGATCATGTGATCAGACTGGGGCAGCATGAAAATGATTAAGTACTGTTTATGCATCTTTCTTACACAGACATATGTGTTGTATGGGGAGTATTTTTTTTAGATTAGTTAGAGTTAATTCTTCTCTGTTTAACCACTTTAATACAGGGCATTTTCACCCCCTTCCTGCCCAATGCAATTTTCAGTTTTCAGCGCTGTCGCAATTTGAATGACAATTGCGTGGTCATGCGACGCTGTACCCAAATTAAATTTTTATCATTTAAGCTTTCTTTTGGTGGTATTTGATCACCTCTGTGGTTTTTATTTTTTGCGCTATAAACAAAAGAGTGGTAAGTTTGAAAAAAAGTTTGAAAAATAAATATCACAAATATTAAAAAAAAATAAAGTTTCCTCAGTTTAGGCCGATATGTATTCTTCTACATATTTTTGGTAAAAAAAAAAAAAAAAAATCGCAATAAGCGTATAGTTATTGGTTTGCTCAAAAGTTATAGCGTCTACAAAATAGGGGATAGTTTTATGGCATTTTTTTTTTTTATACTAGTAAGCAGCTTACTTCCTTACCTGCCTTACGATTGGGTTGGTGCATATGCGTGGAATCTTATGGTTGAAAAATTGGTCAGCCAAATCACCATGTTAGAAGCTTCTGACTGGATTCCCCTTTCGTGGTGCAAGGCTGTTCAGAGAGGATTTGGACAATTTATATCCAAAAGATCTCTAGTGGGAAAGCTCCCTCTTGCCGGTTAAAAAGAGGAGTAAACGTCCCGCTTTCAAACATGCTCTTTCCCCAGTGCCAGGAGCATCAGCCTCCAGGCAGTCGCGACGGCCTCCTCCGTCAGGCTCAAAAACAAAATCTCAGAGTCCACCCCAGGGACAAAAGAAGTCTTGGGGGAGGAAGTCTACAAGACAAAACGCTAAAGCCTCTTATGAAGGGGCGCCCCCGCTCGCTCGGGTGGGGGGGAAGACTGCTACAGTTCTAAAAACTCTGGCAGGAGGACTTTCAGGACAGATGGGTGGTCTCCACAATAACTCCAGGTTACAAACTAGAGTTCCGAGAATTCCCCTCTCCTCGTTTCCTCAGATCAAATGTACCCAGACACCCAGAGAAAAAGAAGTCTCTCTTTCTAGCGTTGGAGCGACTATTGTTGCAAAAAGTTATCGTGGTAGTTCCCACGCAAGAGCAGGGATTGGGGTTTTATTCAAACCTTTTCACGGTACCAAAGTCAAATGGAAATGTCAGACCCATTATAGATCTCAAGGATCTAAACCGATTCCTAAAAGTACGGCTTTTGCATGGAATCGATCTGATCGTAGTCTCCATCCTACAAGGAGGATAACTTCTGGCGTTAATAGACATCAAGGATGCGTACCTGCATGTACCTATTTTCCCTGCTCATTAAAAGTACCTACGTTTCAAAGTAGAAAAACGCCACTTTCAGTTTGTAGTTCTGCCTTGCGGGCTAGCTACTACACCTCGGGTGTTTACAAAAATCTTGACCCCTCCTCTGGCCAGATTAAGGGCCCAAGATATAACGGTAATAACATACCTAGACAACTCTTGATAGACCAGTCAGTAGCCCGCTTGTGTCAAAACTTGGTCACCACAATCAACTAACTTTGAGAAGTCTTCTTTAAAACTAGTAAGAAGACTAGAGTATTTGGGTCTGGTTATAGATACAGCCCAGAAGAGGGTATTTCTACCCGCAGGCAAAGATCAGTGTCATAAAAGAACTGATTCAGGTAGTCAGGGCAAAGAAGGGTCCTTCTATTCGCCTTTGTATGAGGCTGCTGGGGAAGATGGTGGCTTCATTCGAAGCAGTTCCCTATGCTTAGTTTCATTCGAGACTGCTGCAAAACAGTATTCTGTATGCCTGGAACAAAAAGGTCCAGGCATTCGATTTTTCGATGCGTCTGTCTCCGGCAGTGCGTCGGAGCCTCAGTTGGTGGTTAATACCTGAAAATCTGCAAAAAGGAAAATCCTTTTTATCAGTTACCTGGAGAGTGGTAACAACAGATACCAGTCTTTCGGGTTGGGGAGCAGTTCTCGAACAGTCGACTGTCCAAGGGGATGGTCCAAGACCAAGAGGACTTTATCCATCAACATTCTGGAGATTTGTGCGGTGTATCTTGCCCTAAAGGCCTGGACACTCAGGTTACAGGGTTGCCCTGTCAGGATCCAGTCCGACAATGCCACAGCAGTGACTTATATCAATCACCAAACAGGCAACAAAGTCATGCAGCTCAGGGAGAAGTAAATCGGATCTTAATCTGGGCAGAAAAGCATGTGCCATGCATATCGGCAATCTTCATTCCGGGGGTAGAGAACTGGCAGGCGGACTACTTAACTCTCCGGCAGTTAGTCCCAGGGGAATGGTCTCTTCACCCGACATCTTCTTTGCCATATGCCAAAGATGGGGGATTCCGGATGTAGATCTCTTTGCGTCCAGGTTCAAGAAGATCGACAACTTTGTGTCAAGGACAAGGGATCCTCTTGCATCCGGGACAAATGCGTTGGTGACTCCGTGGCATCAGCTCTCACTGATTTATGCATTCCCTCCTATTCTGCTACTGCCACAACTTCTTCGCAGGATCAGGCAGGAAAATAAGTCGGTACTTCTGGTGGCCCAGAAGAGCTTGGTATGCAGAAATAGTAAAAATGGCAGTAGGTTCCCCGTGGACCCTACTGTCACGTCCAGACCTGTTATCCCAAGGTCCAGTGTTCCATCCTGCCTTACAACTGCTGAATTTGACGGTTTGGCTATTGAAACCCACATTCTGAAGAGTGGTGGGCTTTCAGGCCCTGTCATTTCTACCTTGGTTAATGCAAGGAAGCCAGCTTCCAGAATGATTTATCATAGAGTCTGGAAATCTTATGTCTCCTGGTGTGAATCCAGGGGTTGACATCCCAGAAAATATGTCATAGGTAGAATCCTTGACTTTCTGCAAATGGGATTAGAAATGAAGCTGGCCTTGAGTTCCATCAAGGGCCAGGTCTCGGCATTGTCAGTATTGTTTCAACGTCTGCTTGCTTCGCATTCTTTGGTCCGACGCTTTATACAGGGGTAAACCCCTGGGACTTGAATTTGGTTTTACAGAAACAGCCTTTTGAACCGATAAGTCAAATTCCCTTGGTCCTGTTGACAATGAAGTTCATTTTTCTGGTAGCCATTTATTCTTCTAGAAGACTATCAGAATTAGCAGCTCTTTCCTGTAAAGAGCCTTATTTAATCATGCACAAGGATAGAGTGGTATTGCGCCCTCATCCTAGCTTCCTACCAAAGGTCGTTTCGGGTTTTTATCTAAAGCAAGATATTATTCTGCCTTCTTTTTTTTTCCAGATTCCTGTTCTACAGAAGAAAGGTCACTACAGTCGTTGGATGTAGTAAGAGCAGTCAAAGCTTATCTGGAAGCAACTGCTCAGATTCGCAAAACGGATGTTTTATTTGTGTTGCCAGAAGGTCCTAATAGAGGACAGGCAGCGTCGAAATCTACTAATGCTAAATGGATTCGACAAGTTATTGTTCAGGCTTACGATTTGAAACACAAAGTTCTGCCTTTTCAAATCAAGGCGCACTCCACTAGGGCTATTAGTGCTTCGTGGGCAGTGCATCACCAGGCCTCTATGGCTCAAATCTGCAAGGCCGCAACCTGGTCTTCATTCCATATGTTCACCAGATTTTGTCAGGTGGATGTGAGAGGATATATCGCCTTGTGCTGCAGCTTTTGCGCTATTGACAAAAATAGACCAACAATTGTGAGAATTTTTATTTATTTTTAACTGTCTGCTATAATACATATACTAAATAAAAAATGTATTCATCAGTTTAGGCCGATATATATTCTTCTACTTATTTTTGGACAAATCTTACCCCGAATGGCACTTTTGTGGGACCAGTGACATTATTACATTGATTAGTGCTATAAAAATGTAAAATAGACACTGGGGTTAACACTAGGGGGCGATCAAGGGGTTAAATGTGTTCCCTGGGTGTGTTCTAACTGTAGGGGGAATGGGCTCACTGGGACATGACAGAGATCACTGTTCCCGATCACTAGGAACAGAAGATCTCTGACATGTCATTAGGCAGAACGGGGAATCGTCTTGTTTACCCCGTTTTGCCTCTGTACACATCGATCGCAGGGCGCCAGCCCACATTGAGTCAGCGGGACCTACGGGCCCGCTCCCGCGAGTCCAACCTATGTGTGTGATTATATGTCAGTATTACATTGTATATCCCTGGATGTTGCTGTCGTTCAGGTGCTTATCTAATAGTTTCTTGAAACTATCAATGCCCCCCGATGAGACCACCGCCTGTGGAAGGGAATTCCACACCCTTGCCGCTCTTACAGTAAAGAACCCTCTGTGTAGTTTAAGGTTAAACCTCTTTTCTTCTAATTTTAATGAGTGGCCACGAGTCTTGTTAAACTCCCTTCTGCGAACAAAATGTATCCCTATTGTGGGGTCACCAGTATGGTATTTGTATATTGAAATCATAGCCCCTCTCAAGTGTCTTCTCCAGAGAGAATAAGTTCAGTGCTCGCAAAACTTTCCTCATAACTAATATTCTCCAGACCCTTTATTAGCTTTGTTGCCATTCTCTTTACTCGCTCCATTTACAGTACATCCTTTCTGAGGACCGGTGCTCAGAACTGGACAGCATACTCTAAGTGCGGCCGGACCAGAGTCTTGTAGAGCAGGAGAATTATCGTTTTATCTCTGGAATTAAGCCCCTTTTTAATGCATGCCAATATTCTGTTTTCTTTGTTAGCAGCAGCTTGACATTGCATGCCATTGCTGAGCCTATTGTCTACTGTACTAGGACCCCCAGGTCCCTTTCCATCCTAGATTCCTAGATTCACCCCGAGGTTCTCCCCCAATGTATAGATTGCATTCATATTTTTATCACCCAAATGCATTATTTTACATCTTTCTACATTGAACCTCATTTGCCATGTAGTTGCCCTCCCCATTCATTTTTTTTCAGATCTTTTTGCAAGGTTTCCACATCCTGCAGAGAAGTTATTCCCCTCTTTGCACAGATCAATGTACGCCTACGGCGGTTTGCATAGGAGACAAGGTTAAACAACAATAGTGTCGGGGGCATAGCAATAAAATTAAAGATAGAAAGATAGTATTTTTTACAAGGGCAAGTTTTAACTTTTTTCTTTTTTGTGTAATTTGTAGGCGGACAAATAAAGGTGAAGGAATTGGATTGGCTTAAGAACCAACTTGGTACAGGTAATACAATTCAAAAAAGCAAACAACCTTCTTCCTATTGCCTAACATTTCAGTTTCCTAGACTAAGTGATGTGTTCAGCCAAAGTCATTTTCATTAGATGCTGGTGTTAATGTTTCTTTAAAACTTAAAAAATTGCATTTAAACATGACGAATGAGATCAAATTTGGCACACTACCAAACCATTTTCTCTCGACGCAGTAGCGGTTGAGACCAACTATTAAGTCCTTCTTAGGTTGTATTTTCTGTCTGTCAGATGGCCTATTTCAACCCTGACATTCAACCGGCCTGTTTTTGCAGCTGTCTAGATATGGGCAAAACATATGGTTACAGAAATCCTTACTTATGCTATTACAAGGTGCACTTCTTAATCAGAAACCTGACAGGATTATTGAACTATTTTCCCTTGTGACTCCTGTCTTGAATACCACAAAACACACAATAGCGAATGTTCTGCTAACTGGTACCTTTATCAGAAGTTAAATCTCGCATGCAATGAGTGTTGATCAATGAAATCTCACAGCCAAAGTACAGGGCTCTATGCCTAAATTTCAGTTTGGGACCCATAAGTCAGCCACTTCCTCCCGCGAGACTTTGAATGTCACGTCCTAGAAGATATAGAAGAATACATATCGGCCTAAACTGATGAAGAAATAGTTTTTTTTTTTTTTTTAGATTTGGGGAATATTTATTATAACAAAAAGTACAAAATATGGTTGCTTTTTTTCTAAATCGTCGCTCTTTTTTTGTTTATAGCGCTACAAATAAAAAAAAAAAAAACGCAGAGGTGATCAAATACCACCAAAAGAAAGCTCTATTTGTGGGGAAAAAAGGACATACATTTTGTTTGGGTACAACATAGCATGGCAGCACAATTGTTAGTTAAGGCGACGCAATGCTGTATCGCAAAAATGGTCAGGAAAAGCTTATTTTTTTTTTATTATATCAATTTCCATTAGTGTCAGTGTGTTTTGGGTAGGATAAAAAAGCAGAATGTGCACTATTGTTTCTGGGGCCTACTATGGGTATAAAAAGTAAACTGCGATCGTCAGGAGCAGGATCATTTATTTTGGGCTGTTCTTTGCTGATAAGTTATAGTAATGACAAGAAATGTACCACTAAATTAAAGGAGAAGTTGTACCAAAGCCCTTTTGGTCGTATTTCTTCTGTGGGTCACTGTTGTTCTGCATTCCTGTGACCTGTATTCAGCTGACAGTCGGCTAAAGTTTGCTGTGGGCTAACATCACTCAGCCAATCCAGACTCTGGACGGATCCCGACTCTAATTTTGGGATCCAACCAGATGCCTGATCGCCAGCTGTCTCAGCCTCTCAGCACACCACTGAGAGTCTGAGCCAACCGCTCATGTCTCCTCTCCAGCCTGGCACTCCAGTAACCGTCTCTGCTCACCGAAGACCAAGAACTGAGCAATCGGCGATCTTTGATTAATCATTTGACGGTCGTAGAGGTGGACCAATGCTGCATCCAGCTAGGTGAGAATGATTGTTTGGGTTTTTTTTATTTCCATATTTCTCTTTAAAAAATTATTTATTTTTACTATTTTGGGACACTTTTTCCTTTGATAGTGAAAAAAGAAATCGGGAGATATCCATTACCATTTACCACTTACAACCAAAGCCCAACTTGTCCTGAAAAAAAACAAGGTATAATCCACCTGGATACACAAAGTATATTTCAATGATATGTACAGTTTTACTGACGTGTCAAAGTTGCAAAATTGTATTCAGGCGTTAGGATTTGTTTTACCCTGCCATCATGAAGGGGTTAAACCTCCTAGCAAATTTGACTACTGCAGGAAGAGTCAATTCCCTAGCACAGCCTCCTCCTTTCTTGCACTTCATAGCCCTCTCCTTCTCTGGGAGTGTCTAAATACTTTGTGCTGGCCCAGCATCTCTGCTCCTCCTTTTACCTCTGTACACCTCCCTACAGAGTAGTCTGGGAGGAGCGAAGGGAAATACTATAGAGTAGGGATAGGCAAATCTGCCCAAATTCAATTTTGAGAGGGTTCATCAAATAATGTTTGAAATATGCAAAACCCAAACTTAGCAGTGAATCTCTTTGAAGTCATGAGGGAAGGGGAGAATCCTGTTAATAGGTTCTGAATTTTTTTTAGAGCTAATTGGCAAAAAAAAAAAGCATGGAAAGCAGGGCACTGTCATGGGAAGCCTGTACCAATGCCCATTTTTTAAATAAAAAACAATTACAATGGGTACATGGACCAACCTGCACAACTTTGAGGGTGACACAAAAAATACACACATTTTTTTTAAATACAAGGTTTACGGTTTAAAGCTGTATACTGTATTTCATGATCAGCATCATTTTAAGCAACATTCTTAGTCACTGTGTACTTTGGCAGCATTTGTTTGCCCGCCAGCTTTTTTAGGTAGCTTGACTAAATGAAATAGTAGCCCCAAATTTATGTTGTTTCAGTTATGTCAGCAAGAAGCTAGCATTGCTGATGTGTGGTATGCCTTCTCCACTAATCCTGCCAAAGTCCTTGAGACTGGCTATGACTGGATCCAGAAAAATAGTCTGAGCACTTTATTTTTGCCTTGCTATAGGAACAGCCACAGGCTGAAGTTGGGAGGAAGATTAAAGCTATGTGCAGCTTTCCTTTGGTTCTCTACCTCTCCCTGATCTTTTACCATAACATATACTGTATCTATCTATCTTAATTATCCCCCCACCCCCTCCCCAATATCTATATCCTGCCAGCCCCCCCTCAAATTTTCTATACCTGAAAATGGTGAAATTGTTTGAGTGCTGTGTCCCTACCTTGTTGCATGTGGAGCCATACATACCATATTTATCGGCGTATAACACACACTTTTTTCCCCTTAAAATCATGGGAAAATCATGGGTGCGTGTTATACACCGATCTCCCGCTGATTGTGAGCGGAGCGAGCCGCCGAGATCATAGCTGAGTATACTCGGCTAGACTCAGCTCCGCTCACAGTCACGCCCAGTCCCTAGAGTCCCAGAGACTGTGCATGACTGTGAGCAGAGCCGAGTCTAGCCGAGTACACTCAGGTATGATCTCGGCTCCTCTCGGCGCCGCTCACAGTCACGCCCAGTCCCGCCATTGGACCTGTGTTATGTCCATCATAGGGCGGGACTGCGAGAGCGGCCGAGAGCCACTGAGCGCCGCCGAGACACACAGAACATCTGGCTCTGTATCTCGGCGGCGCCATTTTTAAACTGGAAAGCTGCAATGACACTGGAGCAGTGACACTGGAGCAAGGCTACACTGACAAGTTTGCAAATGACACTGGGGCAAGGCTGCAATGACAGTGGAGCAAGGCTACACTGACAAGTCTGCAAATGACACGGGGGTAAGGCTGCAATGACACTGGACAAGGCTGCAGATGGGCACTGATGAGGCTGCATTGATGGGCATTTAAATGTAAGTTTTATTCCTTAAAATTCCCTCCTAAACTTGGGGTGCGTGTTATACGCCGGCGCGTGTTATACGCCGATAAATACCTCCAGAGGAGCCGCTGAATTGTTTTGTGATTTCTCTGCACACCTGAAGATGACGCAGCTCGATCACCCAGCACTTACTGACAGACCTTGAGGTATTTCGATTTTTTTTTTTTAGACCATGCATAGCTTAAAAGGAAAAAAGGATTGGCAAGTGTACTTATACAAACAATAATGTTACTGTCAGGTATCTGCAGCAAGGAGACCAGACACATAGCTACATGAGGAAACTGAGACCAAACAAAGTATATATCCTTAAAGCGAGGTTTACTAACCACTTGCCGACCAGCTCACGTACATTTACTGCGGCAGGTAGGCAGCGCGAATCGCCATGTACCTGTAAAACCTGTACGCCGGCTCGCGCAGTGGTGGCCGTGCGACGCCGCTGGCACGCTCTCGCTCCGACTGCACACTGCAGGAATGTGCCTGCAGGTCGGGCGGACTGCGGGTCGGCGGATGTCCGCTGGCGACCCGCGATCGCCTACTACAGAGGCAGAAGGGGGATCTGCCAATGTAAACAAGCGGATTCCCGTTCTGACAGAGGACATGTCAGAGATCTTCTGTTCCCAGTGATCGGGAACGGTGATCTCTGTCATGTGCCTGGTAGCCCATCCCCCCTACAGTTAGAATACACCTAGGGAACACACGTAACCCCTTGATTGCCCCCTAGTGTTAACCTCTTTCCTGCCAGTGTAATTTTTACATTGATCAGTGCATTTTTATAGCACTGATCCATGTAATAATGTCACTGGTCCCCAAAAAGTGTCATTTGGGGTCAGATTTGTCCGCCGCAATGTCGCAGTCCCGCTAAAAAGCGCAGATCGCCAACATTACTAGTAAAAACAATAAAAGATATATAAAAGTCCCTAAATCTATCCCATAGTTTGTGACGCAATAACACTTGCGCAAACCAATCAATATACGCCTATTGGGATTTTTTTTTTTTTATAATTGTTTTAAAACGGTTTTTATTGAGGTATAATAACATAACAAGGACAAATGAGTGCTGACGCAGCCGCGAGATGCAATATCCATCAAGAGAACAACAATTGCAAGGTATGGTTCAGTAGATTAACAGCAGCAAGTATTGTTAGATTGTACAGAGGAAAAAGTACGATAGTACTTAGAAGCAGTCGAAACATATATAGTTAAGATTCAGTATTAATAAATCTGTCGAGGAAGACTAAGTCTATATAGCTTGTATTGGGGTGATTTAAACTAATTCAGTATACACGTAGGTAGTCGATCGTATTAAAGCACGTGTATACGATGAAGGTTAAATATTTATCAAAACAATGGTTGGTAGGGGATAATAGTATCGAAGGTATTCAGTTGGAGTATCTAGGAGGAAAGGTATCCATCCTCGGCATTTATAAATGCTAAAAGGGGCATTTAAGGGAAGGTTGGACTTCGCTCGGGTTAGTTATAGGGCGGTACTGATTTGTGTCACCACACCCCGACTAGTAGATCAAGAGAGGATTCTAGAATATTCATCAGTTGTACGGTAGTGTAACCAACATGACCATGTTTGAGTGAATTTGTAAGGGGTGTCTCTAGCTTGGTGGATTAATTCCTCCATTTCCGAAGTTTTGTTAATAGGTCGGAACCAGTCCTTCAAGGAGGGTGGTTCCGTGGACTGCCATTTGGCAGGGACACGCATGTTTGCTGCCATGAGCATATGCATGGGTAAAGATCCCAGGTATGGTTTTATAGGTGGGGTCGAAAGGTGTAATAGAAGTTGTGCAGGGGAGTATTCCAGGGTGTGGGTGGAAATTTGTTGGGCAAGTCTATGTACCTCTGTCCAGTATGCCTGGAGTTTGGGGCAGGACCACCATATATGCAACAATGATCCAGTATCTTTTTCACATCTCCAACACAGTGGGGAGGTTGCCGGGTAGATGCGATGTAATAAGATAGGTGTTCTATACCACCTTGAGAGCAATTTAAAAGTGTTTTATTGGGCATAAACGTTTAGTGAACCCTTGTGGACAACTGTGTAAATGTTCTCCCAATCTCTGTCAGATAGGTTAATGGAGAGATCCTTTTGCCAATTACTCTTCCGATTATCTGTAAGGTGTTGGCTGGGGAATAGTAGGTTGCAAGTGAATGATACAAGGTGTCTTTGCGGTTTGTTTTTAATACACATTTCTTCAAAAGGAGTCAGTTGCCTGGACCAGTCCGTGTTACTAGTTTTGGTATTTAGAAAATAGTCGAATTTGAACAGATGTCCAAAATGGGAATCTAGCAGTATTTAGTTTAGTCGTTAGATTGGAGTACGGATTTAAGTGGTTGTTCTCAAAGAAGTGATTGGCAATAACGTTGTGTGGCCATAGTTCTGCTAGGAAGGAAGAGTGCATTCCCGGTGTAAAGTCAGGGTTCAGTCTGAGTGGAGTCATAGGTCTCAGAGGTGATGAGATTCGGTATTTGTAGCAGGTATGTCAAAAAGCGTGGAGTGTCGGGATATTATAGGATGGGATGTATATATGGGTGGGATATGGTTTGGGTGTAGCCATGGGGTTTCGGCCATTGGAACAGGAGCTATAGAGTTTTCCAATTGGACCCAGTCTTTAGTGGTGGAGTGGATGTTCCAGTCGATAATTCTTGTTAAGTGGCAAGCTAGGTAGTATTTTTTGACGTCTGGTAAGCCTAAACCATCTTTGAGTTTGGGGGCAGTGAGACCCTTAGTCTGGGTTTCAGTTTGCCCCAAATAAAATCTGTGCATAATTTGCGATATGTTGTGAAAAATGTGTTCGGGAGTTTGATCGGTATTGTCTAAAAGAGGTATAATACTCTAGGCAGAATATTCATCTTTATTATGGAAGCTCTGCCAAACCAGGAAAAAACCCCCACAGACCATTGTTTAAGGTCTTGGGTAATAGTACGTAGAAGAGTTAGGTAATTCGCAGAGTATAAGTTGGTAAGAGAAGTGGGGACATGGATGCCCAGGTATGTAAGATGGCTCTTGCTCCATTTAAATGGAAAGTTATTTTGGCTCTGCGTGTAGTGTTCCATGGGTAGAGAAATATTAAAGGCGTTGGACTTTGCAATGTTGATCTGGAGGTTAGATAGTTCTTTAAAGTTTGCTAGAGTTTTAAGCAGGTTTGGAATGGATGTCAAGGGTTCTGACAGGAATAGAAGTATATCATCTGCAAATGCGGAAGTTTTAAATGTGCGGCCCTTGACATCTATCCCTTTTATATCTGGGTTTGCCCTAATATGTCGTAGAATTGGTTCCAGTGTGAGAACAAAGATCAGAGGGGACAATGGACATCCTTGACGGGTGCCATTTGTGATGGAGAAGACATTCGATAGATGGCCGTTGACTCGAACACTTGCCGTGGGAGCAGAATATAGCATGAGGATAAAGTTTAGCATTCGAGTGGGAAGGCCTAAGGCGGTTAGCGTTGCTGTCATGTAGTCCCAGGCCATTCTATCGAATGCCTTCTCTGCGTCTAGGGATAGGAGAAAGCCTCTACGTTGTTGAGATGTAAGCCAATGGTGTATGTTAAGTGTTTTGAGAGTGTTATCCCTCGCTTCTCTACCAGGGATAAACCCTACTTGGTCTGGGTGGATAAGATCTGGGAGTAAAGGGAGGAGTCGGTTGGCTAATATTTTGGCGTACCATTTAAGATCAACATTTAAGATCGAAATAGGTCTGTAGTTCGCGACTAGTGTGGGGTCTTTTCCTGGTTTGGGAATGACTGCTATATGAGCTGTCAATAAGTCTCGAGGGTGAGTAGTGTAAGAAGAGCAAGTGTCAAAAGAAGATAAGAAGATAGGGGTTAGTAAATGTGCGTACGTTTTATAGTATCCAACAGTCAGTCCGTCGGGTCCTGGACTTTTACCCGTTTTCATTAGTTTTAATGCCGTAGCAGCCTCTTCCTTAGTTAGGGGTGAATCTAGCGTTTGAAAAGAAGAGTCAGAGAAAGGGGTAGGGCTGTATTGACGTAAAATGTCAGTGATTAGCTGTTGTCTCTGAGATTGTGAGGTGGAGATGGTATAGATAGATTATACAATTTAGAGTAGTAGTTTACAAATAGTTTGGCTATATCTGGTGTGGAAGTTATTTTGCATCCCAGCAAGTCTGTAAGGGAGTGTATGGTATTCTTAGCTTTTTTGGAGTGGAGAGCTCTCGCTAATAACTGTCCTGTTTTGTTGCCAAATTCGTAAAAGTTTTTTTGGGTAAGGATGTATTTGCGACAAATTTGTTTCCCTAGGAGTTCTAGCATTTCTTTCCTGGCTTGGATCAGGGTATTTAAAGTGGTCAGTGCTCTAGTGCATTTATGTGTGTTTTCAAGTTGTCTAATGCGGACGGTAAGTTCATTGAAATACTTCCGGGCAGCTTTTTTAGGGGTTAGCAGCTGCTGAAATGAGGATTCCTCTCACCACACATTTGTGTGCTTCCCAGTTTGTAAGAGGAGACGTATCAGTTGCTTTGTTTTCCGCAAAATATTGTGTAATGCTATTTTCAACTTCCAGAGAGATTGCTGGGTCAGTGAGAAGGGATGGGTCTAATTTCCAGGAATTCGAGTGAGGGTGAGTGGCAGGGAACGTTATCGATAATGAGATTGGGTGATGGTCTGAAATAAACATTGGGTCAATAGATGCGTGTTTAAGGATAGGAAGGTCATTTTGTGTGATGAAGAGGTAATCAATTCTTGAATACTTATTGTGTGGCAGTGAATAAAATGTAAAGTCTTTCGAGTCCGGGTATAAGGTGCGCCATGTGTCGTGGAGTAGGAGGGTTTGGAGCTGAGTTTTTATCGCTCTGAGAGCAGCGTAGGGGATTGATGAGGTTTCGGTGGACGTGTCAAGCAGAGGGTTCAGGGGGACATTGAAGTCCCCTCCTAGGATTAACGTGCCTTCATGGAAATCTGTCAGTTTCTGAATAGTGTCAGGGAAGAAAGAGACTTGGTTATTGTTCGGGCATATAAAGTTGCTAAGGTAAGTATCCTTACCTTTGTAGGATCCTTTGAGGAAGAGGAACCTGCCTTCTTCGTCGAGTGTCGCATTAGTAACCTGAAGGGGGCAGTGCTTTGAAATTAAAATGGAAACTCCTTTGGATTTCGATTCCGTGTTTGTGGAATGATAGGCTGTGGGGTAATAGTGATTGTGTAATTTTCGGGACTGAGTCGGTACGAAAATGAGTTTCCTGTAGAAACAGAACATCTGCCCTACTTTTTTGCATGGCGAAGAGTAATTGTGTCCTTTTTTCCGGAATATTTAGTCCCTTAACTTTTAATGAGATGATTTTGAGTTGGTCAACGTCGGTCGCGGAGGCTCCTGTAGCCATTGTAAGTGTGGTATATTAGCTTTGTGCATGTGCGAATAGAGAAAAGTTGTAGGAGCTGTGGCGAGTATGGGGGGTAACCTTGGTAGGTAGCGTGGAGGAGATGCTTTAATGGCGGATGTGGTTCATAGAAGTCGGGGTTGTGCAAGGAAGGGGAGGAAAGGGAAGGTAGCTAGAGGATTTAAAGATAGTACTCGGAAGGTTGGGGGAAATCCGACAACAGTGGGGATCCTGCTCACCTGTCCCAGTGAGTGAGATATGAGTCGGAGGGGCGTGACCGGAAGCCGACCTGGAAGGAAGCAAAGCCTTAGAGCTCCTCTCCAGCCCGCTGAAATCAGGTTAGAATTTGGGGGGGAAACCAGCTAGCATATGGGAGGATCGTGTACCACCCGATCCTCCTCAGCCCAGGGATCTTCCCAGCCACCGCCGAGCTCCGCTGCATCCTTTAAGGACTACTTTAAGCCGCCGCCGGCTCCGGGCGGGTGTACCAAGATGGGGCCGGCCGCGAACAACACGAGGCAGCAGGCCTCAACCCCGCCAGCACAGCGGCGGAACTCCACCGGACCACACAGCCTCCACACAGCAGCCCATGAGCCCCTCCAGGCTCCGACACTCGGTGAGTGAAGCCCAGCAAGCACCAGGGGGGCACCATCACCCAGAGGGGGACAAAGCCGGAACCCAGCCTCAGCCAGAGTACACACAGTGTACAGAGGCCTTCCCCAAGCTGTTGAGAACAGCATCAGACTCAGGGCTCCAAGACACAGGCAGCCTGTCCCCCACCTCATCTGACCCCACAGCAGACTTTCCTCCTCTCCCAGGCCCCACGCACCCACGGGAGGAACCACAGCTCCCCACAGTTGACGGGTTACACACCGCATGGCAGCCACTGTTTGCCCCAAGAGCCCAAAGGCCCTCACGCTCCAGGGACCACAGCTCCAGCAGGGGTCCACCTGCAACCCCCCTCATACTCCCAGGTGACTCAAGGGCACATGCAACACCCGGGATGTAGCCCACAGGCCCCCACCCCTAGTTCTCCCCATGCCACATCCTGGACTGAACCCTGGGAACCCCAACCATCATAGGACACCCCACAAGTGCAAGGGACCCCGACGAAGGGAAACGCACCATCCCCACCGCACTTCCACCCTCCCCCAGACCAAAATGGAGGTCCCTACCCTCCATGGCAATCTTACTTACAAGCCATCCCCACCAAAGATGACTTCAAACAGCTTATAGCAGATGTCAAGGCCACTTGCCGCTCCGAAATCCAAACACTCCATGCAGGCCTCAAACACCTCTCAGACAGAGTGGAGATGGCAGAAGAGGAAATTCAGGAGACCAAACTGGCCATACACCGAACACAACTACAAGGCTCGGATCACCACATCATGCTCCGCGACATGCAACGCCATGTCGAGGACCTCGACAATCGGGGACGAAGAAACAATATTAGAGTACAAGGCCTCCCTGCATCAGAAGGCACTGAAGACCTGCAATCCTCATTACAGACCCTATTTAACGAAATGCTCGGGGAGGACCCAGATAAACACATAGAGATGGACAGAGCCCACCGTGCTCTCCACCCCAAGGGTCCCGCTTCAAAGTCCCAGGATGTAATATGCAGAGTGCACTCCTACCTGCTTAAGGAGGATAGCATGCGCAAAGCCCGCTCCATACGCAACTTGAAATTTGATAACTCCCCGGTGCAAATATACCCAGATCTCTCATGGATCATGCTTCAAAAGAGGAGACTGCTGCAACCTCTCCTGCACACCCTACAGGACAAGAAAATCATTTACAGATGGGGGTTCCCCTTCAGTTTAACCGCCAAGCACCTAGGGAAGTCGGCAATCCTCCGCTATTTAGATGATCTGGAAACCTTTTGTGACACTCTGGAGATTCCCATCCCCCAACTCCCTGAGTGGGACCTGGTGGCCAACCCCCCCCCCCCCCCCCCCCCCCCCCCCCCCCCCCCCCCCCCCCCCCCCCCCCCCCCCCCCCCCCCCCCCCCCCCCCCCCCCCGCCCCCCCCCCCCCCCCCCCCCCCCCACCGCCAGTACTGTGGCAGAAAGTACCCCCAACCAAGCGACCAAGGGGCCCGGACCCTAACCCCCGATCCCCTAAACATAAAACGGGATGATCCCCCCCCCCAGGGGGCACTCCACTACACCACCAGCATCACCCCACAAAGATCTCCCTAAACTGACTTTCTTCCCCTGAAAGCCTGCGAATTAACATGGTTTCACTCCACGGGCTACCCTGGGCCGAGAAGCCGGACAGGTCGCCTCCCGAATTACAAACCCCCCTGTGGTTTACCACCTAGGAGTTCCTTTTTGGATTTTACCCCTTTGGTACCCTTTGGTCGGGGAGTCCTGTAGGAACTGTTTGGGTCCTGTGACTCTTGCGGTCACCTAGATCCAGTAAATGTTACTTGAAGTTACAACTTGTTATGTTTTTGTTCTAACCCTCTTCTTTCTTCCTAGATACCTCTCCTCCACCCATCCACAGATCCACTCCCTTTAAAGGTTCCCGTGGATGCCGAATATCCTCCCGTAGATGCCGCACTCCCGAAAGGGAACCTGCTGTCGACCAGACCAGATAAGTAGCGCAGACACCCACCCCATTACAGACCATGGCTAAGATAATAACACTTAATGTACATGGCCTAAACTCCAATAAAAAAAGACACTTGGCGCTCCGAGAATTCAGACAATCTGGGGCAGACATCATAATGGTACAAGAAACACATTTTGGCAGGGGAGACTCCTTTACATTTGCCTCCCAGGCACTATCCCCAAACGTATCAGGCTTTCAATCCACAAAAAAAGGCAGGGGTTGCTATACTCTTCAAAAAAGGATCCCCATTCTCCTGTACTGGGACGTACCTGGACCCACTAGGCCACTTCATTATTGTACAAGGTATGTGGCGATCTCAGGCCATAACCCTATGCACCTTATACACCCCGAACACACACCAACACCGCTTTCTGAACAAGGTCCTCACGCGCCTATTCAAAATGCCCCATGACATGTTAGTATTGGGGGGGACTTTAATCTAGCACACTCCACTGCACTCGTGACAAATCCCCAAGCACCACAGACTAGAGCCCTCAGGGACTCCAAACAGTTCGGCCAAATTACCAGGAGATACGCTCTCTTCGACACATGGCGGGTCCTACACCCGAAAGACCGGCAATATACCTACTACTTTGCTCCACATCACACTCACTCACGATTCGTGAACAACAACACACTCAGAGCCGTCAAATCCGCGCAAATTCTGCCCATATCCTGGTCAGACCATGCCCCTGTAACGGTTTCCATAGACCTGGGCTCCCCCTTACGCAGGCCTTATAACTGGAGGCTTAACAATCTCCTCTTACAACACCTACCGACCATGACAGAACTAGACACCTCACTGCAGCATTACTTTGCTGAGAATAACACTCCAGATGTGACCCAGTCCACGCTTTGGACTGCTCACAAAGCAGTAATCCGAGGCAGATGCCTAGCACTCTCATCAAAGATGAAAAAAGACGCCCAGACCGCCAGAATTCTAGGGGAAAAACATCTAAAAAACCTAGAAACCAAGCTACAGAAGTCCCCCTCCCTAACACTTATTAAACAAATAGTTCAAGTTCGAATGACACTTCGAGACCTCGCGCTAGGCATAGTGGAGAAATCGATAATACGGCTGAGACAGCTATATTATGACAAGGGCAACAAAGCGCAGTCACTCCTGGCCAGGAAACTTGCAGACCAAGCACATACTTCCATGCCCAACCAGATTAAGGACAAGAGAGGTGACCTAGTGACCCACCCCCAGGACATTGTGAAAACATTTGCGGAATTTTACACAGACCTTTATAACAAACATGAAATCCCTCACAACCCCCCATCAACCGACTAAACTGACCGCATGACCCAATACCTTGAACAGGCTGGGTTGCCACAACTAAAGGAGGCAGACCTACAAGAACTGAACGCCCCTATCACCATAGAGGAACTGACGACGACCATCAAGGCCTTACCGGCACATAAATCCCCGGGGCCAGACGGACTCCCATACGAGTACTACAAGACCTTTTTACACATCCTGGGCCCATACATGACCAAACTATTTAATGCATTTCTTCGACAGACCCCCATCCCGAACGAGATGCTGGGCTCCTATCTGACTCTGATCCCTAAACCTGACAAAGACCCGACAGTATGCACCAGCTATAGGCCCATAGCCCTCTTGAATTCGGACCTAAAGATATTTACAAAAATTCTCGCTACCCGACTAAATGCAATCCTTCCTACCCTGATACACAAGGACCAAGTGGGATTCCTCCCCATGTGACAAGCGGGAGACAATACCAGAAAAGTCATAGATCTCATAGATATAGCAAACAGAGAAAACACAGAATCCCTGGTCCTCAGTCTAGACGCGGAAAGGGCGTTTGACCGCCTAAGCTGGCCTTTTATGATGGCCACATTACACCATATGGGCTTCAAGGGTTCCTTTCTAAACGCAGTCCAGAACCTCTATACACTCCCTTCATCACAGATTAAGACACCCTTCGCCACGTCGTCCATCTTTCCAATCACTAATGGTACCCGCCAGGGATGCCCGCTCTCTCCCTTGCTGTTTGCACTATGTGTAGAACCCCTGGCGGCCACCATTAGAAATAACCCCAATATCGGGGGCATTCCGGTCAGGAGCAAGGAGTTCAAGATATCTTTGTTTGCGGATGATATTATCCTCACCTTGACCAAACCCCGGACCTCCCTCCCTAACCTACATGCCGCATTGGATCAATACGGGGCGCTCTCGGGCTATAAAACTAATACTTCCAAATCAGTAGCACTCCCACTTAATATCCCAATGGATGAAGCGACCCACCTTGGGTCCACCTTCCCCTACAAATGGGAGAATACCTCCCTTAAATATCTGGGAGTCTCTATCACCCCATCCTTCCACACCTTATACCAGGCAAACTTCCCACCGATATTCTGAATGGTCAGGGAATTAATCCAATAATGGAAATCTCACCACATCTCCCTTATAGGCCGGATTACTTCCGTTAAAATGATCATCCTCCCAAAACTCCTATACCTGTTCCAAACATTACCCATTCCCATTCCCTACATCCAACTGCGCAAACTACAGAAAGATCTATTGAAATACGTCTGGAACTTTAAAAAACATAGAGTGCCTAGCTCAGTTATGACAGCGTCGCATACGGATGGGGGCCTGGCATTCCCTGACTTGGTTAGGTACTACCAGGCAACCCAACTTCGCGCACTGACATCGTGGTTCACCCAGAGGTCCTATAGTAAATGGTCAGAGTTGGAAAACATTTGGTTAGCCCCAGTACATCCAAACAGCCTGATATGGAGTGCAAATGTGGAGGTGGACCCCGGCCGTATGCTAGGTTCAATGTCACAACTTTGCTATTTATGGCTCAAAGTATCTCGCGAATACAAACTCAAATCTGAAAACTCCCTGCTGAATTCCTTTTTTATGCAATCCTAAACTGCCAACCAGCTTAACACACCAGATGTCCTGGGCCTCACAGAACCTGTTTCATTTTGGCCACATTGTGAACCCCAGAACCCGAAAATTGCTGACATTCTCGGAGCTCCAAGCTAAATATGACCTACCAAAACAAGCGTTCTACAGCTATCTACAGATCAGACACTTTGCCCAAACAATAGCGCCACAACTACAATTTTCCCCACCCTCCCCATTTGAACAGACCATATTAGAAGGACGTAACCGTAGGGGACTGATCTCGGACATATATAAAATTATAAACGAATACCAATTCCCAAGCAGGGGCAAACACTCATATATGACCAGATGGGAGAAAGAACTGGGAGAAGAGCTCCTGCTGGAGGCATGGCAGGCGGTCTGGAGGCAAGCGGCCAAAACCTCTATATGTACTCTATACAAGGAAAACTCCTACAAAATTCTCTTCTTTTGGTACCAGACCCCTGCCATACTCCATAAAATATACCCCTCCACCTCAGATAGATGCTGGCGCTGCCAGCAACACAGGGGTACGCTCTTCCACATATACTGGACATGCCTATCATAACCCCGTTCTGGGAACTCACCCGACAGCTTCTGACACGTCTATTTGAGACGCCAATAGCGTTAACACCCAAACTTTTTCTACTAGGCCTGTCCCAACCAAAATTAGCTAAGCCTAGCAAAAAACTGCTCAGGCACATATTGACTGCGGCACGGTGTTTAATAGCCCTTAACTGGAAGTCCACAACCCCACCCTCACAAGAGGCCCTATACTCCAGGGTTAAGGATGTCGAACTCATGGAAAAAATGACAGCTAGGATCCGACAAAAACTGGATGAACACAACGCGGTTTGGAAAAGGTGGCATCTGCGGGAGGACTAAGGCAAGTCGTCATGGGAGCCGAAGTGAGAACGTATCTATACCCCTTATCCCTCCCTCCCCCTCTACCCTCTTCCTCCCCTTTTTCTTTCCCCCTTTTTCTTCACCCTTTGTAATGCAGACCTCATCTGCATGCTTTATATATGCGTAACTACATATGTTTTATGCTAAGAGTTAAAACACAATTTACTAGTTGGACATTGTTTGGAAACTAAGGTAGCATCCATAGGCGCACCCATAGAATAATAACATGCATGAAGCATAACCGTTGCCTATGGGAACTTTAACTTGTCTGCCTGTATGTAATGTTAAATAACTTTCTTGAATTGAACAATAAAACTGTTAACCACTTGCTTACTGGGCACTTAAACACCCTTCCTGCCCAGACCAATTTTCAGCTTTCGGTGCTCTCACATTTTGAATGACAATTACTCAGTCATGCAATACTGTACCCAAATTCATTTTTTGTCCTTTTTTTCCCACAAATAGAGCTTTCTTTTTGTGGTATTTGATCACCTCTGGGTTTTTTATTTTTTGCGCTATAAATGAAAAAAGACCGAAAATTTAGAAAAAATAAGAAATTTTCTTTGTTTCTGAGATAAAATTTAGCAAATTATAAATTTTTCTTCATAAATTTTGGCCACGATTTATACTGCTACATATCTTTGGTAAAAATAACCCAAATTAGTGGATATTATTTGGTCTTTGTGAAAGTAACAGACTCTACAAGCTGTGGTGCGAATTATACAAAATTGATCACATCTGATGTACTGGTGGCATTTCTTGTGACCCTAACAAGCCAGGAAAGTACAAATACCCCCCAAATGACCCCTTTTTTGAAAGTAGACATTCCAAGGTATTTAGTAAGAGGCATGGTGAGCTTTTTTATGTTGTCATTTTTTTCCACAAAATTGTCATTGTAATAGGTTATTTCTCTCACATGGCATGTGTATACCACAAATGACACCCCAAAATAAATTTTGCTACTCCTTCTGAGTATTACGATACCACATGTGTGGGACTTTTACACAGCCTGGCCACATAGAGAGGCCCAACATGCAGGGAGCGCCATCACATGTTCTAGGAGCATAAATTACACATCTAACTTGTTGACTACCTATTACACTTTTGAAGGCCCTGGAGCACCAGGACAATGACACGTGACACTGACGTGGCACTGATGACAGATTGCACTAATACGGGGCACTGATGACACGTGACACTGATGACAGATGGCACTAATATGGGGCAATGATGACACGTGACACTGACAGATGGCACTAATGTGTGGCACTGGTGACAGATGGCACTTATACCTGGCACTGATATGTGGCACTAATACGTGGCACTGATGAGAGATGGCACTAGTATGTGGCACTGATGACAGATCGCACCGATACGTGGCACTGATGACATGTGACACTGATGACATATGGCACTGATACGTGGCATTGATGACACTGATAACAGATGGCACGTGACACTGACAGGTGACACCGATGACAGATGGCACTGATACGTGGCACTGATGACAGATGGCATTAATATGTGGCACTGATGACACGTGACACTGATATGGCACTGATGACAGATGGCACTGACGTGGCACTGATGACACGTGGCACTGATGACACGTGGCACTGACGTGGCACTGATGACAGATGGCACTTATACATGGCACTGGGGACAGGTGGCACTGGGGACAGGTTGCACTGGGGACAGATGGCAGCGGGGACAGATGGCACATTTCGTTTTGTTTTTTTGTTTTTTACTTACGGCTGCCGGAGCCGTTCATCTCTCTCTCCTCACACGCTGTCTGTGTGAGGAGGGAGAGCGGCGATGAGAGATGATCTCATATGTTTACCTATGAGATCATCTCTCATTGGACACGCCGTACTCGCTGTAAACGGCCGATGTGGTTGGCCGTTTACAGCGATCTGTGAATCGCTGTAAACAGAACTTCCCCGATGCGCGCTCTCAGGAGCGCGCATTAGGGAAGTAAACAGCAGGACATCCAGGGACGTCCTCCCTGCAGGGAGCGTCCGCGCTGCAGCCGTCTTTCGGTTATAGCGCGGGCGTGTAGTGGTTAATTGAGATATGAGTCGGAGGAGGTTAGTGGCGTTTGGTAGTAATGGTTCGTAAATGGATAAAGAGCCTAAGCTAGAGCCACTGTGTGGGAAGCGGTTTGGACGAAGAGAAGTGGTAATACGAAGTAACCATCAAACCTGTAGCCTGTAGTAGTAGAGTTGACAATGTCTGCTGGGAATTGTGGAGATGAGTAAGTACGTGGGATTATAGTCATCTTTTTATATGTGCTTGGGGGAAGGGACGTGTAATATCATCACTGTACATGTTACATCTTAGAATAGTAAAGGTTGTTTACGTTTTCCAGATGTGGCGATTATCCTTTTTTTTTTTTTTTTTATAGAAGGACTCTCATTTGTGGTTCGTTGGTATAGTTATCTTGGTGTACATGGTGGATTGGTTTGCTGCAGGGGGGAATGTTATTTTATATTAGGCAATGAAGACATAAGAGTGTTTAAAAGGACGCAGGATATAAGGCACGTAGCATAGGGTGACCCCTGAGTGGAGACATCATAGGAATTAGACTTGGTGTGTTTACCAAAGAAGAGTGTAAATAACAGAACAATACTAAGTTCTAGGACTGAAAGGCATTGTGTGAGGAACAGAAATAACTATAAAATAGAAAGAAAACAGAACGATTAATAATCTTGTGAAGCAGACACATTATAAGGGTAGATCGATTAAAATAATTGTAAGGTGAGATCAATAATGCAATTAAGTTTAGCACGGTATAGAGATATGTATTATCACTAGATGGCATACTGAGGGAAGGAAGCCATTTTAGAATCTAGTGGCCTTGCATGGGTAGTAGTAACTGGGATGTTCATAGAATGGGAGCAAGGTGCTGGATAATGTGTCTGCTCCAGCAACCCTCAATTATTACAAGTCAGCAATTCACAGCGAGCATTAATGAGGGTAATGTGAAATGCAGGTTTCTAGCCATAAAAAACGATATGACCGATTACGATTAAAGGTGGTCACTGGTCAAAATAACATACACAAGTTCTATATGCTGCCAGATTTGGAGCTTGAACTAAACTAAGTAATAGTAGAGTAGGCAAATCTGATTCAAACCTGTATGGAGTGTCCATCAGAATCTTAGAGCAAAGTGTCTCTATCAATCCATGAATGGGCATGAAAAAGAATTCCTTAAGTGAATTCTATTTTTTTTTCCCCCTTATCCCCTGGTTAGAACAATCCTCATCTCAGTTGTGAGATTAGTAAAGAAGTGAAGTCGAGGCAGACAGGTTGGAGAGAGTCTGGAGGAGTCTATCAGAGTTGGAGTAGTAGATTCTGTCCTGAAGCTGGATTGTGCGATGTACGAGTTCTTCCGGTGACGGGTGATGATGCACAGAAAACTGTTCCTGTTCGTCAGAAGGTAATGAGAAGGCAGTCCGGTAAATAGCATTGAAATGACAGCATAGAGTTCAAAGGGGTAGATCTGTGACCATAGTCACGGTGTAGAGAATTCTGAAGTTTAACAGGCAGTATAGGTGTAGTATATCAGGCAGCTAGTACAACGAACATGCCATGGGTTGTCAGCGTTTATATCTGTGGGGTAAACTGTTGTATAGGCAAAAGGGTGTAAATCTGAGAGCGGAGAAAGTAAATGGAACTGAAGAACTGTAAAGTATTATCCATATGTATGGGATGGAATCACACATCTTAGCGGTCTCTGCGAGCTCTGCGTGGTAAAGGAGCAGCCGTAGGGCTGTGCATCTGGGGTTGAGACCATGATGTATGGGTCGTTCTCAGCACAGAAGGAGAGCGATGTCTTCTGAAATGGGTGCTTTGGGTTTCCATCTGGTCATCACTGTTGCGCCCGGAGAGCGAATTGGAAATATTGAAATCAGCGTACCAATTAGGTACTGGTACACAGGTATATCCAGGGTTTGACAGAAAGCTTCAAGTTCCTCGGGAACTCTAAGCAATGCCGAACGTCCATGGTTTGTCGCAGATAGCCCGAAGGGGGAACTTCCAGCGGTAAGGGATACCTTTGTTCTTCAGAGTTTCCAGCAATGGGCGTAGATCTCTTCTATTTCTGAGGGTGATTGTGGAGAGGTCCTGGTAAATATGGACGGTACGTCCTTCGTATGTCAGTTGCCTTTTAAGTCTTGCCTGCTTAAGGATATCTTCCTTAAGCCTGTAGTCAGATAAACAGCAGACGACATCTCTCGGGGGGTCCGATTCTCTCCCGCGCGGTCTGAGAGCCCTGTGAATGCGCTCCATGTTTATAGGTGACTGACTGGGCTTATCGAGCAGCTGATTAAACAGGGCCGTTACTCTGGGGAGTATCTGGTCTGTCTCTACACATTCGGGGAGACCTCTCACCCGAAGGTTGTGTCTTCTTCCCCTATTGTCCAAATCTTCAACGTGTCTCTGGACTAAGTTGCAGGGTATGAGTGTCCACAGTGCTGTGAATCCTAGTGATCGATGTCTGTTGAATGGCGGCTTTCTTCTCCACATCTTGAACTCTTCCCGCTATTGCCTGTATTTCGTGACGGAGGTCACTGATAGCGGCAAAGAGAGTATCTTTGATGTCTGCCGCTACGGTATGTAGATCTGTGAGGCTGGGTTGTTGATGTGGTGTTGCCGGGGTCGCCATCTGTGTTGGGAGTGAGGTAGTCGGTGATAAGATGATCCCATCCTGATTTTGTGAGGGAGCTGAGGAGGACGTCGCCATATTGGTCCTCAGTGTTCTGAATAGGTCCAGGATATTCTGGGTTCCCCGACTGTGATGTTCTCTCGGGGATCGTGATCTGGAGGTAGAAGATCCCCTGGATGCTGTTCCCATTGTACGGTTTGTAAATGGAAGTTAAATTCTCTGCAGAGAGCCGATGGCAGGCTATGGTTTGACGGAGCTAGAGAGTTAGGCAGCGATCTTCTCCTACAGCCAAGCCACGCCCCGGGATTTTTTTAACCAAAAATATGTAGAAGAATATATATATCGGCCTGAACTAATGAATAAATGTTGTTTTTTTTTTTTTTTATATATATATATATATTTTTGGGGATATGTATTATAGCAAAAAGTTTAAATTTTTTTTTTTTTTTAAATTGCTCTTTGTTTATAGAGCAAAAAATAAAAAATGCAGAAGTGATCAAATACCACCAAAAGAAAGCTCTATTTGTGGGGGGAAAAAGGATGTCAGTTTTGTTGGGGTGCAGAGTTGCACGACCGCACAATTGTCAGTTAAAGCGATGCAGTGCCTTATCGCAAAAATGGTCTGGTCATTAGGGGGCAAATCGTTCTGGTCCTTAAGTGGTTAACAGTGAACAGACACCAATAAACATACACAAAAAACAATGATTAAATCCCAAGACAAAATAATGGATGACCCTAATAACTAACTATATACAAAATACAATATAAGGGACAAGGGTACAGGGAATGCAGGGAAGGGGGGATACTTGGGTACTGGAGCAGGAGCAAAGCAGAGGAGTACAGGAAGCTTCAGAACAGGTAACAGGCACAACTGGCAGGAGAGAGGCGGTCAGAATAGTGATGCACCAAGTTCAGGGAGGAGGAGCCTTACATAGCCACCTAATGGCTGAGCCCAGGTGTTGCTGATTCTAACAGCCTGTTAGAATGGCCAGCGCCATCTCAGCTACTGTCTTCCGAGACTGCAGTGTAGATTGTCTTCCTCTGCTGTTATCTCGCACATGCTCAGTTATGTTGCAGCCAAGCCTCATTTTCACTCGAGATTGCTATACCATCTCCTGCTTATCGAGGCAAGTGGGCAAATATTTCAGCACTTTTAACCATGTAAAATGCAATTGATTATATAATGCAGCTGATCTTCTTGCTCTGGGATGCTTTGTAATATATTGATGTTTACACCCCCTGTGATGTTGCTAGTCACATGGGGTGTTTCAAGAACTGAATGACACTGTAATCTCGTGAGATCTCTAAACAGTGCCGTAGAGAGAAGATGCACATTTATGAATAGACTGACGGCACAATGAGCGTGCCGTTAATTAGGGGGAATATTCGCATGCGGCAGTGACATCATGAAAACGAACCTGACAGATTACAAGTAAATTGAGCAGGTTAGGATCAATTCATAAAGAGAAATGTTTACAGTGCTTATTGATGATTGCATCTGGGAAAACTTATCAAGGAGGGTTTACAACCACTTTAAAGATGCGCAACACCGAAGGCTTACCATTCTTAAAAGCAGCCTGTGTCCCAATGTTAGGACATCTGAAAGATACCTGGACGTTTTATTCCAGAGCCCCTGATCCATGCAGGTACCCAGTGTGTCCCATCGCACCTGGACCTCCTCTCTCTTTGTTTCTAGAAACTGCTCTGTGTTTTACCTTTAGGTTATCCCACTCGGGTCCCCAAATGCGCCAGGGATCGCAGAGATGACCCCTGGGTCAGGACAAAATTGATATCGAACATTGCCCTTCCCCATAGGACCCCTACTACTGGGGCTGTAACAGCGGAGATAGTTCTCATGTTCAGAGTGGATATCAGGACCTCCTGGCCTTGGCATAACCAAATCAGCTGGCTTCAAAAAAACTTAGAGTGGACAACAGGAGGCATCTTAACCCACACAGATAATTAAGCCAATTAAGATATTTAAGCCATAAGACACCAGAGCTACAGAAGCCTCAGACACATCAGCAGGCAGGAGTTTAACCGCTTGCCGACCGCCTCACGCAGATACACTGCGGCAGAAGGGAAGGTACAGGCAAACTAACATACCTGTACGTTGCCCTTTAAGAGGCGGGCGGGTACGCGCACCAACGCCACGCTCCGTGATTTAGGTCGCGGCCCCGCGGACTCGATCGCTGCGGGGATACCCACGATTGTCTCACGGAGAGGAACAACGGGGAGATGCTAATGTAAACAAGCATCTCCCCATTCTGCCTAGTGTCAGTGTCGCTGATCTCTGCTCCCTGTGATCGGGAGCAGAGATCAGTGACACACAGCCATGCCCCAAGACACACTTAACCCCTACGCTGCCACCTAGTGGTTAACCCCTTCGCTGCCAGTGTCATTTACACAGGAATCAGTGCATTTGTATAGCACTGATTGCTGTATAAATGACAATGGTCCCAAAAATTTGTCAAAGATGTCCAATGTGTCCGCCATAATGTCGCAGTCACGATAAAAATCGCTGATCGCAGCCATTACTAGTAAAAAATGTTTTTTTTTTAAATGCCATAAAACTATCCCATATTTTGTAAACGCTATAACTTTTGTGCAGTGCAAACCAATCAATATTAGCTTATTGCGATTTTTTTTTTTTTTTTTTACCAAGAATATGTAGAAGAATACGTATCGGCCTAAACTGAGGAAAAAAAATTTTTTTTTATATATTTTTGGGGGATATTTATTATAGCAAAATGTAAAAAAACATTTTTTTTTTTTTTTTCCATAATTGTCGCTCTTTTTTTGTTTATAGCGCAAAAAATAAAAACCGCAGGGGTGATCAAATACCACCAAAAGAAACTCTATTTGTGGGAAAAAAAGGACGTCAATATTGTTTGGGAGCCACGTCGCACGACCGCGCAATTGTCAGTTAAAGCGACGCAGTGCCGAATCGCAAAACGTGGACTTCAATGGCAACGCCTCCAAAATCGCTCCTGCTGTGCATTTGTTTTCCCTCTAGCAACTTAGCAACTAGCTTTCGATTAGCTGAAACAACCAAAGACTCTCAGCTCAAATGTGTATATAGCCGGATTATATATTTTTATCCTTTTCTTTTGTTTTTGTAATCTAAAAAAATTACCTTTTTTTTTTTTTTTTTTTTTTGGATTTTCTTGTGAACTTGAGATTGTCATCATAGGATACCTCTAGCTGTGTAAACAAGGTTCAGTTGTGATAGTATTTGTCCTGTTGACTATATTATAAAATTAGATCTATATGCTAATTTAAACTAGCCCCAATTTAAACTCTGATATATATATATATATATATATATATATATATATATATATACGGTATATATTTTAAATCTCTTGTGCTAAACAAAAAGTGAAGAAAAAAGACTGCTGCACTTTTTACCACTCCCTGAATACAGGAAATAAATATGAAATCTGGCAATGTAAAAGATTTGCTCTGCCTGTTATCAAGATGATAAATTGAAACAAGGTATATTGTGACCAAACACTAAATTATTTCAACACATAAATAAACATCAATAATAATCAAGTGTCCATATTCAAAATATGTGTTCATGTCATGTTCCAACAAGATAATACACAGTGCTCCACTCCCAGTGACAAATAAAGATGAAGATGAATCCGTGTTCCACCAATGTAATAGTTAAATGTGCCTCTTACCAAATTGACAAAAGCTCTATATTATAAGAGATTGTGATAAGCCTGAGGTAAAAAGGTATTCTGTGTATATAGCCTCATTCGAAGAATGTGCCGACTCTCGTGGCAGATGAATCAGGAGCCCAAAGATTGGCATCCCAGCTTCACACATGACTATCCAGACTCGCTATGCACCTCACACTCGATCCGTGTTATGGATTAAAACAGAAGGAAGGCTCGTCGCTTAATGTATAAAACTTTAGCGGTTTATTCAGCTAAACATTGCACTTGCAACAAAGTAGAAGCAATTAAGCAGTAGAGAGAGAATAATCCGACTGCGGAATTACCAGCAGATCTGGACAATAGTAACGCCACAGCTCCTTTGCCCCCTGATGCGTTTCCCCGTAAAAGGCTATGTCTGGGAATGGAGGATGGACTCCATCTTCCATTCCCAGATGTAGACTTTTACGCCTCTGGCACTTATTAATCTGGGGCAGATGCGCTGCAGGCGACTCGCTCCTGCTGTGATTGGACACAATGGGAGCCAATCAGCGGGTTAGGCAGATGCGATGTCCACCGGGACCTGCCGATCGTTCAGGAGACTGGCAGAACGGCGGTCTGCCTATGTAAACAAGTCAGACCACCATTCTGTAAGGCCACTTTCACACTGAGGCGCTTCTAAACTGCCAGTAAAAACACTAAGCGCTTTTGAAGAGCTTTTCAGGCGCTTTTGAAGAGCTTTCCATTCATTTCAATGGGGAGGGGAGTTTTTCACAGCCCTGCCAGCACACTGCCCCAGTGTGAAAGCATTCATTGATTGTAATGGAAATACGTTTTTGTGAGCTTTTTAGGCGCTGTTTTTAGCGTGAAAGCGCCTGAAAATCACCTCAGTGTGAAAGTGGTCTAAGAGAGGAGTGTACTGATTCTGTGTTTCTGCTAAGCAGGAACACGGATCTTTACCTTTCCCCAGTCAAAGCCCACAGTTAGCAAGCACTCCCTAGGAACACAGTTAACCTTTTGATCGCCCCTGATGTTAACCACTTCCCTGCCAGTGTCATTCGTACAGTGACAGTGTATATTTTTTAGCACTGATCACTGTATTAGTGTCATTGGTCCCCAAAAAGTGTCAAGTGTTAGGCCAATATGTATGCAGAATACATATTGGCCTAAATTGATGAAGAAATTTGATTTTTTTTAAATTTTTTTTATTGGATATGTTTTATAGCAGTAAGTCAAAAACATTGTTTGTTTTTGTTTTTTTTCAAAATTGTTGGTCTTTTTTGTTGATAGCAAAAAAATAAAAACCACAGTGGTGATCAAATACTATCAAAAGAAAGCTCTATTTGTGTGGAAAAAAGAACAAACCTTTTATTTGGGTAAAGCGTCAGTTAAAGTAACACAGTGCAGTATCGCAAAATAATAGCCTGGTCATGAAGGGGAGTAAACCTTCCGGAGCTGAAGTGGTTAATGGACATTATATCTCTTTACAGATCCAGAAAACCCATACAGCTGGACAGAAGATGACATATCTCACTTTTATGATGAGACAACAGTAATATTCGCTGCTGATGGTAAAGTTTTGTGGTTCTGATTGTGTGCAACTGTGTCAGGTGTTTAGTTAGTAGAATCGTTTACTACCCATGTATCCTTACCCTAATCCTCTGACTTTTGTATTGTTTTTTTTTTTTAGATTTTAGCAATGTTACTCCAAGGCTTATGTAGTACTACTGTACATACATAATTCCAAAACATGAACATATTCTGATTATGTGCAAAGCTCTAAATAACTAATGTAATAAACACATTTTAAATTTAAAATACATTGTATTTATACTTTAGAATTTTAGAACTACTCTTTTTTGTAGAAATAAATACACTGCATGAAAGCAAATTACCTTTCCTTTTTCTTCTCTCACATGAATAATGCTGTCAGTCTATATTTACTCATTTACAGGAGATAAGCTTAGCTACTCTTCCATGACATTGAAAGAGGCTAAAGGCATTACCTGTTTATGTTTTGTAAATTTTTACAGGCCCCATATATCTAAATGATATACTATATGAATATATTGAACTTCTATTTTGTTCTTTTAACGCGACTCTCACTAGAGTAAACAAGTTTTTGAAAGGGGCTGTCTGTAAACAAAAATGGTTAACACTTCTCATTCTTGCTACTAAGCCTTCGGTCACTGCTCTCTTGAGTTGAGTTGGCTGAAAATGTTTCTTCAAACACACTTCCTGGTATGTTGGATGCCTGGTCCACTGGTGCCTACTGTGGTTAGGTTTATGTTCTATATTAACGTAGGGCCTGGAGGATGAAACCACAAAATGTAGAAAAGGACAAAACATCCAAAACTCCAAAAGTATTAGATGCTGACATTTTTAAAGCCATAATAGCTCTGCAACAGATTTGTGGCATATACAGTAGGACAGAAAGTATTATCTTTTTTTATTACAGGCAGTCCTTTTTTTTTCCTCTGTAATGAATTAATTTTAATGTACATTGTTGCACATTCTTATCGGTGTCAGTGAGATGAAACCCTTCATTCTTTGAGTAGTTTGAAGTTATATATGTACATGAAAGGAGTCATATTTGCTTATTACAAAACCAAGCTATACCTAGTAGTGATACACAGTGATTGGGCTCTCCTGATCCTCTTTCCTGATCCTCTTTCCTGATCCTCTTTCCTGATCCTCTTTCTTCTCTGATGTTCTACCAGACAACAAAGCTGATTTAACAAAGTAGTTAAGAATCTTCACACAATAAATTGTATAAATATTCATTCCAGTTAATAATCATGTGAAATGCAAATTTCTTATAAGACAGGCCATAGACTGTGCAAATTTCTTTCTTGCAACCATGAGTTGTGGGAAAGAAATTTGCACAATTCCCCCATCAACACAGTCTGTGTTGACAAGGAAATCCCTCCTGCCAAGATATTGGACTCTTCCGGAGGGAAGACAGTGGTTATTGCTAGCCGCTCTAGCAGTCGCTATCAATTGTCACAAGTTAATCCGGCAGGCTGGTTGTACCCAAGTTGATCAACTGAGATTCGAACAGTCTATGGCCAGCCTAACTCCTTTTAGTAAATCAACCTTGGCTAATTGAATTCAAAAGACTCTGTACAGTCTCTAAATTAAATTAAATACCCACAATGTTCATGGTATTTAGAGACTATGTGATCTTTGCCTAAACCTTTATATCAAATGAGATTGAAAGAAGCTTGAGAGGTAATTTTTCCTTGGAATAATGTAATTTGATAATGCTAGCATGAGCCTACTGATCTACACAAAGTCTGAATTTTAACAATGGTTCTTTTAGGAATGCTTAGTCACCCAGTTAAAAATTAAATGCTTTTAATTGTATTTTTCAGTGTTTTATGATGACGACCTTACAGATGCACTCTTTAAAACCCTTTCCCGGGTCACACAATCATTAAGAAGTAATTGCATTATTTATTTATCTATGGAGAGAAGGTATGTTATATACATGTGAATATGTTGTCATATACCTTTATTTTAAATATATTTTTATAAAGTTAACATTTGCAAAAGTTTTCTTAACAAATGCTTAGAATAAAGCAGTCACACATGTTTGTCAGAGTAACTTCTCCCCAGGAGTATGGAGACTTTTTAGCTTAGATACTTTATTGTTAATTGCTTTTTGACAGTCCTGAGAGAGCCCCGGGTCTTCCATCTTGTTCTCCAGAGGCAGCAATGAATGGTCCTTAATACTACATAGAAGAATACTTCCTTTATGACAGGGGCCAGCAACCTTTTTCCACTTAAAGTGGATGTTTTTTTCTTTTGATGTCATAATGTAGAGAATAAGTTTCCCTTTCATTTGAGCCCAGTCTTGCCACACATATTTACTCCAGCCCTGAGAAATCCTCTTTTATTGTTCAGTTAGAAAGATCTTGTCAAAGTGCTAAAAACTTTAACAAAAACGCCCCCTTGCTGTGAGTGACAGGTGATATACATATCTCATGCACTAGCCTGAGCACAGACCACAGATCCACAGACCAGAGTGAAAATAAATGTATTCTTGAGTGAACAGCAAGAAGAATATAGGGGAGATGTATGTAGTAGGAGTTGGGCAGAGTAGAACATGCAGTGATCTGATGATTGTTATAGTGCAGTGTTTGTGTGTCTGAGGATACATTGATCACAGGATTTGTTATGTGGGGGAGGGGTGGATTTCTCACTTTTTATAATTACACAGGATGTGCCTCTCTTAGGCTAGTGCATGAGATATGTAAATCACCTGCATGAGATATGTAAATAAAGTAAAAGTTAATTTTTTTGGGGGGTTTACATCCACTTTAAGGGTCAGATTCAATGTATGTGAATGCATGGGGGGCCGCATTCATCTGCTAATAAATGAAGATAATAATAATCCTAACATAGTAAACAGTACAGGTTTACCTCACTTTAAGGTGCTTCACTAATACAAAGCCAGTTGACCCTGAGGGAGCATGCAGCAGTGGTGGCCATGCCGCCCTCCCTATCCATGCACCCAACCCCTTTCAACACGCCGGGCACACGAATTACAATTGTGGGGATAGGCAGGGGGTGTGTCTTTTGAAGCACCTGATTAGAGCCAGAGGCTCTAATAGGCTTAAAAATAGGGTGGGTTTGGGGCCGCAGAGAGTGCGCCCTGATCCCACCCAGTTGTGTGGCACTAGCGAATGAATGTCCGCTATTCTGCCACATTTTCCTCCCGGCCAATCAGGAATCCCCTATTGGCCTGGGAGTCTTATGACTCCTTGGCAAATCGTGTCTCTGGACATGGACTCTGGACAAGGAGAATGTCTATGTCCTCGCTGGGGCAGCCGGCTCTTCCTTCTCCCTGCCTCCATGTCTCCTCCATGCCTCCACTAGGTAGGATGATCGCCGCTGCCTGTGTCTCCTGCAGGGGGGGGGGGGTTGGTGCTGCGGGTGATCCCCGCTGTGGGGGTTATTGACGCTTGTGTCTCCCGGGGGGGGGGGTTGTTGGTGCTGCAGGGGTTGTTGCCGCTACCTGTGTCTCTCGCGGGGGGTAGTGTTGGTTGTGCCGTCCACCCCAAAAATAGTAAGCACCAGCCGCCACTGGCATGCAGGTTCACTCCCTCAAGGCTCTGGCATCGCTGCAGGGTCTCCCACCCACCCTACCCCCCTTCCCTGCAGCGATTCATTTGATCACTTATACTCACCCTCTCCATTGCTCTCATGCAGCTCCAGCATGTCTCCAGGCCCCTCCCTTGTGACACCCGGCCACTGATGCTGACGGTATAAAGTGAAAACTGCCTTGCTGCACATTAAGATGGTTTTCTGCCCTCTAAATTCACTAAATATTGAATGTTTAGTCTCATAGTGTCTCCTCAGTGTCTCCTCAATATTAGACATATTGGCTTGCTGAGGTGTTCTGTAAAAGGGTATTTTCCTGCCCAAGTGTCTTGGAACACTCGGCATTCAGCATCCACCTTTCTGCGATTTATTTTTTATTTTTTTTTTGGCATGTGAATTGCTGAAGAAAAAAAAGAATGTAACTATTATTACAATGATTGGACTCCTATCTAGACTTTTACTAATTTTCTCTAGCAATAGCATGGTACGTGTTGGGCTTATGCTTTATCCTGGCTTGGGAGGATTCTTTTTTAATTTGTAATTTTTTTTTTTTCCTTTTATGTAATGCTGTAGCTTCCCTGGGGAACAGAGGCAGAGAAGGTAACACAAACTGGGTGCTACCTTTTTGTAGAAAAAGTCTACCTGCCCTTTCACAAAGTAGGGGCAGCAACAAATGGAGTTTGCAAATTCTGTGACCTCGGGGAATAGCAGGCAGAAGCAAAAAGTTAGGCATTTCATCCTAAGTTATAGGCTGCCTGTCCCTCCCCAAAATGTTCCTTCTAAGTCACATATATTGGAGAGGCTCTGGGAGCTTTTCACCCTTCCAATGGTGAATCACACAGTAAAGTGGCTAAAAAAGCCTCCCTCCTCTTTTTCATGGGTGCAGAGTAGCAACTTGCACAGAAACGCCTGCCAATGCACCCTTTTCCTCTGCCTCCTCAAGTGTGCATAGCAGGAACTTTAATTTAATAGCACTGCTAATGCACTTCCTCCTTCTCAAAGGTGCATAGCAGCCACTTTTGTTTAGAGTGCTACTAATGCTCCCTTTTCCTCATCCTTGTTTCCTCAAGGCTGCAAGCAGCCACTTTGCTTTCTGCTGCTCCTCATGCCCCCCTTATCTCCTTTTCAAGGGTACATAACCATTTTATTAACTACTGCTAATGTGTTTTATATTCCTCCTTTTTCTTTTCCAATACTGCTATACATTTGCTGAGGTTTTAATGCATTCCTTTTTTTAACCTGCTTTTTCTTCTTCTCAAGGGTGCTGAGCAGTAGGGATGAGCCGAACACCCCCCGGTTCGGTCGCTCCAGAACCTGCGAACGGACCAAAAGTTTGCGTGAACTTTAGAACTCCCTTAAAATCTATGGGACTCGAACGTTCAAAATCAAAAGTGCTAATTTTAAAGGCTAATATGCAAGTTATTGTCCTAAAAAGGGTTTGGGGACCCGGGTCCTGCCCCAGGGGACATGTATCAATGCAAAAAAAAGTTTTAAAAACGGACGTTTTTTCGGGAGCACTGAAATATTCCTTTAACCACTTAAGCCCCCGACCAATTTGCAGCCAAAGGACCAGGCCCCTTTTTGCAATTCGGCACTACGTCGCTTTAACTAACAATTGTGCGGTCGTGCAACGTGGCTCCCAAACAAAATTGGCGTCCTTTTTTTTCCGACAAATAGAGCTTTCTTTTGGTGGTATTTTAACACCTCTGCGGTTTTTATTTTTTGAGCTATAAACAAAAATAGGGCGACAATTTTGGGAAAAAAATCAATATTTTTTGCTATAATAAATATCCCCAAAAAATATATAAAAAATTTTTTTTCTTCAGTTTAGGCTGATACGTATTCTTCTACATATTTTTGGTAAAAAAAATCACAATTAGCGATTTATTGATTGGTTTGAGCAAAAGTTATAGCGTTTACAAAATAGGGGATAGTTTTTATAGCATTTTTATTAATATTTTTTTTTTACTAGTAATGGCGGCGATCAGCGATTTTTATTGTGACTGCGACATGGCGGACACATCGGACTTTTTTGACACATTTTTGGGACCATTGCCATTTATACAGCAATCTGTGCTATTTAAATGCACGGATTCCTGTGTAAATGACACTGGCAGTGAAGGAGTTAACCACTAGGGGGCGGGGAGGGGTTAAGTATGTCCTGTGTGTGTTTTTTTACTGTAGGGGGTGCATGGCTTGGCATGTGACGTCACTGATCGTCTTTCCCTATGACTGGGAACAGACGATCAGTGTCAGTCTCACTAGGAAGCATTGGGAGAGGTTTGTTTACACATACCTCTCCCCGTTCTTCAGCTCTGTGACCCGATCGTGGGACACCAGCAGCGATCGGGTCCCGTGACCACGGTCACGGAGCTCAGGACCGGGTTGCGAACGCGTCGCCGGTGGCGTGCGTGTGATCCACGGCTGGGCCCTTAAAGGACAACGTACCTGTACGTTGATGTGCCCAGCCGTGCCATTCTGACGACGTATATGTGCAGGAAGAGATCCTTAAGCGGTTAAATATCGTACCTGGGGGGTGTCTATAGTATGCCTGTAAAGTGGTGCATGATTCCCGTGCTTAGAACAGTCCCTGCACAAAATGAAATTTTTCAAGGAATAAAAGTAATTTAAAACTGCTTGCTGCTTTAATGTAATGTCTGGTCCCGGCAATATGGATGAAAATCAGTGAGACAAACGGCATGGGTACCCCCCCCCCCCCCCCCCCCCGCCCCCCCCCGCCCCCCCCCCCCCCCCCAGTCCATTACCAGGCCCTTTGGGTCTTGTATGGATATTAAGGGGGACCCCGCACCCAAATTAAAAAAAGGAAAGGCCTGGGGCCCCCAGGCCCTATATACTCTGAACAGCAGTATACAGGCAGTGCAAACAAGACAGGGACTGTAGGTTTGTTGTTAAGTAGAATCTGTTTGTAATTTTGAACTGGTACATTTTTAAAGTGTAGCTCCAGCCAAAAAATCTATTTTTAAGCTTTTTGGAAAACTTGAAGAAGGGTTATCATCCCTGTCTGTTCACCTCTTCAGAAGATTTCACCTCACTTTCTGTCCCAATGACAAATGTTTTTTGAAAATGTGGGGGTTTTAGTGAAACAAGGATTGGTGATAAAGCATCAGTGGAGAGGAAACACGTTTTTCCCATATCAACTCTTACAGGAGAGAATTTCCCTTCCTAGGGGTAGATTTCATCTCACTTCCTGTTGTCTCCTTCCGTTTGCAAGTAGGAGTTGTTCGTAAGTTGGATGTTTGAAAGTAGGGGCCTGCCCTATATGCTCTGCAGAAATTTGGGCCTTAGGTGTTGGTGGTACCAGAACACTGTAAGCCCTCACAGTTACTCTTGGTGGGCACTGAAACAGGCCCTGCTGTGAAATATTATATCAAGAATTGTAATTACATGCACCTGTTGAACAGGGGCAGAAAAATTGGGCCATTGGTGGTGGTGTTGCCACAACACTGTAAGCCCTCAGTTACTCTTGGTGGGTGCAGGAATGGGCCCTGCTGCAAAGTATTGCACCAAATTTGTAATTACATGCCCCTGTTAAACAGGGGCTGAAAAATTGGGCCATAGCGCTGGTGGCGGCGCCCAGTACTAAAAAAGTTCTTACAAGCTATCAGCATGATCATTGAGGAAGAGGAGGATAGTCACTCAGCATAACAGGATAGTCACTCAGCATCAGCATAGGCAGTCTTGAAGGGATCTGACATTTCAAAAAAAAAAATTATTCGGTTACACCAGCATCAGGTGCTTGGTAGCTGGTGGTGATCCAAGACTGATTCATTTTTATGAAGGTCAGTCGATCGACTGAGTCGGTGAACAGGCGCACCCTGTGATCGGTTACAAAGCCTCTAGCAGCACTGAATGAGCGTTCCGAAAGAACGCTGGATGCAGGACAGGACAGTAGCTCAATTGCATACTGTGCAAGCTCTGGCCAGTGATCCATCCTCAAGACCTAGTAACCCAGAGGATTTTCGGTGGGAAAGGTGTCCAAGTCTGATCTTGCCCCTAGGTATTCCTGCACCATGTAAATCAGATGCTGGCGATGGTTGCTGGAACCGATCATACCTTGGGGCTGCAGACTGAAAAATTGTCTGAATGCATCGGTCAGATGGCCACCTTCTCCACTGCTCCTTCTGTGACTGACCGAAGCCTCAGCAACACGTTGTCCAGGACCAGGAATTTGTAACCTCCCAGTCTCTGGGATCACGTTGCACAGACCTTTCTGCAAGGCCTCCCGAAGATGTTTCATCCTCTGCTCTCTCTGCGATGGCAAGATAATGTCCGCAACCTTACCCTTGTAACGTGGATCAAGGAGGGTTGCCAGCCAGTAATGATCCCTCTCCTTGATCCTTCTGCATGCTTTGCAGGATCAGGGAGGCCATGCAGCGTTTGTTAGCTGAGGCATTCGGTCCGGAGTCCTCTGGGTCACTAAGGACAACATGATCCGCAGCCACCTCCTCCCAGCCACGTACAAGTTCATGGGTTTCTTGGGACTGTAAATGATCCCTTAAAGGCTGATGCTGAGTGCTAGCCTCTACCTCCATGCTGACACAATCCTCCTCCTTCTCCTCCTCCTCTTCCTGTGTGATCGGCTGGCCAGCAGGAACACTGTCAGAAAAAAGGGGGCCTTGAGAGGTAAGGAAGTCCTCCTCTTCCTGCCTCTGTTTTGCCTCAAGTGCCCTGTCCATTATTCCACGCAGCATGTGCTCCAACAGGTGGTCAAGAGGGACAGTGTCACTGATGCATGCACTGTCACTGCTCACCTTCCTTGTGGCCTCGTCAAATGGTGATGGGACAGTGCATGCATCATCATGGCCCACTGGCGTGGGAAAAAAAAACAAGCTCCCCTGACCCTGTTCTGGTGCCATAGTCACATAGGTACTCATTGATGGCCCTCTGCTGCGTGTGCAGCCGCTGCAGCATGGCCAACGTTGAGTTCCACCTGGTGGGCATGTCACAAATTAGGCGGTTCTTGGGCAGGTTAAATTCCTTTTGGAGGTCAGCCAGCCAAGCACTGGCATTATATGACCGGCGGAAATGCACATAAGACTTTCCTGGCCTGCTTCATGACATTCTGTATGCCCGGGTACCTGCCCAAGAACCGCTACACCACCAAGTTAAGCACGTGAGCCAAACAGGGCACATGGGTCAGTTGTCCCTGTCATAGGGCGGAGAGGAGGTTGGTGCCATCGTCGCAAACCAACATTCCTGGCTTAAGCTGGCTTGGTGTCAACCACCTCTCAGATTGCCCCTGCAGAGCTGACAGAGTCTCTGCCCCAGTGTGGCTCCTGTCCCCCAAGCACACCAGGGCAAGCACCGCATGGCATCTTTTAGCCTGCGTACTTGAACGCCTACGGAGCACCGCTGGTTCTGAGGAAAAAGCACAGGAAGAGGCCATGGACGAAGAAGAAGAGGAGGAGGTGGAGGAGAGAGGTGTGTCAAAATCACCAGTAGTAGCATTTTGGAGGCATGGTGGCGGAACAACCTCCAACACTACTGCACCTTGTCCTGCATCCTTCCCAGCTGCCAGCAGAGTCACCCAATGCGCCCTGAAAGATAGGTATGCCTGCTGGACCATGAGTCAGCAGTAATATGCACCTTACCGCTGACCGCCCTGTCCAGCGAGGCCAAGACATTTCCTTCCACATGCAGGTAGAGAGCCGTAATCACCTTCCATGAGACAAAGTGGCGTTTGGGAACCTGCCACTGAGAAACCGCACATTCCACAAACTCACGGAAGGGGGCAGAGTCTACCAACTGAAAAGGCAGCAGTTGAAGTGCTAGCAATTTAGCCAAGCTAGCATTCAACCGCCGGGCATGTGGATGGATGGGAGTGAACTTCTTTCTACGGTGCAGCTGGGGCAGGGAAATTTGCCTGGTACAATCGGACGTCGGTGTACCGATTAGCAGATTGCCCGCAAGTACTTGGCTGTGACACACCTAATTCTACACCTTCATTCCTCTCAGTGCAGGTTTCAGAGAGGACTGAAGGTATAGTGGGGTTGGAGATCTCAGCTGATGAGGAGCAAGGAGAGGTTCGCTTTGTTCTTTGGTGTGGGTCTTTTAGGTACGCTTGCCAACGAACTGCATGGCAGGTCAACATATGTCTGGTCAAGCATGTGGTGCCCAAGTGGCTGATGTTTTGGCAACGTGAGATGTGCTTGAGACGACTGTTGCAAATAGCAGCGGTGCGATCTGATGCACTCGTCTCAAAAAAGGCCCACACCAAAGAACTTTTGGAATAACGCGCAGAGACAGCAGTGCCCTGCACATGCGGAGCTGTGCAGTGTGATTCAGTCGGTGTGCTGCCCTTAAGCTGGCCCCTGGAGGGCATCCTGCCTCGTTGGAGATGTGCCTCTTCCTCCTCCTCCTCTCTCCTATCAGGCACCCACATGGAGTCAGTGACCTCATCATCCCCTCTCCCCTCATCACTGGAGCAAACCTAGCTGTATGCTGCAGCTGGGGGAACATGACTGCCAGATTGCTGTCCTTCTTTGGCACCCCCTCTCTTGGCTCACGTTACTGCCTTCCTCTAGCTGGGTATCATCATCAGAGCTTTCAAAACGCTGGGCATCCTTCTGGAGCATGTACCCAACACTGTGGTCAAACAGTTCGGGGGACTCCTCAGGAGGACATTGTGGGGCTTGGGAAGGAGTGACTGATGCCATTGAGCTGAGGGAAGAGGCCGCGTTGACAGCTGCTTTGCCAGACAAAGTACCCTGAGCCTGGGTGAGAGAGGATGAGGAGGATGAGGATGGCTTGGTCATCCACTCTACCAAGTCTTCGGCATGTTGCGGCTCAACATGGCCAGCTGCCGAAAAAAAGGACCATGGCCACGTGCTGATGAGGATGCTATGTGTCCACGACCAGCACTGTTGCCTCTGGACACAGAGCCTGCTTGCCCTCTTTCATTGGCTCGTGACTGTCTGCTTCTCCTTGTTGGCCTTCCAGACATACTAATGGCCTGCAGGAAGATGTAGCTGCACAAAACTGTGACGTGTGTATATATATATATATATATATATATATATATATATATACATATTAGGTGCCCACTGTGCAAAGGACACTAAAACAAAATACTGCAGCTCCCTGCCTGTATTTGTATGAGAACACCAGCAATTGTATTCCGGTAAAGCTTTAGGTGCACCCTGTGCAAAGGACACTGAATCAAAATACTGCAGCTCCCTTCCTGTATTTGTAAGAGAACACTAGCAATTGTATTCAGGTAAAGCTTTAGGTGCACACTGTGCAAAGGACACTAAAATAAAATACTGCAGCTCCCTGCCTGTATTTGTATGAGAACACCGGCAGTTGTATTCAGGTAAAGCTTTAGGTGCACACTGTGCAAAGGACACTAAAACAAAATACTGCAGCTCCCTGCCTGTATTTGTATGAGAACACCGGCAGTTGTATTCAGGTAAAGCTTTAGGTGCGCACTGTACAAAGGACACTAAATCAAAATACTGCAGCTCCCTGCCTGTATTTGTATGCAGCCTTATCAGTGCCCATCAATGCAGCCTTATCAGTGCACATCAATGCACCCCGATCAGTGCCCATCAATGCAATGCAGTGGAATTGGAGGCATAGGTATTGGGGGGGAGGGGTTGGTGTGGAATTGAGGCATAATATGATTCAGACCTATGCCTCCAATTAACCCCCCCCCCCTTTTCTCCCAGCACACATTCAATGCCTCCAACCTCCTCAAGCACATGTGCTGCTTTCGATCACAGCACACTGACATTTACCTTTCTCCTGCAGCCGAGGGGTCAGGCCTTGTGCAAACACTGAGGAGCGGTGGAGAGGGGCGGTCCCAGGCGGCACACTGATCCTATGGAAATGCCCCTCACTGTGAGCCTGTGTGAGGGGGCGGGATGAGCATCATGAGGGAGGTGGAAGAGGGGCAGTCCCAGGCAGCGGACTGCTCCTATGGAAATGCCCCTCGCTGCGAGCCTGTGCGAGAGGGCGGGGACGAGCAGCATGAGGGAGGTGCAGAGGGGTGGTCCCAGGCAGCGGACTGCTCCTATTGAAATGACCCACCCTGCGAGCCTGTGCATTCCCAGGACAGCACAGCCCTGTCTATACTCGCACCCCTCATAATTTCACTCGCCAAATGCGAGCAGGCGAGTTGAAATTTTGAGGGCTGCTTATGTACATGTGATTTTTTTTATTTTTAATACATTTGGAAAGATTTCAAACAAACTTCTTTCACATTGTCATTATGGGGTATTGTTTGTAGAATGTACTACAGTAATCGGTGTACTAGTGTACTACTACTACACTACTCTGTCTCTATGCACTTTATCAGCAGAAATCCCCATTCTTTCACTATTACAGCTAAGCACATTGTATAAATGACTGCTGGGAGCCCTGTTTTTTTATAGTGAAGGGGCTGGCACATAACAAAGCCCCCATTATTAGTCATTCTAAGGTGTAGGTCAATCGTGAGCCAGTGCTCAACCCGATCACTAACCTCATCCCTAATTGCGGAAGACATGAAGAGCAGTGCTGGTGTGAGGAGACGTTGACAGGGCCGGATTCCCCACAAGGCCACCGAGGCCAGGCCTCTGGGCGGCAGTGGTGCAGGGTCAGCGCCGCTTCTGCAGCGGCTTCTCAGCTTTCGCGGGAAACTCCCGCCCGCTAGCCAGCCCATTTCGTCGGCACCGCTGCTTATTTCATGGGGACCGATCGGGCTTGTGTACACCCACTTCCTGGTGACTGGAACGCACGATAGTGTGGACGTGATGTCATCACCTGGAAATGATGGCCGCATTGCCTCCCATGTCTTGAATCATTTCTGGCTGATGACATCACGTCCGCCTTATCGTGCATTCCACCGCTACCAGGAAGTGGGAGTACACAAGGTCCCCGTGAAATAAGCAGTGGTGCCAGCGAAACGGGCTTGCTAGCGGGCGAGAGTTCCCCTGAATGTCCCCTGTCCAGAGTCCCTTCTTGGTCCAGACACGACAGCCACTAAAGTGGGCATCAGGGCTGCTGTTAGAAATCATGGGGCCCCGTACATCCTACCTGACGGGGCCCCCTTTGACCCGGTGGCAGGCGACGTGGGAAGTGACACCCTGCATCTGCTGACAAGTGACACCTTACATCCGCTGACAAGTGATGTGGCAAGTGACACCCTGCATTCGCTGACAAGTGACGTGGCAAGTGACACCCTGCATCCGTTGACAAGTGACGTGGCAAGTGACACCCTGCATCCGCTGAAAAGTGACGTGGCAAGTGACACCCTGCATCCGCTGACAAGTGACGTGGCAAGTGACAATCCGCAATGTGTGGCAGGTGGCGACGTGGCAAGTGACACCCTGCATCTGCTGACAAGTGACACCTTGCATCCGCTGACAAGTGACGTGGCAAGTGACACCTTGCATCCGCTGACAAGTGACGTGGCAAGTGACACCCTGCATCCGCTGACAAGTGACGTGGCAAGTGACACCCTGCATCCGCTGACAAGTGACGTGGCAAGTGACAATCCGCAATGTGTGGCAGGTGGCGACGTGGCAAGTGACACCCTGCATCTGCTGACAAGTGACACCTTGCATCCGCTGACAAGTGACGTGGCATGTGACACCTTGCATCCGCTGACAAGTGACGTGGCAAGTGACACCCTGCATCCTCTGACAAGTGACGTGGCAAGTGACACCCTGCATTACAGAGTATTTTCAGTCTGTACAATTAAAGCCAGTTATTTTCAGTGTTCTCGTGTGTGGAGATATGTTTTTAATCAATCTATTGTAGCAGTCATCGATAAAGGATGAGAATGATGGTGTGTGTGTGGTGGCATTGAAGGACCAGGCCTTGGGGTGGCAAAGGGGGTAAATCCAGGGCTGGACCTTGAGTATGCCTAGCTTTGCAGGCTTCCCAGGTGCACAAAACATGCTAGGTGCTTCCAGAGCCTGTTTTTTTTGCAAATGTTATTAGCATAGCCAGTTTTCTTGTATAACATTTTGTGAATGCCAGTAGTTTATCATAAAATGTGTTTTCTCGTTATTTATATTGTGATTTAGCGGATTTAGCTATGCATTTAAAAAAATAATAATTCAGTGTGCATGTAGGGAATACCAGTTAAAAACATGACATTACTAATTCTTCTACTTTATGCTTCTGAGTTAGTAATAATTCTGCTGGTAATTGAAGATCTACAACAAATTGTAAGATTCTTAAAATTACAAAATGCAGTTAAGAAAAGCACATAATGCTGATACAATGCATATTTTTTTGAGAAATGGAGTATAAAGCATATTTGCTTTTTTGAAGCTGTCTGTCAGTGTTTAAGGGTATAACAATTAATGCGTTTAACAAGCTCATGATGTTTTCAGTAATTCTAGTTGACATAGTACTGTGAAGAATATTAAAGACTTGCAGATAGTGTAAATTCACTGACAACACAGCTCTTTTCAAAGGCTGCAAACTTGAAATCTATATATACAGTTTGTAACAATCATCTATTTTGCAACTGATCAATGAATATCTACTGCTGTGAAATAAATGAAAGGAAGTTTGAGAGAACAGCAGTACATTGTAGAGGGCAAATTAGATAAACAGAGTCATAAAAACATCCGGCTAGTGTGTTATTTCTGTATCATGGAGAATGGTACTGACGTCACAGTATAACAGCATAAGTATGCCCCTAGGTTTGCTTGACATGAAAGTTCCAGTGGGTTCAGATGGAAACATGCAAGCTTGTTTTCAGTTTTGGTCACAAAATGTATGTACTTTATTGCTAAAATATTAGAAATATTTTTAATATGGCAAATGGCTACTAGGCACCTGGTCTGGATAGCTACAGTAACATGGAACTGCAGGATGTTAGTAAGTGTATTATTTAAATGACATTCAAGCATGTAATTGTGCAACAAAACACATGCAATTCATTAACAGTATCCAGTTATTTAGCCTGTATTTTAATTAAGTTGTATGCCAAAACCATACTGAAACCTTGATTTTTTATTAGTTTGTATTTTAATATTTGATCGCTGGATATAATTATAATAAGCAAATTAATTAAATGGAACCAATGTTTTTAGTCAATTTTTAATTACATTTTGTAGATATAAACATTATAATTAAAATTGCTTCCATTAACACCAGCTTCTGGCCTTTCTAATCAGACGGTCCAGCATTTGCTGGTCTCTTTTTGTTAGCTGTCTCAATCTAATTATTATTGCATGCCTAGACATATTGGGCTAGAGACAGAGGGGGTGAATATGTATATAGAAAAACTGAATGATTTTTTAAATATGATGTTGACAGAAGAAACCCTTGTTTAAGATATTCTTTAAATCAAAATCAACACCAGTTACCAGAGCTCTACACTGGAAACTAAACGTACAAGACTAGAACTGGACAGAAAAAAGTTCATGCCATTTTATTTAAATGCACTTCTGTATTATTTAATTGAAATTATTAAATGTACATGTACATTAGAGAAGTGCTAGTTTACCTGAAATCCATCGGTGTACTAAGTTTTCATAATCCACTGGTCATCAGAAATCAGCTACTCTTGCTTTGCACAGTGTTGTCAATCAATCAAAGGTGTTCCATTCACCAGGCATTTATGCAACTTGCAGGAGGGGATAAGTAGAGAAAGCAACTTGCCATTTTGATGATGCTCCTTCATAGTTCAGTGAACGGGGGGGGGGGGGGGGGATAACTCAGGAAGCTGCAGAACTGCTCTGTATTGTGGAATAGTTGTCTTCTCTGGTTATGTAGTACAGCAAGGATGGCCGAATAAAATTAGTACAAATAGTTTTGCCATGAAAAAAAACAGTATAACAATGTATTTCATTTTTTTTATGAAGTTTTGCTTTACCTTTACAAAAATATGCATGAAAACATATTTTGTTTTGCGTCTACAATTGGGGATAGTGATGTTAATATGAACCAATCTTGCATAACTTACAGATTTAAAATATAAGATTATGACTAAATATTTTAAATTCAAAAGGGTTTCATACAGTTGGTTGTTATGAAATGTTTCTGTTTTAGGTACAACTTCACCCTAAGATACATGGACATCACATGTGATGCATATAATCATTTTCGAAATTGCTTAAACAATTTTGAGACCACTAGCAATGGAAAACAAAGATGGTCAGCACAGGAAATCAAACTAATGTTTCCACAATTTTTCATCTATGAACGAGAACATTTGGTAAGTCTTATATGATCTCATGCAGTGTGTTCCCTCTGGTTACTAAGGAAAATGGAAATGTATTTACTATCTAGCAAGTTGTATCTCTTTCAAATGTTTTCATCCTACTGCTCTAACTGTTGTTGGCTTTTAACTGACTTTGCTAAGTAGTAAATCTAAACCATGCTCTTCGCATTTTTTTCTTAAGTTAGCAGGACATTTTGTGTATTCTATATGATTTTTTTTTCTTTAAAAAAAAACCTGTGACTTTGCAGTAACAAAATAATATTCAAGAGAAAATGAGCCAAATCAATAATCATACATAACAATTGGCATTTCATCAAGCTGAACACAAAGGTGATTCAGAGAGACAAAACAATTCATACTGTATAAAGCATTGTCTAATTTTCTCTAACAGAAAAACAATCTATTCTGACTTTCAAAGACAATCAGATATACCATGGACCAACAGTCTACAGTTATCTTTTATAAACAACAGTAACCAAGTTGATTTTGTGCATTTAAAAGTTACATTTTTGAAGCAATCTTCTTAGATGGCTAGAACTTGCTCCTGTGGACGACTATTTCACATTTTCACAGTTCTTATTGCAAATAACTCTTTCTGTATGCGGAGATTAAATTTCTGCAGACGTTCATCCAAAAGAGGAACTGGTAATTACACTATATTAAAACTATTCATCATCATTACGAACACAAAAAAAATAATAACTTGTTATTGTGTAATACTAAAAATCTATGCATAGATGAGGGGGAGTTGGCATTTATAACACAAGCCTTGTATTTTGGCCTTCTTACTGTGTATATGGGCAGCCCTTCTTTGTTTTTGTAAACACAGTAAAATGAGATCGCTAAGTTATTCAAGTACACCTATAGTTACCTTCAGTGAAATCTGCCTGTAAAAATGATCAGTAGATACAGGCAGCTAAAGCAATATATGTCCATGTATCCTATAAAGTCAATCTTGGCCCCACTTCCTCCTGCCTCCCAATCCTCTGTGTGAATGAACTTGCTAGAAAAACTATATTGCCAAAAGTATTGGGATGCCTGCCTTTACACACAGATGAACTTTAATGGTATTCCAGTCTTAGTCTGTAGGGTTTAATATTGATTGGCCTGCACAGATTCCTGACCTCAACCCAATAGAACACCTTTGTGATGAATTAAGGAGGAGACTGCCAGCTAGGCTTTTTTTTTTTTTCATCATATGTTCAGTTTTAGATTTAAGATCTGTTACAGTATAATTTAAATATGCTGAAACAGTCCTACATGAATGCCAATATACTTCTTAAGAAGGGATGACCAGTGCCCCCAGGTGAATGAAAAGTAACTTTCTCTTAGGGCTTAGTTTGTATGCTCAAAAGAGGCAGATGAGGAGCTGTACTTCTAGTGGACACCTGCAAACCATATATTTTGGGTAATCTTTACTATGTCACTTTGCCAGAGAAAATTGGCCAATTAAAACTTTAATATCTTCAATACTAAATGCACACATTATCTTATGGAAGCATTGTTGTTAAAATTAGTGGTCTGGTTATAAGGTACCTTTAACCTTTTTACCACCACTGCCCAATCGCTTTCACCAACTATTTTTGCCCTCCCAGGGTGAACCCCCCTCCCCTACAATTATGCTTGCCAGGCTCTGCTGTCCCACCTGCGGGCCAAGGACTCACATGGCAGGGTTTGCTGGGTGGAGGAGAACCAGCAAACATCCATTCGCTGATATCCCCTAGCTAGAATGAACACAGAAACAATGTATAAAACATCAATTCCGGTTTCTGTTGATGCTGTCCCTGGCTCTTCCGGCTAGGGAAAAAGCTGATGGAGCATGATCTGCACTCCATTAGCTACAGTGGAGGGCAGGTGAGACATCAGGGATCTAAAAGACCCCTGATGTCTCATTAAATAGTAACTGCCTTAAAAATATGTGATATAAATATGGATTTTAAGGGGAACCCCACGCCAAAATGTAAACATACCAGACTTTTATCCGAGCACGCAACCTGGCAGGCCGCAGGAAAAGGGGGGGTGAGAGAGCGCCCCCCCTCCTGAACCGTACCAGGCCACATGCCCTCAACATTAGGAGGGTGCTTTGGGGTAGCCCCCACAAAGCACCTTGTCCCCATGTTGATGGGGAGAAGGGCCTCATCCCCACAACCCTTGCCCGGTAGTTGTGGGGGTCTGCGGGTGGGGTGCTTATCGAAATCTGGAAGCCCCCTTTAACAAGGGGACCCCCAGATCTCGGCCCCCCCTGTGTGAATTAGTAATGGGGTACAAATGTACCACTACCATTTCACAAAAAAAGTGTCAAAAATTTAAAAAAAAAAAAGACCATAGACGTTTTTTGACAATTCCTTTATCAATGTCTTCTTCTTTCCCCGCTTCTTCTTCCATCTTCTTCTGGTCTTCCTTCGGTGTTCTCGTCCGGCATCTTCCTCCAGCTTCTTCTTCTCTGCCTTATCCTCCGATCCGCCTCAATGGGAGTCTCCCGCTGTGTGATGCTTCTGTTCAGATGACAGCTCTTATAAAACGGAGGGCGGGACCACCCAGTGACCCCGCCCCCCTCTGACGCACGGGGACTTTCCTATGGCTTTCTCTGTGGTGTCAGAGGGGGGCGGGGTCACCCGTTTACATAAACAGGTTGGGTAGCCCCCCAACGCACCCTCCCAATGTTGAGGGCATGTGGCCTGGTACAGTTCAGGAGGGGGGTGCTCTCTCGTTCCCCCCTCTTTTCCTGTGGCCTGCCAGGTTGCGTGCTCAGATAAGGGTCTGGTATGGATTTTTGGGGGGACCCCACGCCATTTTATTTTTTGGTACGGGGTTCCCCTTAAAATCCATACCGGTCCTGAAGGGCCTGGTACGGAATTTGGGGGGACCCCCACGCATTCATTTATTTATTTTTTTATTTTGGTGCCGTTTTTATCAATGAACATGTGTATTGCCGGACCGACAATTCATTATAGCCGCGAGTAGTTTTAAATATTTATTTTTCCTTTTAGAAATGTAATTTTGCTGTCAGACTGTTCTAAACATGGGAAACATGTGCCACTTTACAGGCATACTATAGACACCCCCCAGGTACGAAGTTTAAAGGAATATTAAACTTTTATTGTTTCACTTTAAGCATTATTAAAATCACTGCTCCCGAAAAAACTTCAGTTTTTTTAAAACTTTTTTTTGCATTGATACATGTCCCCTGGGGCAGGACCCAGGTCCCCGAACACTTTTTAAGACAATACCATGCATATAAGCCTTTAAAATTAGCACTTTTGATTTTTCATGTTCGTGTCCCATAGACTTTAACGGTGTTCGCATGTTCAAACACATTTTTTGTCTGTTTGCATGTGTTCGGCCCATCCCTAATGCCAAGCATGCAATGCTTCCAGAGGGCAGCTGTGGGACACAGAGCAGACCCTGAACCAGGCATTTTCAGCAGTTCATTTCTCTTTACTCGGGTCACGTGAGTCACCAGGTGTTGCTTGGCAGGCTAAGGTGCTTAGCAGGATTGCTGCATAGGGGCTTGGTGAGCCCTATTAAGGGGTCTCCCGTCTGGGGTATGTAAATACTAAACTCCCTTTTTGTGGCTTGCAATGTTTTCAAAAAAGAGGAGCGGGGTTAACACTACAGGGAAAGGCACGCCATCAGTAGTTGATGTCGTCATGAGGAGCCTAGTCATATCCCTAGTGTTGTATCCCCTGAGAGATCAGAGGCTTCCGGGCAATCTAAGCCGCTGTGCCTGTCTGGTATTGTTCCTACAGTCAACGCTGCTGCTTCACCCTTTATCACCAGGGATGAATTATCCTCAGCCCTAGCTGGGTTAGAGCACAGGATTGCTGGCATGATTGCCTCCATTCCGCAGGGTGGCAAGAATCGTGACAGATCCCCCTTCCCTGAGCCTCCTAATTTGGAGCAGGAATGGGTTGAGAATGGGGAAGAGCTTAAATGCCAAGGATTCTGTGGAGGGCCTGGCAGATGAGTCTGCTTCTAAACAATCTGGGCCAGAAGATGTACAGTTGTTGTCTGCCTCTCAGTCGCAGAGGCTTGTGATCCAGACTCTTACTGAGATGGTTCGTTCTGCCTTTAAGTTGCCTCCTGCAGAGGTTTCTGAGCCCCCCTGGTCCTCTTTGGGGTCCCTGAGGCCTTCTCAGGCCGCACAGGATTTCTCCTTGCACCCACTGTTGGAACAGGTGGTGTATGCTCATTGGGAAAATCCTGATAGAATTTTCGTTCCTCCTAAGAAGGTTTTCTTTTTTATCCCATGGAGAAAAAGTTTTAAGAAGTGGAGCATGCCAGTTGTAGATGCGGCAGTCTCTTCCTTAACTACTTAAAGACCACCGCAGTTGTACATCGGCTGTTTGAAGTGGAATACCATTGTTATGGCAGCAACTAACGGCCATAACCCTAGTATTCTCTTCAACAGCGGGCAGTCCGCTTTCAGATAAAAGTTCACTCAGCGGCAGATTCGCCGCAAGTTCACTTTTTTCGCGGGTGGAGAGGGCCCCTCCTCCCTTCACGCTCCTGTGGTCTCCGCCGCTTACCAGAGCCACTTGGCTTCACAACATTGGATGGTGGAAGCAGCGTCAAACGTCACTTTCCCCCAATGGTCTTAAAGGGGATTTTTTTTTTTTTGTTATTGCTTTTTAGTGTAAATGTTAGATCTGAGGTCTTTTTGACCCCAGATCTCACATTTAAGAGGTCCTGTCATGCCAGGTAGGTATATAGGTTCACAGTCGCCTTTTTATAGCGTCAGGTACCCCCATATACTACCTAATAAAGGTGTTAACCCCCTGATTGACCCCTAGTTAACCCTTTCACCAGTGATCACCAAGTGTTATGGTTGACACTGGTTAGTTAGTTTGTTTTTTATACCCGCCATTTATTACCCAATAAAGGTTTAACCCCCTGATCGCCCGGCGGGTGATAACAGGTTTTAGGGTCAGTTATGGTCTGCGTCGTCCAAGGCAGCGTCAGACTAGTGCCAGTACCGCTAAAACCCACGCACGCAGCATACACCTCCCTTAGTGGTATAGTATCTGAACGGATCAATATCTGATCTGATCAGATCTATACTAGCGTCCCCAGCAGTTTAGGGTTCCCAAAAACGAAGTGTTAGCGGGATCAGCCCAGATACCTACTAGCACCTGCATTTTTCCCCTCTGCCCAGCCCACCCAAGTGCAGTATCGATCGATCACTGTCACTTACAAAACACAACACACGTAACTGCAGTGTTTGCAGAGTCAGGCCTTTTCCCTGCGATTTTTTGGTAGCGTTTTGATACAGTTGCTGGCAGCCTAGGAGCTTTTTTACCTGTGAGTCTCACTAGTGTACCAGTAAATTTAGAGCCCAAAATGGCAAATCGAAGGTACAAGATAGGGATAAGGTAGTGAAGAGGCCTATACGTTTCTGAGCATGACAGATAGTGAAGAGGAAGTCACTCATCTGTTAGATTCAGGCTCCGAATACGATCCTGTAGACGACAGCGGCTCCATGACAGATAGCTCTGACGATGGAGTTGTGGTCCCTGCCAAGGTCAGGCGTACTAGACCCCAATCTTCTTTTGCTATTGAGGTGCAAGAACTGCAGGGCTCTCGTATGGAGCAGAGAAGTACTAGCGCCGATATTGTTCTGCTCTTTTTTACTGTATTCTATTATGCAATGTTTTATTGTTAAACATTTTTTTTGTTTTCAGGTACGCCATTCAGCTGCAGTGCAGATTTATATATCTTGACAGCAACAGCGTTTGCTCCCACGATACATAAAGCCGTGACTCCAGCGCTGTAAGAGGTGGTTTCACCACCACAGTTAAAAACAAAATGGTGCATGTATGCCCATTATTAGAAGTGGGTGGATGAAGGGAGGTATTCTAATGGTGGGCATACCCACCGGTCAATCTTTTTTTTTTTTTTTTTTTCGTTCAGCCCACAGGCTGCATGGAAAAAAGATTACAATATATGCCCAACAAGGACCAGCAATGTACTGGTATGTTGCTGGACTTTGAGTGGTTATACAAGAATGATGCCTGCGGGTTTATGTATCATCTTGGTATCATTCTTTTCAGCCAGCGATCGGCTTTCATGTAAAAGAAACCCTAGCGGCTAATTAGCCTCTAGACTGCTTTTACAAGCCGTGGCAGGGAATGTCCCCCCCTCCCACCGTCTTCCATGGTTTTCTCTGGTTCTCCTGTCCCAACAGGGAACCTGAGAATGCAGCCGGTGGTTCCGCCAGCCAATCTTCTCTATGGCCTAAGAAACCGGAAGCTACGTTTTTTATGACTTAGATTTTGCCAGACACAAACGGCGCCATTGGGAAATTGGGAAAGCATTTTATCACACCGATCTTGGGGTGGCCAGATGCTTTGAGGCCAGAGAAGAGATCCAGGGTCGAATAGACCCCTTTTTTTTTTTTTAAAAAAGAGTACCTGTCACTACCTATTGCTATCATAGGGGATATTTACATTCCCAGAGATAATAATAAAAATTATAAAAAAATAAATAAATGAAAGGAATAGTTTAAAAATAAAATAAAAAAGCAAAATAAAACAAAATTAAAAATTAACAAAAAAAAAGCACCCCTGTCCCCCCTGATCTTGCACAAAGGCGAACGCAATCGTTGGTCTGGCGTCATATGTAAACAGCAATTGCACCATGCATGTGAGGTATCACCGTGAAGGTCAGATCGAGGGCAGTAATTTTAGCAGTAGACAACCTCCACCAAGTGGTAACCTGTAAAGGCTTTTAAAGGCTTTTAAAAATGTACGTAGTTTGTCGCTGCTGCACGTTTGTGCGCAATTTTAAAGCATGTTGTGTTTGATATCCATGTACTCGGCCTAAGATCATCTTTTTTATTTCATCAAACATTTAGGCAATATAGTGTGTTTTAGTGCATTAAAATAAAAAAAGTGTGTTTTTTTTTTTTTTTCCCCAAAAAAATGCGCTTGAAAAAACGCTGCGCAAATACTGTGTGAAAAAAAATTTTTGAAAGTTTTTTTCTTGTAAACAAAAAGTTTCAGAAAGGGCTTTGTTTTCAAGTGGTTAGAAGAGTGGGTGATGTGTGACATAAGCTTCTAAATGTTGTGTGCTGGGACAATTCAACCCCCCCCCCCCCCCCCCCCCCCCCCCCCCCCCCCCCCCCCCCCCCCCCCCAAATGATCCCATTTTGGAAAGTAGACACCACAAGCTATTTGCTGAGAGGTATGGTGAGCTTTGAAAATTGAAAAAAGAAAAAAAAATATTATTTTCTTTCTTACTTTTCAAAAACAAATGAGAGCTGCAAAATACTTACTATGCCTCTCAGCAAATAGCTTGGTGTGAAAAATAAAAATAAATGCAGCGCATCAAATCAAAAATAGTGAATAAATAATGAATATATCATAAAGTTATATACTTCATACAAATCATGATATAAATATAAACATCGATACAAATAATTATATATAGTGACGAAAGTTCATGTCTTGTCAATACAAGATGATACAATGTAGATGAATGACTGATTGTTGAATAACACCCAGGTGACTGTGAATATTCAAAAATAATGCTTAAGGTGATGTCCTCAACCGAAGGTAAATAAATACTCTTACCAAATGTGCTACGCACATACGCATGGACTCAGTAAAGGGTGAGGTATCCAATTCCAAGGCAGGCTGACTCCAATCAGGGAAATGACCAATCAACAGGAAAAGATCTTTAGCAGATTTTTCTCTCCATGCAAAGGACAGATCAAATGGCAGGCAGCGTTGATCCAGGTAAAAAAGATCCCCAGCATAAAATAATAGAAAAAAGGGGGGACACTCTAAGTGTAGACTGTTGGTAAATGTTTATTAAAAACTAAAGTTTAAAATACAACCATGATAAAGAAACAAATGGTTGTGTCTGCATTGACATTTGCTTGTGCGATTACCAAAAATTAAGGCAGATTTCTAAGTACAATGAATATGTACAACTGAAGGGAACAAAACCTTAATTGGCATGTACATCTGGCGAATGCAGCATTTAAATGCAAATGGGGAACGAATTACTGTTTAAAAGTCCCGCACTGCAACAGTGTAAAGAGATCGCGGACAAAGCCGCTGAGGATAATAACAGACAGCGAGTGACTGATAGGCTCCTCCCCCTCCTGGACTTCGTCAGCGGTGGGTGTGTCTACTTTCTAAAATTGGGTCATTTGGGGGGGGGTTGTGCTATCTCGGCATTTTATGGCCTTCAAAACTGTTAAAGGTAGTGAGGAGTGAAATCAAAAATGTACGCCCTTAGAAATCCTGAAGGCGGTGATTGGTTTTTGGGGCCCCGTACGCAGCTAGGCTCCCAAAAAGTCCCATCCCACACATGGTATCCCCGTACTCAGGAGAAGCAGCAGAATTTATTTGGGGTGTAATTCCACATATGCCTATGGCATGTGTGAGCAATATATCATTTAAGACAACTTTGTGCAAAAAAAAAAGTTTGTAGTATTCCAGTAACTTGTGACAAAATATAAAATATTCCATGGACTCAACATGCCTCTCAGCAAATAGCCTGGGGTGTCTACTTTCCAAAATGGGGTCATTTGGCTGGGTTTTGTGCCATCTTGGCATTTTATGGCCTTCAAAACTGTGATAGGTAGTGAGGCGTGAAATCAAAAATTTACCCCCTTAGAAATCCTGAAGGCGGTGCTTGGTGTTCTGGGCCCCATACGTGGCTAAGCTCCTAAAAAGTTCCACACATGTGGTATCCCCACACTCAGGAGAAGCAGCAAAATGTATTTTGGGATGCAATTCCACATACAGTATAACCATCGCATGTGTGAGCAATATATCATTTAGTGACAACTTATTATTATTTTTTTTTGTCATTATTGGGACACTTGGGACAAAAAAAATTAATATTCAATGGGTTCAACATGCCTCTTAGCAATTTCCTTAAGGGGTCTACTTTCCAAAATGGGGTCATTTTAGCACCTCAAGAAATGAGATATGCATTCATAAACTAAAAGCTGCATAAATTCCAGAAAATGTACCCTAGTTTGTAGATGCTATAACTTTTGCGCAAACCAATAAATATACGCTTATTGAATTTTGTTTTTACCAAAGACATGTGGCTGAATACATTTCGGCCTAAACTTATGACTAAAATTGAGTTTATTGGATTTCTCTTATAACTAAAAGTAGAAAATATAATAAAAAAAAAAAAAAAAATGCCGGTCTTTTTCCGTTTATATCGCAAAAAATAAAAATCGCAGAGGCAATCAAATACCATCAAAAGAAAGCTCTATTTGTGTGAACAAAAGGACGCAAATTTTGTTTGGGTACTACATTGCATGACTGTGCAATTACCAGTTAAAGCAGTGCAGTGCCAACTTGTAAAAAGCCCTCTGGTCATTGAGCTGCCAAGTGGATAACGCACAGTGCTTGAAGGACCCTGTTGACAAGAAACTGGTGTTATTATTAAAGGCTTCCTTTCTTTGGCCAATTCAGCATTTCAGTGGGCTGTCGCAGCAATTGGAGTCTGCAAGTCTTTAAAGGATCACGTCAGATGGCCTGACAGTCCTAACCAAGAGGATGATCCTGCTGAAAACAGAGCAGATATACCTTGAGCGCTGTGTTTTGCTGTTGATGCCTTAAAGGATTCATTGCAGCAGGTTTCTCGTTTGGCTCTCCTGTCTGTACACATGCACAGAGTTTTGTGGCTTAGGAACTGGTCAGCCGAGCTTCCTTGTAAGAAGTTATTGGCCTTAGTTATTCCCCTTTCATGGGCAATGTTTGGTGATGATTTGGACAAATATATCCAAAGGATTTCTGGAGGGAAGAGTTCTCTACTTACTGTGAAGAAAAAAACACCAGGTGTCCCTCGTTTAAAACCGCAGGGACCACTTCCTCAGGTGTCTCAGCGCCAAGGCAGTTCCGCCACCAACAGGGCGCTAGAGCCAGAGGCAAGCCCCAGGGCCAGAAGAAATCCTGGATCCAAAACTCTTCTAAACCCAGCACCAAGCCCTCCTTTTGAGGGGACGCCCCTCTCTATCAGGTGGAGGGAAGGCTTCTGCACTTTGCGGACATTTGGAGAACAGTGGTTCAGGACGAGTGGGTCATCTCGACAGTATACCGCAGTTACAAGCTGAAATTGCGGCGGGGGGTTCCCCCTCAGAGGTTTCTAGGATCCAGCGTTCCCTCGGATCCTCCAGAAAGAAACGTATTGTTTCAGGCACTACATCATTTAATGCATCAGGGAGCGATTGTACAGGTTCCTGTATACGAAAGGGGCGCAGGGTTTTATTTGAACTTGTTTACGGTTCAAAAACCAAACTGGGACACAAGGCCCATTTTGGATCTAAGATCCCTGAACCAGTATCTATTAATCCAGTCCTTTTGGATGGAGTCTGTCCGCTCAGTAGAAGCCTCGCTCCAGATTGGAGACTCAACATACAGCCATTAATGTCTAAACCGCTGGCAACAAAAGTGAGTACTGTGAAAATGTCCAAATTGGGCCCAAAGTGTCAATATTTTGTGTGGCCACCATTATTTTCCAGCACTGCCTTAAACCTCTTGGGTATGGAGTTCACCAGAGCTTCACAAATTGCCACTGGAGTCCTCTTTCACACCTCCATGACGACATCACGGAGCTGGTGGATGTTAGAGACCTTGTGCTCCTCCACCTTCCATTTTGAGGATGCCCTACAGATGCTCAATAGGGTTTAGGTCTGGAGACACACTTAGCCAGTCTATCACCTTTACCCTCAGCTTCTTTAGCAAGGCAGTGGTCATCTTGAATGTGTGTTTTGGGTTTGTTATGTTGGAATACTGTCCTGCGGCCCAGTCTCCGAAAGGGAGAGGCTCATGCTCTGCTTTAGTATGTAACAGTACATGTTGGCATTCATGGTTCCCTCAATGAACTGTAGCTCCCCAGTGTCGGCAGCACTCATGCAGCCCCGACCATGACACTCCCACCACCATGCTTGACTGTAGGCAAGACACACTTGTCTTTGTACTCCTCACCTGGTTGCCGTCACACACGCTTGACACCATCTGAACCAATTAAGTTTATCTTGGTCTCATCAGACCACAGGACATGGTTCCAGTAATCCAAGTCCTTAGTCTGCTTGTCTTCAGCAAACTGTTTGGGGGCTTTCTTGTGTATCATCTTTAGAAGAGGCTTCCTTCTGAGACGACAGCCATGCAGACCAATTTGATGCAGTGTGCGGCATATGGTCTGAGCACTGACAGTCTGACCCCCCCACCCTTTCAACCTCTGCAGCAATGCCTATTTCCCAAAGACAGCCTCTGTCCTGTTAAACCCCTGTATGGTCTTGGCCACTGTGCTGCAGCTCATTTTCAGGGTCTTGGCAATCTTCTTACAGCCTATATCATCTTTATGTAGAGCAACAATTCTTTTTTTCAGATCCTGAGCGTTCTTTGCCATGAGGTGCCATGTTGAACATCCAGTGACCAGTATGAGAGAGTGAGAGCGATAACACCAAATTTAACACACCTGCTCCCCATTCACACCTGAGACCTTGTAACACTAAGGTGTCACATGACACAGGGCTGGAAAATGGCTAATTGGGCCCAGTTTGGACATTTTCACTTAGGGGTGTACTCACTTTTGTTGCAAGCAGTTTAGACATTAATGGCTGTGTGTTGAGTTATTTTTATTATTTAGCTGTACACTCACTACTTTACATTGTAGCAAAGTGTCATTTCTTCAGTGTTGTCACATGAAAAGATATAATAAAATATTTACAAAAATGTGAGGAGTGTACTTACTTTTGTGAGATACTGTATGTATATATAGATATATATATTGTATATTATCTCATTTTGTTGTGTACTCTTTGCTGTTTCTTTGGGGTGTGGCTGTATTCCATTGTTCTATTGTGTCTGTCTGCCTTAGGTATTATGGGATGTCTAAGTGTGTTTGCTGTGAGGAGGGGAGGGATTCTTCCAACAGATCTCCCTGCTGATAGGACAGTCTACCCCGCCCAGATTGCAAAGGGGGGATTGTCCTGAGTATTACCTGTGTACCTGTGTTTTAATAAACCTTTCATGTTGAGCAACCAAACGAGTACTGCCTAATTTGTGGTTAACGGTTGGAATATCTGATGGGAGGGTGGTGGTCTTTCCTCCCCAGCAAGGATCCACGCATCTGGGAGAAAGTACCAGAGACACATCGTCCCAGCAGTCAGATGAGGGTAAGGGAGGTTAAGCAGCCGATTTCCCTTCCCTGCAGCAGATGGAACCCCAGAATGATGCCAGCAACCCAGCAGAGGGGCTAGCATCAGGGCCGAGTGCTGCTGGCCTCTGCCCTCAACTAACAAAAGATGCGGTCTCCATCTGTATACCCCAGGGATGCTGGGCAGCCGGGCCAGATCCCCAACAGCATGATGAAGTGAGCCCAGCCACCCGGCCTTCTCTCCAGTGGCTGAAAGGACTCCAGGGAGAAGGGCCAGTGCACACTTCTCCCCAGCGGCGGGTATGTTCTCTGAGAGAGGCAGAGGTTGGTTGGGTGAGTAATTGGATTTGGGACAATTTATTTGGGGTACTGTGGGGATACCAGTATTGGGGTACTGGAACTACTGACTAACTTCGAAATCAACCCGTCTGGGGTCTCCTCCAGTGTTAGTCTTCAGCCAAAAGGGGAGAGATGTGACGGGAATCACTTTGGGTGGGGGGCCTGTGGAACCCAGAATCCCTTGGGGAGGTTGAGAAACCCTTGTTTCAGCTCCCCATGCACCTCCTAGGTCTGTTACCCTGTCTCTAATAGGGGCACAGGGTGACCGTGAAATCCAGACTGATCTGTACTAATCAGACTCACTGTACAACCACACTGGAATGTTGTGTGTGTGTGTGTGTATATATATGTATGTATGTATATTGTCTCATTTTGTTGTGTACTCTTTGCTGGCTCGTCTGGGATGTGGCTGTTTGTTCCATTGTTCTATTGTGTCTGTCTGCCTTAGGTATTATAGAATGTGTAAGTGTGTTTGCTGTGAAGATGGAGGGGAGATTCCTCCAACAGCTCTCATTGCTGATTGGACAGTCTACCCCACCTGGCAAGCAAAGGGGGGGATTGTCCCGAGTATTACCTGTGTATGTACCTGACTTTCTAGCCTCCATCAATATCAAGGACTCATATTTACATGTACCTATCTTTCAACCTCATCAGAGGTTCCTGTGATTTGCAGTAGAGGAATGTCATTTTCAGTTTGTCGCTCTGCCCTTTGGGCTTTCCACAGCTCCCTGGGTGTTCACAAAGGTCCTAGCATCAGTATTGGGTCTTTTTAAAGGCCATGGGGATCTTGGTGCTTGGATACCTGGACGACTTCCTGCTCAGAGATCACTCACTACAGGCTCTAGAACAAAGCATAGCCTGCACAGTGCGGTATTTGGAAAGCTTGGGCTGGGTCATTAATACTGAAAAGCCTTGAGACCAGCTCAAAGTCTTAAGTATTTAGGTCTGATTTTAGATACAGTCCAGGCAAGGGTATTTTTGCCACATGTAAGGATCTGTGCCCTGAAGGATCAGATGCGCCAGATAAGGGGCACCAGACAACCCTCCATTCAGCTCTGTATGAATCTTCTAGGAAGGATGGTGTCCTCCGAGGCAATGCCCTATACCCGGTTCCATTCCAGGCCTATGCAACAAGACATCTTGTTGGCTTGGAACAGGAGAGGGCAAGCCCTGGATTATCCCGTGTTCTTATCTCATCGGGCGTGCTTAAGCCTAAGCTGATGGTTGCAGAATCAGAACCTGCGAAGGGGAAGATCCTTCCTCCAGGTATCTTGGAGAGTACTGACCACAGATGCCAGTCTCTCGGGCTGGGGAGTGATCTTAGAGGGTCTCGCAGCTCAGGGTATGCTATGCATACTAGCTCATTATGCCTTTGCCTTGCAGGGTGTCTTTTTTTTTTTTTTTTTAAGAGGCTTTACTTCCTCTTTAATGCACCCTTTACCACCTCCTTGTCTGCTAATCCAGATATAGCCCTGTCAACTGGCAATACAAAGTCAGGAAACTATTTGTACAATATTCTGCACAGGGATGATCCATCAGGGCTCTGCACTACTTTTTAGGGTACTTTTAAATTATCTGCTGCTGTAACAAAAAGCCCTTTCTGGGAGTTCTTCCTATCTACATGGCTGGCACCCGGCTGACATTATTTTCCCTGAAAGCCATCAGCCAGTTGCCATTACTTTGCAAAAGGATGATTGGGATGTTGGCAGTGAGGAGAGTTGGGGCATTGTGTGCAGGATGAGGTAATGAGGGAGGCTTTAAGGGGAATGTTTCACTTCTCTCCAATGCAGGGGAAAAATTGGGAGATCCACTACCACCATCCCAGAGGGCAACATTTTCTGATGGTGGTAGGGTTCCCTCTGTTGACAAACGTGCCTCCGACCCTCTGATCTCTGAAAAGAGGTTTTTGTAAGCAGCCAGGCCCGACTTCATTTAGCACTTAAAGGCAGCTTCCGAACGATACTGACTACATTGAAATATTTGTAGGAGGGTGGGTTGGGGTGTCGGTGGTGAGGAGGAGGCAAAATAGAGACAGTCTTCAGATTATAATTTTTTTTGTTATTTCATTATAGTCAGGGCACTGGAGGCATAGCTGTAGGGGGACAGCTTAAAACGATAAGCTGTCCATCTTTTCAAAACACACCCAGCAGAAAATAGGGGGGGCTAAATCCTATGGCCAGGGAGAAGTGCATGCAGCTACAGCTTTCCCAAATCGAGGTTTAATTTTGGGAGGAAGGTATATCATTTTTTGCTGGGGCCTTTTTCTGCTTGGGGTCTGCAGCAGACACTTGTTTCTGACACAGGTAAAGCTGTCCTTTGTTTGTTGAACATCACTGCATACTTGTCGTGTAAAGTTGTGTGCACCAAACCACCACATATTTATCCCTATTGTCATGACTGCAATTCAATTTAGACAATCCCTTTTATTTAAAAAAAAAATGTCAGGGAGAGGCAGAGGTTATACATGCAAAGGTAATGATTTTTTGTAACTAAGGTGTCCTTTTATGAAAGTGCGGTAAAATACCGCTATTCGGTTCTCAGGCATTCTCAGAGGAGATCGCTCTCCCCTGAGTGCCTGTTTATGATGGTCTGTAGATCGCTTCTCATGTTGAGTTGAGAAGCGATCTACAAACGCCGGGAACTCCTCAGAATTTCTCCTCACACTGTTATCTCGCGAGATGTAGCGGGATTACAGTGTGAGGAGATATAAAATACAAAAGTTGAACACTAATCACCACACATTATTCCCCCACATATTAATAAAATAATAAAGTTAAATTCCCCCTACACAATACACATTAACCTAATTATTAAAAAACATTGTTTTTATCAATATTTAAATATCATACATGTGCCTATTTAAATGTGAATGGTGTATAGTAAATTAATGTAATCCACATATGTAATGAAGCTATACACCATTCATATGAATGTAAAATACATTTATAATCATTAAAAAATAATTTTAATAAAGTATACAAGTATAAATATTTATTAATAAATTAAAATAAAATATATTTAATAACTGATAAACCCCTGTATAAGGCCCCTTTCACACTGGGGCGGGAGCGGCGTCGGCGGTAAAGCAGCGCTTTATTTAGCGCTGCTTTACTGTCCTTTTAGCAGCGGTTTTCGGCCGCTAGCAGTGCAGTTTTAACCATCGCTAACGGCAGAAAAAGGGGTAAAACCACCCGCAAAGCTCTGCTGCAGCGGCGCTTTGCCGGCGGTTTTGCCGCGCTGTCCCATTGATTTCAATTTGAATTTGAATTATGAATACACCGCTCCTTCACCGCTCCAAAGATGCTGCTAGCAGGACTTTTTTGACCGTCCTGCTAGCGCACCGCTCCAGTGTGAAAGCAGAGTGAAAGGGGCCGGATTTTTTCAGGCGCTATACAGGCGCTATTTTTAGCGCTGTAGCGCCTGAAAAAGGCCCAGTGTGAAAGGGGCCTTGCTGTAAGGCCCCTTTCACACTGAGGCGCTTTGCAGGCACTAAAGTTCTAAAAATAGCGCCTGCAAAGCGCCTTCAAACAGCCGCGGGCTTTCACACTGGAGCGGTGTGCTTGCAGGATGCTGAAAAATGTCCTGCAAGCCGCATCTTTGGAGCGCTGTAAGAGCAGTGTATTTACCGCTCCTAAAGCGCCCCTTCCCATTGAAAATAATGGGGCATCGCTCCAAACCCCCCTGCAAAGCGGCGCTGCAGTGGCCCTTTGCGGGCGGTTTTAACCCTTTTTCAGTCATTAGCGGGGGTAAAACTCTAGCGTTCGAAAAGCGCCACTATAACGACGGTAAAGTGCCGCTAAATATAGCGCCGCTTTACCGCCAGCACGCCCAGCGCCTCAGTGTGAAAGTAGCCTAATGGAACATGCCATGGGTAAAACCATAATTCAGGGTTTACAACATTTTATTTACTAATAAATTAAAAATGATATAAAAATGACATTAATAATAGTATTTAAATGCAGGTAGAATTATATATATATATATATATATATATATATATATCTATATACATACATATATGTATATATATATATATATCATAGCATATAGCATATATATATATATATGTGTGTGTGTGTGTGTTTGTGTGTTTATATCAATGTGTATGTGTATATCTATCTATCTATCTATTTATATATATATATATATATATATATATATATATACACACTTTAGATTGCTAACCTGCTAGTTTTGGGGTGTGTAATGGTGGGGAAGATGTTCTCTCACTGTATGGCTGCTCCTGAGTGAAAGAAGGAAGTCAAAAGACTTCCTGCTTTCCCCAGAATACCCCCAGAATACTGAGGCAGCTTCCCGCTTCTCTCTCTGATTCTCCACCTCTGAGATGGTGAATCAGAAAGTGAGAATTCTGTCACAGATCGCCAGTGAGGTGATGAGATCGCACCTTCATACACTGGCCATTTCTGTGACAGTCAGTTACAGATTCTCACTGTGCTGAGATCATGTTCTCATCTGATTACCTCAGTTTCATAAAATGGTAATGACCTGAGATCAGCTGTGAGACTTGGGATCGCAGCTGATCTCAGTTTCATAAAAGGACACCATAGTTCGTCTGGCTGAAAAAGACAAAAGTCCACCCAGTTCAACCCACAAAAAAAAAAAAAAAACACACACACAAACAAACCTCCGTATACACAATCCTATACCCACAGTTAAACTAAAAGAAGGCTAAAACAAAAACAAAGCATGATCCAGTTTGCTCCAGCAGGGGAAAATAAAATCTTTCCTGGTCCCACAAGAGGCAATTGGATATTGGATCAACCTTACCAATAAATATTAGTATCCAGTTCTATTTTGTGCATTTAGGAAACAATTCAGGCCTTTTTTTTAAAACAATCTACTGAGCTGGCCAGGACCAGCTCTTGAGGGATTCTATTTTACATTTTCACAGCTCTTACTGTGAAGAAGCCTTTCCATATTTGGAGGTTAAATATATTTTCCTCCAGGCGTAAACAGTGCCCTCTCTGTAATGACCTTAAATTGATTACCACTTCAGCCTCGGAAGGATTTGCCCAGGCCATTTTTTGCGATACGGCACTGTGTCTCTTTAACTGACAATTGCGTGGTCATACAACGCTGTACCCAAACAAAATTCACGTTTTTTTTACCCACAAATAGAGATTTCTTTTGGTGGTATTTGATCACCTCTGCGGTTTTTATTTTTTGCGCTATAAACTAAAAAAGACCAACCAATTTTGAAAAAAAATCACTTTCTGCTATAATACACATCCAAAGAAAATATAAAAAAACACATTTATTCATCAATTTAGGTCGATATATTTTCTTCTACATATTTATTTTTGGTAAAAAAAAATCGCAATAGGCGTATATTGATTGGTTTGCGCAAAAGTTATCACATCTACAAACTACAGGATAGATTTAGGAACTTTTATTTTTTTATTGTTTTTACTGGTAATGCCGGCGATCTGCAATTTTTAGCGGGACTGTGACATTGCGGCTGACAAATCTGCCCCCAAATTACACTTTTTGGGGACTAGTGACTAACGATGGACGAACTTCTGATGGGACGGTTCGCAAATGCGATCACTCCCAAATGTTCGCGGGCCCCATTCGTTTTAATGGCAGGCGAACATTAAAAAACCCCAGGTCATATTTGCAGCCACAAAATACTTACTAGCTGTGCACACACAGTCCCACAACATGGACACTGACATACCAGAAGTATTAAGTGAATCTGGGATCGACAACGACAAGCATTCTTTTTTTATCTGTGAAATGTTGTCAATTCAGGAGCGCATGAAGGCCATGGAGGAGAGGCAAGGTCAGGCCAGGCTATGAAGGGGGTGCAGGAGATGATCAGTGCCACAGTCAGGGCAGCGCAGTCCTGTGCCAGTGTCCCAGTGTTGGCACCTGTGCTTGAGCCCCTGACTCCCTCTCTCTGCCCGGCCCTTACCCCCACCTATGCAGGGCTCCACTGCGGTGGTCCGGAGGTGCCAGTCCAGTGCTGATCCTCAGCCATGGTGCTGGCACTACCTGCTGATAGGCTTCTCCGCTGCTATCTCCCTCACTGACACCAGCACCAAGATAGAGAGCACTGACACCAGCAACTCGCTGCGGGACCCAAAAATATGACATCGCTCAACCTCTTCAAACAGGAGGGAACGGGCATATAGTACGGTGTGCTTTTTTTCTACAAGTGAGCCAAAGGTAGAAAAAAGGTCCATGTGCTAGATTATATAAATCGTTTATACAGTTATGCATATACATGGTCTACTGGTCACATGTGTTGAATTCCTCCGAGATCCATGCCTCATTCATTTTTATAAATGTGAGGTAGTCAACACTGTCGTGAGCTAGGCAAATGTGCTTATCGGTTACGATCCCCCCCTGCTGCGCTGAACGTCCTTTTGGACAGGACACTGGACGAGGGGCAAGCCAACAGTTCTATTGCAAATTGTGCAAGCTCTGGCCAGAGGTCAAGCCTGCCCACCCAGTAGTCCAGGGGTTCATCACTTCTCAGAGCGTCCACATCGGCCGTTAACTCGATGTAGTCGGACACCTGTTGATCTAGGCGTTCCCTGATGCTGGATCCGGATGACACCTGTAGATGGGTCGGCTGGAAGAATGATCTCATATCAGAAGTGACCAACACATCTTCAAACCGCCCTCTTCTTGCAGGCGCTGTTGGATTGGTACCGCAACTCTTTCTCTGGGAATGGAAATTCCTCTGCCAGCGCACGCAAAAGCAGAATGCAGCATTTCTCTAAGCAAGGCCTGGAAGTGCTCCATTCTGACAGCCCTCTGTGATGATGGTAACATTTCCTCCTTTTTTTTGTTTGTACCGGGGGTCTAAGTACGTTGCCACCCAGTACTGGTCCTTGACCTTTATGCTTTTTATACGGGGGTCCCTCTTAAAACACTGGAGCATGAAGGCCCCCATTTGCACTAAACTGGAAGCGGTGTGGTGGCCTGGCTCCTGCTCATCATCCAGGATAATGTCGTTGTCCTCGTTCTCCTCCCCCCATCCACTGACAAGAACAGGGATCCCAGAAAGGTTTAAAGCATGCTCTTCTTGCTCCTCCTCATCTGCCCCGGCACTATCCTCCTCTGACTCCTCTTCAGACTCCTGTTGTTGACTTCTCTCAGATAGAGTAGCCCCCCCTGAGAATACATCCAGCATTGTGACTTCCTCATCGTCCTGCTCCTGCTCCTCGACGGCTTGATCAATGACACGACGCAATGCACGCTCCATAAAGAAGGCGTAAGGTAAGATGTCACTGATGGCGCCATGGCTGTGACTGACCAGTTTGGTGATCTCATCAAATGGCCGCAGAAGTCTGCATGCATCGCGCATGAGCAGCCACTGGCGCGGTGAAAAAAAAAACAAGCTCCCCAGAACCTGTTCTTCTGCAGAGTTCGTACAGGTAGTCGTTAACTGCACGTTTCTGCTGGAGCAGCCTATCGAGCATATACAAGGTTGAGTTCCATCGCGTCGGGCAATCACAAATAAGACGTTTGACCTGCAGATTGTGTCGCGGCTGAATGTCAGCAAGGCGAGCCATGGCCGTGTAAGATCTTCTGAAATGGGTTGAAATTTTCCTTGCCTGTCGCAAGATGTCCTGGACCCCAGGGTATTTCACAACGAATCGCTGCACAACCAAGTTTAAGACGTGTGCCATGCATGGCACATGTCTAATTTTGCCCTGTTTCAACGTGCTAAGCAGATTGGCACCGTTGACGCACACCACTTTACCAACTGTCAAATTGAGCGGTGTTAGCCACTGATCTGCCTGTGAACGCAAAGATGAAAGGAGTGCAGGGCCAGTGTGGCTCTTGGCTTCCAGGCACAACAGACGCAGCACAGCATGGCAACGTCTCACCTGGCATGTCGAATAGGTTCTGGGGATCTTGGGGGGCGCAGCGGAAGAGACGGTAGCAGCGGAAAAGGAGGAGTCAGCTGAGGAGGAGAGGGAGGATGGAGTAGGAGGAGGAGAAGAAGAGGCAGGCCTGCATGCAATCCGTGGCGGTAAAACCAAATCTACACAGGTGCCACAGGTTACATGCTTGACGGCCGTCAGAAGGTTCACCCAGTGGGCAGTAAAAGTTATATACCTTCCCCGCCCGTGTTTGCTAGACCACGTGTCTGTGGTCAGATGTATCTTGGCACCGACACTGTGTGCCAGAGATATATTCACTTGCCGCTGAAAATGGCCATATAGCTCTGGGATGCCCTTCTGTGAGAAATACTTCCTTTCTGGGACCTTCCATTGTGGTGTTCCAATGGCCACAAATTTTCGAAAGGCCTCCGAGTCCGCCAGTTTATATGGCAGTAGTTGGCGGGCTATCAGTTCTGACAAACCATCGGTCAACCGTTGGGCAAGAGGGTTATCCGGCGTCATCTTTTTTTTACACTCGAACATTTGGCCAATGGAAGCCTGCCCTTTTCCAGAAAAACGTGAGGAGGGCATGATGGAAGGTGGAGTGGAGGGCAATTCTGAGGAGGTAAGAGAAGTAGAAGAGGCTGGACGGTGAGAGCCTGGAGTGTGGCTTTGTAGGTTCTGACGGTGTTGCTCCCCCTGGGCTCGGTGATGGCAGTTCATGTGCCTTCTTAAGGCGGTCGTCCCTAGGTGAGTGTTGGACTTACCGCGACTTATGCGTTGACTGCAAAGGCTGCAGATGGCATAACTATTGTCAGCAGCGGACAGGTTAAAAAAAGCCCACACTGCGGAGCCATGTGCCGGCATCCTGGGAGCGCCAGATGTGACCGTACATGGTTGATGGCTCGCTCCCGATACATTAGCAGTCTGGTTTGTCCCTCCTGTGCAATGTAAGTTCTGCCTGCTTCTCCCTATCTGCTGGTCCATCTCTCCCTTTGAACTCCCTTCCTCATCCTCTCTTGTGGGCACCCACGTGACATCCCTAGACACGTCATCATCGACGTCACCTTCCCCACCACTATAATTAGAGATCTCGGAGTAGGCAGCAACAGCGGGGACCAACCTCCTTGGGCTGATCTGGGTACTGTCATCAGACTGCTGAGTGGCGGTTGTTGCTACCTCCTCTTCCTGATCCAATGCCAAGAATGGAAATGTCTTGTGATGGATCGGAAAATAATTCCTGTGACTCAAGCGGAGGGTATATGGTGGTGTTGGTGGTAGTGTCTTTGGGGGTGCACACAGCAGAGAGTAAAGCGGGTGCAGATAGAGAGGATGAGGAGGGTGCAGAAGAGTAAGGCTGAGTGAGCCACTCAACCAAGTCTGGTGCGTCCTTTGACGTAATCGAACGCACCTTCTGCAACTTCTCACTTTTGCTCAAGCCTGGTGCTCCTGCCCTACCCCTACCACCCCTGCGGAAGGGCCTGACGTTTCCTCTGCCTGTCATATTTTTTAAATGACCCTGTGACAAAAGTCTCTAGAGAATTGCAGTATATGTGGAAGAAGGTATATAACACCCCGCTTCAATCTGTCATTTTGGGGGACCACTGGTCTATCACACCAGTTATAATACTTTTTTCGTAAAGCGTTTGTCACTCTTTGTAGTATCGCTGCAGAACCACTCAGCAGTCACAATGCTGCACAGTAGAAATGCACTATACTATGCTTTCTATATTTGAAAGTATTTTATACGTGTATTACACCCCTATATACTGCACAACAAATAGTACACCTATACCAGTCCTTAAAAGGACTTTTGAGGACCTATATTCGTTAGCGATTTGTGTCGCTACAATCTGTCCATGCGACACACAGCAACCTCTCCCTACAATGACAAAAGAGCTGCAGAACCACTCAGCAGTCACAATGCTGCACAGTAGAAATGCACTATACTATGCTTTCTATATTTGAAAGTATTTTATACGTGTATTACACCCCTATATACTGTACACCTATACCACCTTGCCCCTTACACAATAAGGTGGTCAGCTCAGACACTCATATCACAGAGGTGATGGCTACAAGGAATACTTCCTTGTAGGTGAGAGTAGAAAGAGTAAAACGTATTGAAAGTAGTGCACATAATATAACCTGCAAGACCCCAATCACCCCCTGCAGTCCATTAGGAGAAAAAAGCACAAATAGCCCTGCAGCTCCTCTGTGATCAGAGGTGATCCAGCTAGTGCAAACAAGATAGGAACAGGTAGGGCATAGGAATCTGTTTCAAAAGCAATATCTCACCTATATAAAAGTAAGCATCCAAGGGTATACAGAGGTGTCAACAGTTTAGTGAGGCAAGACGCTTTGGAGTTTGAGTCATTGTTGGGTTGTTGCAAAGCCTGCACTGGCACACTAAACCCCCTCTCTAAGCTGACATGTGTGGCCAACCAGTGTATGCTTAACTTTTATTTTAGTCATGGGTTTAGGGGGTGTGGTTATTGTGAGTAATATTATGTGAGGTTTGTTTAGGTGTACACTGTTATTGAACATATATATTTTTTCTTTTAAATGATCAAAAAAAGAAGAGAAAGACCATGATTAAAAAAAGAAAAGGTATTTACAATTAAAGTGCAAGCTATCAATCGGTTGTTGTTGCCAAAAGGAATTTTTGATGTACATATCTGTGCACACAAATTGCAGCAATGCAAAGAAATCAAGCATTGTTAATGTACAGTAGATGTACACCCAGCCATTTAAATCTCATATAAGCATTAGCATGGTGAGATTAACCTTGAAAGTCTATTTTCAATTTAATGGCTAGTTTTACCCCCCCCCCCCCCCCCCCCAAAAAAAAAAAAAGAGCAGCTAGTGATAAAGAAATAAAGGTCTTTGTTTAAGCACTTTGGGTTATGGGGTGACAGCACTCTGCCCCTGTCTCCCACGAACTCCTGCCTGTAAATCACCCTGTCACCCAGCCAAAGCAGACTATAAGCTTCTGTGCTGATGCACAGGCATGTTCCATTGCTGTTACTATCTAGAAAAAGAAGCCTGTTAAAAAACAAACAAAAACACAATTGCCAGCAACAATTCTGAAATATGCCCTGTGAAAAACACATTGAAGCCTGTTATCACTGTAGTGCACGTTGATAGGAACCTGCAGAACATTAACAGCATTAAAGCTGAATTCCAAGGAACTTTCCTTTAACCTTGGAATCCCCCCTGCATTGTAAGGGTAAAAAGCTTGTTTTTACCTAGGGTTCCAATCAAGTGTATGTAGTTATTTTATCCCTCACTCTTGCAGGCTCCTCCTCCCATGCAACTGCTCCCCACAGTGTCTTCTTCTCAGCCAGCAGCAACAGCTCAAAAACTGGTTCTGGCCAGCTGGCTTGATTGTTTTAAAAACTAGCTGAATGTATTCCTAAATGGGCAAAATATAACTGGATATTAACGCTTATAGGTTATAACACCAGAGATTGTTGATCATGGGAATATCCAGTTGCTTAGGGGTCAGGAAAAACGTTTTTTTTCCCTCTTTGGAGCAAATTGAATCATGATTTCTATGGATTTTTCCTTCCTCTGGATCAACTGTGGTAGAAGGATTGTGTATATGAAGTTTGCCTATTTATTTATTCTTTCTTTTTTTTTTTTTGATAATGATAGGACTGTTTTTTTGTTTTTGTTATTTCAAACCTGGCAAATTACATAACTATATATACAATACAGGACCATCAGTAAACTCCCTGTCAGCATTAAACATTTAGTTAAGCCGGCCATGGATGGAACGATTTTCTTTCCTACAACCACGGGCAGTCAGTGTTGATGAGGGAATTCCTTCCGCTGAGCCATTGTGTTCTCCTGGCTCAAGGGGAGGGGGCATTCCTGCCGGGAGAACACAGTGACTACTACTTGCAGCCATAATTGCATGTGAAATCTGACAGACTGGTTGTACCCAAGCTCATTGATCAGTTTGGGTACATTCGTCTACTGAACCATCGTAGATCCGTATTGTCTATGGCCGACTTAAGGGTTTACATCTAAAACAAGTTGGTGCCTACAAGACCTACTGGAGAAGGTTGACTTATTCAAATTTCCTCTTGTTGTCCCTTATAAGCAATCTGATGTAAGTTCAAAGGCCAGGAAGTGCAATATAGGTAGTTGATTATTGTGGCAAAATCACGCATTACTTTGCTAAAGCCATGAAGGGGCTGGGTTTGCTCCTAACTCATATTAGACTCAAACAAATCTCATCCCTAAAGCCTAGTACACACAAGTCGAATGTCGGGTGTCATCCACCGGTTCAAAAGAAACTGGCCAGCATTCGGCCTGTGTGTATTATTATTTTCGTTATACAGGATTTATATAGTTTGCACATCGCTTTACAACGTTAGAGCAAACAGTACAGTTCCAATACAATTCAATACAGGAGGAATCGGAGGCCCCTGCTCGTTAGAGCTTACGATCTAAAAGGGAGGGTCAAGTCATACAAAAGGGAATAACTGTGGGGGATGAGCTGATGAAGAAAATTAAAATAAAGTTGTTAGGTGGAGGCAGGATAGGCTTCTCTGAAGAGAAGTTTTCAGGGATCGCCTAAAAGTGGATAGAGTTGGAGGTAATGGGACAGATTGGGGTAGGGAATTCCAAAGGATGGGAGAGGCTCGGGGGAAATCATGGAGGCGAGCATGAGAGGAGGTGAGTGGGGGAGAAACCAAGAGAATGATTTGGTTTGTATTTTGAGACTAGGTTAGTGATGTAGCTGGGGGCCGAGTTGTGGATGACTTTGTAAGTTATTGTTAGTATTGTAAATTCATTGGGTGAGTGGCAGCCACTGGAGGGATTGGCAGAAGGTTTTAGCAGGTGCTAAATGGTTTGTAAGGTGGATGAGTCTGGCAGCAGCATTTATAATGGACTAAATAGGCCTATTTAAAGGTAAGCCAATGAGGAGGGAGTTGCGGTAGTCAAGGTGAGAGATGACCAGGGAGTGAATTAGGAGCGTTGTGGTTTCATTGGTTAGGAATGGACGTATTTTTGAGATTTTACGGAGGTTGAGGCAGCAAGCTTTGGAAGGTGATTGTATGTTGGGCAGAAAGGAAAGTTCAGAGTCCAGGATAATACCTAGCACCCTGGCATGCGGGGACGGGCTGATGGTTGTGCCATCTATCTTGACAGAGAAGTCAGGGAAAGGGGCACTTGGGGGAGGAAATATTATGAGCTCTCTTTTGGACAGGTTGAGTTTGAGGAAGTGGTGTGACATGCAGACTCGTATGTCTGTTAGTAAATTAGTGTGCACGGCAGCCGTTCCATCAGAAGACGGCTACTTGGCCGACTTCTGTCGAAGGGGCATTACCAAAAAAGGTCCGCTGATCGCATCCAATCAGCTCTCTCAGCCACTTGCTGATGGCGCTGACTGGGGGGTTCTGGTGGGGGGGCTGTCCCCCTGTCAGGACACAATAGCTCAGCAGGGGAGATCGTTGTGCTAACATTGGATTGTTAGTACAGAGGCTCCTCCTGAGCTCTTCAGTTTTTGAGCCCGCTGGGTTGAAGAAAAAATCAAACACTAGTGTGTACCAGGCTTTAGTATCAGTTCTACTAGTGATAAAACCTAATATATTCAGAATTAGCATATCCAGAGCATTGATTATATTATTATTACTATATATCAGAGTGCAATGTAAAACTTATTTTTGTGTTACTATACTTTATGTATCTTTTAACTGTGGATTTAGTTGCTTGGAATCCAGCTTTATTCTTAGAGAAGTATATCAAGAAGTACAATAATATATACGTAACGCTATAGATTAAACTTATTTTCTTTTTTGGTTTGACAGGAACTGTGGAAAATTACCGCCACACCCCTTACGTGACCTGTTTATAGAAGACCTACTGTATAACCGCACAGAACAGAGCCGCTAATGATCTGAGAATTATACAGAAATATATTGTTTGCTACTGAAAATATTTTTTTTTTATTTTTTTGCATAAACCTGTCTTGGAGAATGCAGTGTTTGTTTAAAGTAGGCTTAAACGATGGACAGTGGACCTGGGGGGGGGGGGGGGGGGGGGCGTGTTTTTAACAACTGGTAAATAATTATTTTTATTCATTTCTGATTTTGATGATCATGCCTAGTTTTATTTCAATGTATTAATGTCATCAAGATGAAGTGTAAACAGTGAATAAACATACGCAGAAAAAAAAAAAATATCTGCTAAGATTTGGCACAAACAAAAAGGCAATCTCACTAATTTTAGAAGAGTTCCCTCTCTAGTTTTTCTAAACTGGAAAAAAAAGAATAATGCAAGGTTTTGGTGTGTAAAATTATAGTTAAGCACTTGTTAATAAACTGGTGATTGTATTCACAAAAAGGATTACACTAGAATATAGTTGTCTTGTTAATATATACTGAGAATAAGTATGAGAAGCAATCCATAACATATTTAAAGCTGAATTCTAGGAATAAAGCCACTTTGTAAAAAGTGTAGGCACAATGTGAGTACAAAGTGGTACATTACATCTCCTGAACTTATCTCTATTTAAATCAGAGGTTTATGACTATATTGTGTGAGATAGGCACACAGAGCAGCTGTGCCCTCCCCTCCCCTCTGCTGCCCATTGAGAGAAGTCTTTGTATTTTGTGAATGAGTTCAAATAATACAAAGGCTTCGGTGCTTGGGCAGGAGGAGGGGAGGTGCAGGCATAGCAACTGCACCAACGCTAATGTTAAAGATGCTTAGATCTGAAGCATCAGCATTGGGCTTATAGTAATGCAGTTTAGTCATCTTCCACTAGTGCAATAAAACTGTCAGATGTAAATAATAGAGATTAGCCCAAGAAATGTCAAGCAGCTTTTTGGACTTAACTCATAGTGTACCTTCACTGTTTACAAATAAGCTGAATTCCTGGAATCCAGCTTTAAAACAAACCTGTAAGGGATGGAATACAGGAGCTGTTACTTCTCAGATGGTGTTTAAAGGTTCACAGCTGTCATCCTAATTCTAGCTTACTATCTAGTAAATAATGAACCTGAAACAATTCTGAATTCCTGTCCTAGTTCTAGTTCAGTGGCTCTTTAGATACAAAAGCATAGATGATAGTCCTAAAGACTACACAATTCTAAAGAGGTCTCAAATATGCAAATTTTGGAATTGTGATCCATTTAGAAATATAAAAATACATCGGTTTCAGAATTTTATAAACAGTTCTGTTGTTTTCTGGATCATGACTTGCTAATTTAATGTCATTTTAAGCTAAAACAAAGCACATGCAGTTTTCCATCACTATGTTCTTTTCTCATTTAAAAAAAATTAATTCTTCTAATTACTAAATGTTTTATCACAAGGACCTGCTATATTTGCTGCATACAAGCTATGACATTGTTTTTATGTGCAAGTAAATCCCCAAAGATTTTTACAAGGGGGTGTTGCTTCCTAAAATAACACTTTTATTCATTAAAGGGGAGCAGACAAAGAACTATTTTCAGTAAAGATAAAATAACACTGTGTGGCAAAAAATACAAACTCTTAAAAAAAATAAAAATGTAATATTTAGATGAAAAAATACTGTAGCTTGATCAAATAACATAACACAACTGAAATAACTTATGCAACTTTAAATTATTTCTAATGTGTTAATACACACAACAACAAAAAATTATACTAGAAAGTTAGCTGATGGGGAATGAGAGTAATAAAAGTTTATTTTTATAGTTAGGATTTTTTTTTTGCTGAACTACTTCAGCCTCAGGAGACTTGGCTGCTGAATGACCGGGCCATTTTTTGCGATTCTGCACTGCGTCGCTTTAACTGACAATTCCGTGGTCATGCGACGCTGCACCCAAACAAAATTGACGTCCTTTTTTTCCCACAAATAGAGCTTTCTTTTGGTGGTATGTATATGTATAGTCAAGCCACGCTAATAATAAATTATTCCCAAAGTGTATCTCATCAAAAAACATTCATATAAATATGTTCAATAAAAATAATCCAATAATAAAGTGCATCACATCATAATAACATTCAATTAAATAATTCAGTGAAAATAGTCCAATAATAAAGTGCATCCAAAGTAATCTAATGATTCAGAGAGATAGTCAGTCTCTTGTTCATGATATAAGTCAACACAGTCCTGTGCAGACAAGCAGAGATGAAAGAGAGGGACAGATAAGGGAGTCCAATTCACAGATGTATAATGATGATATATGGAAAATCCTTCTAGAATCCTCCCCCATTGGTACTAGCCTTTCACCTTATGGATAGACCCCAACGGGTCTAGTAGTGCATCAATAAGCATCAAAAAAACGATTGCTTTATCCTCCTTAGTGTGTCTAGGACAGGGAATCACTGCAGCTTTTCCTCCAATCTCCACAATCGTTTTCCTAAAGGAAATATCTCCAGGTCCACTGGATCAAGAGCAGAAACGAAGATTCTCCATAGTGTAGTAAATTTGAAAAGTTTTAAAAATTAGTTTTAACATTTTTAAAAGTATCATCACAGTTTAAAAACCGCATAACAAGCCAAACAGCAAAAAAGTGTCAAAAATGTAAGAACTTCCGGTCACGGCCGTAACCAGAAGTGACGTCACCAAGCTCCTCCCAACGCGTTGCATCACAACACACATGACTTTATTAAGGGTTAATACACACTAGAATATATATACTAGAAAGTTAGCTGATGGGGAATGCGAGTAATAAAAGTTTATTTTTATAGTTAGGATTTTTTTTTAATCACTTCAGTCCCGGGATATTGCGCGATTTGGCACTGCGTTGCTTTAACGGACAATTGCGACGCTGCACACATACAAGGGGGAGGGGACTGACTAGAGGAAGTGACAGATCGTGGTTCCTAGCTAATAGGAACACACAATCTGTCACTCCTCTCAGAACAGGGATTTGTGTGTTTACACACACACTTCCCTGTTCTGCCTCTCGTGCTAGCGATAGCTCGTGGCCGGCAGTCATCGCGACCGCCGGCCAACAGCATCGGCACCCCCGCTGTGCAGCGGCACATGCGCCTGCTATCCCGCGAGCCAACGTATAGCTATGACGGTTCATGGGATTTTGCCAACTTGCCGCCGTAAAATGGCGGCGGCTGGTCGGCAAGGAGTTAAGTACTAAAACAGTCCTATGAACATTATCTGTAAGGCTCCTTTCACCTGGGTGCCTCCGCTTAGTAGAATCCGGACACAGACATAGTACCGCTCCCCTCTATGGGGCAATCAGATTGAAACAAACCACCTGTCCATTTCTATCCAATCCCAACTGATCCACCGAATGGGATATAGGACCAACATCTGTCTGTTTTTGGCCACTTGTCTGCTGTCATCTGCCACTCCATAGAGGAGACTGGAGGGTCCGATGAAAAACTGACAGGCGGACCTGATCAGACAGCCTGGGCCTAAAGGCAAAATCATATGAAAGAAGCAGGATAAAACCCATTAACTTTTAGGTAAACATTAATGCAAAAACAAATAGGTTTATTGAATTGTGCCCTAAGTGTGGTCTGCATTCTTTAGTAAATTATTTTATGACAAATGTTTAAGCCATCTTATCGCTAACTGTATGATTGGTGGCTGCATCTATCATAGTGCAAGCAGTTACTGCTTATAGGACAAGAATAGTGCAAAATTAACCAAAAAATGCCCTGTATTATATTTTTTTTCTTCTCTTAGCTAAATTAAAGTTACAATGATCACTGTTTGAACTTCAATGCAATTCATATAATTTAAATAAATACTTTATATTTTTATTGTATTTCTCAAACATTTTACTGTTAAATTTGAATGTTACATTTTATTAAAGGTTGTGATGATACTACTGTGTTGGAGTTATACTGATATAACGATGGACTGTATAATTATATCAACAAACAAGAACACTTGTTCATAAAGCAATTCACTAATTGGACAAAATGGCATATTGCTACTTGTAAGTCTGTCAGTGTCTGGACTAATGTAAAAATTACATTTCAAAATCATCAATGGTCCCCACCATTTTGAATAATTATTTGCATGCTCCAGACATTGAATAGTATTTTTGGTTTTGCTTCATTAGCAATGGGAGCTTGAATGCACAATGCTGAATTGATTTTGTCATTTGTTTCAGCCAGCTATACAACACTAAAGCCTTATTTCTTTAGATGAGAATCCAAATCTTCATGTTCTGCCACAAAAATGCAATTGATTATAATACACAGTTTACATACAGTAGCAACAAAATAGTATTCAGTTAGTACCTAAATGTACTTTAGAGGTGAAGTGTTCCTGCAGCCTTGAAAAATTGCCAATATCATGGGTTGCCTTTTGTTGAAACACGTTTTTATGGTAATAATATTGATATTTCAATAATTCATATTGATGAGGAAAGTTCCAAGAAAATCTGTTCAGTTCTAGTGTAAAAACTCAAAAATTGATTTAGAAATAGCAAAATATTACAAGAACAATATCATAGTATAGAATGTCATTAATAATGTATTATATTCTTAAGATGAAGATTGAATCAGGTGTGTGTGTGTATGATGTGGCAGCAATGTCTTCATTGTCTCGTGGAGTGAGTGTCTGCCGCCAAATCTCTCTGTTACTAGCTCCCCATCTTCTCCTAAAAAGGCTGGCTTGTTTTATAGTATCTCTGAGCTTTATAGTCCTATAGAAAATTGCTGGCTTTTAATGAGACATAGCTACCCTCTCTCCTCACACAAGGGTGGGGGGTTGACATTTCTGAAGAGTGACAAAAAACCTATTTTAACATATACATATTTGTTTCCTCCTCCCATGCTCGTCTCCCAGTCTGATGTGCCAGCCTTTCAGTCTGATGTGCCTGCTTCCCAGCCTGATGTCTCGTTGCCTGCCTTCCAGCCTGATGTCTCGTTGCCTGCCCTCAAGCCTGATGTCTCGTGCCTGCCTTCCAGCCTGATGTCTTGATATTGGTGTCTCAGCCTTGGGTTTCGGTGCCCGTGCCTCGGCCTGGGGCTTCGGTGCCCTGCCTCGGCCTGGGGCTTTGGTGCCCGTGCCTCGGCCTGGGGCTTCGGTGCCCATGTCTCCGCCTGGGGCTTCGGTGCCCGTGTCTCCGCCTGGGGCTTCGGTGCCCACGTCTCGGCCTGGGGCTTCGGTGCCCGCATCTCGGCCTGGGGCTTCATTCCCCGTGTCCCAGCTTGGGGTTTTGGTGCCCCGTGTCTCGGCCTGAGGTTTCGGTGCCCGTTACCCAGTCTGCTGAACCGATGCCCTTTACCCAGTCTGCTAAACCGGAGTCCGTCACTTGGCCTGTTAAGCCAGTGCCCATTTATTTGGCTTGCCGGACCTGTGCCCAGTGTCCAGCTTGCTGAACCGGGCCCGTTACCCAGCTTGCTGAGCCGGTGCCTGTGATTGAGCCTGCCCTTACGGTGCTGCCATTCGGCCTAATGTCCCAGTGCCTGCTGCCCAGCTCGACCTGGAGCCTGCTGCCCAGCCCGACGACCCAGAACCTGCTGCCCAGCCCGACGACTCAGAGCCTGCTGCCAAGCCCGACAACTCGGAGTCTGCTGCCAAGCCCGACGACTCGGAGCCTGCTGCCCAGCCCGCCGACTCGGAGCCTGCTGCCCAGCCCGACGATTTGGAGCCTGCTGCCCAGCACGACTACTCGGAGCCTGCTGCCCAGCCCAACGACTCAGAGCCTGCTGCCCAGCCCGACGACCCGGAGCCTGCTGCCTAGCCCGACGACCCGGAGCCTGCTGCTCAGCCTGATGTGTCGCTATCTGCTGCCCAGCCTGAAGTACACATGCCTGCTGCCCAGCTTGATGATCCGGAGCCCACGGTTTGCTCTGATGTGCCCACTGTCCTGATGTACCTGATGCCCAGCCCAAAGCAACTGATGCCCTGCCTGAAGCGCCTGTTGCCCAGCCTGACATACCCCCATCCATTGTTCTAATTTCAACCAGTTGGAGTGTCCGGAGGCCGCTCCTTTGTGGAGGGGGGTACTGTCAGGAAAGGGTCCGTCCGCTGGTAAGATCCATCATTTGGCATGCAGTACTGAGGTCCACCAGCAGGTGTCTCCTGGCAGTTTGTAACTATCAGGAGAGACTTTCACTGCTGGTGTTATGTCATCATTGGGCCGCAGTACTGGTGTCCACCAGCTGATATATCCTGGCAGTATGGAGCCGACAACACTTCCTGCGCTCAGGTGTTGCATGAGGTAAATTACCGCAGTCTTATAAATACCCGGCAAGCCCACACATGCTTGCCTTGGTATTTCTCTCTCCTTGACCTGGCTGCCTGTAATTCTGACCTTGAGCCTGCATCTTACCTGATCTGTTCCGACCCCTATCCTGAGCACGTCCTGGACCCGTCCCTCCTGTCGCCTGATTACCTTTGATCCCTGCCCTGCATCCTATCCATCTATTCTCTCCCTGTCCTGTTGGTTTCCCATCCTTACCCATCTGCTGACCTCCCTGTGTATGACCTCGGCCTGGCTTTTGTTTACAATTCTGGTATCTCCAATTTATTTGTATATGCTATTTGTTGTTTGTGGGTCTGTGGTTGGTCTTTGCACTGTTTGTATTCGTTTACCTGTCACCTATTTAAATAAACACCATTATCATTTAAATGCGTTTTGGTTTCCTCTGTGCAGTCCACACAGTCTGGTCTACTAATTCCCTGATACCAGCTTTTAGCTTTACAGAAATAAAATGTATTAGTATTATATATGCCTACAAAAAAAAATCCTGTAAATTACAATGGGAACCTTTAAATGTGATGTATGTATGCGTCTCTTCATAGAGTGATAATACCAGCACTGCAGTTTAATTACCAGAAGGCAATACAAAAAAATCTCTTGCACATTCTTATAGCAATTAATAATGCATAACTGCATGTGCAAGGTAAGGCCCAGCCATACACGTGTCAAATTCTGAACAATTTTTCATTAGAAAATTGCACCTTTGAATAATCATTCAATCTTCAACCATTAGTAGGGCTGCAACAACAGCCAATTTTCATGCAACCATGGATTTTGAGTGGTCGGGCATGTTGGAAATTTGAAAAACAAACAAATTTTTAATCAATGATAGTAGAAGCATGTGAGTAATATAATCGAAAAAGAAATGTGCATGAACTGTGACCCAGAAAGAAAAGATTTCCGGCCGACGGTCGCGATGACCGCCGGCAACGATCGATCACGGGCACGAGAGGCAGAACACAAATCCCTGTTCTGTTCTGTGAGGCGTGACAGATCGTGAATTCCTATTCGTTAGGAACCACGATCCGTCACTTCCTCTAGGTCAGTCCCCTCCCCCTACAGTTAGAAAATACACCTAGGGAACACGGTTGACCCCTCTGTCGCCCCCTAGTGTTAACCCCTTCCCTGCCAGTGAAATTTTTACAGTAATCAGTGCATTTTTATAGCACTGGTCGCTGTATTAATGCCAATGGTCCCAAAAATGTGTCAATGTGTCCGCCATAATGTCGCAGTCCCGATAAAAATCGCAGATCGCGCCATTACTAGTAAAAAAGAAATAATAATAAAAATGCTATAAATCTATCCCCTATTTTGTAGACGCTATAACTTTTGTACAAACCAATCAATATATACACTAATTATGATTTTTTTTTTTTACCAAAAATATGTAGAAGAATACATATCCGCCTAAACTGAGAAAAAAAATTGGCTTTTTAAAAAACTAAATGGGGATATTTATTATAGCAAAAAGTACAAAATATTGTGTTTCATTTCAAAATTGTTGCTATTTTTTTCTTTATAGTGCAAAAAATAAAAACCGCAGAGGCGATCAAATGCCACCAAAAGAAAGCTCTATTTGTGGGATAAAAAGGACGTAAATTTTGTTTGGGTGCAGGGTCGTACGACCGGGCAATTGTCAGTTAAAGCGACGCAGTCACAAAAAAAGGCCTGGTCATTCATTCCACATTTATAGTTATGCTTCCAAAATTAGTGTGTGCTGTACATTTCCTCCAGCATTGATTCTGTTTTCTTCTTGCCCCTGAGCACTACAAATCTTTAGGCTGTCAGCAGATCAGCCTCTACAAATTCAGCAGTGTCAAATATTAGAGAGCAGCTGCGCATGTGCAGAGCAGGGTAATGCCGCGTACACACGAAGGGACTATCGAGTCCGGCGGACAATCCCCTCGTGTGTGGGCCTTCGACTGACTTTTTTTCCAAAAAGTCCGGCGGACTAGGTTTTAAGTTTTGTTTTAAAATTATCCGCTGGACTTGGCAGTCCGGCGGAGAATACGGCCGTCTGTAGTATGGTCCGGCGGACCAAAAAGGACGCATGCTCAGTAGCAAGTATTTTTCTAGTATTTTTTCTTTTTCTAGTCCCGTCGTACGTGCTGTACGTCATCGCGTGAACCGCCGGACTTTTAGCGTGATCGTGTGTGGTCAAGTCTGCTCGCTTTCAAGTCCGCCGAAGCCCAGCTGGAAAGTCGGGCGGATTGTCCGCTGGACTAGGTCCGGCGGACAAAGTCCCTTCGTGTGTACGCGGCATAAGACAGTGTGTTATTTGCACTTATTTTTAATGTTTTACATAGATATACCTGCAAAAGGGGCCAGCCTGAAGTGATTTAGGGCCCTTTCACACTGGGGCGGTGCAGGCGTAGGAGTGCTATATTTAGCAATAAGCGATTATTGATTGGTTTGCGCAAAAGTTATAGCGTTTACAAAATAGGGGATAGTTTTATAGCATTTTTATTAATATATATATTTTTTTTAATAGTAATGGTGGCAATCAGCGATTTTTTATTGTAACTGCGACATTATGGCGGACACATCAGACATTTTTGACACATTTTTGGGACCATTGTCATTTATACAGAAATCAGTGCTATTTAAATGCACTGATTCCTGTGTAAATGACAGTGGCAGTGAAGCGGTTAACCACTAGGGGGCAGTGTAGGGGTTAAGTGTGACCTATGTGTTTTTTTTACTGTAGGGGGCATGGCTTGGCGTGTGACATCACTGATCGTCAGGGAACAGACGATCAGTGACAGCCTCACTAGGAAGCACAGGGAGAGGTTTGTTTACACTTACCTCTCCCTGTTCTTCAGCTCTGTGACTCAATCGGCCACGGTCACGGAGCTCAGAACCGGGTCATGAGTGTCGGTCCTTAAGTGGTTAAACAGTATGTTTTCATATATAAAAAATATATATAGAAATGTTTCCATTACGTTCCCAATTGCATTCTCAATATATACTTGATTAAATTTGTTTTTCATAATTTTTCCTATCCAGGGCCCTTCTCTTCCTCCTCTCGCTTCTTAGTCCACATGCACCACTTAGGACCCTTAAAGCGGTGTTTCACCTTAAAAAAATTTTTTTTAAAGTCAGCAGCTAAAAAAAAAGTCGCTGCTGACTTTTAATAAGTACACTTACCCTCCCAGGGCGCCCGCAATGTCGTTCGTGGAGGCCGAGATGTCCCTCGGCGATCCGGATCCAGCGCCGCCATCCTCAGTAAGGGAAACGGCTTCCCGTTTCCTACTGCGCATGCGCGAGTCGGCGCGCGGCCTACTGCGCATGCGCGAGTCGGCGCGCGGCCTACTGCGCATGCGCGAGTCTAATTTGTGAATGGGGAACGCGATGTGTTGTGGGACACAGTTTACATAACACACCACGCCCCATTCACTAGAAGACGGAAGGAGAGAAGATCACCGCGGCGCTGGAGGAGGCAGATTAGGACGATCTGCCTAGCAACAGACATTTCTGGTAAGTAAAAAAAATATATATATTTTTTTTTTTTTTCATTTTAAATTGTTACTAACATTTTTTTAAAGTTTTTTTTTTTCAGGGTGTCCCACCACTTTAAGGTCTTCCAAAAAACAAAGTAAGTAATAGTAGATGTAGTCTAATCATAGACATATTATTTCAAATCCATTGTATAGATACCGACATACTGAGACACATTCCTAACAACAGGTTCAAGAACAGTGATTTCTTATTATTTTCCATCATATTCCCATTATCACCATAATTTTTATCATTATTATTATTATTATTTTTATTATTATTTATATTTTATGTTCATTTACATTTTTCAATATTCAATATTCATTTTTTCAACATACATACATTTTTCTATTTTTCACTATCCTCGCTTTTCAATACCATTTTCATATTTCAGTACTCTTTTCTACATTGTGCATCTCTATCCCCTTTTTCATCCATGGTCTGCTTATCATTACATCCAGTGTACCATTCCTTGTCAAATGTACCACTTAATTTTTACACATTCTCATTCTTATACATCATTTTTTTATTTATATATATTTTTTATATCCATTTTTGATTTGTATTAAATTTTCATATTTACACCTATATTAGCCAAGCGTTTTCATGCCCACCCCCTTCTCCTCCTCTTATTTTTAGTGAAGCATAAAATTCCCTTATTTGCATTTGCGGTTCCAGTACTTGTAGTCCCACATCAATATTCATTTTTGCCTGTTTTCTGCTACATGCTTTTGTCGCAAATTTATTGTAATTTTTCCCTTTTCATTTACATATGCATATTATTCATGGCCACCAGATGATTGTTTTATGTGTGTTTTTTTTTTAACATTCCCCTGTCCCTGTGCCACATATATGTTGCACAAATCCCGAGTTCCTTCCTGTTAAAGAGGAAGTAAACCCAGTACGATTTTTCTTTTTTTTTTCAATATATATAAGCTGTAAACTATTGCAAATGGAAACACATTTAAATGGGCCAAAAACGAGGTTGTCAAATACCTTATTTAGCTTGGGTATTATTTCTTCTCTTCCGGGTATTGGCCGCGCCATTACTACTGCTGTTTGTTGTAATCATTTCTGGACGTCATTTCCGCCCTTACTAGTATTCCCTAGTAAATCTCGCACATGCGCCGTAGCGAAACCAAGCCTCTCACTCAATTGCCGTTACTACGGCAACAGAGCTAAACCATAGCTGACGGCAAATCGTTTGCAAGGGGGAGAAGCAGGAAGGAGATGCTCAGATTACAGCATACAGAAGGATAATGACCCAGCATGCAGGGGAGATAGAATCGGCATGCCATTAATGAAAATACCTAGTGCGCAATCGCGCCTGACGTCACTCAAACTTGCAGGACGATTTCTATGGAAACAAACACAGTGAGTACACTTTCACAGGCAGCGATCAGCTGCCTGTGCTATCTAGATTACAAAGAGATAAAGTTGTATTGGAGGGTTTACAACCACTTTAACCGCTATGGTCTTTAGGACCCAGGAGATCTGGCAAATTAACCTATAAAGCCCACAACCAAAATGGCCCCCGTCAGGCCTGAAGAAAGAGCGCATTCTCCTCAAATGTGTCGCCTGCTACTGACAACCGGTCCGGCCGAAAGTGAGTCATCCATTGGTATCCTGTGCTTCTGAGGACCAGGAAACACTGGCATCCACCAGCGCAACCCGCTGCACGGTTCCCACGTCTCTGCCTCTGATGGACTCCCTCCTGGACAGTTTACTTTTCTGACATGTACAATAGAATCAGTGTTTGAATAAATTGTTTTCAATACTGCACTTAGAGTGGCGCTTTTGTATTTCCTTTCCCATTTCACAGAGTTACGCTTCTAAATCTCCACTGAGCTGCCTTCAAGTGCTTTATTACAGACTTTATGGAATGCATTCAGTCATAATTCACATATATTTTTATACTAAGGTGTGGCTTATGCAAAGCGCCAAAAGCGCAGTCTGGAGATTACTGGAACCATGTCCTGTGGTCTGAGACCAAGATGAACTTATTTGGTTCAGATGGGGTCAAGCTGTGTAGCGGCAACCAGGTGAGAAGTACAAAGACAAGTGTGTCTTGCCTACAGTCAAGCATGGTGGTGGGAGTGTCATGGTCTGGGGCTGCATGAGTGCTGCCAGCACTGGGGAGCTACAGTTTATTGAGGGAACCATGAATGTCAACATGTACAGTGACATACTGAAGCAGAGCATGGTCCCCTCCCTTCGGAGACTGGATCACAGAGCAGTATTCCAACATAACGACCCCAAACACACTTCCAAGATGAGAAGAGAAGAGAAGGGTTCCAGATTAGAATTACTAGTCTTGTATTCTAAACTCAAGAAAGAAAAGAAGAAAAACAGACATGGGGAATAGTTTCTGTAAAAGAATGTCTTGTGCCTTATGCTGCTGCTGTGTTCCTAATGCGCCATTAGAAGGAGATACGAAATTTCTGCATAGCAAGGAACCAAAGTCTGTTAAAGAGGAAGTAAAGGCACTTTTTTTTTTTTAATGCAACCTGCAAGGCAAAGGCATAATGAGCTAGTATGCACAGCATACTAGCTCATTATGAATAACTTACCTGAGAACGAAGCCCCCGAAGCGACCCTCGTCCACTTCCTCCTCCGCCGCCATCAATCCCGGAGTGACTTCCAGGTCTCACTACTCCGGCGCTGTGATTCGCCGGAGCCATGATGACGTCACTCCTGCGCATGCGCACGGGAGCCGCCACGAGCGGCATATCGCCGCAATGTGTGGCAGCACGCCGCACATTGCGGCGATATGCCGCTCGTGGCGGCTCCCGTGCGCGCCGCTGTCTACGGTGCATGCGCCGCCTGTCTTTTTGTAAATATCTCCTAAACCGTGTAGGTTTCGGAGATATTTCTTGGACCTACAGATAAGCCTTAATCTAGGCTTACCTGTAGGCCAAAGTGGTTTTTAAGGGTTTACAGACACTTTAAGTATTGTGCTAAGTGGGAAAGGAAGTTTGAATTCAATGGTAAACTAACTGTGAAAGGGTGACAGGAGTTGGTGGATAAGCTTAAATTGTTAGGAAACAAAGATAAAAAGAGAGAGTCAAATAGATAGTCACTGTGAAGTGAAAAAAAGGTATAACTGGTGTATAAAAAGCAACTTATATATGCGTGTGACTTGATAAAGGAATATAAAAAATTTTTATAAAAAAAAAAAATATATATATATATATAAACATATGAAAATATATATATAAAAACAAATAGTGTTGCTGCACACTCAACCACAGTGTAAAGTATTTAAAGTGACTCCGTGCAATGAAAATAAAATAAATACTGAATAATTAATATATGTGAATAATTACATATAAATATAAAGTGACTCTGTGCAATGAAAAGAAAAGAAAAAAAATATATATATATGTATATAGTAGATGGTAGGTAATTAAATTCAAATAAAGAGTGGTAAATTCCAAATTCCAAATATTATAGAATGGACAAGAATAAAAATATTAAAAGTATTGAATACAATTCCTTGACAATTGTCCCAAGTGGAGAAATTGACTATCAATTTCTCCACTTGGGACAATTGTCAAGGAATTTTATTCAATACTTTTAATATTTTTATTCTTGTCCATTCTATGATATTTGGAATTTGTAATTTACCACTCTTTATTTGAATTTAATTACCTACCATCTACTATATACATATATTTTTTCATTTTTTTCATTGCACGGGAGTCACTTTATATTTATATGTAATTATTCACATATATTAATTATTCAGTATTTATTTTATTTTCATTGCACGGAGTCACTTTAAATACTTTACACTGTGGTTGAGTGTGCAGCAACACTATTGGTTTTTATATATATATATATTTTCATATATTTATATATATATATATATATATATATATATATATATATATATATATATATATATATATATATATATATATATATATATATATATTTTTTTTTTTTTTTTTTTTTTTTTATATTCCTTTATCAAGTCACACGCATATATAAGTTGCTTTTTATACACCAGTCATACCTTTTTTTCACTTCACAGTGACTATCTATTTGACTCTCTCCACATATACCTTGAACAGCCCCACCATCCCTTATTTTAATAACATTTCCCTCTACTACACACTCGTGTGCAGTATCTCTCTGGGAGGCTGCAGTTCCAATCCTAAGCACGGATTTTATAGTATTTTCCAAAGATAAAAAGAGGTATGGATTAGAAATGACAGAATACGGATTTGAGCATGCTAGAATAAGAGTAGAAGGAAGGAGAACAAAATAAAAATGCCAAGCCCAACTGCCCCTAGTGGACAAAGAGAATGATCTCATTTGTCATCCCCAGAGAACACCTTCTTCTAATGGTCCTCCCCCTACCACCCTCCCTGTGACATCCAACCCTGTCAGAGGAACCGCCTCTGAACAAAACCCCAACCCCATTTCCCCAATCTCTGCAGATGACAGTCAGCTCTGTGCGATGATCTATATTAGAGAGGTTGACTGACGCATGGTCCCAGGGATGGGAAGTTCCCGAGGGAACTAAGAGACCCAGAAAAACAGTAGATTATGGCGAGGAGGACACAGAGGATGCTGTATCCCCTAATAGAAGTTCCAAACCCTAGAGGTGGACAAAATGGTCTTCCCCTAACTGACTGTTTTAGACCATGGACTGAGAGTGACATGCAGAAGGCTACCGAGCATATTAAACATCCTAAGTTTGGGGCCCCAGAATTCATTGAAAATATGGAAGGTCTCAGGAACAGTTATAGGCTAGACGGGGTCAAAGTGGAAAGGGCTTTAAGGAGGGTTCTAGGATCAGATTGGGTATCAGTAAAGGGAAATTGGGACTCCTGTGTAGCCCCAGTGCCCCCTCAACAAAGAGGGGAATCACTGGACAATGACAGCCAAGGTTTGACAGACAGATTGACTGTGAAAATATATTACTAATACTAAATATAAACTTGCACTGATGGAAACAACTAAGTGGTAATGAAATGCAGCTGCCGTAGACAAGGTGCTAATCACTTGGATAAATGTGGATAAAAAAATACAGCGCTCGCAACACACAATATGAGTGAAATCAACAAAAAAGTCAGAATAAAAATCCAAATAAATGCAACTGAAGTGTTAGTCCACAATGCAGTAGGTGCAAAAAACGCTTCACAAACCTGCAGGAGTACAGTGACACCCCCCTTTTGCATCCCCACTCGCCAGAACAGAACGACCCCCAGCTTTGCAGTCCAGGGGTCACTTCAGGCTTGTAAATGGTATCCCAAACACGTGGATTGGTGTCAAAACATCAGATGGGGAATCGGTGTAAACATCAGTTGATAGATTCCAATAGGAGGCTCTCAACAGGATATACAGGCACCCAAAAATGAAGAGGATGGACTAATAGTGAAGTACTGTTATAAAAGTTGATTTAATGCGCATAGGGGTCGATACTTACAATAAAATATAAAGATGCAATCTCCGATGGTTACAACGAACTGACTGGCAAAAGATTAATTTGACTGTACAGGAAGACAAGGAAAGTGTCAATGATTATCTGAATAAACTACGAGAAGTTTTTAAAGTATTCTCCGGGCTCCCCAAAGCTGAGGAAGTGAATAGTGCATATCAACAACAGTTAAAAATCGCTTTTGTTAATGGCTTGAAACAAGATCATAATTACTATATTGTTAAAAATATGATTACATACCACACTGCCAGTGTCATAGACACCCTGCAGTATGCTAAACATTCTGAGAAATATTTGAAAATGATGGCAAAAAAGAATGAGAGTGAAGGTTTTTGTGCAAGGTGATGAAGGAGATGAGGATGTAGATGAGTACACCGCCGAGACAGAACAAGAGGAGTCTCATAGAGGGAGAGGCACAGGTGGTTTTAGAGGAAGGAGCAGGTCAAGAGGAAGAGGAAGGGGTAGAGGACAATGGAAGAATAAAGAATGGGTAGAAAGAAGGGAATGTTGGGTTTGTGGAAAATGGGGGCATTTAGCCAGGGACTGCCCTGACGGGCTAGGCCTCCACAAATTGGATTGACTAGAAAGGGTATATGTGAGCCACCTGGAAAAGATGAGGTACGTTGAAAACTTACCACAGGTGGAGTTAATTAAAAGTGTGTACAGTTTTTGGTGGACTCTGGGGCCTCTAGGACCTTAATCCACCCTGCAGATGCGCCTCATATTGACCAATCTACAAAATCTATTCTGGTACAAGGATTACCGTATTTATCGGCGTATAACACGCACTTTTTCCCCCTTAAAATCGGGGGAAAGTCGTGGGTGTGTGTTATACGCGGATACCCCAAAAAAAAGTGCCCAAAAAAATAAAACGGCGCCGAAAAACAGCGGGCGCCGCCGAAAAAAAACGAGCGCCGCCGGAAAAAAAAAAAAAAACGAGCGCCGCCGGAAAAGACCGATCTGTCTGTTCCGCTCTGCTCGCAGTCCCGCCTCCCTGCGCTCGCTTCCGAAACAGCAGGGAGGCGGGACTGCGAGCAGAGCCGAACAGACGGCTCGGGCTTTTCCGGCTCCACTCGCAGTCCCGCCTCCCTGCGCTCGCTTCCGAAACAGCAGGGAGGCGGGACTGGGAGCAGGAGCCGAACAGACGGCTCGGGCTTTTCCGCCGACGCTCGGGCTTTTCCGGCCTCGCAGTCTTCTAGGCGGCAATTTTAAATGTGGAAAAGATGGAAATGACGCTGGCAAGCTGCAACTGACACTGACAAGCTGCATATCACACTGACAAGCTGCAGATCACACTGGGCAAGCTGCAGATCACACTGGGCAAGCTGCAGATCACACTGGGCAAGCTGCAAATGACGCTGACAAGCTGCAAATGACGCTGACGAGCTGCAAATGACGCTGACGAGCTGCAAATCACACTGGGCAAGCTGCAAATCACACTGGGCAAGCTGCAAATGATGCTGGGCAAGCTGCAAATGATGCTGGGCAAGCTGCAAATGACGCTGGGCAAAGCTGCAAATGACGCTGGGCAAGCTGCAAATGACGCTTAAATGTAAGTGTTTTTTTTTCCCTAAACTTCCCTCCTAAAACTTTTTTTCCTTAAAATGCCCTCCTAAACTTGGGGTGCGTGTTATACGCCGATAATTACGGTAAGTGGAAAATTGGTGAGGAAATCATTGTCTGAGTATGTCACCATTTAGGAGCCAGAGACAGGGGTCAAGACCACAACCAGAGTGATCTTGTCTGTCTGCCCTGTAAATCTTTTGGGTAGAGACCTAATGTCAGCCATGCGTATGTCAGTCAGTGCACAAAATAATGGGTTTGCAGTCCAGGTAGGACAGGGACCCATGTACCCAATAGAAGAAACACATTATTATTACTCCTTAGATGTGCATATGAAAGACAAGGAGACAGTTAATACTGTTGACAAAATGATTAATTATGCTGAAACCATGATGGAAGGTAGGACAGTAGATTTACAGGCACCAATAGGGCTCACGGCACAATGTATTTTAAGAGAACACCGGGCCTGATAGTATTATGCCTCCAGATTTTTCTCAAAGAAGGAAGTTACCCTGCAATTAACCAACGTTTACTGGAGTGTTGAGGGATTTTGTGCATCGGCATGTTGTATGTTCTATTTAGGGAAATCACCCCACATCTATCCTTGTCTAAACCCAAAAGCCGAAATTGGAGGGAGGTGTGAGGGAATGCCAAGACTTAAGAGATTGGGCTCCTGTAAGCGTACCTGACCTATACAAAAGTAAGTTGACAGGTTATTTCTGTCACAAACCCTAAAGCCCCATACACACGGTCGGATTTTCCGATGGATTCTGTCCTATCAGACAATGTTGTCGGAAATTCCGACCATGTGTAGGCACCATCGGACAGTTTCCATCGGATTGTCCGACGGACAAAGTCCTATATCCTGCTGGATAGATTTTTTGACAACAAAGTCCGATCACACCAAATCCGATCGTGTGTAGCGAATTCCGACGGACAAAGTGCTACGCATGCTCAGATCACATTACAAGACCAAAGCTATTGGCTACTAGCCTCTACGTAGTCCGGTCGTAGGCAACAAACGTCACCACTTTCAGAATGATCGGATTTTCCGACAACTTTGTCCGACCGTGTGTACGCAAAACCAACATCGGACAAAGTACGACGGACATGATCCGACGGACCTGGTCCTCGGATAATCCGAGCGTGTGTATGGGGCTTTAGGACACAAAACCATTACAACACCCTCGGCACACATGTGGGCTGCAGGAACTGAATGATACTTGACACAAGGGGGTCTCCCGTTAGACGGGCTCCCAGGGACACTGTGGATTAAAGGTCCAGCAGATGTGGGACTCGTAAAAAGAGTTCAACCAGTAACCATTACTCCAAAATCACACCACAGACCCCACCAAAGACAATACCCCTTAAAAAGGAAGCAGAGGAGGGTATAGCCCCCTTTTACAAACAGGGGTGATTATTCCAAGTCCTGACAGCCCCTGCAATACCCCTCTTTTTCCTGTTAAGAAGGCTCCCCCTTCCACAGGCTGGAGAATGGTACAGGATTTACAAGCTGTTAACCAGGCATTTATACCAAGAGCTCCTGTGGTACCAGATCCACACACACTATTGAATGATTTAGATCCAGGAAATGAATTATTTTCTGTGATTGATATCAGTAACGCCTTCTTTAGTATTCCTGTGCACCCCGACCATCAATTTTGGTTTGCCTTCACCTACCGGGGAAAAAGGTATACCTTCACCAGGTTGCCTCAGGGCTATTGTGTGTCCCCCACCATCTTTTCACAGTCAATGTCCTCAAACTTGTGTAGCGGCCATAACTCTCAATGGGGCGGCCTTGACTTTTGGGCTTACTGGTTACCTTTGCTTGGCTTGTCGATGAATGTCCAGGGGTTCCCAGGGTTAGTACCCAACAACTTTGGATGCTGACACAATAAAAGTCCTTTTGAATGTTTTTATTCTTGCAGTAGTAACATCCAACAAAACACAGTCTCTGATAGGAATAGAGGGCAAGGGTGAAGAAACTCAGGCACCTTGAACTGCTGACATCCGAAAATGTCTTTAATCAAACCCAGAGAGTAGCCACTCGCAGCTGGGTACTTCAATGCCAGACAAACCTCTAGCCAGAGGTATGGCAGCTGACAATGTGATCTGGAAACTTGTTTAAAGTCTCTGACACAGAATGAACTTGCAACCGAAGGTGAATAGGAATCTTTCTCACAGTACCTGGAACTTTCTCTGTCTCCTTGGCAGCACTGTGGAAGTATGGATTCTTTAGTGTCCATACAACTCAGCAACCAGGCTCCTCTTGAGATGCCAGCTTGTTGGCCCTCCTCTGAAAAATCCTCCCCCGGTGACCTATACGAGCTGTGGTGCCCCTCCAATAATGAGAGCACACCGGAACGCCTTAAATCCTCCTTCAGTTACTGGGCCTCGGGCTAACCGGCTCCAAGACTCTGGAACAGATGGATCCTTGCCCCAGACCATGCGGGTCTGTGGGGCTAGTCAAACTGACCATGTTGCAGGACGGCAAACGCTCCCAGGCCTGGGGCCCCTTGCAGGGCTACTCCGGTCCAGAACCAGGAAACAGGACTGCGGCCGAACCCTGAACACGTGACTTCAGCACCTTAAGTACCCTTCCCCAGACTACCCAGCAGGGACAGACGCACCCACTAATTGGCTCCGGGGACGACTGATACCTAAGACATCCAACCAGGCCTGGTTCTAGGCCTGTCATGTGTACCTCACTGCACCCATGACCAGGCAGAACCCTAGTACAGCCCAGCCAAACTGATGCCAAAGTTAACCTGCACAGTTAACCCTCAGAACCCCATTACTGTTATGAGGGAAAAAACTAAATTTCCACATATAGCGCACACTTGTGAAAGTGTGCCCGCTACACACTCCCCCTGGTTATTTAGACAATGTCCTCATCGTCTAGGCAACAACCAGAGAAAAAATCCTAACATAATTTACAAAAAAACATGCGGTGCCTGAGTTTTAAATGGGCCTTGGAATAAGGAAAGGAAGGAAAACACAGTTAAATGTTTGACATTTTCACAACAACACTTTACATACTGCACATTTACCACCTAGACTAACTGACTAACCCACCCAATCTCCGATGATCTTGACAGTCGATCTCAGTGCCTCCTGAAACAAACAACAGACAAATGCAATACTATACACTGTACAATTCTTTTAGAAAGTGAAATTTCACCCCATACTCAGTGAAATTTCCTTGTCTAAAGACACAAGTTTTTTTTTCTAAAACCACTAATCAATACCTAAAATGTAAAAGTTCTCACTACTGCTGTCCCTTTCCTGCAGACTCACGCCACCTAGTGGTCAGAGCCACTCTACAAGTCCTCATGAAACCAAGTACTGTGGCCTGGCAATGTAGATCTTGACAAGTAGTTCTCTCTGCAGCAACTACCTGTCTGTCTAATTCCCACAGTTCTTGTAACTTGTGCAGAAAATCACTAAAAGATGAAGACACGGAGAAGCTCTTTTTGCAAGATTCAAAGGCTTGACTCAGGAACAGTTCACCAATAGAAATGTGGGTCAGGCAAAACCAAGTCTTTACCCGTTTGAACATCAGAAGTGGTGATGTAGTACACAGCACTGTCTTTATCCAGTCTGAAGATCACAACCTTGTCACAATAGATGTGCCGACCATAACTCCAATGCTACACACATCCCTGGAATCGATCAAACATTTCACGGAAAAAGGCTTTCTTTCGCAGTGGCTTTGGGACCTTAAGGTATTCCCAGACATCTTCCGCATACCACTTTTCCTGATTTGCTTCCACAATGTCCATGACTTCCCTAGGCACGTAAGGGAATTCAAGTCCATACTCTGTTGCCACCCGCTTATGCAACAGCCTCTGAGACCTGGCTAGTCTCTGTAAATTGGTCCATCCCCAGGGGATATGCAAGAGTGTGGGGACCACTTCACCAATCCCGTGGCACTACTCGAAATCACTGGCAGGTTTTCAAGCTTGGGCATTGGGGTGTTTCGGGCCGAGGGGGTCCCTACTTGTGGCACCTTGTCCTCCCCGGTAAGGGCTAACCAGGCCACATCATACCCACACCACCACAATAACTCATCGGACATTGCATCGCATAAATCCTTAACCCCTTCGGCCTTCGGCAAGGAGCATAAAGATTCTAAGTCAGAGTCCCGTGATACAAATCTTTTTAGGTTTTAGTACTCACAGTTCCCTCTGTGCTCTCTCCTGTAGACTGTGGTTGCCTTTCCAGGGCAATGGCTTTTGCCCGACGAGTGGCTACTGCAGAGGGCGGTGGACCCTACTTGCGACTGGGTGAAGGCTGTAGGGGCTCCATTTCCTCCAAGGCAGGCATGGCGGTGAAGTCCGTGAGGGTAGACGAGGCTGTGTCCATCACCTCAGGGGTTGACTCCCGAGCCCGTGCAGCAGCAATGTCCTTGTTGGGGGTACTGGCAATAGTGGATGAAACCCGGATTTCAGGCCCTTTAGCCAGAACACAAGTGATGTGTTCCTCAGTGGCCACACCTGTGACCCAGTCCATGTGGAAAGCCCGAGGCAGTTTGGTGGGCTGCTCCACCTTGAAGGTATATTCGCCACACCTTCGGCACCTGGCGAACGGCCGGGGGTTTGCGACCAACCCGTCACATTTCCCACACAACATTCTGAGGGCATCCATATCTCCAATGGTACACAATGGTGCCGGGCATCTGTACGCTTGCTGGACCTCTCACTGTAGGCATCCTGGGTCCAGATGCGGGCATCATACTTGGGAAGCGGTGCATCTTGCTGAGAAGGTATTGGTGTCTTTTTCTCCAACTCCGAGAAGTCAACCAAGCCTCTTCTCCTTCCGCAACACACTCTCACGCGGTGCCTCGTGCGGGGAAAGATCAGCATAAACTCCTCCCACTGGGCACTGGTGCTGTGTAACTTTGCGGTATTTTCGGTACAGGCTCCTCCCACGCTTACGCACCTCAGTGAAAGTCTCTCCAAAATGGCGCTGATCTTTGATGGCGCAGTTCAAAAATACTTCACCCTCTATTCCAATGCCCTGCGAGGTAACTGTAAATCCCGGACTGCGAGCCCCCACGTGTAGCGGCCATAACCCTCAATGGGGCGGCCTTGACTTTTGGGCTTACCGGTTACCTCCGCTTGGCTTGTCAATGAATGTCCAGGGGTTCCCAGGGTTAGTACTCAACAACTTTGAATGCTGACACAATAAAAGTCCTTTTGAAGGTTTTTATTCCTGCAGTGGTAACATCCAACAAAAAACATTCTCATATAGGAATAGAGGGCAAGGGTGAAGAAACTCGGGCACCTTGAACTGCTGACATCCGTAAATGTCTTTAATCAATCCCAGAGAGTAGCTACTCGCAGCTGGGTACTTCAATGCCAGACAAACCTCTAGCCAGAGGTATGGCAGCTGACAATGTGATCCGGAAACTTGTTAAAAGTCTCTGACACAGAATGAAACTGCAACCGAAGGTGAATAGGAACCTTTCTCACAGAACCTGGAACTTTCTCGCGGGGCTATCCCGGTCCAGAACCAGGAAAAAGGACTGCGGCCGAACCCTGAACACGTGAGTTCAGCACCTTAAGTACCCTTCCCCAGACTACCCAGCGGGGACAGGCGCACCCACTGATTGGCTCTGGAGAACACTGATACCTAAGATGTCCAACCAGGCCTGGTTATAGGCCTGTCATGTGTATCTCACTGCACTCATGACCAGGCAGAACCCTAGTACAGCCCAGCCAAACTGATGCCAAAGTTAACCTGCACAATTAACCCTCAGAACCCCATTACTATTCTGAGGGAAAATATAAATTTCCACATATAGCGCACACTTGTGAAAGTGTGCCCGCTACACTTGGCTCAATTTGTACCCCCAGGGGGAAGGCAGCTCCTCCTCTATGTAGACGACATCCTAGTGGCGTCTCCCTCAGAGGAGGTTTGTAGGACTGACACAATGGCTCTGTTGTATTTCCTCCATGACCAAGGGCATAAGGTAAATAAAACTAAACTCCAGTTGTGACAACAGCAGGTCACATACTTAGGGTATAATATCTCAAAAGAAGGTTGACACCTGGAAGAGGAGAGAATTTGATCCCTTCTCCAGGTGCCAAAGCCAGAAACAAAGAAACTAATTATGTCTTTTTTGGGCATGACAAATTTTTATAGGGCTTGGATCCCCAGGTATGCAATACTGACCGCCCCGTTGGTTCAAGGCAAACATGGGAACCCCATGGCCCCCACACGCTATAAAATGGAGTGAGGAAACAGAGAAAGCCTTTACTGACCTAAAACAAGTCCTTTCTAGTTCATCAGTACTAGCCTTCCCAAACTATGATAAACCTGGCAAACAAACAGTAGACTCAAGGGAAGGTCCCATGACATCAGTACTTACACAGTCACATGGCGGGTGTCAGAGGCAGATTGTTTACTATTCTACAAAACTAGACAGTGTAACTAGATCACTTCCAGTGGTAGCTGCAGCTGAAGCAGTTAAGGTCTCAGAATCTATAGTGCTATATATCACCTGCTAACACTCAAAGTACCACATGGAGTGTCTGTTATCCTTTTACAACAAAAAATATCACATTTGAGCCCAGCACGACACCTTTCCTGTATGATAATACTTTTGACACAAACTCACTTAACGATAGAGGTGTACTACATTAAACCCATCCACACCACTGCCGCTTCCTACTGATGATCATAAACATGACTGTACTGCTGCCATCACTGAAAATGTACTGCCACTAAGTGATTTGAAAGATGTACCGTTAGCTAACCCTGACATGACACTTTTTGTTGATGTAAGTAAAAGATAAAACCAGATAGCACAAATGCAACTGAATATGCAGTAGTGACACAGGATGAAATCGTAGAAGCTAGGCCATTACCAAAACATTATTCAGCACAAGTAGCAGAACTTGTAGCACTGACAAGAGTATGCATACTATCAAAAGGAAAATCCGTAACTTTTTACACTAACAGTCAATATGCATTTTCAACAGTACATGTTTTTGCACAACAATTGAAAAACAGGGGAATGGTCACCTCCAGTGGTAAGCCAATTTCACACACAGACTTCATTTTAGAACTCCTAGATTCAATACATTTACCAAAAGAGCTTGCAATCTGCAAATGTCAAGCACACACAAAACATACAGACCCCATCTCGGAAGGAAATAAAAGGGCAGATGAAGCAGCTAAAATAGCGGCACAAGAAACACATCAAATAATGACAGAACAGGAAATCATAGGGATAGATCATATAGTCCTTACTGATATGCAGCAGAATGCAAACAAATTAATGAAGTCTGTTCTATTCCACAAGGTCCAATCCAAGGAGAAGAGAAAATCCATATTGGAGACTGGGTCCTGGTAAAAGTAATAAAAAGAAAACATTGGCACTCACCCAAGTGTAAGGGGCCGTATCAGGTTCTTCTCACCACTTCCACGGCTATAATTTGCAGAGAGGTCTACCTGGATTTACCAGTCCCATTTCAAAAAGGTTTTACAGGCAGAGTAGGGCCAGTTGGCTGCAAGAGAACCAGAAAATCCGGCTACAAAGGTAATGTCTCACACAAGGTGGGACTTGTCTCAAACCGGTGAAGTCTCCCTCCTCTTCCAACTCCCCTACCCTATCCGTTAGGGCTCTGTAGCTGGTTAGGATGAAAGGGACAGTAATTATCCTTGGGTTACTGGTGACTCTAGGAGAGTCATCCATAAGAGGGGGGTATACGTTTTGGAAGAGCAGAGGAACCTTTGGATTGGGAAAGAACAGGAAAAGCATTGAATTTAACCTTCATAGAAGGAATAACTAGTAGAATTTTAGTTGACTTTTGTCAGATTGCAGATTGCGGAGCTATAACTGGGGCTAGGGGTCTTCTATGGGCAGATAAATACATTTGCTGGCTCTGGAATAGGGCAGGATGTCAAGCATGGGATCAGGCCCTGTGGACCACAGTGCATCAAGATTGGGGGTATAATCTACCAGGGCCTAAAGAGAGTGGAATAAAAGAAAGACTCACAATTACAAAAGCGGCCAACTCCCCCTGCACACATAGTGAGAACTGTAACCAATTATTGATAACATTAAAGGAGCCGAGGAAGGAAGATCAGCGGTTGTACTCTATGGGAGCATGGGTGTCAGGAACTGACCCCTCAGCCAGATAGACGCAAGGGAAAAAGAGGAGGGCCACACTAAAATATAAATTTTGAGTAAAACCATGAGATTCACTAACTTGACCGCTGAGGATGTCATAGCCCTAGAGACAGGATATCAGGGAAAAAAATAGTGGCTAGAATGGTTGAGATATACAGTTAAAACCTTAAAAAGAGAAAATTGTTTAGTTTGTGCTGTAACCAGAGCACATTTAGCAACGGTGCCTTTTCCTCTAGATCACAATACAGATCCAGAAGGTTTGAAATGTATGTTGCGGTTGTATAAGAGCTATAAACCTGAAACAAATTCTACCTGTCACACGTTGAGTTTGTTGTTCCCCTCCAGTACAGAGACCTCAGATACCTCCGGCAGTTACTGCATATCCAGGCAACTTTACTTGATTTGTACTCCCGGGGAACCATAGCGGGTGGATCTTGGGTCACTACCCAATGACTACTGCAGGGAGAGGATTAACGAAGGCAATGGTGACTGAGTTGAACATAACATTTAGAGAGCTGGTGGATGTGTGGGGATAAGAAACTGCGAGCTAGGATACCTGCCAATGCCCAAGGGGATTGTGCTATGGTCCAGCTAGCTATGCCCCTGAGGATCCTTTCAGAATACCCGTGGACTAAGAGTCACCAACGGTATCGAAGGGACACCTCTCCCAAGGGGTCATTTGACTTTCAGATCTACATAGACGAGATTGGGGTTCCGTGTGGAGTGCCAGATGAGTTTAAGGCTAGGAACCAAGTGGCAGCTGGAGTCCCTTTTCTGGTGGGTGACTTTAAATAAGAATGTTGATTGGATTGGATATATTATAACCAACAGCGATTTGTGAACTATACCAGGGACGCAGTGAAGGGTATCGCAGAACAGCTAGCTCCCATATCTATAATGGCATGGCAAAACCGTATGGCCCTAGATATGATATTAGCTTAGAGAGGGGGAGTATGTAAAATGTTCGGTACTATGTGTTGCACCTTTATCCTTAACAATACAGCTCCTGGAGGGACCGTGACCAGAGCCATAGAAGGATTGACTGGTCTATTGAATTAATTAGCGGAAAACTCAGGTATTAATGATCCATTCACAAACTGGCTTAAAGTTTGGTTCAGGAAATGGACTGGACTTATCACCTCATGTTTGATCTCTATTGCCGTGGCTTTAGCCATCTTGGTGACTTGTGGATGTTGCTGCATTCCCTGTATTCGAGGACTTTCACAAAAATTGATTGAAACGGCAGTCACAAGAACAATGTATCAAGCCCTTCCTGCCTCTGAGGAGACCTGTGTGGACATTGTAGCTCAACTTAATGACATACAGTCCGAAAGTGCATAAAACACAGGGACTATCATCGAGATGTGTTGAGATAAAATAGCCGCACAAGAGGAGGGAATGTTGGAAGAGTTTTAATGTTTATCGTGTGACTCTTTTATCTAAAATGGAGACTGATAATTCTAAAATGGCTTCTAAGGACACGTTGCTTTAACTTGTTTTCTTATCTATTGTTTTAACTAATTGCCTAAGGCCAAAAAAACACAGGCTTTGTTATATAAGGGAATAAGATTGTAAGGAGCTCGCTGTGTATTGGCAATAAAGCTGTTATGCATCATGAGCCACCAGTGAGCTTTTAGCCAATAGGATTCTTTTTGTTGATCTCATAAAAGAAAGTTGCATCCTGTATTCTGATATGGCTTCTGCATTTTCCCTCAAACGTGTAAGAAGTTCATCCTTTTGTATTGACACAATTTAAATTAAATTGTCTGCTTTTCAATACATCTGGAGTATGACTGATCACAGGAGAAGAATATTCTTAACACTTTTGTTGCCAGAGTTAGACATTAATGGCTGTGTGTTGAGTTATTTTGAGGGGACAAAACATTTACACTGTTATGCTGCTGTACGCACGATCGGAAATTCCGTCAGCAAAAGTCCAATGAGAGCTTTTGGTCGGAAACTGCGACCGTGTGTATGCTCCATCGGACTTTTGCTGGTGGAATACCAGACAGAAAAAGATTGAGAGCAGGTTCTCAATTGTTCAGTTGAAAAAAGTTTCGATTGGAAATTTCGAATGTCTGTACCAATTCCAATGTGCAAAATTCCTACGCATGCTTAGAAGCATTAAACTTTATTTTCTCGGCTCGTCGTAATGTTGTACGTCACCGCGTTCTTGACGGTCGAAAGTTCAGCAAACCTTTGTGTGACTGTGTGTATGCAAGCCAAGCTTGAGCAGAATTCTGTCGCAAAAACATATAAGATTTTTCCAAAAGAAAATCTGCTCATGTGTACGCGGCATCACTACTACTACTTTACATTGTAGAAAAGTGTAATTTCTTCAGTGTGTGTGTGTGTATGTGTATATATATATATATATATATATGTGTATGTATATAATATATATGTACATACACCTGTATATAGTACAGAACACTGGGAATGTGCCCTGTATGGCATGACTTCCAGTACTCTCTAGATTTATAAAATTGTATTAGGGACCTGGGATTTTGGTGGTTCAAAAAGGCTTGAGTGGGAAGAACCTCTAAACCCAGACTACCAGGACTGAAGGAGTTAAGTCCCAGGGTAGAGAGGCTTAAAAGGAAGCAAAGGGAAATCAGGGCCAGAAGCAGTGGCGGCCCGTCCATAGGGCTCCCCCCCCCCCTCCAGGCGGTCACAAAAATATATATAAAACAATTTTTTTTTTAACTGGCCCTTTAAAAAAAAAATACCAAAAAAGGTCCTTAAGTGCATTGTGTTCGGACGCCAGACACAGTGCACTTATGGGAGGCGCCACGTCTATGCAATCATGAGATTGCAGATACGGCGCTTCATTTTTGGGGTTTTATCCCGCCTTGCAGTGCTTTCCGAAGCGCAGAGTAGCTTCCGCCCGGCACTCGTAGTATCTATTACTACGGCCAGGCGGTTTGATTGACATCTCAGTTTAATGTCACGTCCCACAGGAAGATAAGAGGAACAGACCCCTCCATCACCGCTGTGGAAGGAGACACCTCAGGAGAGGACAACAGCAAAGTAAGTACTGCTGTGTGTGCTCCCATGGAGAACTGGGAGGGGGGGTTTGATGTGACACAGGCAGGCTGCATTTGGTGGAACACAGGCTGTACTTGGTGGGACACAGGATGCATTTGGTGAGACTCAGGCTGTATTTGGTTGGACACAGGCTGCATTTGGTGAGACACAGGCTACATTTGGTGGGACACAGGCTGCATTTGGTGGGACACAGGCTGAATTTTGTGGGACAGGCTGCATTTTATGTGACACAGGCTGCATGTAAGGAGGGACTCCTCTGGGGGCACCTGCTGCAAGGACGGACTCCGCTGCTGACACCTGATGGCATCTGGTGGCCAACGACGTGGCTAGTGACACGCTTAGAGCTCCCACTGATTCTGCATTATGATGAGTTGAATGATTTCATTTTATATTACAATGTAATAATAGAAATAATGTGCTTCAATCATCCTGACACCATAACAATCATGGTCCCTGGATGATTAAAGTGCTGACACCAGGTGTTTGGAATATCTTTATCTGCTGATTGTTAAACTTTCTAGAATACACATATTTCTATTGTTGTGTAGGATCTGGGCCTGCTGTCTCTCCATCCCTCTCTCCCTCCATCCCTCTCTCCCTCTATCCCTCATTCATCTCAGATGCTATCTACACCACTTTAGAGCCACGCCCACTATTTCACTGAAACCACCCCCATTTTCACCAAGTGTGAGGGGTCAAAAAGGAAGTGTAACTGCCTTGAGAAATGAGACCAGCCAGATTCCAGGCCCCAGCAGCCAGACCCTGGCCCCAGCAGCCAGGCCCCATTAGCCAGACCCCAAGACTAGCAGCCAGGCCCCAGTAGTCAGACCCCAGGCCCAGCAGCCAGACCCCAGGACCAGCTCTCCAGCCCCAGCAGCCAGACCCCAGGCCACAGCAGCCAGACTCCAGGACCAGCAGTCGGGCCCCAGCAGCCAGGTCCCAGGACCAGCAGCCAGACCCCATTACCAGCAGCCAGGGCCCAGCAGTCAGACCCCAGGGCCAGCAGCCCAGCCCCAGAAGCCAGGATCCAGCCCCAAAAGCCAGGTCCCAGGACCAGCAGCCAGTCCCAGGAGGAGCAGCAGCAAGCCTCAGCATACATTATTTAAGGTAAGTGAAGTCTTCTAGGGCTGGGCCTGGGCATCAAAGCATCAAATATTAATATAACGTTGTTTATTTTTACTATTGTTCAGCGGCACTCTATTATAGTCTCTCGTGGGGCCTGGAGGGGTCTCTTTCTATCAGAACCTCTCCAATGTTAACACAGAGGGCCTCTGTTAGATCGACCTACCTCCAGGTCCCATTGGACTCTGTTGTAGTTTCCAATGGAGCCTGGTGGAGGCTCTTTCTAACATAGACTCTCAAATGGACACGGAGAGAGGACCTCTGTTAGAGAGACCCCCCTCCAGGATCAGTTAGATCCCATTGTAGTCTCTAATGGGGCCTGGTGGTGCTCTTTCTAACATTTAAATTGATATTCCTATCGCACTTATTCCTGGTATTTGTGGCTCGTAACAAAATGGCGGGTGCTGCATGCGATTACCAGTCGGGTCCTGGAAACATCAAACAAACGTACATATTCGCCAGCACACCATGGATCGATGAAACTTCGTCCAAAAAAAGGTTTTTAATGAAAAAAATGACATCACAAAGATATAAGGTGCAACGTTTCGGAGCCGCGCAGGACCCCTTCATCAGGCATGTGATGACGAAGGGGTCCTGCGCGGCTCCGAAACGTTGCACCTTATATTTTTGTGATGTCATTTTTTTCATTAAAAACCTTCCCTTCCCTTTTTCAGGACACTTCTCAGCACATCCTGTCTCGGTCATAAGGCCACGACCATAAATATATATATAGGTATACATACAGTATATATATATATATATATAAGTTGTGCATGTTTCTGAAATTTGGTTTATATTTTAAAAAATTTCAGAACCTGAATTATGATTGAGCTGTCCGTGTTCTAAAAAGTAATTCCGCTGCATTTCTTTATCTGGTGGATTTCTAAAGTATGCTTCAGTTGGGGATGTTTCTGGCATGTTGCATACTCCATAATATTGCCAGGTACACTACTCTGCTGCAGGACATTGATCTTGAGGATTAAGACCATATTTTTACACCAGAGGTGTCACAGAATCCACGTGGCAATGGATGCTGTCAGTAGTTAATTGAGAAGTAATTTGCAAGGTGACCTACATTTTTGATAAGCTGTCATATAGTTATTAATATAATGATGGTACGATGGCACCTTTGTATCATCCTTATGTTTACCCTGTGCACCTCTCCTGTTAAAGTGATTGTAAATGCATTTTTTTTTTACTGAGACCAGGAAGTGGCTATAGAGATAAGATGCACATGAGGGAAGGGAAAAAGCAGGCATCTTGTAGCACAATTTATTAAAAGATAAAAATTATATAAACAGCAATGGTACTCACAAGTGGGTGTGGTGGGGGATTATGACAGTTTGCAATGGATGGGAAGTCCAAGTGTGAAACGGGAGCTATGGTCTTTATCCATTATAGGAAGAAGGCAAACCATATAGAGGAAGCAAAATCAGCCTGACCATATCTTCCGGTTCACACTTGGACTTCACATCCCCCCCACACCTGCTTGTGAGTGCCATTGCTGTTTATATAATTTTTTTATCTTTTAATATATTGTGCTACACGATGCCTGCTTGGTGCTTTTTTCCCTTCCCTCTTGCATTTCAGATTGTGGATTCCCAGCCACTTCCAAAGGCAGCTTTGCAAGCATCCATATGGTGTTAGCCATTCTTTTTATTATTGACATTTAGTCCTATATCTCCGGGAATAAGACTTTTTTTTTTCTTTTCTTTTGGCTGTTTATTTTAATCAGTTACTTAATTATATCCTATGACCACGGGATTGGCACAGGATAGCACTGTAGTGTGTTGTGTTAGGATGCACATGAGCACATCGCTGGATCGAATAAGGGCTCACATAAGTATAAGGGGGTTGATGGGGGAGGAAACAAACTATTTAAGTGTAATGCAAGCATGGCCGCCATCAGGGGGGGACAGCCGATACAACTGTAAGGGGCCAGAGTGTCTGGAGGGCCCAACCAGGCCAGGAGAAGGCAGGAGCTGGTGAAGGGGAGCTGTGTTGTGCACTACAGAAACAATCTCGGCATCCTCTGCTGCTCTGTGTCATTGTGCTCAGACATCGAGCTCTTTACTGCCACCTCTGGCTACTAGGTGCATGTACACCCCTCATGTGTTCTGCCTCTACTGTTCTACAGTGGTGTGAAAAAGTGTTTGCCCCCTTCCTCATTTCCTGTTCCTTTGCATGTTTGTCACACTTAAGTGTTTCGGAACATCAAACCAATTTAAACAATAGTCAAGGACAACACAAGTAAACACAAAATGCAATTTGTAAATGAAGGTGTTTATTATTAAAGGTGAAAAAAAATCCAAACCATCATGGCCCTGTGTGAAAAAGTGATTGCCCCCTAAACCTAATAACTGGTTGGGCCACCCTTAGCAGCAACAACTGCAACCAAGCGTTTGCGATAACGTGCAATGAGGCTTTTACAGCATCCTGGAGGAATTTTGGCCCACTCATCTTTGCAGAATTGTCCTAATTCAGTTACATTAGAGGGTTTTCGAGCATGAACGGCCTTTTTAAGGTCATACCACAACATCTCAATAGGATTCAGGTCAGGACTTTGGCTAGGCCACTCCAAAGTCTTCATTTTGTTTTTCTTCAGCCATTCGGTGGTGGACTTGCTGGTGTGTTTAGGATCATTGTCCTGCTGCAGAACCCAAGTTCGTTTCAGCTTGAGTACACGAACAGATGGTCGGACATTCTCCTTCAGGATCTCTTGGTAGACAGCAGAACTCATAGTTCCTTTTATCACGGCAAGTCTTCCAGGTCCTGAAGCAGCAAAACAGCCCCAGACCATCACACTACCACCACCATATTTTACTGTTGGTATAATGTTCTTTTTCTGAAATGCAGTGTTCCTTCTACGCCAGATATACTTGGACACACACCTTCCAAAGAGTTCCACTTTTGTCTCATCGGTCCACAGAATGTTGTCCCAAAAGTCTTGGGGATCATCAAGATGTGTTGTGGAGAAATTGAGACGAGCTTTGATGTTCTTTTTGCTCAGCAGTGGTTTTCTCCTTGGAACTCTGCCATGCAGGCCATTTTTGCCCAGTCTTTTCCTGATGGTGGAGGCATGAACGCTGACCTTAACTGAGGCAAGTGAGGCCTGCAGTTCCTTGGACGTTGTTGTGGGGTCTTTTGTGACCTCTTGGATGAGTCGTCGCTGCGCTCTTGGGGTAATTTTGGGCGGCCGGCCACTCCTGGGAAGGTTCACCACTGTTCCATGTCTTCGCCATTTGTGGATAATGGCTCTCACTGTGGTTCGCTGGATTCCCAAAGCTTTGGAAATGGCTTTATAACCCTTTCCAGACTGATAGATCTCAATTACTTTCTTTCTCAATTGTTCCTGAATTTCTTTGGGTCTCGGCATGATGTGTAGCTTTTAAGGATCTTCTGGTGGACCTTACTGTGTCAAGCAGCTCCTATTTAAGTGATGCCTTGATTGTGAACAGGTGTGGCAATAATCAGGCCTGGGTGTGGCTAGAGAAATTGAACTCAGGTGTGGACAACCACAGTTATAGTATGTTTTAACAAGGGGGGCAATCACTTTTTCACACAGGGCCATGATGGTTTGGATTTTTTTTCACCTTTAATAATAAACACCTTCATTTACAAATTGCATTTTGTGTTTACTTGTGTTGTCCTTGACTATTGTTTAAATTGGTTTGATGTTCCGAAACACTTAAGTGTGACAAACATGCAAAGGAACAGGAAATGAGGAAGGGGGCAAACACTTTTTCACACCACTGTATGTACTGTGATCGACTGCAGCTCTTCTGTGTCTCAGCAACATGTCAGCTTTGTGAAAACAAGAGCTGGGACTATAAAGGTATAAAGACCTCCTTTACAAGTAGGGGCTGTGAACGAGAAGGGAGGGGGGCCTTTTGTGTGCAGGGAGGGGCCAGAGATTTGTGTGTCAGTGGTGCACCAACGGTGGAGGGGGGGCGGTCCGCTCCGGGTGCCACACAGTGGGGAGGGGGTGTCAGCAGGGTCGGAGCAACCATACCTCCTTGCAGGGGCGGGCTGGGCCAGGGCAGAGATAACTTTGCCCCCCAGACCGCTCTGATGATCAGTAAAAAAGACTGCACCACTTATGCCGCCCGCAGCAGTCATGGCAGTAGAAGCAGTAAAATCTAGCTTTCCTGGGAGTCGGGCTGTATCTGCTTGTAGCCCGTCCCATTGCCACTGTATTTCTAGCTCCTCCCCCACTCGGCCACCTGTCCAATCCGACATTCCTCATCCCACTTGTTTCCACCCAAACTCCGTCCACACTCCAAGCCTTCTGCATGCACTAGGCTCAGCCTACCTGTGGAGACCAGCCTGAGGGGGAAGCTTCATCTTTTTTGTGAGCTATTTGCACAGCCCCCCTCTCTTCACCGACCTCTTTTTGCTTTGCCTCTACTTTTCTCTCTCATATCTCACTCCCCCTGTGCGAACTGGGGGGGGGGGGGGGGTTGTGCAGACTGGGGAGGGGGATTGTGTAAACTGGGGAAGGGGGGATTGTGCAAACTGGGAGGGGGATTGTGCAGACTGGGGAGACGGGGATTGTGCAGCCTGGGTAGAGGGGGATTATGCAAACTGGGGGGGTTGTGAAGACTGGGGGTGAGTGGGGATTGTGCAAACTGGGGGGGGGGGGGGGGGTTGTGCAGACTGGGGACAGGAGGGATTGTGCAGACTGGGGAGTGGGGGGATTGTGCAGACTGGAGGGAAGGGGGATTGTGAAAAACTGGGAGGGGTGATTGTGCAGACTGGGGGAGGGGGGTAATTGTGCAGACTGGGGAGGGGGATTGTGTAAACTGAGGGGGGATTGGGCAGACTGGGCGGGGAATTGTGCAGACTAGGGGGAAGAGCAGAGTGCAAACTGTGGGGGGGGGGGGGGGGTAGGGGGGATTGGGCAGACGGGGGTGCAGCCTGGGGGTAAGAGAGATTGAACAGACTGGGAAGAATTGTGCAGAATGGGAGTGGGTGGAGAACTGAGAGCAGCACAGAGGAAACTCCTGGAGTCTTGGAGGCAGGGTACACCGGGGAGTCGGGACGCACGTGACTGGCTCAGGTTGTGGGGCTAGATGCTGGTTTGCAACAACTTGACCCCAGATGCTAGCTGCTACACGGGACAATCATGGCATCTGGGACCCTGGGCAACCCACTAGAGATGCAGGCCAATCGACCCAGGTGATCACACTAATATCCCCCTGCCAGGCAAGTAAGAGAAGCCAGGTGGCTGAACTTTTGCCATCACTGTTGGGCTCCAGGACTCAGGGCCGGTTCACATGATGAATCACACAGGATCACACTGTGCGTTCCTGTGAGATTCACATGTTTTCCAGGTGCAGTACAATTCCAGTCCATTCATTTGATGCACAGGAACTGGATTGTGTGGTACTACTGTACCATACGATCCAATGCAGGTAAACGCATTACATTTGGGGCCATAGGTATGGAGGCTGTGTAATGTATAGGGGTCCAAAGGTGTGGGAGCTGTGTAATGTGAAGGGGTCCAGAGGTATGGGATTAGTGTAATGTGAAGGGGTCCAGAGATGTGGGGGCTGTATAATGTGAAGGAGTCCAGAGGTATGGGGGCTGTGTAATGTAAAGGGGTCCAGAGATGTGGGGGCTGTGTAATGTGAAGGGGTCCAGAGGTATGGGGGCTGTGTAATGTATAGGGGTCCAGAGATGTGGGGGCTGTGTAATGTAAAGGGGTCCAGAGATGTGGGGGCTGTGTATTGTGAAGGGATCCAGAAGTATGGGGGCTGTGTAATGTAAAGGGGTCCAAAGGTGTGCAGGCTGTGGAATTTGAAGGGGTCCAGAGGTACGGGGGCTGTGTAATGTAAAGGGGGACTTCCTACATGTTACCTGCAGTTATAGCTGCAGTCCTATAGATTTCTATTAGGTTGTGCAGTTTTTCTGCATTTTCTGAAAGCGCACCAAAAGTCCCACATGCTGCATCTTTGGCGCACTTTCAGAAAACAGGAAAAAACATTTTTTTAGGGGGGAGGGTGACACCATGTTTTACTGCACCAGGTGACACTAACACCCTAGGGACGCCACTGGCAGTAGCACATAATAAATGTGCAGCTGCCAGTTACATGTATTTCTGTCTGGAACCAGCTACGAGTGAGGGGGCTGATGTATATACAGAAGGGGGGGCTGACATATATACAGGAGAGAGGGGGGCTGACATATATACAGGAGTGCGGGGGGCTGACATACATACATGAGTGAGGGGGGATGACATATATACAGGAGTGAGGAGGGCTGACATATATATATATATATAGGGTGAGGGGGGCTGACTAATATATAGGAGTAAGGGGGACTGACATATATACAGGAGTGAGGAGGGCTGACATATATATACAGGAGTGGGGGGGCTGACATATATACAGGAGTGAGGGGGGTGCTGAGTGCATACAGGAGTGAGGGCTGACATATATATATATATATACACAGGAGTGGGCTGACATATATACAGGAGTGAGGGGGTGCTGAGTGCGTACAGGAGTGAGGGGGGCTGACATATATGCAAAAGTGGGGGGGGGTGGTGAGTGCGTACAGGAGTGAGGGGGGCTGACATATATGCAGAAGTGAGGGGGGTGCTGAGTGAGTACAGTTGTGAGGAGGGGGGCTGAGTGTGTACAGCAGTGAGGGGGCTGACATATATGCAGAAGTGAGGTGGGTGCTCAGTGTGTACAGGAGTGGGGGGGCTGACATATATACAGGAGTGGGGGGGGCTGAGTGCGTACAGTACAGGAGTGAGGCGGCTGACATATATGCAGAAGTGGGTTGGTGCTGAGTGTGTACAGGAGTGAGGGGGACTGACATATGTGCAGAAGTGAGGGGGGGGTGCTGAGTGCGTACAGGTGTGAGGAGTGTCGTGGATATTCCACCACACTCTTGCGCTAATAAGTGCCCTTCAATCTAAAGATATAATGTGCCTTCTGATCATATGCCCCCCTGGTTACAGACATTACCACAGTCTCACGTCATCATCTCAGCATCGGCCCCCCTTCTCTGAACCAGCTTCCTTCTTTTTATTCACAGACAACAAAAGGAATTACAAAGGATTGTGACCTCACAGGAAATTGAATGACCATATAAGGATTTGAAACAATATAATACAATGCAATGGACAGACACAGACAGCCAATCAGACACTTGTTTTCCTTCAAAAGAACCAATCATAGACATGTATACATTTAAATAGGCTTAGCAAACTGACATGCACAAACTGACTAAATGATTCAATCACCAATGACTACAATTCCGTTGATAGTAATCCTTAGTACACATTGTTCCAAAGAACAATGTATACCTGGATTATGCTACCTTCCCTGTGGATGGAAGCTTATCTGCAGATGTATGCTGCCAATCCCAGCATGTGCTGATCAGACACAGCAGAGACAATGAGCGCACATCTGCACACAACAGACCTTTGCAGAGCAAACATATGCCCCCCGGACGAACGTCTGTGCAATGCACAGGGGCCCCTTCGCCGGCGGACATACCCCCACTCCGCAAACACCTCTTTCCAATCCCAGGAAGTTATCCACTACTTAACAGGTCTCAACCAGCACCAGTCTGTCCCAGTCAGCTCTTTAGAGCATGCTGGGATAGAACGAAAACTGGGGGACTCTTATGACAAAAATACATCTTCATAAAATTTTCCACAACAGGAGGGGGATGCTGAGTGCATACAGGTGTGGGGGGGGGGGGGGCTGATATATATGCAGGTGTGAAGGGAGGTGCTGAGTGCATACAGGTGTGAGGGGGGCTGATTTTGTGGCTAGGCCATTATTTGCAATACTGCACTGCGTTACTTTAACTAACAATTGCGCAGACATGCAACGGTGTACCCAAATAAAATGTATGTTATTTTTTTTACCACAAATAGAACTTTCTTTTGGTGGTATTTGATGACCACTGCGTTTTTTATTTTTTGCACTCTAAACAAAAAGAGACTGACAATTTTGAACAAAAAACTATATTTTTTAGGTTCTGCTATAAAACATATCTACTAAAAAAATTAAAAAGTCTAATTTCTTCATGAATTTAGGCCAACATGTATTCTGTTACATGTTCAGGGTGATGTGCAGTGTTAGTTTTCCGCCACACATAGTGTTTTGGCTTTAGGCCAAAGAGTTAAATTTTGGTTTTATCTGACCAGAGCACCCTCTTCCACATGTTTGCTGTGTTCCCCACATGTCGTCAATGGCAAACAGGACTTCTTATGGCTTTTTTTTCCAACAATGGCTTTCTTCTTGCCACTCTTCCATAAAGGCCAGATTTGTGGAGTGCACGACTAATAGTTGTCCTGTGGACGAATTCCCCCACCTGAGCTGTGGATCTCTGCAGCTCCTCCAGAGTTATCATGGGTCTTTTGGCTGCTTCCCTGATTAATGCTCTTTTTGCCCGGCCTGTCAATTTAGGTGGACGGCCATGTCTTGGTAGGTTTGCAGTTGTGCCATACTCTTTCCATTTTCAGATGATGGATTGAACATTGCTCCGTGAGATGTTTAAAGCCTGGGATATTTTTTTATGACTTAAAGTGGAGAAAAAAAATGCATTAATGTGCAATTACTTACCTTATTATGCCTGTTGCTATGTGGTCCCTCAAAATCTGCCTCCTTCGCCTGGGATCCTGATGTCACTTCCCTTAACGCAGGAAGGGAGGTCGCCTCTCCCCCCTCCCTCTAGGCAATCATCTGGGACACATAACAGGTCCCAGATGATTGCGTGGCCAGTCATGGCTTGCGCATGCGCAGTGGGTGCCCGGCTGTGAAGCCGCAGCCGGGCGCCCACAGTTAAAATGACGGTGCCGCCAAGCGGAGGGGGAGACACACAGGTGACTAATTAGGTGACATCTGAAGGCAATTGGTTCCACTAGATTTTAGTTAGAGGTATCAGAGTAAAGGGGGCTGAATACAAATGCACGCCACACTTTTCAGATATTTATTTGTAAAAAAAATTTAAAACCATTTATCGATTCCTTTACACTTCACAATTATGTGCCACTTTGTGTTGGTCTATCACATAAAATCTTAATAAAATACATTTATGTTTTCGGTTGTAACATGACAAAATGTGGAAAATTTCAAGGTGTATGAACACTACTACTGTTCATAGTAAATTTTCTGAAAAAAAAATAGAAAAAGAGATTTATTAATTTTAAACACATCCCATTTTTTTGCTGTAATGACTTTGGTGATCTTCACTAACCTGTTTATTTATTTTTTTGCAGATGATCATGTTGGGACAACAGTATCCACATCTGTTCTGGAGGATGTTTAGTGCTTCCTATTGGTCCACTGCAAAAAAAAAAAAAAAACAAGAAGACCACTGTTACATTTGTTTTTTTTTTTTCTGTTGCAACATTTTTTTTTTCAAGAACTTTCACATTTTCAAATGTGGTCTTTTAAACCTGCGTTAAAAACCCCTTCACGCTGACCGTATGCAAATATGTGGCCTCAGCTTGAAGGGGTTGTACCGAGGTGATGCCTGCAGCTGCAGGCATCACCCCAGTACTGTTTTTTATAGCCGGCGATTGGCTTTCTTGGGATAACAACGGATGCGGCTACGAAGCCGATTGGCAACAGCCGATCCCAAGCAGCGGGAAGGGACGCCCGCCGCCCCCCTCCCGGAATAGGCTTTGATCAGGTCCCGGATCTAGTAACCATGACATCATAGTTATATCTAGTAATGACATCACTAACCAGTTTACAGAAGACTTAAGAGCACCAAATGTAAAAAAAAAATCAGTATTCAAAAAATTTACATTCCTTCTGACAGCAATAAAAGTGATCAAATTTTTTTTTTTCAAATGAACAGTATAACAAAAATAAAAATAAATAATATATTTTTTTCTTTTTTTTAAATGCCCCATCCCTCCGCAGAAGCGAACACATACGTAAGTTGCAAATGTAAACAGTGTTCATACCACACATGTGAGGTATCGCCATGATCATTAGAGCGAGATCACTAATTCTAGCACAAGACCTCCTCTCTAACTCTAAACTGGTAACCTGTAGGCATTTTTAAAGCGTCACATGTGGAGATTTTTAAGCACCGTAGTTTGTCACCATCCCACGAGTGTGCGAAATTTTAAAGCTTGACATGTTAGGTATCTATTTACTCGGGTGTAACATTATCTTTTAACATTATATAAATAAATTGGGCTAACTTTACTGTTTTTTTTTTTTTTTTTTAATTCGTGTATTTTTCCAAAACAATTGCTTTGAAAGACCGTTTCACAAATACAGTGTAAAATAGAATATTGCAACTATTGCCATTTTATTATCTAGGGTCTCTGCTAAAAAAAAAATATATGTAATGTTTGGGGGTTCTAAGTAATTTTCTAGCAAAAAATATGGATTTAAACTTGTAAGCAACAAATGTTAGAAAAAGGCTTAGGCATGAAGGGGTTAAAAAACCATTGATCACTATATTAAATGAAAAAAAAGATTTCATTAGCATTCTAATATATTCAACTACCTGTGTTGACAGTTTTTGCGAGTTTTACTTTACCTTTTTCTTGAAAAATCCAGAGTTTGTCTAATGCAGAGATGCAGAGTGACATTTTGGTATTTACTGCATTAGAGGGAGATGGAGAAAAAAATTGAGAAAAAGGACAGAGGGAGAAAAGAGAAGATAGTTGAGAGAGAAGATAGAGAAGTGAGATGGGAAAGAATATAGAATGGGGAGAAAGACGGGGCGAGATAGGATAAGGAGAAATAGGAGAAGGAGAGAGAAGAGAGGAAGGGATAGGAAATAGAATAAAGAGAAAATTAGGTTAGACTAGAGAGGAGGGAGAGGAATGGGGGAGAGAGAGGGGAAAGATAAAGATAGGAGAGAGAAGTAAGAGATGAGAGGAGGGAGGGAGAGAGGAGAGAGAGGTGAGAGAGTGTGAAATGTAATGAATAATGTGCAGCAAGTACAACATAAACTGTTCAAAATGTACCTTGGTCAATGTACCACTCTTCTCATGGTCACTTTGTGAATGACCCTGAAAATAGAAAAAATGGTTGGTATAACGAATCCATTTTCACATTTATACTGTGTAATAACATTACAGAAAATAGTACCTTGACTGTAGTGCACGGATTCTCAAAATCCAGGTGACTGTTGCATCTGCAATATAATGATAGCATAAATTGTAATCAAGGAATGTAAATTTTAACAAACAGGCAACGCAACGCACTGTAGTTAACAATAAATGATCACCATCTATTTCTGTTTTTTTTTGGCAACCTAAATTACAATTTTAACACAATTACCTATGCAATGGACTATTTTAAAGATTTTAAATTATGACAGAGAGTGCGTTTGTGCATTTTTAGAAAACAAGACGTACACTGGTTACCATTTCTATGCAATGCAGTAATGCATATGTAGGCAGAAACATGACTTCTATTTGTTTTATTCAGGCCCATTCGCACCAGGGATGCATTGTTGTCTGCAATCTAAATGCATGGACACTACACAATGCAAGTTACCCTACACATATGTAGCACTAACCCCCGAAGGAGCTGCTGGTTTTATTGGGCTTACCGTTACCTTCTTCACCTCGTCTCCGTCTAGGGTTTCCCGTGGTAGATGGCCCAAAGAAATGTAGAAACTGACACTTTATCTTCCTTTTTTGGGTTATTTATTCAAAAAAAATAAAACAGTCTCTTAAGCAGTGTTGCCAACCGTCAGTATTTTTACTGGCAGCCAGTAAAAAATGGGCACTTTTCTCCTGCCAGTAAATGCCAGTAAGAGGAAAAGGTTGCCAGTAAAAAATATGGATGTGACGCTTGTCTCGGAACTGAGCATGCACAGCTTGGGTCCGGAGCCAGCCAGGACCATCCAAGTGCCTGCTACAGTGTGTTCAGGTGGTACCGGCGGGGGGCAGGTCTGGCGAAGATGGTGCCTGAGCACGTTGTGTGATGTCATGGTGCAAGGGAGCCGAGTGGAGCGACCAGAGCCTCGTGTGTGGGTCTGCCGGGACGGGAGGAAGGCAAGCCGGAAGCGGGACTGTCAGTGCTGTTTGGACTAGAGGGGACTGAGAGGACCACCTGGCATGGAGAGAGACTGTCACTGTGACCCAGGATGGGACGTGCCAGTGATCCGTGCTGCTGCACACTGCTGTGAGTGACACTGTGAGAGTCCATTTCATGGGCGTGTGTCGACCATTCAAATTTCCTGCCCCTGAGTCCTGTCCCTGAGCCACTTACTATATTGAGCATAAAATAAGAAGTATGCTTTTTGCCTTCATATCTACCTTAAATCACATTGCTAATTGCATATTGTACTTATTTGTAGCCTAAATACTGAAATTTGCACTTACAACTGTAATTTTGTAACTTTTGGAAATGCCAGTAAAAACGTGGCTGTGCCAGTAAATTTTGGGTGTCGTGTCAGTAAATTTCAATCTGGTAGGTTGGCAACACTGCTCTTAAGTGTAAGGTAGATGGTTAGGATAGAAGTTCAGGTACTTTGGAACTGCAAAGTTATAAAGTCTCTCACTGTAGAAATCCAGGGAGCAACTGTCTCACAACTGGATTATCACAACCCGGATAGACCTTCTCTCACTAGGCCTAGCAGCCGGTGAAGTGCTAGGTAAAGCTAAGTCTCTGCCACAGACTTGGTAGTAGAACACTTGAGAAAAGTCTCTGCCACAGACTTGGTTGTAGAACACTTGAGAAAAGTCTCTGCCACAGACTTGGTTGTAACTGAGGGACTCAGCAAATTTAGTTACCTATGATATGGTACCAGTATCTTGCAGCCGGTCCAGCAATACTGTATGAGTGTAGATCCATTTAGTGTCCTTCAACTGAGCCTCCAGGCTACTTCTGGGCTAGTTCGGAGAGAAAGAAGGGGATCCAATATACCCAGCTAAACTGCACTCTCATACTTGCCGGTGCTGAGAGCGACACCTACGGTCAAGGAGAACTCAGTGCAATTCCAGCTAGACTGATACTGAGACCATAATTTGGCATAATTAACCCCAAAACCCAACTGTGGTTTTGGGAACATTAAATGTAAAAAGGAGATACTGCGCCAAACCAAAAAATTACTTCTAGCTGCTAGCACAACAATCAGACTCAATTGTACAGAACATAAATATTATAACGTGCAGCGCTTAAATGGATCAGTACATCCTAAAGATGTAAAAAGATAAATGTCACTGTTTTGCACAAAGCGGCACAGGAGACTGGGAGCCTGTGAGCAGCAGTACACAACAGGTGTATCTTATAATGAAGAGAGGCACTCGTGTGACGTGAGTGAAGATAAGAGGGTTTAACAACCTATATTAGTGAGTCAATCTGACCATGAGAGGGAACGCAGACTCATAGGGTGTAAATCCAAAAAAAGGAAAATCGCAGTGGACGTGATAAAAAACAAAATATCATAGACAGTGTGAGTGTCTAGTGTACACTAACATATCGCAGTTCTAAACTCATGTAGTGATATAATGTGATATATCAACCAGCTAGAGTGTTGATGCGATCTCAAGTTTAAATATAAATGTGTTGAATCAAAATAAAAAATTGGAATTTTTTTTATCTTAAACAAGGACGAGGTGTTTAGACTGTCCTATTACATTGGTGCAGTGTAGTGAATCAACATGGCACTGATGCTTGCCTAGAATTCAACAACTAGACAGTAACCCATGCAATCAAGTTGAAAGTAGACCCCAAATAATTTCTTATAAGGAATATAGCAATCAAATTTGGAAAACACCTGTGTCATGCGTTTTTGTGCAAAAATTGCATGTGTACAACAGATGTTGTGAAGAATATAGTTGTCAAGTCAAAACAAACGCTTGTGCTATGCGTTTTTGTGCAAAGATTGCATGTGCATGTACCTGATAAATGTCATAAACGTAAGTGTAAATATTAGATGTGCAATATCATAAACCGTGAGACATATAATTGCAAATAGAAATGAGAAAAAATACAAAGTTAAAAGAAAAACACATAGAAAATTTCCAGCATATTCAAACACTATCCTCTAGGGGAAAAACTTCTCGGATCTGTGGTCAACCAAGTTACCATCTATAGAGAGATATATGATTATGATCCGTGGCATAAAAGGTGGGGAACCACCGCTGGTACTGCGAGAAGTCCTGTATTAGTCCAAAGACAAATATATCAATGGATAAAATTAGATATAAGGTCCCATCTAGAGGCCATAAACTGGAATAAAACACTGCTGGTGTAGTCCCTGGAGGCTCCCAAGGAGTCACGATCGAATATGCTTTCCAGCTAGATCAGTCTTCTCTACAACATTCTATTCTTTGGATATAAGGATATGAAGTGGTGAAGGTACCCTTACCAGATCAGGTGGGCTCACAGACCTCTCGGTGGTGAGCCAAACGAGCATGAACCGGATCCACCGGATATATCAAGATGAAGGTGTAGATAAGCGTGTCCTCTGGAGGGATTTCTTTTCTTTGGGTAACAAGTACCCTTGATACTCACCCCCAGCTATTCGGCCGCTCTCAGGGTAGAGAGATGGGAGAAAACTTTTTGATAGCGCACTCCGGCAGGGATGGCTCAAAAGGAGAAAAAGAAAAAAGGGAGGCAACTCCTCATAGTGTAACTCCAATAGTACGAAGTTCTTTTATTTATTTAGGATTTTTCAATCTCCATACATGTTTAAAATAGTAAAAAGTGGTAAAAAAGCTTTTTTCCTTAAAATAGGCGCCAATAAATCTTCAAGTGGCATAGGCAAGCATCCAACCCTACATGTTTCGCCTGCATAGGCTTCAACTGGGGTACATGCTTGCCTGCCACATATGCGCCCTATATATACTATATTTAAATGGCATACATCATATCACCTGTCAACGCGCGGCTTCCCATTTCCGGTATTCCCGGCTTGCGTTCCAGAGAGGACCAATGGGCAAGATCTAGTTGTGGTTATCTGACCAAGCCTCTAATTCATGTTCAGAGGACAGTCGTAGCCCTATAACAGCGGGCCTCATCGTGCTTCAATGGGCGGGACATACTCGTATCCACCAATAGGGTGTCGGTACAGGAACGCATGCGTCCCACCCAGGGGAAGGGCCCACGGTATGTGCGTCACTACGCCTCTGCGTAGTGACGCATGCCGTCGTCATGGCGACAGGACGCCAAGCCGTCAGCCAGCCCCGTTCTACGCATGTACCTCCCCACGGGGAAGGGCCCGTGTCATACGCGTCACCACGTCTATACACGAAGAGCCAGCCCGGGTGCACGGCGTCACCGTCCCGGGTGTCATGGTAACTAGACACCTTCTGTCGGACCGCCTTACTGGAGGAGGGGCAGCTGAAAAAATTAAATTAAAAACGGACATATGTTCTGCTGGGAGTAGGGCAGTATCCGAGTGAAGGGAAAGTGGATAAAATTAAAATTAAAGAATAAAAGTTTAAGGTGTGTAATAGTAGTGTGTTCTGAAAAGACCAGATTGCAAGACCGTTAAAGTCAATGTATAGATCTAATTCAAAATGCACAAAGTGGTATCATTAGATATATTCTCAGGCATATCCTTTAATGTATTCGCAATCATGTATTGGTTGGCATATCAGAAGAATTCCTGAAAGCAAATCCCTGTATAAAACAGAAGAAACTAGAGATGAGTGACTTATGTCTGAGAATAAAGAATGGTTGTGTGTATATATAGATCTCCACAGAACCATCCTTTTTTTTCCCCAGATAGGCATGGAAGTAGTCAGCTGTAAGACCCCAAAGGTTTATGGGATGAAAAATGTAAAGTATTGTAACATGGCACTTCAGAGATATTAGCATCTGATTAGTTTATATGCGGGGATACCAGAGGAAGGGAATCCGCCTGTCGAAATTTCATGAGCACTATACAACAACGTCATTTCTAAACATTGCGCGTAAACATTGTACCTGAACAAATCTACATCTTTTCAATCATAACAAATGTGTCTATAAAGATCTAAGTCTATTATGGGCAAAAAGAGCGATCCCCTCCAATTGTAATATTGAACCTATGTCTGTGCAATTCAGATCATTATTTTGGTATCACACTTATATCCAAACCAATGGGGTCATTATGCCATAAAAATAGAACTAAAGATCTCCTGATGTCAGTAAACCTTTATCTCAATAAGGCCACAGAAGTATATTACATAATCTGAGAAACGAGATATATGAATGGCCTATTCTGAATAAGGTCTATGCTAAATCGGCATGAAGTCCAGGCTAGTGAAAGACAGAAAAAACAGTGAGCACTTGATGTCATGATGTTTATGATCTATTGATAAATGCATTAATGTCCCAATCTATATTAAGGCCGTGGGGCGTGTAGCATTTTAGTTGATGAATCCAAAAAGTTTCAAGTTTGGAAACACCCCTGACATTTGATTCTCCCCTCCAATGCGACACAAATTTATCTATAACCTGGAACTTGGTTCCTTTAAGATCTTTGTTGTGATGGAGAAGGTAGTGTTTGGGGACATTGTGGTCAGTCCTACCCTTTTTGATGCCTGCAATGTGTTCGTTGCATCTAACTGAGAATGTACGAATCGTCCTACCTACATATTGCTTGCCGCAAGGGCAGGTTATGAGGTAGACTACATGTCTAGTTTGGCAGGTTAAGAAATGTTTTATCTGATATTCTTTGCCTGTAGAGCTGGAGACAAAAGATTCAGTTTTTTTCTTTCCAAAAATGTTATGTACGCATACATCGCATTTACGGCACGGAAAGAAGCCTTTCATATTGTGAAAGAATGAGGGGATAGTAGGTGGGTCAGGTACGCTGGGGGCAATCTGTCCCCCAAGTGATGGAGCTCCCCTGTAGATTACTCCAGCTTTTTCGGGTAGAAGTGGTCCCAGAATGCGATCATTCTTGAGGACTTTCCAGTGGGACGATACAATGTTCTTGATTTGTTTGTGCTGTATCGAAAAATTGGTCAGAAGTGACCACTTATGTCGAGAGTCCTGTGTTTTTTTCGGGCGATCCTCAAAAAGTTGTTCCCTATTAAGTAATGAAACTTCTTTAATATCCCTATCTATATCCAAAGTGTTATATCCCTTTTCTTCAAATCTCATTTTTATTGTTTCTGCTTGCTGGAAGAAATCGGACAAATTTGTACAATTTCGTCGGATTCTAGTGAGTTGGCTGCGAGGAATCGATTTCAACCATGCTGAGTGGTGGCAACTGTCTATCGGGATATATCCGTTGCGGTCGGTCGACTTAAAGAACGTTTTAGTGATCAGTCGGCCTTCCGAAACAGATATCTCCAGATCGAGAAAATGTATGGTGGAAACGCTAGTCTCATAGGTCAGCTGAATGCCAGCCTGATTGTCATTCAAAAAGGTCATGAAGTTGTCAAGGGAGTCTTTGTTGCCTCTCCACAGGAGGAGGATGTCGTCTATATATCTCTGACAGTCCTTGGGCATAGACGACATCCTCCTCCCACTTGGCCATGAAAATATTTGCCAAGCTAGGGGCAAACTTTGCCCCCATAGCGACACCTTTTTGTTGGAGGTAGAACTCCTTGTTGAACCAGAAATAGTTGTGTCTGGTGGCAAACCTTAGTAGGTCCATAATGAACCTTTTCTGAGTTCCTGGTATCTTTCTATTTCTAGATAGAAAGGAGTCTACTGCCAACAGGCCTAACCTGTGAGGTATGCTCGTGTAGAGCGCTGAAACATCGGCGGTTACCAAAAGGAGATCATCACTATATGGTATTTGTCCTAGTCTGGCGATGGTGTCCTTCGTATCCTTTAGATAAGAGGGTATTGTTTTCACCATCGGTTGGAGATGATAGTCAATGTATTTCCCTATGCGGGATGTGATGGAATCAATCCCGCTAATGATAGGGCGGCCAGGGGGATTAGTGATGTTTTTATGCACTTTTGGCAGATAGTACATCACCGGTATTCTGGGAACCGTAGGAATGAGGAAATTCTTCTCCTTCTTATCCAGTATACCAATATTGTATCCTGTATCCACCAGGTCTACTAGTGTTTTCTTATAGTCAGAAGTAGGATTCTTAGGGAGACGTGAGTATGTTTCTGTGTCGCCAAGAATCCTCATCATCTCCAAGTTATAGTCTACCTTATCAAGGACGACTATCCCTCCACCCTTATCCGCAGGGCGGATAATAAGGTCCTTCCTCTCACAAAGTTGTTTTAATCCAATTTTTAAATCAGGATTACTGGACATTCGTTTTGGAGGTAATTTGTCTAAATCTGCCAGGACTAAATCCCTAAAGACTTTAATGGACGGTGCCACAGGGACAGGGGGGTTGAAAAGTGACGGATTTGAGAGGCCCGTGTGTATGGTTTGTAAATTCCCGTCTGTTCCTTGGCTACTGGTGGGGTTCAATACAAAATATCTTTGTATGTTCAATTTTCTAATAAATTTTTGAACATCTATAAAGGTAGAGAACTTGTTCAGTTTTTTGGGGGGGGGGCATATTTTAGGCCTTTGCTTAAGACAAGTTGTTCAGATGGAGTTAGAGTGGTCTTACTTAGATTAAAAATGCCGTTGTTGTCTAGACTCGCTTTCTTTTTCCGGGCGCACCGCCCCCCTCTGACGCCCCGTTTGGTTCTAAATTTGGTTTTCGTCCTTCCTGTGTCCCGGGAAAACCCCCTGAGTAGGAAGGCCCTGGTTGATTGTAATTGTAGTTAAAAGGTGATCTATTCTGATATTGATTATCTCTCTCAGAGTAGGGATAATGGGAATAGTGGTTGTCCCTAGATCTACTCTCTCTTGGTGGGGAAAATCTGTTTTGGACATAGGCAGGTGTTCGTGGTGGGTAATGATCATAGTAATCATTTTGACTCAATCTCCGTCTTTGAGGGGATTTGTCTTGCTTATAATACTGGTGCTGTTGAGAGTTATCTCTATTGCCCCTCCCCTTCCCTCTATTGCCCCTCCCTCTCCCTCCATTGTTAGTATATTCTCTTCTTGAATCATTTGGATGAGGGTTTTTCAGCCTAGGAGTCTGAGTGTGGGAATTTGAGGGATAATAAGCTTCCTGTACACATTTGTTATGATTGAAAAGATGTAGATTTGTTCAGGTACAATGTTTACGCGCAATGTTTAGAAATGACGTTGTTGTATAGTGCTCATGAAATTTCGACAGGCGGATTCCCTTCCTCTGGTATCCCCGCATATAAACTAATCAGATGCTAATATCTCTGAAGTGCCATGTTACAATACTTTACATTTTTCATCCCATAAACCTTTGGGGTCTTACAGCTGACTACTTCCATGCCTATCTGGGGAAAAAAAAAGGATGGTTCTGTGGAGATCTATATATACACACAACCATTCTTTATTCTCAGACATAAGTCACTCATCTCTAGTTTCTTCTGTTTTATACAGGGATTTGCTTTCAGGAATTCTTCTGATATGCCAACCAATACATGATTGCGAATACATTAAAGGATATGCCTGAGAATATATCTAATGATACCACTTTGTGCATTTTGAATTAGATCTATACATTGACTTTAACGGTCTTGCAATCTGGTCTTTTCAGAACACACTACTATTACACACCTTAAACTTTTATTCTTTAATTTTAATTTTATCCACTTTCCCTTCACTCGGATACTGCCCTACTCCCAGCAGAACATATGTCCGTTTTTAATTTAATTTTTTCAGCTGCCCCTCCTCCAGTAAGGCGGTCCGACAGAAGGTGTCTAGTTACCATGACACCCGGGACGGTGACGCCGTGCACCCCGGGCTGGCTCTTCGTGTATAGACGTGGTGACGCGTATGACACGGGCCCTTCCCCGTGGGGAGGTACATGCGTAGAACGGGGCTGGCTGACGGCTTGGCGTCCTGTCGCCATGACGACGGCATGCGTCACTACGCAGAGGCGTAGTGACGCACATACCGTGGGCCCTTCCCCTGGGTGGGACGCATGCGTTCCTGTACCGACACCCTATTGGTGGATACGAGTATGTCCCGCCCATTGAAGCACGATGAGGCCCGCTGTTATAGGGCTACGACTGTCCTCTGAACATGAATTAGAGGCTTGGTCAGATAACCACAACTAGATCTTGCCCATTGGTCCTCTCTGGAACGCAAGCCGGGAATACTGGAAATGGGAAGCCGCGCGTCGACAGGTGATATGATGTATGCCATTTAAATATAGTATATATAGGGCGCATATGTGGCAGGCAAGCATGTACCCCAGTTGAAGCCTATGCAGGCGAAACATGTAGGGTTGGATGCTTGCCTATGCCACTTGAAGATTTATTGGCGCCTATTTTAAGGAAAAAAGCTTTTTTACCACTTTTTACTATTTTAAACATGTATGGAGATTGAAAAATCCTAAATAAATAAAAGAACTTCGTACTATTGGAGTTACACTATGAGGAGTTGCCTCCCTTTTTTCTTTTTCTCCTTTTGAGCCATCCCTGCCGGAGTGCGCTATCAAAAAGTTTTCTCCCATCTCTCTACCCTGAGAGCGGCCGAATAGCTGGGGGTGAGTATCAAGGGTACTTGTTACCCAAAGAAAAGAAATCCCTCCAGAGGACACGCTTATCTACACCTTCATCTTGATATATCCGGTGGATCCGGTTCATGCTCGTTTGGCTCACCACCGAGAGGTCTGTGAGCCCACCTGATCTGGTAAGGGTACCTTCACCACTTCATATCCTTATATCCAAAGAATAGAATGTTGTAGAGAAGACTGATCTAGCTGGAAAGCATATTCGATCGTGACTCCTTGGGAGCCTCCAGGGACTACACCAGCAGTGTTTTATTCCAGTTTATGGCCTCTAGATGGGACCTTATATCTAATTTTATCCATTGATATATTTGTCTTTGGACTAATACAGGACTTCTCGCAGTACCAGCGGTGGTTCCCCACCTTTTATGCCACGGATCATAATCATATATCTCTCTATAGATGGTAACTTGGTTGACCACAGATCCGAGAAGTTTTTCCCCTAGAGGATAGTGTTTGAATATGCTGGAAATTTTCTATGTGTTTTTCTTTTAACTTTGTATTTTTTCTCATTTCTATTTGCAATTATATGTCTCACGGTTTATGATATTGCACATCTAATATTTACACTTACGTTTATGACATTTATCAGGTACATGCACATGCAATCTTTGCACAAAAACGCATAGCACAAGCGTTTGTTTTGACTTGACAACTATATTCTTCACAACATCTGTTGTACACATGCAATTTTTGCACAAAAACGCATGACACAGGTGTTTTCCAAATTTGATTGCTATATTCCTTATAAGAAATTATTTGGGGTCTACTTTCAACTTGATTGCATGGGTTACTGTCTAGTTGTTGAATTCTAGGCAAGCATCAGTGCCATGTTGATTCACTACACTGCACCAATGTAATAGGACAGTCTAAACACCTCGTCCTTGTTTAAGATAAAATATTTTCCAATTTTTTATTTTGATTCAACACATTTATATTTAAACTTGAGATCGCATCAACACTCTAGCTGGTTGATATATCACATTATATCACTACATGAGTTTAGAACTGCGATATGTTAGTGTACACTAGACACTCACACTGTCTATGATATTTTGTTTTTTATCACGTCCACTGCGATTTTCCTTTTTTTGGATTTACACCCTATGAGTCTGCGTTCCCTCTCATGGTCAGATTGACTCACTAATATAGGTTTTGGGAACATTAACTTTGAAAAACATATAGCGTGTGCTCGTTAGGAGCCATCGCTACACACATGTTTTAAATGCAAAAATACAATACAAATGCAAGCAGCATTTTTCTGCACTACAAATGCATGTAAATGCACTGCAATGCAGTGCCCTTTTAAAGTTCATAAAAGAAATAAGATGTAAGTGACTTTAAAGAAAATGCAAGTGTGTGCTTTCTGCATTGTTTTGCACAACACTGCAATAGTGTGAACTATGCCCATAGGATTGCACACAGAAAAACTTCAACTGCTTATATCTTAAAGTGGTTGTAAAGGCAGAAGTTTTTTTTTTAAACTTAATGCATTCTATGCATTAAGATAAAAAGCCTTCTGTGTGCATCCTCCCCCTAATACATACCTGAGCCCCCTCTCTATCCAGCGATGTCCACGAGTGCATCAGGCATATGAGACTCTCCCTCCTTATTGGCTGAGACACAGCAGTGCAACCATTTGATGGATAACAACTGTATCGATTTAAATTATACTTAAGGGTGTCCAATGCCAGATGATGAGGGATACACTAATAGAGGGATTTCGCATTGACCCAAATCGAACTGGCGGACCACTCTATTTCATGTGCGTAGGCCAGGGTTTCTCAACTCCAGTCCTCAAGGCGCCCCAACAGGTCATGTTTTTAAGGCTTTCCATTATTTTGCACAGGTAATTTGATCAGTTTCACTGCATTTAGTAATTACCACAGCTGTTTCATCTGAGGGAAATCCTGAAAACATGACCTGTTGGGGCACCTTGAGGACTGGAGTTGAGAAACACTGGCGTAGGCTAACACATAGCTAGTATCTGTAAAATAATCTGGCAAGCAGGTGACCAAGGGTTGTAATCCACCCATTCGCTCAATTTTTCTAGTAGTGACCCAATGTCTGCCACAATAGGACCTTGGGGAGATGGTGAAATACAGTAGTAATGGGATTTTCAACTAAAAGATAGTCTGCTGACTTTATGTATAGAAGACCAAATTTATTTACCTGTATCAAACAAGTGTTTCATTTTTTATTGAATTAATGAAGTGAGATCATGATCCAGGGTTCTATAAGTGTTGGGGTCCCCCAGCTGTTGAAGGGCTTCCTGTTTGTAACCCTCTGTATCCAGAGCAACAACAGAGCCACTCTTTTCCTTCTGGCGGATGACAATATCAGTTCTCTTCTGTAAATTTTGTAATGCTGAAAACTCAGCTTTATTTGAATTATAATGCCGAGGGTGACTCTGAATATGACTGGTCTCTTTTGAGTTTCACAAGTTCCATCTCAGCAACATTTTGGATAACATCAACCACAGCACTTCTAGTCTGTATAGAATAAAAGTATTTATCACCCATATTAATAGTATTCCTATGTATTACCAAACTGACCACTGCTGGATTCAGACTGGAACCCCTCTAAAATTGATTGAGCTGTTAAATGATTAAACAAAAAGAAGGACTAATTCAGGGGTTTGTGGTATATTGGAGTCAGTTTCTACCATGATACGGTCAAAGTGTTTCCTAAGCATTATTTCTTGTGACCCATTCTGCCTGTGTTTCCTCCCTTGCCTCATCCTTTTCCTTTTGTGGAGCCATGCTGTTGTGGAATTCCTCACAAGTTTTTTGATTCCTCACATCGGAAAGCTTTACCGAGAGAACACTGAGCCAACAGAACTTCTCATAGATATGGGTGATTCATGCTCAGCTGTGTCTAAGTAGTCTGACTGTGCATCAGACACCTCTGGTGAGCTGAAATTAACCATATTTTCACCTGTAGAGCTAGATTTTTCCCATAATTTCTACCTCCAGGCATTATCCTCTAGGTCCTTGTTCAAGATCTCATAAAGGGTCAATGTACGATACTGTGAAACTGTCTCCTTTAGCACATTAATCTTGAAATTCACACTATTTCACAACGTTTCTTCATAGGAGATAATTTGTTTTATGGGATTTAACGAGCACCTTGTAAGTACATCATTCCATTCCACAAGGAAGGAGTCTGAATAAATAGTTGATGGGAATTTATTCATCCGGACACTTCTTAGTATTATAGCATCATCCATGTATTTTTGTAGACCAGTGAGGTCCCACCATAGACGCATCTTCTTCCGTGATGAGGATCTAAGCTTTTCCAAAACAAGTTTGCACTGGGCATCAGATGTAAGTATGTTAGAGTCCTTAGTATTAGCTTGTGAAAACTTTGCAATCAGATCTGAAGGGGATTGGAATGAGGACGGATACCCACTGTGTTCCACCTCCAAAGTAGCTGTGTTCCTTTCCAAAGCCATATTATGATTATTGGAGTCTAGGAGTGAGCTTCAGCACAGAGTAAGCCGCAAGTATTCATGCAGAAACATATGATAGGACATGCCCATAGGATTACCTGGATTTTGTATTGTCACTGCATACAAAAATGCATCCCACTACTTGTGTTCATGGGCCCTTTAAGTGCTCACTGTAAACATGTGAATATGTACAGCAGTTTCAGTAAAACATGCAATAATCAGCAATCTTGTACAGCCTTTTTAATCTCTCAATTCTTGCCTCAAGTTTTTAGAGTGCATGCATGTTAATATGCAGAGTTAGCTAGCGGTTGGATGCATTGTTTCTTTATGCAGAGTTAGCATACGGAGAGCATGCTTGTTTTTTCTTACCATTGCTTCAACCAGGTCCACCATAATGGACTTGGCTTCCTCATCTCTCTGTGTCTCCATCTGCGCCGACGGTCCAGCGCAAGTCATAACGCTTGGCTCTGCACTCCGGAAACTACCTTGTACATAGGGCGTGGTAATTATTGCATTATGGATTCTTTACCGCAGGAGTTATTTAAGCTCCCGGGTGATATGATTATGTCAGATTTTTGATGCTCAAAGTGGTACAATGTTTTGCATGGAAATTGTGGCGTTTTATAGTGTAGGCCTGTAATTCTTAGGAATAACACACTTAAATCTGTTCAAACAAGAGTCTAGTAGACATCCGGGTATGATAAAGTTTGAAACACGAAATCATAAATTTTAATATAATAAATAATTATAACAAAAAATAATATAATAATAAAAATGTTTCAATAATGTAATCAAATCAAAAACACAGAAATTTGCTCAGTTGCAGAATTGTCGCTGTCATTACTTTCAGTGTTTGATGACGGATTATCCCACAAATCCCTATCGCTCAATTCTGCAAGTGATTCTAATTTATTATCACTATTTTCTAGCTGATGTAAAACTGCTTTTGATGTAAAGGGATGCTTTTTGGTTTCTATGAACAATCTCCAGTTTTCAGGCAGAAAATGTTTTATTTATAATATAAAACTGCATGCAGGTCACTGGACAAACCACTAGGAACAAAAGGGATGTGAAATAATTTGATACAGTTATGTAATCTGTAAGAATTGTGTTTTTTTAACTTTTTTAATTTGGCACTGTGCTCCGTCCCTGTGCTCTGTCCCCGTGCTCTGTCCCCGTGTGTCGCAACACTCGCAGGGAATGGAGCTCGGCACTGTGATGAATCGAGCGGAGACACGGCTCGCACACACATCAGGGAGACATCGCAGGATCCTGGGGACAAGGTAAGTAACTTTGCCTGGATCGGGGTTACCGCTTTTGGTACTGAAAATTCACCTCAAGCCACACTCAGGAATATGGCTAAGGAGGTTAAAGGGGTTGTAAAGGTTTGTTTATTTTGTTTTGTTTTTAACAACAAACATGTTATACTAACCTCCTCTGTGCAAAGGTTTTGCACAGAGCGGCCTGATCCTCCTCTTCTGGGGTCCCCCCCCCGCGGCACTCCTGACTCCTCCTCTTCTTGAGTGCCCCCATGGAGAACCGCTTTCCATGGGGCCAAAGTAGAGAGGGATAGGGAAAAGGGATTATATACATGTGACAGACCTAGCCGGACCTAGGCCTAGCCGGGTTGGAGGGGACTGAATGCAAGCCTATTGCCTTGCGATTATGGGCCCTGGCATTTGGGGGAACGGTGCTCTTTGACCCCTGAGCTGGTGTTACTTGGATTCAGGTCCATGCTGGCCCCCAAGACACAGACTCGTTATATGTATTTGGCATATTAGCAAGAGATGCTAATGTCATGAACTCCAGCCAGCCTGTCTGTTGTGTAAATGAGTATAGTCTTGCTTGTAGGAGTGTTTCACCTATTGTTGTGTGTGCTAATTAACCCTGCAATTGAATGAAGGAGTCCAGTGTTGATTAAGATAATTAGCTCATGCTAATTAGGTTAGGTTTTAGTCATGTGGCTGTATATATGTGTGTGACATGTCAAATAAAGATAATTCCTGATGTACCCTACACTGGTGTTGTCTGGTGACTGGGTGGGCTAAAGGGTCTTGGATTGTGTGGTACCGGACGGAGGAAGCATTTACAGCGGACATCTTGAGTACGGGGTCCGTCACAATTGGCTGGCAGCGGTGGGATTGTGCATCCTTGTCGTGAACACATCCAAACCATCACCTGGATCCAAGGCCCGGATAGCAGAGGTACAGATATGTCGTCATGGAAGAGGAATTCGTAAGGAGGTTGCAAGAGATGCGGATACAGCACAGAGGATCAGTATCGGTGCAGGTCCTGCTGGGATGGTATGATTCTGTCCGCCTACAACTCTGGAAAGAAGCGCTAGCCTGTGAGCAGCGACACCAGGGAAAAGTTCTCCCCTCCATCCATGTAAGGTACTGGTTGCAGTATGAAGTACGAATGCTGTTATTGGGGGAACAACCGAAGCAGGAGTGGACAGCTGAGTTAAGCAGGCTGATCCGGGCAGAAATGTGTTTGGACGAGAGCTACAGAGCCCTCCGGTGGTATGTAGCCCAAGTGTGCTCGTGGACAGCGGATGACAGGCCCACAGAAGGCTTTGATTATAATGGCCTGGGATTGTTGTACTGGAGGCTGTCCGAGGACCCCGACTTTGGGAGTGATCTGGAGTGGCGTTTGGAGGAAATAATGGAGCACAGAGAGCAAAGATTGAACGTCTTGGAAGTGCTCTGGGCACAGGAAGATTTGGAGTTCCTGGCCGCTCAGGAATGGGAGCTGGAGATCGCCTACATACAGCTGCTAGACTCTGCTCAGCAGCAGGGTGGGGCTCCCTTTGCCTGGGACTATCAGGAAATACCAGCAGACAGCTCTGAAATCCTGGCTGAAGAGTCGGCAATGTGGCATAGTAACAGAGTGCTTTGCCCACCTGCCCCCGCAGCTATGGACGCGGAGGTCTTATGGCGGATGCAGCAAGTGCTGACTGACCTTGACAAACCTGTTACTGCACAAGACGAGGTTAGATGGAGGAATGTGCCTGTCCAGCAGCATGCCAGAGAATCGGCAGTGGAAAATCTGGAGATTGCCATCCCCAAAGCTGAAGTGCTGACAACAGGGCAGAGCTCTGCTAACCTCTGCCCAGCATCAACAGCAGTATCCGTGAAGTCACAAGGAACTTCCCCAGCTGAAGCGCTGGTCACCGGGCAGAGGGTCCAAGACCTCTGCCCCACCCCGGTGGCAGTTACGGAGGCTCAGTGTGAGAAGGTGGCAATAACTTCCCAGCAGCAGATACAGGGGGAGAAGGGAGATGAGGTGTTTATCATCCCTCCCCAACAGTTGGCCAGGGTGGAGAAAGCGGTCTTTCCTCCCCAGCAAAAATTTGTGCACCTGGGAGACAGTACCAGAGACATGTTGTCCCAGCAGCCAGATGAGGGAATGGAAAAGGAAGCAGCCGGCTCCCCTTCCCAATGGCAGCTACACAATTTGGGAGTGGAGGAAGCCAGCCTCCTGCCCCAACGGTTAACCAGAGCGGAGGATGTGGAGTCCCCAGCAGAAGTGCTGGCAACAGGGCAGAGTGCTACCCACCTCTGTCCAGCACCAGCAACAACTGTGGAGTTCCAGGGAGCCGGAGTAGTTGGCCCCTCTCTCCAGCGACAAGCTGAGGTAGTAAAGCTGCTACTCCCAGCCGAATCACTGGCAACAGGGCAGAGCGCCACTAGCCTCTGCCTAGCACCTACAATGTCTCTACAGCTTCAGGAAGCTGGGGCAATCGGTCACACTGTCCAGCAGCAGACGGCGCCCCGGAATGATAACACCAACCCAGCTAAAGTGCTGGCAACTGGACAGAGGGTCCAAGACCTCTGCCCCACACCTGTGGCAGTTCTGGAGGCCCAGGGTGAGGAGGTGGTGGTCACTCCTGAGCAGCAGATCAGGACCCAAGGAGAGAATGCAATCTGCCCTTCACAACTGCAGCTTGAGCTGATATTGGTGGATGGGACTTCAGTCTCCACTGGTATACCCCAGGGATGCTGGGCGGTCGGCCCAGATCCCCAACAGCATGATGGAGTGAGCCCAGTCACCCTGTCTTCTCTCCAGCGGCTGAAAAGACTGCAGGGAGAAGGGCCAGTCCAGGCCTCTCCCCAGCGGCGGATATGTTCTATGAGAGAGGAAGAGGTTGGCTGGGAGAGTTATACTGCTTGGAACAATTTGTTTGGGGTACTGTGTGGGTACAGGCATTAGAGGACTGGAACTATGGACTAACTTCAGAGTCAACCCGTCTGGGGTCTCCTCCTGCGTTAGTCTCCTGCCGAAAGGGGAGAAATGTGACAGACCTAGCCGGGACAGAGGCTGTTGGAGGGGACTGAATGCAAGCCTATTGCCTTGCGATTATGGGCCCTGGCATTTGGGGGAACGGTGCTCTTTGACCCCTGAGCTGGTGTTACTTGGATTCAGGTCCATGCTGGCCCCCAAGACACAGACTCGTTATATGTATTTGGCATATTAGCAAGAGATGCTAATGTCATGAACTCCAGCCAGCCTGTCTGTTGTGTAAATGAGTATAGTCTTGCTTGTAGGAGTGTTTCACCTATTGTTGTGTGTGCTAATTAACCCTGCAATTGAATGAAGGAGTCCAGTGTTGATTAAGATAATTAGCTCATGCTAATTAGGTTAGGTTTTAGTCATGTGGCTGTATATATGTGTGTGACATGTCAAATAAAGATAATTCCTGATGTACCCTACACTGGTGCTGTCTGGTGACTGGGTGGGCTAAAGGGTCTTGGATTGTGTGGTACCGGACGGAGGAAGCATTTACGGCTGACATCTTGAGTACGGGGTCTGTCACAATACACTACATACAATACATACACAGGTGCGTTGACAGTGACAGAGCAAAATGTACATACAATATTGCCCAAGATGTAGAATGGCCAATAAGTCCCTACATGTTTCGCCAAACATTGGCTTATTCAGGGGGAAGTAATATTAATGACCTGTACAAGTATGTTGACTCTATAAAAGACACAAACTTATATCTTAATAAATGGTTACAAAAATAATCATACAAAGAATCATTAACATGTGTTCGGCACATCACTGATCTGGTGGATAGATTACTGGGAGGGGTTGGGAAAGACCCGGCTGTCATGGTGCACGTTGGCACCAATGATAAAGTCAGAGGAAGATGGAGTCTTCTAAAAAACATTTTTAGGGACTTAGGAGCTAAATTGAGGAAAAGGATATCCAAGGTAGTATTCTCTGTACTTTGAGCCACACCAGAAAGGCAGAGGGAGATTAGGGAAGTAAAAAAATGGAGCTGGTGTAGAAAGGAGGTGTTTGGGTTCCTGGAGAACTGGGCCAAGTTCTCAGTCGGTTACCAGCTCTATAGAAGGGATGGACTGCACCTAAATGAGGAGGGTGCAGATCTGCTGGAAAAGTTAGAGGGGCTTTTTAAACTAGGCGACGGGAGGGAGGGTCCAGAGGTAGAGATAGTCAGTGCGGAACAAATTCCAGAGGGTAGTATTGGGGCATTAGTGATAGGTTGACTAGAGCACCTCAACCCGAGGTAAGTACAGTAACAAGTCCTATTTGCAACCTCAGAACAGCCAATAAAGAGATAGAATGCGACCGGTCTAAACTACGTGGCATGTTCAATAATGCCATGAGTCTGGCGGACAAGATGGGAGAACTAAAGCGACTGTTGTACGAGGAGGATTTCGATTTTGTAGGAATTTCAGAGACTTGGTTCAACAGCTCTAATGATTGGCTGGCAACCATTCAAGGGTATTCCCTATATCACAGGGATAGAGAGGGTAAAAAAAGGGGGAGGGGTATGCCTGTATATCAAGAATAATTTACAAGTGAATGTGAGAGATGACATCAATAGGGGAGCTAGGGAGGCGGTGGAATCCCTATGGGTAGAGCTCCAAAGGGATGAAGCTAAGGGGAAAATAATACTGGGATTATGCTATAGGCCCCCTAACCTGAGGGAGGAGGGGGAGATGGACCTCATATCACAATTTGGATTTGCAGGAAGGATGAGATGGGAAGTGTTATCATAATGGGGGATTTTAATTATCCAGACTGGGCGAAGGGAACCACGCATTCGTCTAAAGCTCGCTAGTTCCTAAATGTCTTGCAGGACAATTTCATGGGTCTGATGGTAGATGCACCAACTAGAAACAAGGCATTACTAGATCTACTGATTACCAACAATACAGACCTGATTATGGATGTGGATATATGGGGCAATTTAGGAAACAGCAATCACATGTCAATTGGATTCCATATAAATCTCACAAATAGGAAACACAAGGGGAAAACAAAGACACTGAATTTCAAAAGAGCCAACTTTCCTAAGCTACGTACCCTGCTAGAAGATATAAATTGGGATAAAATCTTAGAAACAAAGAACACAGAGGAGAGATGGGTTTGCTCTAAGCATATTAAATAAGGGCATTAGCCAGTGCATCCCATTGGGATATAAATTTAAAGAGCGAACAAAAGTCCTGGATGGCTTAACTCCAATGTAAAAATGCATATAAAAGCAAAAGGGAAGGCCTTCAAAAAATACACGGCTGAGGGATCATCATCAGCATTCAGACTTTACAAAGAATGCAACAAGATATGTAAGGGTACAGTTAGGGCAGCTAAGATAGAACACGAAAGAAACAGAGCAAAAAAAAAAACAAGAAATTCTTTAAGTATATACACAGTAAAAAAAGGGAGGACAGACCATATTGCCCCCATAAATAATGAGGAAGGACATCTGGTAATAAAGGATGGGGAGATGGCGAAGGTATTGAATTTATTCTTCTCCTCAGTCTGCACGAGGGAATCGGGGGGCTTCAGTAACCAAAACTGCAGTGTTTGTCGTCATGACACATCACAGGAAGCACCCTCATGGCTAACAGAGGAGAGAATTAGAAATAGACTTGGGAAACTTAATATTATTAAATCACCGGTAACAGATGGCTTGCACCAGAGGGTATTTGGGAAACTCAGTCAAGTAATTGCCAGACCATTGTTCCTAATTTTTACTGACAGTCTACTGACTGGAATGGTACCATCCCTGGGAATTACAGACCAGTTAGCCTAACATCAATAGTATGCAATCTCTTGGAGGGGATGATAAGGCATTATATACAAGATTTTAGTAATGAAGAATCGTTCTTGCCAAACCATTCTATTAACCTTCTATGAGGAGGTGAGCTGCCATCTAGATAAAGGAAGGCCCGTAGATGCAGAGGGTGGTGATAAATGGGGAATACTCTGAATGGTCAGGGGTGGGAAGTGGGGTCCCCCAGGGTTCTGTTCTGGGACCAATTCTGCTTAATTTGTTCATAAACAACCTGGAGGATGGGATAAACAGCTCAATCTCTATTTTCGGACGACACTAAGCTAAGCAGGGCAATAACTTCTCCACAGGATGTGGAAGCCTTGCAAGAAGATCTGGACAAATTAAAGGAGTGGGCAGGCACATGGCAAATGAGGTTTAATGTAGAAAAATTTTAAATAATGCATTTGGGTGGCAAATATATGAATGCAATCTACTCACTAGGGGGTGAACCCCTGAGGGAATCTAGGATGGGAAAAGAACTGGGGGTCCTAGTAGATGATAGGCTCAGCAATTGCATGCAATGCCAAGCTGCTGATAACAAAGCAAACAGATTATAGGGAAGCATTAAAAAGGAGATTAACTATTGGGATAAAGCGATAACTGTACAAGACTTTGGTCTGGCCTCACCTGGAATATGCTGTTCAGTTCTGGGCACCAGTCCTCAGGAAGGATGTACTGGAAATGGAGAGAGTACAAAGAAGGGCAACAAAACTAATAAATGGCCACAAGGATATTAGTTATGAAGAAAGGTTGCGAGCACTGAACTTATTCTCTCTGGAGAAGAGACGCTTGAGAGGGGATATGATTTAAATTTACAAATACCATACTGGTGACCCCACCGTAGGGATAAAACTTTTTCACAGAAGGGAGTTTAATAAGACACGTGGCCACTCACTAAAGTTAGAATAAAATAATTTTAACCTTAAACTGCATAGAGGGTTCTTCACTGTAAGAGCGGCAAGGATGGGGAATTCCCTTCCACAGGCAGTGGTTTCAGTTGGGGGCATTGATAGTTTCAAAAAACTATTAGATAAGCACCTGAACGACCGCAACATACAGTGATATACAATGTAATACTGACATATAATCACACACATAGGTTGGACTTAATGGATGGAGTTGTGTCTTTTTTCAACCTCACCTACTATGTAACTATGTAACTGTCAGAAACCATGAATCAGACTGAGACAGAAGTACAGTTAAACCTCACTTGTTTAATAAGAATTAAAAAAAAAAGATAAAAAGAGTAAACGAAGTGAAACAAAACCAGAGTTCAGGAACCGGAACGCATAGTCAGACAAGCCAAAACGTCAGGGAGCCAGAGATGAGCATAGTAGAACAGCAAGCAGGATCTGGAGCCGGAAGAAATGTCAGCCAAGCAAGTCTTTAAAAGGAACACAGGAGAGTGTCTCTAGAGATGTGACCAAGGCGAAGGCAGAGATCATCTGGGCTGGACGGCTAAAGTAGGCAGGACTGACGAGCAGGATATCATCAACAGGTGAGTCACTGTGAAGAGATAGGAACTGGCAATTAGCCGACATCTGAGCGGCCAGCTCAGAGAAGGAAGGGCTGAGCCCAGCCCTGACAGTACCCCCTCCTCAATGACCCCTCCCCCTCAGAGGACCACCAGGCTTGAGGGGAAAACGTCTATGGAAAATCACGGAGGAGGACAGGGGCATGTACGTCTAAGGATGAGACCCAAGAGCGTTCCTCTGGACTGTACCCTTTCCTCGGAACCTACGGGAGTCAACAATGGACTGTACTTCATACTCCTTATGATTATCAACCTGTACAGGGTGAGGACAAGTCACCGAGGTGGTAAAGCGGTTGCAGACCAAAGTAATAAGGAGACATGAAAAACATTTGAGATCCTTTTTCTAGAAGGAAGGCCTAATGCGTAAGCCACTGGGTTAATCCTGCAAAGAATACGGAAAGGCCCAATAAACTGATGTGCGAATTTCAGAGAGGGAACACGAAGTCGGAGGTTTGCGAGATGACAGGCAGACTCTGTCCCCAACCTGGTAGGAAGGCGCAGGCAGGCGTCTGCGGTCAGTATGGAGTCAGTACCTATCATTAGAATGTTGCAAAGACTCCTGGACTTGTGCCCAAGTGGAACGAAGACCATGGAGATGCTCCTCTAACGCAGGAATACTCTGCGGAAACAAATGAGTCAGACAACATGAAAGGTTGGAAACCATAGTTCGCCATAAACAGGGACAATCGGGAATCAGAATTCAAGGCACTATTGTGAGCAAACTCTGCCCACGGTAAGAGGTCTGACCAGTTGTTATGATGGTCAGAAGTATAGCAACGTAGGAATTTCTCCACGGACTGATTGGCTCATTCTGCGGTCACATTAGACTGATACGCAGAGAAGAAAGCAAGCTGAATTCCCAACTGTGCACAAAAGGCTTGCCAGAACCGGGACCCAAACTGACTACCCTGTCCGAATCAATCACCCTGGGTAGCCCATGTAAGCGAAAGGTCTCCCAAGCCAGTTCCTTAGAAGTGGGCAACTTCTTAAGTGGAATACAATGAGACATTTTTGAGAACCGGTCAACCACCATAAGGATAACTGTGTTGCCCTGGGTGTTGGGTAACTCCACAATGAAATCAATAGACAGATGGGTCCAGGGCCTCTCTCCATTGGGTATGGGTTGTAGGAGGCCTACTGGAAGGTGTCATGGAGTCTTACTCTGAGCACACACGGAACAGGCAGCTATGAAGGCAGTTACATCAGCACGTAAACTAGGCCACCAGAACTGTTGGGAAATGGCACAAAAGAGTTGATTCTTCCCAGGTTGGCCAACAGCCTTGGGAGAATGGCAAGTCTGGAGCACAGCAGTACGTAGACTCTCTGGAACAAAGCAGCGGTCACAAGGTTTCTCAGGAGGAGCATGAACCTGAGCAGTAAGAATTTTGTCACCCAAAGGAGAAGTGAGACTGGTGCGAACTGTAGCCAGAAAACGATCAAGAGGAACCACAGGAAGCAGAACCGACTCCATCTTGGAAGTGGAGAAAAATTGTCGTGAGAAAATGTCAGCCCTTACATTCTTAGTACCGGGTAAGAATGAGACAATGTAATTGAAACTAGACAAGAAAAGAGCCCATTGTGCCCTTCTGGGAGAGAGGCGTTTAGCCTCAGACAAGAATGTGAGATTCTTATGGTCAGTAAGAATGAGAACCGACACAGTGGTAGCTTCGAGGAGATGTCTCCATTCTTTCAGGGCTAAAATGATTGCTAACAGCTCTCTGCCACAAATCTTGTAATTGCACTCTGCAGGTGACAATTTCTTGGAAAAGTAGCCACAAGGATGTATAGCGTTCTCAGAGGTAGGACGTTGAGACAGAAGGGCGCCAACTCCAGTCTCAGAAGCATCAACCTCAAGGATAAAAGGTAACGTAGGATCAGAATGTGCCAACACAGGAGCAGAAACAAAGGCAGCCTTGAGACTCTCAAAGACCTTAATGGACTCCGGAGACCAACACTGTGGGTTACCGTCCTTTCTGGTCATATCAGTCAGGGGCTTGACCAGATACGAGAAGTTATGAATAAACTTCCGATAATAGTTGGCAAAGCCAAGAAAATGCTGCAGAGGACATAAACCCATGGGTCGGGCCACTGTAGGACTGCTGAAAGTTTCTCTGGGTCCATCGAAAAACCAGCAGTGGAAATTACATAACCCAGGAATTTAACCCGTTCACAATGGAATTCGCACTTCTCCAATTTACAATAGAGATTGTTCTTTCTTAGTTTCTAAAGCACACGACAGACATCTGTGTGGTGGCTCTCCAGAGACTTTGAAAATATGAGGATATCGTCGAGATAAACCACCACACATAATTGCAACAAATCTCGGAGGACATCGTTAAGAAATTCCTGGAAAACTGCTGGGGCGTTACAAAGGCCAAAAGGCATTACAAGGTACTCATAATGGCCTTTTTTGGTATTAAATGCAGTTTTCCACTCATAGAAAGTGATACATGTGTTGTTCCTGATCAAGCTCCCTGTCTGTCTGCCCTGCTAGTTTGGATTTCCTGTGTATGACTTTGGACTGGATTATTCCTTGAACTCAGCCTGCCTTTTACCAGGACTGTCATAGAACCACGTTATACGATCCGCAAGTATCTATTTGCTTTGCTCAGTTCACATCTGCCCTGGTGTGATGGCCAGGCACTATAGCATTGTGTATAAGTCCTGGGGGCAACCGAGTACCGGTAGGCCTGCTTGCCTTATGGGAAGGGGGCTGCTATAGGTGAAGAATACAGTAGCCAGCTATAATGTCTGACCACCTGTGTTGGGGTAGATGTGACAAGAAGTCAGGTGGGGATGACCCTGAAATGCAACGGCTGCTACTCCACGGGTACCGTAATCAGCTGGGTTGCGGTCTGTAGGTACATAGATGCCTTTGACATTAGAGAACCTTCTGATGCATTTTAATCTGTTACTGCTCTACACTGAACTGTTTTGTTTGGTTGCATATGTATCCCAACACTTTATTGTGTAAAAAGTGTGTGTAAAAGTGAAATGAGTCTATTTCAAGGTCTATTTCACGTTTTATATGCTTATTTAACTGCTAACATGGCTGCACAGAGCGTAAGCCTGTTTATATATTTTATCACATTGTCCATATGAGTAGCTAATGCTCTTGGCTGTGTTTACATGCATATTCCCTATTAACTGCTAAAAGTGGTTGTAAACCCACTCCACTTAAAAAAAAAAACCTGCAAAACAAAAAAAAACCTGCAAAACAAAAAAAAAAACTGCAAAACAAAGGCGTAATGAGCAATTGTTTTTACTATGATTTTGCCACGATTTGCATTTTTTTCTTACACTGTATAAAGTTGGTTGCTAAGGAGGGGGTCGGGAAGCCGTCGCCACGTCCTTAACAACTGATGAGTCATCAGCTGTCAGTGGGCTTCCCCGCTGACAGTTGAATGTAAAAAAAAAGAATTGCAGGCTAAAAATATCATGAAAAAAAAAAAAGACAGCATGGGGCCCCCCCAGGTCCATACCAGGCCCTTGGGTCTAGTATGGATTTGGAGGGACCCCCTCACCAAAATAAAAAAAATGGCACGGGGTCCTCCCCAAAATCCATACCAGACCCTTATCCGTGCATGCAGCCCGGCAGGTCAGGAAGGGGAGGGGACGAGCGAGTGCCCCCCCTCTCCTGAACCATACCAGGCTGCATGCCCTTAACATGGGGGGGTGGGTGCTTTGGGGCAGGGAAGCTCTGCACTCCACCCCTTGCCCCCCATGTTGATGGGGACAAGGGCCTCTTCCCGACAACCTTTGCCCAGTGGTTGTCGGAGTCTGCGGGCTTATCCGAATCCCCCAGATCAGGCCTCCCCCCTATGTGAATAAGTATGGGGTACATTGTACCCCTTCTCAGTCACAACAAAAAAGTAGTGTAGTGTGAAAAAATACAGTAGACAGTTTTTGATGAGTCCTTTATTAATAATATCTTCCTCTTCCCTTCTTCTTCCTACGGTCTTCTCCTTCTTCCTCCTTCGGGCTTCTCCTCCTGCTTCTTCTTCCCCTTTATCCTGTCTTTTTTGTCGGGTGGTGTTTTTACTCTGCCGCCGCTTCCGCCGATGACCCCTCCTCCAATGCTGCGTCCCGCTCATCTGTCCGCGCTGATGTCAAGCATGTCTTAAGCCCCATACACACGGTCGGATTTTCGCATGGATTCTGTCCGATCGGACAATGTTGTCGAAAAATCCGACCGTGTGTATGCATCGGGCAGTGTACGTCGGATTGTCCGACGGACAAAGTCCTATCTCCTGCTGGATAGATTTTTGGACAACAAGGTCCGATCACACTAAATCCGATCGTGTGTATGGTAGTCCGACGGACAAAGTGCTACGCATGCTCAGATCACATTACAAGACCAAAGCTATTGGCTACTAGCCTCTACGTAGTCCCGTCGTAGGCAACAAACGTCACCACGTTCAGAATGATCGGATTTTCCGACAACTTTGTCCGACCGTGTGTACGCAAAACCAACATCGGACAAAGTATGACAGACATGATCCGACGGACCTGGTCCTCGGATAATCCGCGCGTGTGTATGGGGCTTTAGATAATAATGGGGGCGTGGCCATCAGATGACATCATCCGAAGGCCCCACCCCCCATGTGACATCACTGCCCGGGGCATGATGGGTCTGTGACATCATCATCTGATGACCACGCCCCCATCGTTATCTAAGACATCCGCGCTTGACATCAGCGCGGATAGATCAGCGGGACGCAGCATCAGAGGAGGGTCGTCGGCAGGCGAGGCAGCAGGGGAAGAAGAACACCAGACAAAAAAGACAGTAGAAAGAAGAAGAGCAGAAGAAGAAGCGGGAGAAGGAGAAGCCCGGAGGAGAAAGATGCAGGAGAAGAAGGGAAGAAGAAGATATTTTTAATAAAAGACTTGTCAAAAACTGTCTACTGTATTTTTTTCACATTACACCATTTTTTGGTGAATGGGTAGGGGTACAATGAGTACCCCATACTAATTTTCACAGAAGGGGAGGCCGGGATCTGGGGGCCCCCTTGTTAATTGGGGCTTCCAGATTCCAATAAGCCCCCCGCCCGCAGACCCCGACAACCACCGGCAAGGGTTGTCGGTAAGAGGCCTTTGTCCCCATCAACATGGGGGCAAAGTACTTTGGGGTGGGGGGTGCTCTCACCCACCCCCCCATGTTAAGGGCATGTGGCCTGGTACGGATCAGGGGGGGGTGCTCACTCTTCCCCTCCTTTTCCTGACCTGCCGGGCTGCGTGGGGGATCCCCTCTGAATCCATACTAGACCCAAGGGCCTGGTATGGACCTAGCAGAACCCCATGAACCGGATTCATCGGTTGTTAGTAACGTGGCCCCCTCCTTAGCAACCAGTTATATACAGTGAATGTACAGCTAAAAAAAAACACCCAAATCGCAAAATGCAAATCGTGGCACAATCGCGTCAAAATCGTGGTTAAAAACGCGGTACTTGCGTTTTGAATGTGTGTCCATTGAAGTCTATTACATGCAAAATGCTGCATTTTGCGGGAAAAAAGTCCCAGACCCTTTCCAAAAACGCAGAGGCACAAAAATGCATTAATGTGAACATGTTCCACATGGACTCATGTTAAAAAAATTCCCTGCGTTTCTGCAAATTGCAAAATGCATCAAGAGACGCATTTATGTGAATCGAGCTTTACAGAAGAATCTTAGTGATTGCAATTCGTAGTAAAGGTAATGTAGGATTTGAATCAAAGCTGTCATGCTCATATAAAATGTAAATAGCGTCAATAAAATATGTTATTCCCTCACCCATGTACTGTATGTACGTGCAAAAACCTTTGGAACCTGATAATGCAATGAAGAAGTAATAAAATTATACATGACTGCATGTTCTGCTTCTGCAATCTAAGCACTGAAAATGTGATCGCTATAGTTTCCAGTCTATGTACTAATTGTTAGCCAGACCTCATTAATACTGTAACTCTCAGTTGTCCATGGCAGTGGTAGGTTTGGTAGTGTTTTTTTTTTTTAGGGGGGGGGTGGCAAAAGCTCCGCCCTGGGCCGCAGCACTAGCCCAACTGCCCCTACCCCCCCGGGCACGGCACTAACACCCCCAGCAAATACCCCCCCACCCGCTGTCTACCGGTCAGTCCTTACCCTGGATGCGGGCGGTGAGAGCAGCGGTCAGGTCTTTATGGAGTGCAAAGCTGATGTGGCCATCTTCCAGTGCATTTGCCCCTGTCCTTAGGTGTGGCGGGCTCAGGGAAAGCTGCTCCAGTGTCCTCTTCTGAAGCAGCTTCCACGGGGCATCTCTTCTCTGCTCCTTCTGGTGCTAGGCGTCCAATAGGATCGCCTGACGTTTTGGCCAATCGGGAAACGGGTTTCATACCCGCTTCCCAATTGGCCGGGAGGAGGATTAGTGTTGCAACAGTGAATATTCATTCACATGGGTGGGCTCTGGATGCAAAACCCAGAGCCCATCCTGTTTGAAGCCTATTAGTACTCTGGCTCTAATCAGGTGCTTTAAAATACACTCCCCGTAATGGTAATTCATGCGCCCGGCGTCCTGAAAGGGGCCAAGGAGCATGGTTAGGGAGGGCGGCAGCAGTTTTGGGGGGGGTGGCACCCATGCATTGGTCGCCACAGGTCCACAGGCTTTTTTATTTGTGTTGTCTGATATTTGGGACTCTATTTTTCACTTTCCTGCTGTTGAGTGAAAAGGTTGACTGCTGACAGAACACTAAAAAGGTACCAGAGTTGCTTGTTTGTTTTGAGGAACCCATTACCAGGCACCCTATATGTCAGGAGGACTTCATTTAGGTTAGAAGCTTGGACAAGCAGGTGTTTTGTATGTTTTGTTTTTTAAGTTTGTTTACTGCCTTGCTAAATAAAAGTGCAGGGCAAACCTGCTTGGACTTATCCTGGGTGACCATGTCTTGTGCATGGTTCACCGATGCTGATACCCCCTTACATTATATATAATAATTTATACTATATTAGCAGAATAAGTCTTTAGAGTAAATTTTATAATTTATAACCCTTTATGTAAAATACATAGTTATCCATCTGCATTCCTAAGTATGTTTATAGGGTTCACCAACATTATCTCTAAGAACATTTCTGTTATCCATGGGCATATTTCTTTTTAATTGATTCCCTGGATGTCAGCTGTAAGGTAGAAAAATAGCTGCATATCAAAAACTTCTACATAGTATATATACTAAAGGGAAAGCACTAAGTAAAGTAATTATCTTTCTGGTAATAAACAGCCATTATAATCCTGGAGACGCAGAACTTAATGCTAAAAGACACTAATGGATTTAGTAGAACAATTTTCACAGATAGAACTTAAATACATGTTACCTGCACATTAGAATTAAATCTGCATACAAAGAACTTCACAAGTACCCCACATGTTTACCATGTAAATTATCCTATTTCTATTTTTTGTGAGATCATAAACTGAATTTTACAACTCAGCTTTCATAAATGTGCTTCAAGGCAAAAGAATAAATCTATAACTATGAAGAGTTTCTTTTTGGCAACCACCCATAATAGAAAGTAAAACATTTGTTTTATAAAACAGGGTTTGGTGACTGGCAGATGCCAGAAGCAGAAAAACTATGCACATTCACCAGGCTAAATTACGGAGAATGGTTCCTGTACACTATTCTAGAATTACAGCTCCCAAGCAGATTGTGATAAGTGTAGTCAGAAGTCAAATCAGGAGCTGCATCAACCACATCATACAGCTTTTTAAACCAAAAACATTCATCATATTGTTTTGATATGAAATGTTATATCAACAAGAAGGTGCAGCATGACTTCTGACCTAATTGGATGCCATTTAAATAGATTATATTGGTTGAACTAGATGGCCTTGGGTCTCTTTTCAACCAGACTAACTATGTAACTACTGTATGTAAGTATATACAGTAGGTAGACTCGCTCTGTTTATGGGTAAATTGCAATAACCTGATTAATCAATTCTAAAGTAAAATATCAGTTTAGCGCTACCCCGTAGGAGCCGCTGGTGAATATGGGTATCTCCCACCCCTGCACAAATTTTCCACACACACTGGAGTCAGGAATAGGTCCTTGCAGCTTTTGTTTTTGTATTTTTATTAGGGAAGTTGAACTTTGGATAGGATAGGGAATAGGGCTATTCTGGGATGCCCACTTGATCAACATAGAATTCTTCAGGGACATAACTATATACATCCAGCATATATACATTTCTCCTCTTCTACCTCCAGCACAATCTTGCTTGTAGAACTACATCTTCCAGGACCAGCTAGCACTTAAAAGGTGATCCAACACAGACTCAGTCAGATCCAGAGCAAGTGCCCTTTGCAGGCGGGGGCCATGGGCCCCTTTGTTAGTGTAGCAGAAAAGAGGTCTTAGTGCTTAGCTGTCCTATTCCTGTGGCTACTGGTCCCAGTATCACCTCTTCGGGCACTGTCAACCCACCTGGCTGCAGCTGCCCCTTTACCTAGCCCTCCTGGCTACTTCTCCACAGTCCTCCCAGTCTGACTCTGCATCCATCCCAGACTACTTGCACCCAGTCCCCTCAGGCATGCCTCTCAGTCCTCTGACTGCAACACTCACCAGCCCTCCTGGGTGTCTTCCTCCCTGGAAATTTGCCCGGCATTGTTCTACTTCTGTCCTCTCCTTGTTCCCATGCTCCCCCTGGTCAGGATCCCGCTGTGTGTCAAGAATAGGGGTCCCTTCCGCACCCGAGCCCAGACCTGAGTTCACCCCCCTCCCCGACTAGGGGGTTATTCTCAAAGGCCTCCGACAGCCTAACACTCCATCTCCATCTTCCACCCAAACATTACTGCCTGCCAACCCATGTGTTGGGGATTGATCAGGGCCCTCATGAATGCTCCAGGCAGCTCTTCCTCCCCTCCACTCCCATCCTTCTAGAACCTTCTGCATGTTTCTAGATGAAGGGGGAGGTCTTAAAGATGCTGCCTGCGAGTCATACTAGCCTCCCTGAGTCACTCAACTGACCCAGATTAACAACAACACAGACTTGGCTGCAACAAAAAACTAGCAAAAAAACACGAGCACTCTATCAACACAGCTAGGGGGTGCTACATCAGTATGTAAAGACAAAAGTTTATTTTTATTTTTGATAAAATGTGAAAGAATTAGATCCTCTGCCAATTTTTAATTGCTACAAAAAAGTTGTGGGCCGCATACACTTTAAATTGCCCATAAAGAAAAGTCACCCAATACATCTGGTTATGGATAGATTTGGAAAAAATGATATGTTCATGGGCAAGATGAATGTTGTCCAACCCACACTAAATATTTCTAACAAAATAAATGTGTTGTGCTGTCTAAAAGTGCATAAACAAAATAAATACGTGCATACAAAAATAACTACTCAAATCATGAATAGCAATAAATTGAATATATATGTGAATAAATAAATAAATAGTTCCAAAAAACATAAAAGTTCATGAAGAAATAATCTCATTGAAGTGCTTGAAAGATCAAAGTGCTCTATTTGTGCCCGTAGAAACAGCTATGGAAATCTTACCAGAAATCTGTAGACCTGTATATAGAAAGTCTAGCTGTGCTTAAGGGCCTCACTGGACATATGGATGGGTCACCACTCAGCTTCAAACAAGAATAGACTAGTCTGCCAGCTGGCTACAAATACCACCATTCAGCAATCCTAAGGCTGACAGCTTGCACCAAAGGATGAATCAAAAAACTCCCAACAGAGTTCAATCCAGGTAATTACATGCACAAAGAAGAGTACTGCTCAATGTGTAACAGTAAAAAAGCAAGTTTATTAAAAGCAAAGCATCTACTAATGCCCCGTACACACGATTGGAGATTCCGCCAGCAAAATCCGATGTAAGCTTTTGGTCGGAAATTCTGACCGTGTGTATGCTCCATCGGACTTTTGCTGGCAGAATTCCCACCAGCAAAAGATTGAGATCAGGTTCTCAATTTTTCGGTCGGAAAATGTTCTGATCGGAAATTCTGATCATCTGTACAAATTCCGACGCGCAAAATTCAAACGCATGCTCTGAAGCATTAAACTTAATTTTCTCTGCTTGTCCTAGTGTTGTACGTTACTGCATTCTTGACGATTGAAATTTCAGAGAACTTTTGTGTGACGGTGTGTATGCAAGCCAAGCTTGAGCGGAATTCCGTCGGAAAAACCATCCAAGTTTGACGTCCACCCAGGATGGGAGATCCACCTTGTGGATGTCATATGTCTATGGCCGGGTAATGAAGTGGTTAAAGGAATTTTGCAATTTTGATGTTTCACTTTAATCATTAAAAAAAGAGCGGCTCCTAGCTGAGCTGAATTTAAACTGTTCTTTTTTTTTCATTGGTACATGTTTTTTCAGGACGATGCCTAACTCCCCATGCTCTTTTTTGACAAATCTTTGCCTGTTAGTCTTATAAATGGCCAGAGTTAAATTTAAAGTTTTGGCTCCCATTGACTTCAAGGAGGATCAGATCAACATTCAGTTTGCTGGTTGTTTCTGGTGGCGATGTTTCCTGTCTTGCAGCAGTAATCCTGAACACCCACCTGTAAGTTTTGAAATAGTAAAATCCAGATTAAATCCAGGTTGCCCCCAAAGAGGTTGGAGCCTTTATAAGGTATCTTGCACCAGTTTGATTTGAAAGAAGATTTGACTTGCCACGGCCTTAGCCATAGTGCTCTTCTTGCAGTGACTGAGGACAACATAGGTCTGAAGGAACATCTGATGACATCAATGGCCTACTAAGTTGCTTTTATGCTCATGGAGAGCAGTAACTATGCGATCCCTGATGAGATTGGCTCTGAGTGCCGCTTAGGTGTTGTTGATCCTCAACTGTTGTTGAAGTCTGAGGAAAGAATTGTTGAGACTGAATGTGTAATTTTCTTTTCTGGGGAACAGCCTAGCAGGCCCGTTATTTAGGCAAGGCTTCATCTCTATTTTTTTTTTCACTCTTCTATATTTGACTTCTTTATTTCCTCATTGAAAGGGTGGGAACCACTGGATTTTTTTAAGGTGGGGAAAGTATCTTTAAAAACTCGCAGGCTGTTCAACCAGATCCTCTCAAATCACATATTCGTCACCTGTGCAACACTTCTAACATTTTTGGTTGGTGCACCACCTTCACCCATTGGTGTGGCAATACTTTCACCCTTTCGAAAAACTTCTTTGTCATATGAGGTCATAACAGGCTCAGAATGCAAACAGTGTCCCAGGATCTGTTCCAGTCAATCCTTCAACTCTCCAACTTCTCACTCTCATGGCCCGTACACACGCTCGGATTTTTCAATGACCAGTTCCGTCGGATCATTTCCGTCAGAATTTGTCCGATGCTGGTGTTGCGTACACACGGTCGGACAACGTTGTCGGAATTTCCGGTCTTCAAGAACGTCGTGACGTAAGTCGTCTTCCACGAGACTAGAAAAGGGAAGTTCAGCACCACGTCCCGCACCCGTTGGGCTCCTTCTGCTGATTCCGTGTTTATCGCAAGTAAGTTGAAGTTTGGGGACTTACGATTCGCGCTTCTCAGTTTTGTGACCCAGATCGTTACTGCTCTTCAGTTTGTGCTTGTCGTGCGTATCTGTTTATTAGTGCGTGAGTCAGTTCGCATTTGTTGGTCATTGCGGCCTATATCTTGATATAGGACGCTTTGATTTTCACTGCTTATTGTCTGCTTGTTTCTGGTATTCATTTCGTTCTTTCAGGCCTTGCTGTTTATCGGTGCTTTCTGTTTGTCCGTTCTGACCAGCCGACCGTTTGTGAGCGATGTTTCCCATACGTACTTGTCACCGAGTTCCTGCTGTACGCAGAATTGGTGTCTGGCTTTTAGCTTTGAGCCAAGACCCGTCCATGAACAGAGTGACGAGGAGTATGTGGACCAAGAATTGGTTGCTTCAGCGTGATCAGTTCTCGCACATGCCTTTGCTTCGTGAGATCCGGGAGAATAATCCTGATGATTTCAGGAACTTTCTCCGGATGACGGACCCCGTTTTTCACCGTCTTTTGGCTTTGCTGACCCCTTTTATCAGCCGGCAGGATACCTGCATGAGACAAGCCATCACTCCGGAGCAGAGGCTAGTTGCCACGTTGAGGTACTTGGCGACAGGGAGAAGCCTTCAGGATCTGAAGTTCTCCACAGGTATCTCTCCCCAGGCCCTGGGAATCATTATTCCAGAGACCTGTTCTGCTATAATCCAGGTCCTGCAGGAGGACTATATTAAGGTAACATTTCTCCTTTACTATTCCCTTCTATGTATGCTCTGTTTGCTAATGTCTTGTATTTTTGACCTCCTTCCCTAATTACCATGATTGCAATATGCTCTAATATGCTGTGCCCCTTTTCTCCTTCCTGCATTTTTCCCTTCACTTACCTCCCCAGCATGCTCTTCTGGCCCAATAGACACCTATGGCCTAGTCCCTTAAGCAATGTATTTTGTCTGCTGCATAGTATTGTTTTCCCCCAAACACCCCCTAAAATATGCACAAACGTTTGCTGTGTGTTTTACTTCATGCAGAGCCCCCTTTGTTTCCCTTTTTTTGGGGGGGGGTGCCAAACTCATTAGGAACCCCCTCCCCCAACTTCTCTGTCAGATGCTACCAATCCTCTATCTGCTGGCTTTCCCAAGGTCAATACACACTATATACCTACCTCTTTATAGTGGCCATCTTTAGGGATGAATTCAGCAAAGCATGTAGTGCAAGGGGCTGGCTCCCTACTTTCCATTTCCTCTTTTTTCGGGTTCTTTCCCTCCTATTAGCTTGCTAGGTAATTGCAGAATGTCAAAATGTGCTTCACTTTTTTTTTTGGGGGGGGGGGGGGGGTGGGATTTGGAATGTTCTTTTATGTTTCCTGTGGGCTGCCAATAGTGTTAAGATAAGGAGGGTCTGGCCAAACTAGCACACATTATTGAGCCATTTGGCAATCAATGAAGTGCAGAGGGTTACCTGTCTAACCCCCCCCCCCCAAACCCCTAGTTATTGTCAATGGCCCATCAGAAGTGGGGGGGATTGATGGGGGGTGAGTAATCTGCTAGGGGGACCCTTTACTTTTGGGTGCAAATACTTTCAAGCTTACAATTTAAAAGTCTGATCTTGTTCCAAGATGTTAGTGTCTAATCTGCTTGCAATGTTTATGTGCAAAGTGACAAAAAAATGTTTCTTGTTTCACTCCACAGTTCCCTTCCACGCCACAGGAATGGCAGACTGTGGCCTCCCACTTTGCCAGCCGTTGGGACTTTCCTAACTGCGGAGGTGCAATTGATGGGAAACACGTCCGCATCGTCCCACCCCCCAACTCGGGGTCCTACTATTATAATTACAAGGGGTTTAATAGTGTAGTGATGTTGGCGGTGGTGTCGGCGACATACGAGTTTTTGTATGTGGACGTGGGGATGAAGGGCCGGATCTCGGATGGTGGTGCCATTGCGCACACAGAGTTCTACTGGCGTCTCCAGAGTGGCAGTCTGTGCTTGCCACCTCCAGAGGAGAATGCTGAAGGACTCCCCTTCGTCTTTGTCGCAGATGAAGCGTTTGCGCTGACTCCCCATCTGATGAGGCCCTTCCCGATGAGGACCCTCACCCCAGACCAGAGGGTCTTCAATTACAGGCTGTCGAGAGCCCGCAGAGTGGTGGAGAACACCTTCGGGATCCTGGCCAGCCGCTTCCGCCTGTTTTTGACGGCTATTAACTTGGCGGAATACAAACTCAACCACATAGTTCTTGCCTGCTGCATATTGCACAACTTTTTGAAAAGACACAACAGCAACTATGTGGTGCCCGTTGGCCCAGATGTGGAAGGGCCTTCCAATGCTGACCTCACAGCCCTTCAAGCGGCACGTCCAGGCTTGCCCCCTCTAAATGCCCGCGAGGTCCGCAAGCAATATATGGACTACTTTGTGGGTAGGGGGGCCATTGCTCTGCCTGATGATGTGTGAGAGGCATTTTTTAATAAATATATATTTTAAACAAACCTATGATTTCTTGTCATTTCCTGCTTTGTGTTTTTTGTAGATGTATTCTAGCTTATTTGTGATCGAAATTTTTGCCCTTTAGCTTCAACAGTGGGAATGCACTTTCTGGGCAAAAGGAGGTAACAGTCTCTACTTCCCAAAAAGAATCTTCTCATGTTGTGTGTGTGATACCTAATCTTTTGTCTAGAGAAGGTTTGTAGTGCATAACTGACACCCAAAATACTCCTTTTCATCACCATGACAGAAATGTGTGTATTCACAAAAATGGTGTGCTACGTGTTTTCGTACCAAGCACAGCGGGTGTCATTTACATAAGCCAAATCCACTATGCTCTCCAAGTGCACTGCAAAAGTGCCCTGGAAAATACACTTGCAGTGCAAACTGGAATAGCCTTTAGTAAATAACACCCATTGCCCCCCCAAATCCTTTACTTTTGACATAAATAATGCTTTTGTGTTTTTAAATAAGGAAGCCACACATTTTTTACATTAAAAAAGTTTACTTACAACACATTCACAAGTGCCTTTCAAAACTTCTTGGCAAAACTGACAAGATCTTGGTTCTTTCGAAAATTGTTTACTAACATTCCGCATTTGTTAAAACCAGGCATGGAGTAAAACAGAACAGACTGAACATAGGAACTTGCAAAGTTCAACTTTCTAAAGTGAAGACAAGATCAGACATGACTCAAAGTGTTCAAAGTGTGTTTGATCTTGCCTTCATCACATGGGGTGTCACCCCTGGAAAATGGAAATTTAGAACATGCACACAATTTGGGTCTCAAAATGGACATTAGATGGTAAAACACATGCCTAGAATGTTCAAAAGTGCAATTTCCCATCATGGGGATCAATGGACGTGTTTTGGGGGTGCAACCCCTTCACCACATCCACTTTTGTAGTTAGTAAAGTGGTTGCACCCCCAAAACGTTGTCATTCATCCACCATGATGGGAGCTAGCACATGTTGACACAATGTAGTGGAGAGGGGGAGGATGGAGCGCCGACGACAGCTAGTGATAAGCGAGTATGGGGGGTCACAGATGGAGTGACACTGAGGGTGGGTGAGAGAGAGTGGGGGCTGAAGAGGAGAAACACTGTGATGTGTTTTTTTTGGACAGTTTTTTTTCTCAGTCCAGGAGTAACAGTGTGTGCTTGTAAGATGCGGCAGCCGGCTCCATAGAGCAGAAGAGACTCTGGTGTAGAGGAGAAAAAATAGAGAAAGAGCAGCGCGTGTAGTGGGTCCGATTACAGTGGGAACTGTATGTGAAATTAAAAAGAAAGTATGTACTCACACTTTGTTTAAAAATATCAGGCACGTAGCGGTATCTTTATTTTGTCTGAAGTCCTCGGCCTTCCTCCGGTGTCATGGCTATAGTGGGGAAACGCACCCTGGTCCCTTGCGTCTCGTGGTTTCAAGGTGAGTGCGTCCCAGGATAGGCACGTCAGCAGGATTGATGACGTTGGATGCGTGGTTGGAAGCGCTCGCGTTCGGAGCATGCGTGCTCCTTCATCAGGCGGTGTAAACAGCCGCAGCTTGTAGACACATATTTATAGTGGGTGAAGGGGAAAGGGGGAGTGTGAGAAAAAAAAAATTAATGGGGGCGGTATCTATCTTTATACTTTAAAAACTTTAAAAAAACTTTAAAATTGGCCAGTGTTGTGAGAAGTTTAAAAGGATCATTCATGTTTGGTAACATAATTTGTGCTGAGATGTTGTGACTGTTAAAAACATGTATAGCAAGAGCGGGGGGAGGGAAAGGTGATGATGTGGAAGCAATCATGAGGAGGGGGAGGGAATGTGAGTGTGGGCGGGACTGGGAGAGAGAGGGCTGATGGGGATTGTAGTTTGGTGGGTAAATATATTATAGAATGACAGTGGTGTGGATGAGGTGAGGAATAAAAATAAAAAGGAAGGATGGAAAAAGGGGTGAGAGATGATGTTTGGAAAATGGAGGATATATTAGTTATATATAGGGGAGAGTTTATAGTATGCATGAAATAATGTGGGCAATTGGAGTTTGCTGCAGAATGGAGATATAGATGTGATCAGAATGAGAAAGAAAAGGAAGTGATTAAAATGCTGTATTAAAGAGCTGTATTAAAAAATATATATAAAATCTGTATAAGTAAAATTTATATGAAAGTTATGTATAACAATATATAAAAAATAAATAAATAAATAAATAAATAATAATTTAAAAAAAAGGTGTTTTTAGATAAAAAGGAAAAATTCCATGAAAGTGTACAGTGATGTGAAAAAGTGTTTGCCCCCTTCCTCATTTCCTGTTCCTTTGCATGTTTGTCACACTTAAGTGTTTCGGAACATCAAACCAATTTAAACAATAGTCAAGGACAACACAAGTAAACACAAAATGCAATTTGTAAATGAAGGTGTTTATTATTAAAGGTGAAAAAAAATCCAAACCATCATGGCCCTGTGTGAAAAAGTGATTGCCCCCCTTGTTAAAACATACTATAACTGTGGTTGTCCACACCTGAGTTCAATTTCTCTAGCCACACCCAGGCCTGATTATTGCCACACCTGTTCACAATCAAGGCATCACTTAAATAGGAGCTGCTTGACACAGTAAGGTCCACCAGAAGATCCTTAAAAGCTACACATCATGCCGAGACCCAAAGAAATTCAGGAACAATTGAGAAAGAAAGTAATTGAGATCTATCAGTCTGGAAAGGGTTATAAAGCCATTTCCAAAGCTTTGGGAATCCAGCGAACCACAGTGAGAGCCATTATCCACAAATGGCGAAGACATGGAACAGTGGTGAACCTTCTCAGGAGTGGCCGGCCGCCCAAAATTACCCCAAGAGCGCAGCGACGACTCATCCAAGAGGTCACAAAAGACCCCACAACGTCCAAGGAACTGCAGGCCTCACTTGCCTCAGTTAAGGTCAGCGTTCATGCCTCCACCATCAGGAAAAGACTGGGCAAAAATGGCCTGCATGGCAGAGTTCCAAGGAGAAAACCACTGCTGAGCAAAAAGAACATCAAAGCTCGTCTCAATTTCTCCACAACACATCTTGATGATCCCCAAGACTTTTGGGACAACATTCTGTGGACCGATGAGACAAAAGTGGAACTCTTTGGAAGGTGTGTGTCCAAGTATATCTGGCGTAGAAGGAACACTGCATTTCAGAAAAAGAACATTATACCAACAGTAAAATATGGTGGTGGTAGTGTGATGGTCTGGGGCTGTTTTGCTGCTTCAGGACCTGGAAGACTTGCCGTGATAAAAGGAACTATGAATTCTGCTGTCTACCAAGAGATCCTGAAGGAGAATGTCCGACCATCTGTTCGTGTACTCAAGCTGAAACGGACTTGGGTTCTGCAGCAGGACAATGATCCTAAACACACCAGCAAGTCCACCACCGAATGGCTGAAGAAAAACAAAATGAAGACTTTGGAGTGGCCTAGCCAAAGTCCTGACCTGAATCCTATTGAGATGTTGTGGTATGACCTTAAAAAGACCGTTCATGCTCGAAAACCCTCTAATGTAACTGAATTAGGACAATTCTGCAAAGATGAGTGGGCCAAAATTCCTCCAGGACGCTGTAAAAGCCTCATTGCACGTTATCGCAAACGCTTGGTTGCAGTTGTTGCTGCTAAGGGTGGCCCAACCAGTTATTAGGTTTAGGGGGCAATCACTTTTTCACACAGGGCCATGATGGTTTGGATTTTTTTTCACCTTTAATAATAAACACCTTCATTTACAAATTGCATTTTGTGTTTACTTGTGTTGTCCTTGACTATTGTTTAAATTGGTTTGATGTTCCGAAACACTTAAGTGTGACAAACATGCAAAGGAACAGGAAATGAGGAAGGGGGCAAACACTTTTTCACACCACTGTATACACATGTAAAAAGACGTATATACATATATATATATATATATTATATATATATATATATATATATATATATATATATATATATATATATATATATATACATACATACATATACATATATATATATATATATATACATATATATATATATATATATATATATATATATATATATATATATATATATATATATATACATACATACACATATATACACATACATACACACATATAAAAACAGGTGCAATGGCGCCTAGTTTCAGGAAATATATGTAGATGATAGGGGGAAAATTTAAGAGATGGAAATGGTGTGATGGGGGAGGGAAGTGACGCTTGCTCTGAAGAATGTTGGTGACTGGAAAAAATAATAAGAAGAAGAAGAAAGGGGGGGGGGGGTTGGGAGTTTTTTTGGTTTATTAGAGATTTTTTGCAAGCATGTATATATATATATACACACACACTTTACACAGGGCTGGTCCTTTGGAGTGGGTGAGGGGTGTTTCGAAGAAGGTGGTGGGGTATTTTTGTGCGGGGGGGGGGATTTTTGGGGGAGGGGAGAAAAAGGGAGATGGGGACAACGAGTGGTGGCTAAAAAATGGAGGCTAAAAAATGGAGTGGATTTCGATCTCCTCGTTGAGTCCTTCTGGCTTGAGACTGTCCAGGGTGTAGATCCAGAAGGTTTCCCTCTCACATAGACGTTTGATGCGTTCTGCTCTAGGGAAAGTGTCAGGGATGGTTTCTATGGCCCAAACATGTAGGCCATTGGTGGAGTCTTGGTGGAATTCCGTAAAATGTCTTGGGATAGTCAGGTTCTTCTTTTCCTCGATCGATCGTCTGTGTTCGCCAAATCTTTTTCGTAGTGTTCGGGTAGTGTGGCCTACATAGAGTAGGTTACATGGGCAGGAGAGACAGTATACTACGAATTCCGTAGAGCAGTTGTAGAATTGGTCAAGTTTGTAAGTTTGTTCTTTTGTGGTAAAATGTTTCTGTTTGTGTTAAACAAATTTGCATGTAAGACAGTTGTATTTTCGGCATTGGTACATGCCTTTGACTTCTAGAAAAGTGGTTGTGCGATTTGAATTGTTTTTTCGCGTCTTCAATTTACTGGGTGCTATTTTTCCTTTTAGGTTTTGTGCTCTTCTGTATGTAATTTTCAGTTTTTCGTCCAGACTGTCTTTGAGGTGGGGGTCTTCTCGTAGTATGCCCCAGTGTTTGTGGAAGATTTTTTCAATTTTTCTGTGTTGTGTATGAAATTGAGTGATGAATCTAGGCGCTCGGGAAGATGTGATGGGTGATGGTTTGTTTGATCTTGGTACTTCGCTGAGAAAGTGATTGTAGGCATCATTGACTAGGGTGCTGGGGTATCCTTTTTCTGAAAATTTCTTTTTGAATAGTGTGCTTTGTTCTGTGTAATCTTCTAGGCGGGTGCAGTTGTGTTTTAGGCGGCAGAATTGGCTTTTTGGTATGTTCGAAATCCATCTTGGATGATGGCAGCTTTGAAAATGGAGGTAGGAGTTGCCTGCGGTGGGTTTGGTGTAGTTTTTAGCGTGAGTAAGGTTGTTGGAATGACTGAGTTCTAGGTCCAAGAAGGCTAAAGTGTCTGGATCACAAATGGAAGTGAAAGACAGGCCTAGGTTGTTGGCGTTACAATAAGTGACAAAGGTGTCTGCTTGAGGCCGGGAGCCGTCCCAGATGATGACGATGTCATCAATGTATCGGCCAAAGTAAACTATATGTTTGGAAAAGGGGTTATTGTTCCAAAATTGAGTGATGTTCCCAGAGGCCCATGGTCAGGTTGGCGTAGCTAGGTGCAAAATTTGCCCCCATGGCTGTGCCTTGTGTTTGCAGGTAGTGTTTTTGTTCAAATAGAAAGTAATTGTGGGTCAGGCAGAATTTGGTGGTTTCTATAATGAATTCTGCCTGTCTTGAGTTGATGTGAGGGTTTTGTGAGAGGAAGTACTCATCTCTGTTTTGCAGGACAATTCCGCCCCCTTTGTCGGCGGTTTTTATGACAAGATCTGTGTTTTGGGTGAGGGCTTTGAGGCATTCCCTTTCTGATGCTGTGAGGTTATGATTGTGTGTGAATGCCGGAGTGTCAAAGGCATGTACCAATGCCGAAAATACAACTGTCTTACATGCAAATTTGTTCAACACAAACAGAAACATTTTACCACAAAAGAACAAACTTACAAACTTGACCAATTCTACAACTGCTCTACGGAATTCGTAGTATACTGTCTCTCCTGCCCATGTAACCTACTCTATGTAGGCCACACTACCCGAACACTACGAAAAAGATTTGGCGAACACAGACGATCGATCGAGGAAAAGAAGAACCTGACTATCCCAAGACATTTTACGGAATTCCACCAAGACTCCATCAATGGCCTACATGTTTGGGCCATAGAAACCATCCCTGACACTTTCCCTAGAGCAGAACACATCAAACGCCTATGCGAGAGGGAAACCTTCTGGATCTACACCCTGGACAGTCTCAAGCCAAGAGGACTCAACGAGGAGATCGAAATCCACTCCATTTTTTAGCCTCCATTTTTTAGCCACCACTCGTTGTCCCCATCTCCCTTTTTCTCCCCCTCCCCCAAAAATCCCCCCCGCACAAAAATACCCCACCACCTTCTTCGAAACACCCCTCCCCCACTCCAAAGGACCAGCCCTGTGTAAAGTGTGTCTATATATATATATATATATATACATGCTTGCAAAAAATCTCTAATAAACCAAAAAACCTCCCAAGCCCCCCCCCTCTTCTTATTATTATTATTATTATTATTTTTACCAGTCAACAACAGTCTTCAGAGCAAGCGTCACTTCCCTCCCCCATCACACGTTTCCATCTCTTAAATTTTCCCCCTATCATCTGCATATATTTCTTGAAACTAGGCGCCATTGCACCTGTTTTTATATGTGTGTATGTATGTGTATATATGTGTATGTATGTGTATATATATATATGTATGTATATGTATGTATGTATATATATATGTATATACGTCTTTTTACATGTGTATATATATGTACACTTTCATGGAATTTTTCCTTATTATCTAAAAACACCTTTTTTTTTTTTTTTATAAATTTTTTTTTTATATATTGTTATACATAACTTTCATATAAATTTTACTTATACAGATTTTATATATATTTTTTAATACAGCTCTTTAATACAGCATGTTAATCACTTCCTATTCTTTCTCATTCTGATCACATCTATATCTCCATTCTGCAGCACACTCCAATTGCCCACATTATTTCATGCATACTATAAACTCTCCCATATATATAACTAATATATCCTCCATTTTCCACCCATCATCTCTCATCCCTTTTTCCATCCTTCCTTTTTATTTTTATTCCTCACCTCATCCACACCACTGTCATTCTATAATATATTTACCCACCAAACTACAATCCCCATCAGCCCTCTCTCTCCCAGTCACGCCCACACTCACATTCCCTCCCCCTCCTCATGATTGCTTCCACATCATCACCTCCCCCCCCCCCCCCCCCCCGCTCTTGCTATACACGTTTTTAACAGTCACAACATCTCAGCACAAATTATGTTACCAAACATGAATGATCCTTTTAAACTTCTCACAACACTTCTAATACATGATCAGCGTTGGCCAATTTTAAAGTTTTTTTTTTAAGTTTTTAAAGTATAAAGATAGATACTGCCCCCATTAATTTTAATTTTTTTTCCCACACTCCCCCTTCCCCCTTCACCCACTATAAATATGTGTCTACAAGCTGCGGCTGTTTACACCGCCTGATGAAGGAGCACGCATGCTCCGAACGCGAGCGCTTCCAACCACGCATCCAACGTCATCAATCCTGCTGACGTGCCTATCCTGTGACGCACTCACCTCAAAACCACGAGACGCAAGGGACCGGGGTGCGTTTCCCCACCATAGCCATGACACCGGAGGACGGCCGAGGACTTCAGACAAAATAAAGATACCGCTACGTGCCTGATATTTTTAAACAAAGTGTGAGTACATACTTTCTTTTTAATTTCACATACAGTTCCCACTGTAATCGGACCCACTACACTCAGAGTGGCGCTGCTCTTTCTCTCTTTTTTCTTGTTGACACAATGTGTGCATCTTCCAAATTTGCCACAGTTCTTAAGTTTCAAATGTTGTCACAAACTGCCACAAATGTGTGATAATTACTTGGTGCGTTTTCAGATTTTACCTAAAACATCAATGATGTTCTTCAATTTTTGTTGAACATCATTGATGTTTTTCTTTATCTCATCTAGATCTCGATTGCACACCATTATCTCCCCGATGAGTACGTGTGCACTTTCAGTGGTAAAGTGTGATTCTTCTTCCACAACATCCACATCACCTAAAAACACAAAAAAAAATGTCTCTTGGAAATGAGGCACACATACATTTATTAGCTTACCAGTAGCTGTGTTCTCCCACACTCACCTGTTGTGGTGACAAGTTCTCCAAGTTCGATGATCTCTCCTTCCTCCTCCTCCTCGTCTGCTTCTGGTCTTTCCCCTTCTTTGGGAGGTGTGGGTTTCCTGGTGTCCTCAGACGTCCCGAGTCTTCGCTCCCTATGAGAATGTACAAAAGGAAGATTTAGCACAACAATCTATTGAGGCCAGAAATAGGAAATGTCAAACATTGCTTGAAAGTGAGGGACAATATTTTTGGTTGGCCAGTTTCAAATGACAACAACATGAATGTAGTCACTTTGTAAAGGTGCTAAACTTACTACCTTTTTGGTGGAAGTTTGTCTGATGGAGACACCCCTCTAGTATCCACTGGAGCACATGTGTGGAACAGCATAATAAAAAGGGCGTTTGGGTGTCCCAGCACTAGCACTAAAAATCCAAACACATGGAGCAGTATGCAAGCAAGAAATCAAACACAAAACACAACTACTTACCTTTTTGAAGAACTCGCTTGATCTTTCTGTACTGATTGGGCTCCCTCAGTTTCAGGTCTGACCAGCGTTTCCTCAGTTGCTCCTTGGATCGTTGTACCCCAAAATTATTGTACAGCCTCCTCACAACTTTAGACATGATCTTGGCCTTTCTGACATTTGGGTTGAGGTAAGGCCCATACTTCCCATCATAGTCGCTCCTCTTCAATATGTCCACCATCTCCAACATTTCTCCAAATGACATATTGGAGGCCTTAAATTTCAGCCTCCGGGATCGGGACGTTTCTGCCTCCGGCCTTTCCTCGTCCTCCTCCTCGTTGCTGCAATATTTGGGGCGCACCTGCTGTGTCCCCGCCATGTGCTCTCCACACTGCGCCGTAAAGAGAAGGGGTGGGGAATAGACGAGAAAGATCGTCAGGGGCGGGCGGAGTTTCACGCATGCGCACTGTATATAAAACGTCACACGCATGTGTCGTAGCGACGATCTGTGAGATGAGGGGAGAGAAAGCTCACGCACGAGACGAACGCTAGAACGAAGGTACAATTTGACGTTGGTACATAACTAGCCTAGACTGATTAGACCTTGAGGCTTATTTATGGAGAAGATTAGGAGAGTTTAGCCTGACATTATTTATAGTGTTTTTTGTGTGGTGTTGTGTCTTGCAGAGATTATGGAGGGCTTCAACCATGTGAGTTTTCTCCCCCTCTTCATTGATAAGTATAGGGAAATGACCCTATTATGGCAGGCTAAACACCCAGATTACAGCAACAAACCAAAGAGGTACGCAGCCATGAAGAAACTTGTGGAATTTGTAAAGCCAAGGATGCCCACGGCAACCGTGGAGAAGTTAAGACTCAAAATTGGTAGCCTGAGGAGTACCTATTTCAGGGAGTGCAATAAGGTCCTGGAGTCCCAAGCACCTGGAGCTGCAGCAGATCAGGTCCATGTCCCCAAGCTCTGGTACTATGACAGGCTCCATTTTCTCAAAGACCAGACTGATGTCAGGGAGTCACTCTCGACTCTTCCTTGCATGCGTCCTTCCACGCAGGCCACCCCTGATGAGGCTTCCGAGGAGCAACCTGGGCCTTCCAGTCTGGAAAAGGTGGAGGAGCCCAGCTTGAGCCAGGTATAGTAGTTTTGGAACCATTTTTGTGAAAAATGAATGATGTTCACTTAATTCAGGATCCACAATTGCTTAGTTCCTAACGTGTTTGACATATCAACGGACAGTAGTGTTGGAGACATTTGGGGCAAGAATATAAACTGCAGGGCTGAGAATTGTATGGTTTTCTATTTGTAAACATTTTGCAACAGTCACTAGATGAAAATTGTGTGTGTTTGATGAACAAATAACTCAAACTATGTCCCTTTTTCATACACAGGAAGACCTCAGCCAGGAGGTGGCTGTGGAATGTGGCAGTCAGGAGGAGGAAGGGGTTAGTGGCAGCCAAGAGGTGGGTAGTGGCAGCCAAGAGGGGGGTAGGCCGAGGAGCCTGACTGTCTCCCAAGTCCCTCCACTCCGTCTTCCCTACAAAAGGGCGAGAAGGGGGGGTGAGGTGGGAGAGTCAGCGCTCCGGCTGATCAGAGAGGCTTCAGCCTCCCTACATGCCACACCCACCTACGAGGAGGCCTTTGGCTCCTTGGTTGCCACTAAAATGAAGGATATGGAGGCGGGGCAACGCAGCATGTGTGAGGATGTCATCCTCAAGGTCCTAAATAAGGGGATGGCTGGGGGTATGACCACACTCACACATGTTTGCGATAGTGACCATGCTCCGCCTCCTCCTCCTCCTTCTGCCACCCCACCAGCACCACAGCCACAGCGTGCAAGGAAGCGTGGAAGGAAGACAAGAGAGTGATGACCTGGATTCAGTCTGGTCTGAGAGAAGATGGAGCCTCTCGTAGTACCAGAGCCTGGGGACCTAGATGGCATCTGCTGCAGTTTTGGATGTTTTGGACTTCAGGACCAGATAGCACTCCCTTATTATTAAGATAGGTACTCCTCAGGCCACCAATTTTTGAAGATTAAAAAATGATGTTTGCCGTGGGTGTCCAAGGCTTTGCTAATTCCCCAAGTTTCTCCATCGCTGCGTTCCCTTTTGGTTTGTTGCTGAGACCTAAATAAAGGTATTTTTGAGTTCAAAAAATCATTGCCTATGTGTTTTACTTTTCTACAATGACAGTTTATTTGTGAGTAGGCAGGTACATTTCACAAATAATAAAGTCCAATTAACAAGGGGCACCAACAACAAACAAACTCCTAGTAAATTTAAGCAACAAATACAAATGATAATAATGTTGTTTTGCTAAGTTAAGACACACAACCCCCCTCAAAAATCTAAATAAATTATCCAGAAAATATGTATTCCAAACAAAAAATAAAAAATGACAAATCATCCAAAAAATATAACAAACATTCTTTTACGATCTGACGAAAAATAAACATCTAGCCAAGAAATCCTGAAAAATAATAAATAAATACGTTTGTTAGAAGTGAGTGTGAATAGGAGCAGCTAAAACACGTCATTCTTCTTGCATTGTAAAGAAAAAGAGAATGCGCTGCATTAAAGACATTTTAACATTGCAGCGTGGCGAATGTGCTGTGTCAATTAGGAACGGTAGTTTTACCTGACCGAGCGCTTCCGTCACAGAATTTCTTCTGAGCATGCGTAGCACTTTGTCCGTCGGACTACGCTACACACGATCGGAATTGGTGTGATCGGACTTTGTTGTCGGAAAATTTATAGAGCAGGAGATAAAACTTTGTCCGTCGGACAATCTGATGGAAAATGTCCGATGGTGCCTACACACGGTCGGAATTTCCGACAACATTGTCCGATAGGACAGAATCCATCGGAAAATCCGACCGTGTGTATGGGGCTTCAGACTAATTCCAGTCCCATTATTTCCTCAATAAAACTTTAAAACACCATAGTGCTCTCCGCTAATTATTTTATTAAAATCACATTGTTAAAAACACTTACATGGACTTATAGAGATCAAACACCTTGCATCATCTATGTCATAATTCCACTGTGTACAAGGCGATTAATGCTCAGCTCCTCTGCGCCCTCCTTTGCCTCCCCACAGATAGTAATATTATCCCGTTATCTGGTGTGATGACATCACATAGAAAACTGCCTTACGTGTTATGTCCAGGAAAAAGGACTTCATCAGAAACTGGGGAACCATCTGTTATGACACTTCTTTTATACCCTCCCTTAGTTGCCATAGAAACTGATAAACAGACCACAATTTCCTGTGCGTCATATCTCCAATCTGGACAGCTCTGATTACATAGCAAGCAAAAAACAAAGTTGCTTCCTAATCGACTTGTGTATTTCTCCCCAAAAAATTACTGCCTATGTAAAAGCACAGCCACTCTCTATTGCATAAAAATGGCTCTATATTTCTGTGCCACTATAACTTTTCATTCATCTGTGAATTCCTACATATAGGATACATCTGTGCACATAATAGAAAAAAAAACTAATATGATAAAATTAAATCAAACTGTTAGGTTTAATCTAAAATGTTAAAATTATTTATATGACTCCATAAAATCAACATAATCATATAGACTCTTAATATATTGAAGTAACTCATATCCCTAATTATAAAAGACCTTATGATATATTACCACCCTCAGTCATTTCTGATAAAACTATTAATATCAAATTCTTTATTCAGACCTTTAGGAATCTAGAGGTATGCCCATGAAACCCACAGGAGCATTCAAGCATATAGATCGCCCCTTCTGTGGAATGTGAAATAAAGATCCTAATCTGAAATGTGTTTCATACAGGTTTGGCAATAAAATAATTTCTTCTTACCTTGGATGTCACAACACCTGCCACATAAATAGAATCCTTTATGATTAAATAATGAAAAGGATGGTGCTTTAGGTGGATCTATGTAATTTATTACTAGGTTACTTCTTGGAGTGGGGGCCCTTCTAGAGATACATTTGGGAACTCTGGCAACATAGGTCCCAAAATGTCATCCTTCCTCAAGATCGGCTAATACTTTATGATACTCTTTACCTTTATACCATCTCTTCTATTATTTTCTTATACTATGGGATCAAACAAAAAAAACTTTTTTACGCTCCAGGTGCGGACATATTTTGTAAATTCACATATGTTTTGAAAGTTTTTACATTTTTTCTGTGGGTAAATTTCAGACGTTTATCAAGTACTCCCAGATCCTCCTTATAGAAAGTTTTCCAACTTAGATTGCAGATGCGATCCCCTAGTGAAGATGTTTTCTTTTGATGCCTCTTTCCTGCTCTTCCCCCTCTTTTTATTTCCTCCACATTTTCCCTGGCCCTCATATAATATGGATTTTTTTCTCTCCTAGGCAGGAAACCCGTCTCTAAAAAAAGGGGTCTTGGGGATCTGTCTAAAACATAATCTCATATATTCCTTGAAGAGGGGATATATCTTGTACAGGAACCCCAGAAAAAAAACTTCCTCCACCTCTGTCTCTAACCATTTTAGTCTTTGCCAATCCATCTGGCCTAATCTAAACCTTCTGCTTGGTGATCTTTGTTCTTTTAAAGTCCATCCTCCATTAGACATTTTGGGTGTGCTATCTTTCTCAAAGTATTTTACATTGGGTGTTTAATCCTCTAATTCATTTGGGGCTGTCTTTAACTTCATGTCTTCAGGGCCGTCTTTAATATTGATTGGACCCTGGGCAAAACCTCTCTTGCGCCCCCCCCCCCCCATGCAGTTTTGCTCTCTACCTGCTCTGAGACATACAATAAATAGCAGCTAGACTCAAAATCAGTTTCCTGAATCAGATCAAGCTGATTTTGTGATTGGTTGCCAGAGGTTACAGTGTATTATTACCGCTCACTGACTGGTTGCTAGAGGTTACAGCACACATTACGGCTTACTGATTAGTTGCTTGAGGTTACAGCACATGATTTCTGCTTGTTTGTTAGAGATTATTGTGGATATGACCTTAGGGGGGGCATGATATACATATCAATGCTGCTGGCCTCTGCTATTTACATATCAATGCCGCCGGCCTCTGCTATTTACACAAGAATGCCAGTAATTTACATGTAAACACAGGGTCTGCAGGTGAGTCATTGTACACAACAATAGGGCAGAGCATTTGTAGCAGCACTTCACACTGAGATATTGGGATACAGCACAGGACTAAAACCAAGGGACGAGGGAATTTAAACCAGGATAATTGGCACGTATGAGGCAGCTACTTTGGGCCCCACAACAATGACAGGGCCCAGGGCAGCTGCCCCTTTTGCCCTGCGTTAAAAATGGCCCTGCATCTCTTTCAATACTCCCATTCTTCTACCACCTCCTAGAAGGTACTTTGTCTTTCATATTGGATGGCTTCTCTTACAAGTGTGACAATGGGACCACTAAGTAGAAACTGAAGCCTGTTTGACAGTTGACAGTACCAGTAGGTACCAGGAACAGGCTGTGTTGATATCTCCCTAATGCAAACCTGAAATGATTGCTTTATGATCAACACTACATCTGGGGTAGGCGCCATTTGATCTTGCATTGCTTTGCTGAGGCAGGTTTGGCATACCAGTTTATCAGTCAGTGCCTGACCGCCACAAACCCAGCAGGATTTTTGTGAGGATGTCTATGATTGGAGTTTGAGTGATGACTTTGATGTTAGAAGCGTGACCAGCTTGAGTGGTGGCATCAATATGAAAGGGACCTCTCAGCAGCGCTGTACATCATAATGCAGAAAAGATGCTAGAAGGTGGAGAAGAGGGAAAAGGGTTATACTAATGTAGCACCCCCTAGTGTTGCTAGAGTATGATGTTTATGTTAGTGTAGGTATATTTTCAGGCTTGGCTGGCAGCCAAGCCTGTGTGTTTTTTTCTGAGTCGGGTGAGTGACTCAGGTAGGCAGGATGACTAAGCAGCAGCTTCTCCGGTAATGCCTCCCTGCTTGCTGCAAACTTGGAGAAGGTTCCAGAAGCAGTTAGGAGGCGTCTAGGAGGAGCTAGCTGGAGTGTTCTGATTGCCCTGACCAATCCCCAACAGAAGGGTTGGCAGGGGGAAGACCACCTCTACCACTCAGGATCAGCCCAGCAGGGGCAGTGTTGAGTTCGGGTGGAAATGGAGATTGAGTGTTAGGCTGTCGGGCCTTTGAGAGTAGCTCCCCAGTCTGGGGTGTGTGAATTCAGGCCTGGGCTCGGGTGCAGAAGGGACCCCTCTTTATGTCTCACAGACGGATCCTGACCAGGAGGCATGGGAGCAAGGAGAGGACAGCAGGGGAACACAGCTAGGCAAATCTTCAGGGAGGACTGGACATAGTGCCGGACATAGTGACCTAATTCTCCAAACTCCTGCTATTTACGGTAAAGTGTGCCTGGAGGTGTCTACTGTTGCCCGGGGTTATTTGGGGTAAGCCAGCGGGTGCCTGCAGGTGGCACTGTCCTAATCCTGCTCCCTGTACAAAAAATACAGGGCTTGCAATTTTAGTGATTATCAATACAAACAGTCTAAATATGAAAATCTTAAAAGTGCTCTGTGCTCCGAACAGTACTGTAAGATGTACCGCACTGTTTTGTTCGCTCATGTTGAGCGCATTTGATAACTGTCATTGTCATGTACCTCTTTCAATAAAAAGAGATTAAAAAAAAATGCTCTGTGCTCCAAACAGTCCAAAAAAAGTGCTGAAGTGCTTCACAAAACACTCTGTGCCGTGTGTCACACTCCCCTCTTGTAGTTCCACTCACCAGAAGAAATGGACCCACAGCTTTTCAGTCCAGGGGTCAGGCAGGCATGCAACTGGTGTAGGGTATATTAGATCTCATAAGCTTCCTGTTCAGATATCCGCAACTGCTCTTGACACAAATGCTCAAATAGAAAGAGAGGGTACCAATAGTGAAGTACTGTAAGCCTTCAAGGCGTCCCAAAACATTAAACCACGTTCAGAGCCGTGGACTTCCATGAAAGCCGCTAGTTGATCTGGTATCCTGTCATTGGACCCAGTCAGGGACAGCCAAAAGGGCTGAACCCGCCAGGGTATGCGGATTCCAGTAGCCCCAGTACCAATTGACAGTGACAAAGGTGAATGGTCCGACACTCCCCTAGACAGATATGTTATAGATGACAATTTGGTGAGAAACGTATTACCTAATGCCAAATCAATTCTTGAGAGACGGTCTCCGCTTCGGTTGGAGGCGCGCGCGGCGGCCTTATATAGTGTGGGGCGTGTACTAAACCCCCTGAGCTATAATTGGCCACAGGCATCCAGCCTGTGGCCAATTATTGCTCTCCTCGCTGCTGGCTCTATGATTGGCCAAGCATGCGGGGTCACAGTGCATGCTTGGCCAAGCATCAGCCAGCAATGCACTGCGACTGGCACAGTGCATTGTGGACCGTTCGCAACTCACGAATTTGATGCGAACGGCCCTCAGAGTTCTGAACTCGATGAGCGGATGAATGGCTGATGTTCGATTCAAACATAGGTTGGAATCGAACACCGGACCCATCCCTAATATGTACCAATAAACGCAAGTGGTGTAACAATTGCGGCCAAAAGCCAAACCATAAATAACTGATGTAGCTAGTAACTGTTGACTGATTATGTAGATAGTAGTATCAACGGGCATTACCTGCACATTGCAACTGCATACGTGAAGGTAATTAGTGGTAGTAGCCATCCCCTTAAGCTCTCACAAAAAAAAAAAAAGGGGGAGTACATTCTACATTGCTATTGTTAGATGAAATAAACAGGGTCAGACTGAACAGTGTCAAATGCACATAATACCCGTATTGCAGTGTGTATAATACTACCAGAGTTCAGAGCCTCCCCCCCCCCCCCCCCCAATGGTTAGTAGGTAGACAACATAAGCCATTTAGATAAGGAGTTCCAGGTTTGTCCAGAAGAGGGCAGCAACACCAGGTATGACTAGAATAAGTCTAAAACTTAGAAAATCTAATGAAAAAAAGGCAATGCAGAAAAAAAAAAACAGTGGTGAAAAAAATAAGAACCCAGTGTTAAATTGAAATGGTAGTCTGTGAAGTTCAGTATTACTTTGCTCTAAACAGTGGAAAAGGAAAATGGAAAAATTGCAGACATTCACTGCCAGTGCAACAAAGGCATTTACTTGAAAACAACAGAAACAAACAAAAAGGGAACTTGTATGTAACAGGATTAGTATCATGCACTTCCCAACAGCAATGCTATTCCAGAATAATCAGGACGGATGCCGTTTTGCATTCAACCACTCTTGAGCGGCATCAGGGGTAGTGAAGAAGAGCACACGACCACCATCAATTACTCTCAATGGAGCAGGGAAAGCCATAGATCCCATCTTCCCTCATCCTCCGTTTAACCTCTGTGAATGTGGCTCTTTGCTTCTGCAATTCGATCGAGAAATCCGGAAAGATGGAGATCTGCACATTTTCAAAGTTGATCCTTTCTGTCGGGCCTTAAGAAGCACCAGCTCACAATCTTTACAGTTGAGCATTCTGGCCAGTAGTAGCCTGGAAGATGCACCAGGGATAGGGGGTTTTGCTGGGACTCTGTGAGCCCTCTCAACAGCAAAGGCAGCAGAAAACTTGGCATCAGGAAAGGTAGTTTTGAGCCACAATTCCACAAAATCCCCTGGATTCTGGCCCTCAGCCTTTTCAGGGAGCCCCATTATCCTGAGGTTGTTGCGTCTAAGGCGATTTTTTAAGGTCATCAGCTTTTTGGGACCAAAAAGAGATTTGTTTCTCAGCAGTTGCCACCCGACCAGGGAAAGGGGAGAATTAATCTTCCAAGGTGGAAATTCTCCTCTCAGGCACCCTTTCCCTAACATGCTGCAAGTCATGTCTCATGAGGCCTATGTCCACTTTGATCTCCTCCATCTTGCCTGTCAGGGAGGTGCTACTGGAGGTGATCGCCTCAAGAAGCTGGGCATGTACTTACTCCAGGGTCAGCTTACCCGTTTTCTCCACTGCCAATGTGCCGACTTTCGGGGTAGCACCAGTAGCCGCTGCCACGCTGCTCCGCGTGTGAGGAGGGTCGCTGATGCCATCTTGTCTCTCCATGTGGGAAAATTCTTTAAGATGATTCGCTGGTGTAGAGGGGATAGCCTTGCTCATAATATAAGCCTGTGGTGCTTGTATAATGACCGGGCACCTCAAAGAAGCAATTTGTAGCATGAGAGCTGCTAGTAAGATGCAGGATTGATGCAGAATCTATGGGTGGCTGGCAGAGCTCTCCTCAGACACGTCCGGCCATGTTGATGTTAGCCATGCCCCTCCCACAGAGCATTTTTAAGATGTTCATATTATTGATTGGCCTGTTTGTATTGATAATCACTAAAATTGCAAGTGCTGTATTTTTTATATACCCATTTAACGAGTCGTAGCACTTTTGATGTTTAGCGAGAGTATTATCACATTTACATCGATTTTATTGTTACCCCAGGCAACCACAGTGCAAGTCAGCAGCCACCTGCTCTCCATTGGTCCTGCACAATCAGTGCTGAGCGGCATGTCTGGACAAGTTCTGCAAGCAACAGTGGGCCTGCAAACTTCAGTACAGCTAGCAATGGGTTACAACCACGTGTGTAGGAACAATTTGCTTATCAGTTTTGCAGGCGCCAGCCCAACAGGAAATCCAGTGTACCCTGCTAGCACAGAGAAGCAAGATGGCAGACTGTGCTTTTGTGTTTCCAGCACTGACCTGGTAGCCTGATCTGCAGGAGTGAACACTGGTAGACACCGGTGTCCAGTTGGAGTATCGCAGGCGATTCGCCCTCGGGATGATCGAGGGGACGGATCGACTATGCCTGCTGTGTCCTGAATGCCAGATACCAACCACAGTGGTCAGTGCCTGGATCCGGTGTGGGCACTGCGACGCGATGATTACCTGGCTAGTATCCAGCCAGCAGGGTCCACAGTACTACCGTGTGGACCTGCAATCAGGACTGTGATAATTGCTGTCCTTGGATCATCCGAGAAAATATGTAACATTGGGGAAGAAGAATTGAGATCTGCTGTGGCCTGCAGCTCGGTTGGGGTAGTGGTATCTGTAAGTACTGCCCAGCAGGAACCAGATACAGTAATGTTCCTGAAATGTCAGCTACACCTATGTGCTCTGCTGACCCCACCTTGAAGGTGCCAGTGCAGGAGGGAGATGTGCCCTCAGGTGAGCCAGAAGGTGAAAGCGGAAGCAGGGCCATAGATTGGGATTCCCCCAGACTGCAGAATTTGGGTCCCTGCAAGAGATAGTAGATTCATCATCATGCAGTAGCTCGGAGGAGGAATGGCAGATGGGAGGTTCCCTGGTCCAAGAAGAGATAGAGTCCAGGGTGTTAGATGTGCCATATCCTGCTGTGGGAATCAGAAGAGCTGCAGGAAACCCCTGTCAGTGCAAGAATACTGTTCTACAACAGACCTTCCACCACCCAGACCAGAGCAGCTGAATTCAAACAGTGGTTCAAGAGGTTCCCCAACGCTTGTGTCCTGCCAGGAAGAGAAGTCAAGAGAACTGCTCAGGTTTTCTAGGTTCCAGTGGGAATTTCAGTGTAGAACAGCTCTGGAATGGGGTCTGGACTACCCCTATGTACCCCTATGTCCCTCCCGACATTATGAACATCATTGAGAACTCCTGGAAAAAGTGGGATGATGACCTGGTGTGGGATTATATGCATATCCCTAAGCCTCTGCGGGTGCCAGATTGTGAGGAGACCTGGGCCCAGTTTCAGGACATTCAGAGCAATCTACAAAGACAGAGTGGTGGTCGTGAAAGAAGGACAGCCTGCTAGGAGCCACTCTGTCTCTTTCAGAGAAGCTGAGGGCAGTAAGAGAAGACTGCCTAATCCCAATTTCTACGCCTGATCGACTGCTGGAGTGTGCAGCTCATAAGTGCATGGACTGCTAGGAGATTGCAATCTGTGCTTTGCTTCTCTGTTCACTTTCTGGACAAGACCGGCCTGCCGACCTGTTGACAGAATAGAAAAAAAAACTTGTGTGTTTCGCTATAGCTTTTCTGTCAGTGGGATCATAACCCCCCTACTGACAGAAAATATGTATAGTTAGTTGTTAGTGTTAGGATAGTGTTCTTTATGTCTCTCTGTTTGAAGGTTTCGATATGAACGGTTGTTCGTCCTGCTCCAGGTGGATTCAAGAATTCCAGCTGTGGGAGGATTTCCCTTATGGGGGAGGTGCTCCCATGTGATACTGTATATTTGTTGATGTTGCTGTGTTAGCTGCAGGGACCTGTAGCTAGGGTGTGAATATTGTGTACATATGGTATATATTTTTGATATAGTCATTTATTTGTAACATATCCCCGTCCCAGTTTGTTCCCTTTCCCCCTTCCAAAGCCTGTGTTTTTTTTCTGAGTCGGCTGAGTGAGCTTCTCTGGTAACCCCTTTCCTCCTTGCTGGAAACTTGGAGAAGGTTTCCAAAGCAGTTAGGAGGCGTCTAGGAGGAGCTATCTGGAGTGTTCTGAGGGCCCTGGCCAATCCCCAACAGAAGGGTTGGCAGAGGACAGGCCCCCTCAAATACTCTGGGTCAGTCCAGCAGGGGCCGTGTGAAGTTCAGGTGGAAGATGGAGTGTTAGGCTGTCTGGGCCTTTGAGAGTAGCTCCCCAGTCTGGGGGGGGGGGGTGAACTCAGGCCTTGGCTCAGGTGCGGAAGGGACCCCTCTTCATGACACATAGGGATCCTGACCAGGAAGCACAGGAGCAAGGAGAGGACAGCAGGAGAACACTGCCGGGCAAATCTCCAGGGAGGAAGACAGCCAGGTGGGCTAGTGAGTGTTGCAGTCAGAGGGTGCAAGCAGTCTGGGATGGATGCAGAGTCAGTCTAGGAGGACTGTGGAGGAGTAGCCAGGAGGGCTAGTGAAAGGGGCAGCTGCAGCAAGGCCGGCTGGCAGTGTCTGAAGAGGTGGTACTGGGAGCAGTAGCCACAGGAATAGGACAGCTAGCGCAAAAGACCTCTCAAGACCTCGGAATACGCTTTTGCCAGACCATCCTCAAAGTGCTAGCTGGTCCTGGGAGTTGTCGTTCTACCCTAATTACCCTAAAAAAGTTTAATTACCCTAAAAAAACAAAAAAAACAAAGCTGTAAGGACTGCTTCTTGTCTCAGGAGTGATTGAGAATTCCATGTGCCTAGCAGGGTGGGAGATAACCAACATACACCAGTGGCTCCTGCGGGGATAGCGCTACAATAACAATGAAAACAAGTAGAAAAGAGAGATGCCAGGAGAGGGCAGCAGATACAGGTGTACAGGGAAGCAACTATTAAGCAAGGTCCAGTCAGCAGCATGATTGCAAAGTATGGTGCAGTTCAGGGTGAGAAATTCAGCGACTATAGGGGACATTTTTAAAACCCCTGCAATGCAAACTCTGCCCCTGACTTGCAGCCACTCAAGCATGCCTGGAAGCACTTGGAGATGCATCCCCCATCTTGGAAACTCACAAGAGCTCAAAAACCACGACAGTTGCTATTTTAGAAATAGAAGAGGGGCGGCAAGGGAAAAAACTATAAAAAAAGGAGAGACATTGTGACCAGTACTAGCCACAAGACAACACTGTTTAAGAATTTTAAGAATTTTTCCATTGAAGGCACGTGTCTCAAGAAAGAGAATGGGACACCCTACTGTGTGTTGCATTTCAAGACTAAAGCAGAGACTTTAGTCCAAGAGGAGATTGAACTTGGCTGACTAGCCACAGGAAGATTTGCAGATAAGGGGTAAATCAGCAAGGATAGAACAAAAGCCCATATCTGATGAAGTTACTTTCTTCTTATAGATCTCTTGTCTAATGGGGTTATAAGGTGGAACATTAATCCACTGTGTCCTGCCATGATGCCCCAGGAAACATTAAAATGAGCATAACTGGTTCACCGAAGTATAAAAAAAACAATTGCGCTATTCATATTAGGGAACAATAATTCTAGAGCCATTATTCACATTTAGCTCTAAACTGATAACTAGGGATGGCCTTGAGTTCAGTCTGAACCCAGAGGGTAGGCACTATGGCTGAAACAACGAGCTGCGGGTGGGAAAATATGGCTCAGCAAAGACAGCTTTTGGCCAAAGTTGGGATAGGACCGAACTCAAGACCGAACCCAAGCTCATCACTACTGATGACCTGGAAAGGTTGAAATGAGTATGAAATGGGTATCATATTTTGTTGCCATTTTACATGCATTTTGAGGCTTGACATGTTTGTAATCTGTTCGGAAGGGAAAGACTCAACATTGTGTTCTAGTTTCAGGCCAATATCATTAATAAATGAAGATATTAAATTATATGCTAAAATCTTTGCTAAATGGCTGAAGCGCTATATGCCAGATTGGATAGAGAAAGATGAAGTAGGCTTTATCCCTGAGAGGGATGTGAGGGATAATGTACTTAGAACAATTTTCGTAATGCATAGAGTTAGGAAAGGTACTTTCTGTCAATTGATTTAGAAAAGGCCTTTGACAGGCTGGATTGGGAGTATGCTTTCAGCACTGCGCTATATTGGGTTGGGTCTGCATATGTATAAATGGACAGAGACATAATACTCCAAACCAGCCACTCAAGTATGAGTAAATGGAACCAGTTGCGGCCATTTGCTCTTTATGATGGAATGTGTCAGGGTTGTCCACTTTCTCCTCTCCTCTTTGTGTTATCTTAGAACCCCTCTTCATCTGGGATAATCAATAAATAGAAGGCATAGAAGTAGCTGGGTATGAGCATAAGGTGTCTGTATTTGCAGATGACATTATGATCTATGTATCTAATCTAAGACAGTCACTCCCTAACATCCTAGCTGAACTGAAAAAGTATGGGGAAATCTCAAATTTATAGGTCAACGTAGAGAAATCTGAAATATTAAACATCTGTTCCCCAAGGGGAGCTTAGGTCCCTTAGACCATTATATCCATTTGAGTGGCAGTAGAAAGGTTTGAAATACTTGGGCATATATCTATCTGCGTCAGTAACGGATTTATATCAAGAATTTTTTTTAACTCTTCTCAATAAATCGAACCAAGATCTGAATGGATATCCTGAATGCAGATTATCCTGGCTGGGCAGGATAAATTTGATTAAAATGGTGACTCTTCTAAACTTTTTCAAGCTCTCCCAATAACTATACCATACTATTTTAAAACCCTTAGATCAGTGTTGAAGAGATTTATTTGAAAACACAGAGGCCCCTGCATCGTGCATAAAAGTCAACTGGAGGTTTATCTGTACCAGACCTTGAGAAGTATCATAAAGCAGCAGTTCTGGCGAGAATAATTGCTTGTATAGGGCCCCCTATAAAAACTGGGTGCAACTGGAGGAAAATATTGGTGAATCATCTTTAGGCTAGACAATTTGGTTGCCAAGGCTATACAGAAGTTTATCTAAAGACCTAGCCTCTATCACAGTAGAGACTTCAAAGGGGTTGTAAACCCTCATGTTTTTTCACCTTAATGCATCCTATGCATTAAGGTGAAAAAACGTCTGTCACTGAGCAGCCCCCCAACCCCCCCCCCCCCATTTTACTCACCTGAGCTCGTTCTTACCCATGCCGGAGAAGCACAAACCCTCTCTAGCCGGGGTCTCACCATTGGCTCCCGCTGCTGTCAATAAAATCCAATGATGCGGCTGCCGGGGGCGAGGCCGAGTCTGGCATTCTGTGTCTATGGAAGCAAATGCTAGACTTGGGAGCACGCTCGCACGGTAACCCCCAGGTAGAGCGCTTCTCCTAGGGGTTTTCAGATGCGGGGAGGAGCCGCAAGTGCCATTGGAAGACCCCAGAAGATGACGATCGGGCCACTCTGTGCAAAACTAACTGCACAGTAGAGGTAAGTTTGATATGTTTGTTATTTAAAAAAAAAAAAAAGAATGAGGGTTTACAACCCCTTTAAGAGCTTGGGACAACCTTTATAAAAATTTGAGATGGCAATATAATAGTCCTTTAATGCCTCTCTCAGGTACAAACTACTTTTTGCCAGGGAAGGAGACTAAGTCTTATTTAAAATGGACATCCTCAGATTGTCTGAGATTAAAGGACATTCTGAATGGGAATGCCCTTTGCTCGCTATTGTAACTACAAGGTAGGTATGGCTCTTCACTATGGGATGTCTGGAGATTTATGCAACTTCAGCATTCTGTGGACCCCTTGCCAAAACCCTGCGTTCAATTCATGAGCTCAATTCCCGAAATATTGGAAATCAAAATGTGACGGATCTCGGATACCCCTGCTGAGCATCTCCACCAGACCTGTGTCTCCTGTCCTCCAAACGCACCTGCAGCCTGCAGACTCGCCATAACCAGCCCTCAATCACTAGACAAGCCACACAGGTGTTGAGGGTTAAACATCCAGATCATAAACTGTTTATTAAGTTTTAAAAATACACCTTTAAACATAGTTAGGGACACTCCTCTTAGCCTTGTCATAGAGGGCGTAGGGGGACAAGGAATAACCAATGGAAACTCAACACTTGTATATTCTAACAACTACAGTTGAAACACATGAATGGATTATGATAAGCAGGCAGCCGCCCCTCCTTTACACATCCCCTGCTGGGATGTGTCTCCAGTCCAGACCTTTTGTCTACATTCCATGACCCAACACAATTAAACACAGCAACAAGAGGGGGGGGGGGGGGGAGAAGGGATGCAGCATTACATTACATTATCTCAATGCCGCTTTGTCCCCAAGTCTTGTAGCCCCACGCTTTGGGAATACCTCCATCTTGTATATGTCTTTATTAGCTAAAAGTACATTGTTTGTGGAATAAACGTATATATTTAGCCCAGTCGGGCCAATAGGTTTAGGTAGCCAGAAACTACTCCACAAGCCCAGCCACAGATACCGCGTTCACACGTTTCAGATGAACTGGCGACTCTGGACAGAAATGTCTGGAGGTGGCATCTTCTCCAGGTGGTGGGAGACGACAAGTAGCCCTCCAAATCTCACGTTCTCTGCTGGGCCATAGACTGTGGGTAGGAGGCCAGCCCACAGCCCCCTCCAAAACACACAGTGACAGTGGGTTCTGTCACACAAAGAAAATACCAACCATATTGGAATAGATTAGAGAGGTAGATAGTACTAGATTAATGAAAGAATTAATACATTTAAAAAATGATTTCTATTTAAAATGTTATGGCTCTTGGAGAATTGGCTTGAGTTCAAAGAGTATGGGCATTGAAAATGTATTAGAAGAGGGGGGAGAGGGAGAAGTGGAGGAAACCCTATAATATGAAAAAGGATAGTAATCGACTATCCCCCCCCCGAATATCCCCCCCTGGATATTTATTGCCCGCTGCCACCTTCCCCCCCCCCCCCTTATTTTCCCAATACCATCCTTTTTATGGTGTGGGGTTAATTATTGGGAGATTTAATCTTTTTCAGATATGTACAGGGGAGAGTTGACTTATGTTATAAGGTGCCTGTTACTGACAAAGCTACAACCTGGAGTACTGGTGTTGGTACATGGTATATTCGGAGCATTCAACTTCCTGCGGAGTTTATCCCTTATAAAAATCTACTATAAGAGGAGCTAATTGGATCGGAGCCACACCAGATTCCCCATTTCATATAAAAGGCGAAACAAAACCTTTAATGCATTTAAACCTGAGGTGAGCAGACACTGCACACAGAGGTGTTGGGTGTTTGTTGTGTGACACGCAGCTGTCCTGCCACAGATGGATTACAGATTTCCACTACATTGCATGATTATTGATAGGAGCTTATGATTTGGACTTTTTCACTTATCTCAACTGTTTTAACCTGTATATTTTCTATTTGCACCTTTTAGGAGTGCATTTTTTTATTTCATATGTATATATATTTCACCCTAATAAGGTGTAAAATAAGGAGTTTATTATTGGATGCTTTAATAGGATTGTTGATGTTATGACAATACTATATGTCACTTCACGGATAAGCACATGTATGACACTATATGTTTTTTTCTCAATGTTTTTTTACATGTATTTGAGACGGCAAAAACCTGATAATTTTGTTTTTGGAATAGCGCACCATTTTAGATAATAACATGTATTCAGGAATTAAATATAGCCCAATTTTTTTTTAACCACTTGCTGACCTGCTCACATTACTTTTACGGCAAGAGGGCAGGAGCTGCAGGCACCACAACATACTAGTACATCGCAGTGCACATTAATCACAGTGGCCGGGGTGTTATGTGAGCACTATGATCGGTCCTAGTGCTCAAATAATTACAACCAAACAGTCACTGTGATGCTGTGATTGGCCCACAGTAATCACCTTGTACCTGGGCCAATCACAGCACCCTGTACCATGCGATTAGCTGTAGCTAATCACAGATTGCAATAGGAAGCACACTGTCATGAATTAAAGCCATTCATGACAGTTAAAACTATTGCTTATAACCGTGATCATAACTGTTAAAAGCCAAAGTAGTGTAAAAAAAAAAACTCCCTTATCAACTTGGCATTTTAGGGCCTCAAGAATCCGTACATCAGGATTGATCAATTTTGAAATATATATGCCATAGTTTGCAGACTCTATAACTTTCACACAGACTAAATAATATATACTGATTTGAGTAATTTTTACCAGTAGCAAGTAGCAGACTATATGTTGGCCTAAATTTATGAAGAAAGCTTATTTGTTTGCAACATTTTGTAACAGAAAACTAAAATATAGTTATTTTTTTCCAAATTTTCAGTATGTTTTCATTTATATAGCAAAAAATAAAAACCCCAGTGGTGATTAAATACCACAAAAAGAAAGCTCTATTTGTGTGAAAAAAATTATGAAATTTTTATTTGTGTACAGTGTTGCATGCCTGAGCAATTGCCAGTTAACCGCTTCCCGACCGCCTCATGTAGATATGCGTCTACAGAATGGCACGGGCAGGCAAAAGCACGTACCTGTACGTCCCCTTTAATTGCCTGCCCGTGGGTTGCGCGCGCGGCCCGGTCGGGAGCTCCGTGACCCCGGCGGCGGGACAAGCGGACCCGATCGCCGCTGGTGTCCCGCGATCGGGTTACGGAGCTGAAGAATGGGGAGAGGTATGTGTAAACAAACCTCTCCCCGCGCTTCCTACTCTGTCTGTCATTGATTGGCTGTTCCCGGTCATCGGGAAAGCCGATCAATGACGTCAGACGTCAGCCCCGCCCCTAATGTAAAAAAACACACACACGTCACAGCCCATAAACCCTCCCCTCCCCCTAGTGGTTAACTCTTTCACTACAACTGTCATTTATACAGGAATTAATGCATTTAAATAGCATTGATTGCTGTATAAATGACAATGGTCCCAAAAATGTGTCAAAAATGTCGGATGTGTCCGCCATAATGTCGCAGTCACAAAAAAAATCGCTGATCGCCACCATTACTAGTAAAAAAAAATATTAATAAAAATGCTATAAAACTATCCCCTATTTTGTAAACGCTATAACTTTTGCGCAAACCAATCAATAATCGCTAATTGTGATTTTTTTTACCAAAAATATGTCGAAGAATACGTATCGGCCTAAACTAAGGAAAAAAAAGTTTTTTTTATATATTTTTGGGGGATATTTCTTAAAAGTAAAAAATATAGCATTTTTTTAAAAAATTGTCGCTCTATTTTTGTTTATAGCGCAAAAAATAAAAACCGCAGGGGCGATCAAATACCACCAAAAGAAAGCTCTATTTGTGGGAAAAAAAGGACGCCAATTTTGTTTTGGAGCCACGTCGCACGACCGCGCAATTGTCAGTTAAATCGACGCAGTGCCGAATCGCAAAAAGGGGCCTGGTCCTTTGGCTGCCAATTGGTCCGGGGCTGAAGTGGTTAAAGCGTTTGTTAACCCCAAAAAAAAAAATCCTGATCCTGTTCCCTTAAAGCATGTTATACAGCACAGCACTTGTGCTGTGTAATTTGGCCCCCTGTATACCCTAAAATACCTGTCTGATCCTGCCTGGCTATACCCTCCCCTCTGCAAACAGATAACGATAATCATGGCTGCTGAGCCCCTGAGACCATGGTCTATTTGCGTGATTCCGTCAGCCGCAGCTCTCCCTGTGTCCTCTGTCCTCCTCCCCCCTCCCTGCTAATACCTGCACCCCCCCCCCCCCCAGCTCCTGCTGATCTCAATTAAATGGTGCCATCCACTCTGTACCATTATAAGAAGTTTCCCTGTTCCTGTCTTCTGTAAAAAATCTGCCCCATTGTACCTGTATGCGCTCCGCTCCCACCGCTCAGCTGACGTGCGTCTCTCTCTCTCCTCTCTCCCCCTCCCCCCTAGCTGACAGTCTCCCCGATGATCGCCAGGTGCCTGGTCTGGCAGTGGCAGAGTGAGAGCAGAGTATAGTGGAGTAGAGTGAGAGCTGCTCGGTCGCTGCTGGCATTATCTGGGCTCTGCACATGGCAGGAGATCCGCAGAGCCCGGCAGAAGAGGATGAGTCGGGGAGGGGAGTACATGGATCCACTCAAACACAATCCTATCATACCAGAACAATTTTCTTTATCTCTGGTGATGTGCACAAGTTTTAAATTGGGGGAACATTACTTGGATATGCAAGTGAGCACTATAGGATATTGGATTGCTATTATGGCCTATCCCAGAATTAAGAAAACAGGAAACAGCTCACTCATTGGATGTAATGACAAATCATAGGAACTGGCAATGCTCAATAGTCAGCTATGAGTACTTCACAATGCACACACTATATCAGTAGTCATCTGCAGGCAATTGGCATATACCTAAATTATGACGCTGGCCTACTTTCTTTCAAATACAAAGTCGAGTCAGACACTTGCATACTTTTTCAGACAACTTTCAGGGCCTCTGTATTCTGCAATGTATGTGTATGGGAACAGTTGGGTCAGTGTAAAAAACTTGGACAACTAAGGTTCTTTTAGACAAGTAATTGTGTACCACAATGAAAGTTAGTTCCTTGCATTCCTTTCTCTGTAGCTGCAATTTGCACACACAATTACTTTTCAGTATAGTTAGACAGAAAACTGGAAATAATTATGTTGTTTTAAAATATAAGTAAAGGTAAAATTATTATTTTAGTTTTGGATAGACTGGTGAGAAGAACCACTGTCAGGTTTTTATTGCTGTCGGGAGATTAGGGAGATTCACTCTCCAATTATCCTGATCTTCAACGTCACTGGAAATAGGAGTGAGGTTAAATTCAAAATTATGAATTGCCATTAGAACAGGGATAGAGGAGAAATCGTCCAATGGGGTCACTTATTCCCATGACAACTGTCTAAGAGCTATGCTTTCACTTCCTGGTGAGTCTACAGGACAGGAAGCAAATGGAAATCTCCACCAACAAGACACAGAAAAAAATGAAAAAAGTCTTGACTTTAGATAAACGCATGGTAACTCTAGTTATCCCATTTCTTTTCCTTCCCCAACCCTGGTGTCCTTCACTGGTGTCCTATCTCTGGCTACAAGGTAACCCGTACCTGTAACATACAGTAGATGTGTCTTTCTTTTAGGGTTAATGATTTCAGCTAGTCCTGATCTTAGTAAACCTTTTTACCCAACAACAGGAAATTGGAAATAGGAGATACATGATTTATTTTCTGGAAAATTATTGTATTGACCAAAAATAGAAGCTTATATTTACAAATATAATAATAATCACCTAAACTGTATGCTATGATAATGGGAAATAATGTTGATTCTTTTGCATTAACCACCTTAACTCTGGAAGGTTGTACTCCCTTCCTGACCAAATTAAGCTTTCACACAAATAGAGCTTTCTTTTGGTGGTATTTGATCACCACTGTTTTTTTACTTTTTGCAATATAAATGAAAGAAGACTGAGAATTTTTAAAGAAAAAACAATATTTTCTACTTTCTATTTTCTAATATCCAATAAAATCTAATTTATTAATAAATGTATGCAACAATACATATTTATACAACTTATACAGCCCAATTCCTGTTTCTTGCCTGGTCATTAGCCTAGGCTTATGACATCATGCACAGCTTAATCTCTCACTCTCGTGAGAGTTTGCCAGGAAGGAAGGGGGGTGAGTCATAAGAGGGCCAATGAGAGCTGCAGGGCTGCAGAGATGCAGGTGTGCCTCTGTGTAAATCCAGGATGTGAACAGGCAGCAGCTTCAGCTGCCCACAGTTAAAATGGATGCAGCCAGACTTAAAGCGGGACTGTACTGAAATTTTTTTTTTTAAAAGCCAGCAGCTACAAATACTGCAGCTGCTGACTTTTAAAAAATGGACACTTACCTGTCCCTGGTTCCAGCGGTGTCGGCAGCAGAGGCCGATCGCTCGCTCGGCTCTCTGCTGTAGCCGGCGCCATTCTCGTGAGGGAATCAGGAAGTGGCTTCACTTCCCGATTCCCTACTGCGCATGCGCGAGTCGCGCGGCGCAATGAGAATCTTCAGCGCTGTCTGCCGGGACACGTGTGTGTCCCAGCAGACAGCGCGCCGGGACAGGAACTTGCGTAAACTCCCACGGGAGTTTATGCCGGAAGTGGGTGCAGATACCTGTCTTAGACAGGTATCTGCACCCCCCTCCCCCCTGAAAGGTGCCAAATGTGACACCGGAGGGGGGGAGGGTTCCGAAAAGCGGGAGTTCCACTTTAGGGTGGAATCCCGCTTTAATGGAGGGAGATTTCTGCAGCATAGTTGGCAAGTACAGAATCACAGTATATATAAAATAATATGGAAAGTGGTTGGAGGGAAGCTTCAGAATGGCAAAGATGTTTTTATTACAAATTATGTGTGCAAACTGCAGTTCCTCTTTAAAATGCCAGGACGGTACAAATACCTCCTAAATTACCCCTTTTTGGAAGGTTGGCAGTAAAAGGTATTTAGTAAGAGGCATGGCATATTTATTTAAGTTGTAATTTTTTCTTACATACTGTCACAAGTGGAGCACAGCGTTATAATGTGACTGGTGTGGCAGTGATCATTGACACTGACTGGTGACTGCATGTTTAAAATAATATTCATTTTGTATTACATTTTTTAAAACTTTTTTTTACTTTATTTTTTAATTTTTTACTATTTTTTTTACATACTATAATCAAAGTATTTAGATGTCACCATAGTAACACTGTACTACTCTTACTAGTGATCTGTGACTGGCTACAGCTCATCACATGGTACAGAGTTCTGTGATTGGCCCAGGTACCATGTCATAGCTGTGGACCAGTCACAGCATAGGAAACACAGCTGTTATGAAGGATTTTATTTAAAACAGCTTTGTTGACATTGTGATCACGTGTTTGCATAGCGATCACATTATCACCGGGGCCGCTGACCACGCCCCTAACCCGGACTAGGCTGGATGACATACATGTACATGATCCAGCCCATGCCGGCTGCTTTCTGTAAAATTATTGTGGGTGGATTGCAAGTGGTTAAAAAGCTCAAAGCTGATAACACTAGTTTACACTGGGAGAAATGTGAAGGCTGAAATCTCTGATCTGCTTATGAAATGCTACAAACCTGGCTGTCTTTGACTTCAATACTTTCAAAGTCACTGATCTGCAGAAAGCCCAACGTAAGCAATGTCAGGGTGAAGTCAGAACTATATAATTGATCCATGTAATTGTTCAATGTCAGGTGGTATTGAAGCCATTGGCCCAACTTTCAATTTTATGAAGGGGCCAGCAACATCAGTCTGCTTAGTTCTTTTTATGACTATCATGACTGTGTTGTACAGAAGTTAAAGTGGTATTAAACCCAAAAGCAAACATGCATTATTTTGCAGTTCACCAATTGTTAGATGTGATGCCTGCATTAGTTTTCTTTTTTAGGCTTTTGGGTGATCTGGCCAGTTAGTCTGTTCTTCCACCGAGTGTTGAGATAAACAATTTCCACTAATAAAGGTGCTTACAATGATCAGCTTTTATTTATTCATGTAAAACCTTTATCCCAAAAGAAAGAAAACATTTTGCTATAACTGCTTTAGTAACTGGAGTGTGAGCTTGAGTTTGGTTCAATTTTTGTGTATCTAAGTCTGCTAGTACATCTACCCCCCCCCCCCCCCCCCCGCTGCCCGCCCCCCCCCCCCCCCCCCCCCCAGATTAATAATGCTGCTGTCTGTTGTGACTTTGTGCTCTTTCATTGAAGTCAGAGGATAAAGATAACCAGCCATGGAAGCAGTATTTTCAAACAGGGAAGCCGTAAGACAGCCAACTTATTTATTTCAGTACATGTTCCTTCTAATAAATAAGATGTGCCGATTTTATTTGAGAGCACGGCTCAGTGTACTAATGCAGATTAAAGACTGTAAGTTGTATTTCCTTTTTTTTACAAATAACCAATTATTATTAATGTAACTAAAGATCTTTATTTAATGATATGGTGCTTTGGGTAACCAGATCAATAGTTTCAATAGTTTCAGTTTTGTCAATTCAGTCATCACACTGCTTTGACTTTAGAACTACAGCTTCAAGGGAACACTTGCACTCAGATGGGTATTATGTTTTTTATGCCAACAGAAAAAGATTTATTTTTTTCTTACTGAAAGTAGAAATCCTTTTAACTGGTGTTTTAGGTCCAGGCAGGGATTACCATATTAGTAAATTGTTAATGATAACCAGAGTAAACAGTGAATATTCTCAGCTCTTTACTATCAGAAGTGCAGCATTACTGCTAATACCTCCCTCGCTCACTAGGGAAATAAAAAGTAGACATTGCTGACCACCTTCTGAAAATGTTAATTTGCTAGCTAGTTTCAGTATTTCCTTGGGATCTGTAATATAGAAGCCATTGCAATTAGAGTTTTTAAAAGAGAAGTTGAGCAGTGGCAGCCTACAAATATTACTTTATACAGGTGACCTCTAAACATCAAATAAAGGTTGTGAACACTAGGTGGTGGTATTGGATTTCACATGGCACAATCCTTGTTAAAAATCTAATATGCACCCAAAAGGTCAGGAAGACAAAAACGTTCAAGCCTCAAATGATATTTCATACAGCAAAGGCGGAAAAAAAAAAAAAAAAAACGGTAAAGGCCAAGTTCATCTTTGTTTTCTTCCCTATGTACCAATATAGCATTATTGTACTTTTGCAGAAATAATAAAGCTTTCTGTTTATCCTACCCAGTCCTTACCTCAGTGTCAGTGCTTAAGATATATTAATAAATGGGGAAAATGGCGCTCCCTGGTGATTAGTCTGATAAAGAGTGACTAAATAAAACATGCAATATGTGAAAAATAGAGAAGTGGCCTGTTAAGTGATGAGGTTTTAAACCTAACAATCAGCCCGGGGCATATCACCTAACACCACACAATGTATGGATGTTAAGTAGGTGACCTAATAGGTGAACAGATTTAAATACCTAACACGTCAAACCGATGTGTATGCACCTGACACCACTTAGGATGGTAGTATAGGCCTGTGATAACAAATAAACAGTGTAGCAATCTACCAAAAAATATAAACCAACTTAGTAATGGTGCAATGATGCCAAGTGAAAAAATACTTTAAACCAAACAGCAAGCTGAAGGTCTGCTGTGAATCAGTGTACCAGCAGCAAATAGCATATATAACACATATATAAAAATATATTGAGTGACCAGTCCCATATGTTAAGTATCTTAGTTATAACTTATATATGTATAATAGGTATGTAGGTGAAAAATAATTTAAAAAAGTCCAAAAGACACTCCAATCAGGTGTATATGAAAATGAATAAGATGAAAAAGGAAAAAGTTCAATAAACGGTGACTTTGGTGCTCATTCAGTCAGGTGACTTGGTGCTTCCCCTTGAGGTCCCCCACTCACCAGACTTCACTACCCCTGCAGGGGTGACCGGCATGTACAGAAATCCGTAGATGGTCCGTCTATGTTTATGCACTGCGGGCTCCTCTTTGTATCCACTCGGCTACTGGATCCTGTGCAACTCCTGAATCCTGTGCGGGGTGTCACACTGAATGACCTGATGCTCCGTCTTGCTTCGTGATCAGCACTGGCACATCATGTGGGGTTAGCGTTCAAATAGTGTAGATCCTCGCAGGAGAGAGATAAGGAATCTCATAGTGTAGTAGTATAAAAAGGGTTTTATTTAAAAAAGAATAAAACAAACAAACTAAAAAACACAGGTATTACCTCCAGTGGGTATAACCTGGTTAGGCTGCACTAGTACACGTAGGAAGCCGGTTGGCAGCGTGCGCTCCAACTGCGTTCCAAGCTTCTTCTTCCTTACCAGAAATGACGTAAGTGCGTCTTACGCATTTCGTCATAAGACATTTTCAAAGGCGACGCCATCTTACTCCACCTCACGGTATTTAACCACTTGACCACTGGGCACTTAAACCCCCTTAATAACCAGACCAATTTTCAGCTTTCGGTGCTCTCACACTTTGAATGACAATTACTCAGTCATACAACACTGTACCTATTTGAAATGTTTGTCCTTTTTTTCACACAAATAGAGCTTTCTTTTGGTGGTATTTAATCACCGCTGTTGTTTTTTTTTTTTTTTTTTTTTTTTTTGCGCTAAAAAAGAAAAAAAAAAACGAAAATTCTGTAAAAAAAAAAAGCATTTTTCTTCGTTTGTGTTATAAAATTTTGCAAATTAGTAATTTTTCTTCATATATTTTGGCCAAAATTTATACCCCTACATATCTTTGGTAAAAATAACCCAAATCGGTGTATATTATTTGGTCTTTGTGAAAGTTATAGAGTCCACAAGCTATGGTGCCAATCTCTGAAAATTGATCACACCTGAAGTACTGACGGCCTACCTCATTTCTTGATACCCTAACAAGCCAGGAAAGTACAAATACCCCCCAAATTCCAAGGTATTTAGTAAGATGCATGGTGAGTTTTTTGAAGTTGTAATTTTTTCCCACAATTCTTTGCAAAATCAAGATTTTTTTTTCTTTTTTTTTTTTTTTCACAAAATTGTTATATTAGCAGGTTATTTTCTCACACACAGCATATGCATAGCACAAATTACACCCCAAAACACATTCTACTACTCCTCCTGAGTATGGCGATACCACACATGTGAGACTTTTACACAGCGTGGCCACATACAGAGGCCCAACATGCAAGGAGTGCCATCAGGCATTCTTAGAGCATAAATTACACATATAATTTCTTGACTACCTCTTAAGCCCCATACACACGGTCGGATTTTTCCGATGGATTTTGTCCTATCGGACAATGTTGTCGGAAATTCCGACCGCGTGTAGGCACCATCGGACATTTTCCATCGGATTGTCCGGACAAAGTTGTACAAAGTTGTATCTCCTGCTCTAAAAATTTTCCGACAACAAAATCCGATCATACCAATTCCGATCGTGTGTAGCGAATTCCGACGGACAAAGTGCCACGCATGCTCAGATCACATTACAAGACCAAAGCTATTGGCTACTAGCCTCTACGTAGTCCCGTCGTAGGCAACAAACGTCACCACGTTCAGAATGATCGGATTTTCCGACAACTTTGTCCGACCGTGTGTATGCAACACCAGTGTTGGACTAAATCCGTCGGAAAAAATCCGATGGATTTTGTGGTCGGATTTTCCGACCGTGTGTACGGGGCATTACACTTTTGAAGGCCCTGGAGAACCAGGACAATGGAAACGCCCCAAAAATGACCCCATTTTGGAAAGAAAACAACCCAATGTATAATCTATGAGGCATATCGAGTCTTTTGAACATGTAATTTTTTTGGAAAATGTGTAAGGAAAATTAAACCACATTTTTTTTTTTACACAACGTTGTCCATTTACACAATATTTCGAACACATAACATGTACATGGCAAAAATTATACCCCAAAATAGATTCTCCTACTCCTCCTGAGTATGGCGATACAACATGTGTGAGACTTTTCCACAGCGTGGCCACATACAGAGGACCAACATGCAGGGAGCGCCGTCAGGTGTTCTAGGGACATAAGTTTCAAATCTAATTTGACTACCTATTACACTTTTGTGAGGCACTGTAGTGGCATGGATGAGCATTAATGGGGATAGATGAGCCATGGATGGCTGAGCATGAATGAGTACGGCTGGGTATGGCTAATTATGGATAGGGGTGGATGGGATGGCTGAGCATGGATGGATGGATGAGTATTACTGAGGATGGATGGATGAGTATACCGAGTATGGATGAGGATGGATGGATAGGTATGCAGAGTATGGATAGATGGGTATGCAGAGTATGGATAGCTGGGTATGCAGGGTATGGCTGGGTATGCAGGGTATGGCTGGGTATGCAGGGTATGCAGAGTATGGACGGGTATGCAGAGTATGGACGGGTATGCAGAGTATGGACGGGTATGCAGAGCATGAAGAGTATGGCTTGGGTTTGAAGAGTATGGACGGGTATGCAGAGCATGCAGAGTATGGACGGGTATGCAGAGTATGGACGGGTATGCAGAGCATGAAGAGTATGGCTGGGTTTGCAGAGTATGGACGGGTATGCAGAGCATGCAGAGTATGGACGGGTATGCAGAGCATGGACGGGTATGCAGAGCATGCAGAGTATGGACGGGTATGCAGAGTATGCAAAGTATGGGCGGGTTCTGCAGAGTATGGGCGGGTATGCAGAGTATGGACGGGTATGCAGAGCATGCAGAGTATGGACGGGTATGCAGAGTATGGGCGGGTATGCAGAGCATGGACGGGTATGCAGAGCATGGGCGGGTATGCAGAGCATGCAGAGTATGGACGGGTATACAAAGCATGGGCGGGTATGCAGAGCATGGACGGGTATGCAGAGCATGCAGAGTATGGACGGGTATGCAGAGTATGGACGGTTATGCAGAGCATGCAGAGTATGGACGGGTATGCAGAGTATGGCTGGGTATGGCTGGGTATGCAGAGTATGGCTGGGTATGCAGAGTATTGCTGGGTATGGCTGGGTATGCAGAGTATTGCTGGGTATGCAGAGTATGCAGAGTATTGCTGGGTATGCAGAGTATGGCCGAGTATGCAGAGTATGGCTGGGTATGGCTGGGTATGCAGAGTATGGCTGGGTATGCAGAGTATGGCTGGGTATGCAGAGTATTGCTGGGTATGCCTGGGTATGCAGAGTATTTCTGGGTATTGCTGGGTATGCAGAGTATTGCTGGGTATGCAGAGTATTGCTGGGTATGCAGAGTATTGCTGGGTATGCAGAGTATGGCAGGGTATGCAGAGTATTGCTGGGTATGGCTGGGTATGCAGAGTATTGCTGGGTATGCAGAGTATTGCTGGGTATGCAGAGTATTGCTGGGTATGGCTGGATATGCAGAGTATTGCTGGGTATGCAGAGTATTGCTGGGTATGCAGATGCAGAGTATGCAGGGTATGGCTGGGTATGCAGAGTATTGCTGGGTATGGCTGGGTATGCAGAGTATTGCTGGGTATGGCTGGGTATGCAGAGTATTGCTGGGTATGCAGAGCAGGGATGGATGGATGGATCTGTCACTGGAGCAGGCTGTGGGCACTACACATGCAGCCCACAGCGCTGCTGCCACCGATCTCTCCCCTCTCCGCTCACACTGAACGGAGAGGGGAGGGAGGAACCGGAACTCACGCCGGTCTGTTGACATGTGATCACGCTGTCATTTGACGGCGTGATCACGTGGTAAACGGCCGCGATCAGCGGCCGTTCATCGTGATCCGTGATGCGCCGGGTCCCCTGGACCCGGTGGTCAGGGAAGTTCTCGGATGCGCGCGCCAGGGGGCGCATGAGAGAGGAATTCTGGGAGGACGTCATTGTACGCCCTCCCAGAGTTAACAAACCGCCCTGTAGCCGTTTTTCGGCTATGGGCCGGTTGTAAACTGGTTAAAGCAAGCGGTGATGCATGACCCTCCCCATATTCTAATCAGCTGGTGAGGCAGCCTGTATAATCACATCCATGGGCGTGGACCCGCCCACCCACATCTCTCCCTCTATGCTAGAAGGGGCTAGGGGGGTGTAAATAAATGCCATAGAAGGCGGATGACATCCACGATCAGCACATGTAAGTGCTGCATATACCCAACTAAAATGTACTGCCTTAAATTAAATGGAGGTTGTAAATAGGCTCACAAAAAAAAATACAAAGTAATTTGGATAGAAGACACAAATAGAATAGGTCACAAATAAGACACGGAGACACAAATAAGTGCTCTTTATGCTATAGACACAGACATATTATGTAAATATTGAATGTAATAAGGAAAAAAAATGTTTAATAAAGTTTGAATTATAAAAAAAAAAAAAATGTACTGCCTTACATCTCCACTTGCCTCTTACAAAAAAGAGAGGATCCCTATTACACAGGTACACAAAACTATATAAACAAAATTATATTAACGAAAAAATCAAACATTGTAATGCAGAACATGGACAAAAGGTACAAAAATGGTCCATCTAAATCCGTCAATGTTAAAAATATTCATGAGATGCGTTTAGTGGTAGGTGCAGGGATTGCATCTGGAATGAAATCCACACACCTTACCACCATAATTAATACCAAACCCAGCTTTTACCCTGTAAAGCGAAAAATTAAAGGATGGGAATTAGTACCTGATTATTAACTTTAAAGAAGGAAGCAAAAAAAGAAAACAAATGGAATAGCACTCATACCCACAATATTAAAGCACTCAATTCCTAATTATTATAATGAAGAGTAATCTGTGAGCAGTCTACATTAAAGATAAAAAAATGTATAATAATGGGCATAGATATAAATTCCATCCCTGACATCCCACTTTTCGAACATTAGATAGCAGGGGATGATCCAGAAATTAAGGATTAATTTTCGTTTTCAGCCAAGGAAGCTGCCATCTTTGCCTCTGTTTAATCTTCAACTGCCACGGTGCTGCACATGTGATCCGTTATGACACCAGCCATTGGATGGTTTGACTGTTTGGTTGAGAGCACAGCCAATGTGCAGTTAGCATTCCCGGCATGCCTTTTTTTTTTAACTGTTAAATCGATGGGTTTACTTCCGCTTTAAAAACTAAGCTCTTCAAATGTCAACAATCCGGGGCACCAGATAATGGATGATGGTCAATCTGATAACCATTAATAAATCTCTATAGTCATGAGGTAAACTTAATGATAAAGATGGAATGCAGCTAGGGTCATGAGTATTTATAAGGACCCCCCATGTACCCATGTACCCCCAACCGTTATCCCATAATCATAAGGGGGGCCTAAAAATTTTAGAAACAGTGGGGTACAGCTTACCCTCACATAATGGGGTGAAGTAATTTACAAATACTCCTAATATAAATACCACTACCAGTGGGATATACATCCCATCATATGGCATCCCATATCCGCCGACAGGCATGGACAGGGGGTCCCACAAGGAAAAAGGTCCCGGTCATGAAAGTATGGAGTAATTAATTGTTACCAGTACATCCTCCGCCTACAAATCCAAGTGAAGGGTTGAACAGACTACAAAGATTGGGTAAAAAAGTACATAAAAATAATTATAAGTACCCGTCAAAAACAACAGTATCAACCTAAATGAGGAAAGGAAGATATATCTCAGTCCCCAATCTTTGGATTATAAACCAGATGAAGAGTGTGAATAACAATATTATGGAGGAAATAATTAGAGTCTGGCAAAAATGACATAATTAAGTAATATTTCCTTGAGGGAACCCCGATGTTACCTCCCAGGTAATCACGTATTCCCCCAAAAAGAAATATATATATATATATAGTATCCACAGTAATCAGCAAAAACTTAAATTACCAATCTACTAGGGGTTCGCTATAAAGCAGTTTAAATCAATATCCAGGTTGAGGTCTTTGGGAGCAAGAGACCCCAACCTATATATCCAGCCAGTCTCATTCCTGGAGATGAGGGTATGTTTATTGCCCCCTCTCCAGTGGTCATCTATATGGTCAATACCATAGAAAATAAGCCCGGAGGGGTCCCTATGGTGCACTTCATCGAAGTGACGCGAGAGGTTGTGTTTTGGGAACCCCTTCCAGATGTTGTTAATGTGCTCTCTAATTCTTACAAACAGAGGGCAGGTGGTTCTTCCTATATACTGTAAGTGGCATGGGCACTTGATGACATAGGTGACGTGCGTGCTGTGACAGGTGATTAATTGCTTTATTTGATATTCTCTATGATCCACTGTAGACTTGAACACTTCTTTTTTCCTCGGTTGTCTTTTGCTGACCCTACAGGGTAGGCATCTTTGACACCTATAAAATCCTTTAATTTGTGCGAATATTTTGACTTGTTTTGGGGGGTCGATAACATTGTGTACAATGTGGGTACGAAGATTAGGCGCTTTCCTCTAAACAAATCTAGGTTTGACAGGGAGGATTTTGGACAGGATACGATCCTCTTTGAGGATACGCCAATACTTATTGATAATCCTCTCAACAGACCTGCTCTGGTTGTTGAACCCTGTTATAAAGGTGGTCCTCATTTGTTCATCCTTCACCCGAGGTTTATTCACAAATACAGTAGGTCTTTCCTATCCATATTGGCAATGTCTATTTTTAACTTAGTCAGTTTTTCCTGTAAGTATCCTTTCTCCGCAAACCTTTGGATTAAGACCTCTGATTGTACCTCATAATCTTCAAGGCTGTGGTAATTTCTCTGGATCCTTAATAGCTGGCCTTTTGGAATATTACACTTCCACTTTGGGTGGTGACAACTGGAGGTGGGGATATACCCGTTGCAGTCTGTGGTTTTAAAAAAGGTCCTGGTGCATAACCCTCCTTCCACCTTAAAGATCTCCAGATCTAAGTACTCGATTTTATGATAGTCCCATTTTCCTGTGAAAGTGATGCCATATCTGTTGATGTTCAAATCAGCGAGGAGCCTACTTAGAGTATCAGGTGCGCCATCCCATAAAATTATCAGGTCCTCAATATACCTTCTATACATTTTAATTTGGGGAATATTTTTGGCATAAACATACTCTTCCTCCCACATATCCATAAATAGATTCGCTACACTTGGGGCATAGCGAGCCCCCATGGCGACCCCTTTAGTTTGTACAAAAAAATCTTTATTGTACCAAAAATAGTTGCATTCCATTTTTAACCCTTCCAGAATATAACTGATTTGTTGTTGCTTCATACTCATACTCTCATGTAGGGCCTTTTCTACTCCTGATATTCCATCTTTTTGCAAAATACTCGTATAAAGCGAGTTAACATCAACAGTTACAAGTATCCAGTTATGAGTGCCCCTGATATTCTGCAATTCTTGGATAAGTTGTAAGCTATCTCTTGGGTGTGACCTACCCTGTTTGACAAGTGGCTTGAGGTATCTGTCCAGATATTCACCTAGTCTCGAAAATACAGAATTGATCCCACTAATAATGGGCCCGCCAGGTGGTTTCTCCAATCTTTTATGTATCTTTGGTGTGTAGTATATGGCCGGGGTTTTCGTGGAATTAGAGATCAAATATTCTGCTTCTTTGACATTTAATATTCCAATTTTCTTCCCTTTTTCAACGTATGTGGTCAGTTTTGCTTCAAATTTCTTTTTAGGAATACCCTTTAATTTTTTGTAGGTATTCTCAACTTTAAGGATGTTATTTATCTCTTCTTTGTAGTCATCTTTGTTCAGAATTACCAGCCCCCCCCCCCCCTGTCTGCTGGTCTAATTACTACTTCATGTCGTTTACCTAAATCTTTAATCGCTTTCCAAATATTTTTGCTTTTTCTGTTATTCTTTTTCTCCAGATGTCTTAAGTCTTCTTCGACTATTTTTTGAAAAGCTCCAAGGCATTGACTGCCTGGAGTCTTTGGGTTGAATATTGAGTTGTTTTTCAAGTTAGTTTGGGCATATTCTGGGCTGTCCTTTATTCTGGTATCCGTATTCATAGCAAAGTGCTTTCTGAGATTGAGTTTTCTCATAAACTTCACTCCAAACTTGTCAAGGTTCTTGTCTGGGGCAAACTTCAGCCCCAAGTCAAGAACCTTTAGTTCCTTATTCGAGAAAACCACATTACTTAGGTTGAAAATTCCCTTCCCTAATATTCCCGTCTTCTTTTTCCTCTTGCCTCCTCTCCTTCCTCTTGTCTTCCTCCTCTTTCTTGATTTCTCATTGTCGTTCCCGTATCTCTCCCCTGACTGTAATTCCATCTGTTGTTGGGGTTCACTCTTCCTCCAATCCCCTGGTTCCCAGGCTGTCCTTGATCTTCTCTCGTGTGGTATTGGCCACCCCTCTGGGTGCCTCCTCTGTTCCCATTTTGTGTTTTCCATCCGGTTTTCTTGTAAGTGACACGGGCCTTCCATCTCCGGGGAGTCTGTCTCGTGGGCCTCCCCTGTGAAAAACCCCATCTTCTTCACCATCACCCCTATATGGTGAATAGGGTCTCTGTGTATAGTCCCTTCTTAATGGTGAGAATCTGTTGCGTATGGGAACATTGTATCTTTCCATGTTAGGTGTTCTATTCTCATGAGTTTCCTGATAATTGACCTGTCTGTGTTCGGATCTTTCTGGATTCCAATTAGGTACTCTGGGTCTTCCCCTATTCCGTGTGTTTGGATTAAATGGTGGTGTTGGCTGGGGTGTGGTCCCCAGCAGGCCCAGCATTCGTGTACCAATGGCTTCTTCAGGGGTTTCATCCATAAGTGTTTCATCCAATTCATCATGGTGTTCATCATTATGCTTGGATTTCACTATCATATTTTTTTATGGTTTCTTGTAATTCCTTTTCCTTGTCTTTATATTCCATTTGGTGGGCAAACGGTAGTAGCATAGTTTTAATCTCTACTATATTCGTCTCTATACCTTTAAGCTTGAATATTCTGAAGCAGCTCACCCTCACATTTGTTGAAAAAATTATACCAATTCCCCATGAGGACAGAGTCATCGACACTGTCGTTGGGGTGAATATCCCAGCTCAATCTTCTAGGGGTCATTTTTTCATTGATATAAGTTTCTAGGGTAGCAATATCCCACCATACCCTTAACTGTTTTTCCATAGTATGTTTGAGCTGCTTCATTAGGTCTTGCATATCTTGTGTGTTGGTGACCTGTTCTTGACTAAAGACATCGCCCAGGTCAATATTTCTATTGGTCATATAACCAAAGATATCCATAGCTGCAGGGGATAATCACACACTAAGTTGATCAGGTAAACTTAAAACTCCTTGGGAGCTATTGTGAAGTAAGATATATTAATAAATGGATAAAATGACGCTCCCTGGTGATTAGTCTGATAAAGAGTGACTAAATAAAACACACAATTTGTGAAAAATAGAGAAGTGGCCTGTTAAGTGATGAGGTTTTAAACCTAACATTCAGCCCGGTGCATATCACCTAACACCACACAATGTATGGATGTTAAGTAGGTGACCTAATAGGTGAACAGATTTAAACACCTAACACGTCAAACCAATGTGTATGCACCTGACACCACCTAGGATGGTAGTATAGGCCTGGGATAACAAATAAACAGTGTAGCAATCTACCAAAAAATATAAACCAACTTAGTAATGGTGCAATGATTCGGAGCTGCTGTGAATCAGTGTACCAGCAGCAAATAGCATATATAACACATATATAAAAATATATTGAGTGACCAGTCCCATATGCTAAGTATCTTATTTTCTATGGTATTGACCATATAGATGACCACTGGAGAGGGGGCAATAAACATACCCTCATCTCCAGGAATGAGACTGGCTGGATATATAGGTCGGGGTCACTTGCTCCCAAAGGCCTCAACCTGGGGATTGATTTAAACTGCTTTATAGCAAACCCCTAGTAGATTGGTAATTTAAGTTTTTGCTGATTACTGTGGATACTATATATATATTTCTTTTTGGGGGAATACGTGATTACCTAGGAGGTAACATTGGGGTTCCCTCAAGGACAGGGCCGATCCTAGGGTCACAGACGCCTGGGTGCAGAAATATTTCTGGCGCCCCCACGTGGGCGTGGTCATCTTACCAACTCCTCCCCTTTACGAATGTTTCTATGACAACGACTTCAACACAGAGATGTTCATGTAAGAAGTCTTCGTTACCCTGGGATCCTCCCATGATCTTTTACCAATAAATAAAATACAGGAAGAGCGTACACTAATGAGACCTGGAGGGGAGTCTCTCTGATGCACACAGAGGGGGCTTCTGTTAGAGAGTCTATAAGAAAGAGCCCCCAGACATAGTACAGGAGATGGTCAGAGACTGTAGACATGATACTAGAGACAGTCAGAGACTGCAATCATAGTACAGGAGACGGTCAGAGACTGCAATCATAGTACAGGAGACGGTCAGAGACTGCAATCATAGTACAGGAGACGGTCAGGCTGCACACAATACAGGAGATGGTCAGAGACTGCAGACATGTTACAAGAGATGGTAGTAAATAATGGGCGATCGGCCCTCTCACCTGACCCAGCGATACAGCAACAACGGTTCCTCTGATCAGGAGTCAGCTCACTCTGAATTGCCCGTGGCGGCTCCGCTGGGTAGAGCCCAGATCTGTATTCCTGCAATGACTCCATTCCTTCCTCCACCAGGGATGGTGCCAGGCTGTGTGGCTTTCTCTCTCTGATGGTGTTCTCTCAGCACTGCCCTCTCCCTCTGGAGTCCTGGGTGCCCTTCCCTGAAAGCTTTCCCGGGCTCCTGGCTTTCTCTCTCCCATTCAGCTGAGCATGCTGTGTGGGCTGCAGTTTCCGTGTTACAGTGGGGCTGCCAGTCCTTGGGACCACATGTCCCACAATCCTTTTCTTTGCTCCTTTGTTTTTTCTTCCCTGGCCGTTATGAAGGCGGGGGAAGAAACATAGTGCGCCGCTCATTAGTACAGCAGCGCACGAGGAGGTGAGGGAGAGGGGAAATAAGAGCCCGCAGCTGCAGTGGCATCACTAGAGTTGGTGTCACCTGGTGCAGTAAAACATGGTATCACCCCCTCCACCAACTATAGTCGTCCCTCAGTACAGACCCCACTCCATTAAGTATAGACCCCCCCTCCGTCAGTGCAGACACTTCACTAAGTATAAATACCTCCCTCAGGACAGACCCCCCCATCAGTATAGACCCCCAGGACAAAACACCCCCCTTTATCAGTATAGACCCCCCCCCTCAGGACAAACCTTTCCCCCCCTACATTAGTACAAACCCCCCAGAACAAACCACCCCCCCTCCATTAGTACAGACCCCCCAGAACAAACCACCCCCTCCATTAGTATAGACCCCCCAGGACAACCCCCCCCCCACATTAGTACAGACCTCCCCCACATTAGTATAGCCCCCCCAGGACAAACCCCCCTATTAGTATAGACCCCCCAGGACAAACCCCCCCTACATTAGTATAAACCCCCCAGGACAAACCCCCCTACATTAGTATAAACCCCCCAGGACAAACCAGCCCGCCACCCACATTAGTATAGACCCCCAGGACAAACCACCCCCCCACATTAGTATAAACCCTCTCAGGACAAACCACCCCCCCCACATTAGTATAGACCCCCCCCAGGACGAACCCCCCACATTAGTATAGACCCCCCCAGGACAAACCCCCCCCACATTAGTATAGACCCCCCAGGCCGAACCACCCCCCACATTAGTATAGACCCCCAGGACATACCACCCCCCCACATTAGTATAGACCCCCCAGGACGAACCACTCCCCACATTAGTATAGACCCCCCCAGGACAAACCAGCCCCCATACATTAGTATAGACCCCCAGGACATCCCCCCTACATTAATATAGACCCCCCCAGGACAAACCACCCCCCACATTGGTATAGACCCCCCAGGACAAACCACCCCCCCACATTAGTATAGACCCCCCAAGACAAACCCCCCCACATTAGTATAGACCCCCCCAGGACAAACCCCCCACATTAGTAGACCCCCTAGGACGAACCCCCCCCCCCACATTAGTATAGACCCCCCAGGACAAACCACCCCCCCCCACATTAGTATAGACCCCCCAGGACAAACCACCCCCCCACATTAATATAGACCCCCCAGGATAACCCCCCCCCCACATTAGTATAGACCCCCCAGGACAACCCCCCCCCCACATTAGTATAGACCCCCCAGGACAATCCACCCCCCCACATTGGTATAGACCCCCCCCAGGACAAACCCACCCCCCCCCCCCACATTAGTATAGACCCCCCAGGACAACCCCCCCCCCACATTAGTATAGACCCCCCCAGGACAACCCCCCACCCCACATTGGTATAGACCCCCCCAGGACAAACCACCCCCCACATTAGTATAGACCCCCCAGGACAACTCCCCCCCCACATTAGTATACACCCCCCAGGACAAACCCCCCCACATTAGTATAGACCCCCCCAGGACAAACCACCCCCCCACATTGGTATAGACCCCCCCAGGACAAACCACCCCCCCACATTAGTATAGACCCCCCCCCCCCCCCCCCACCCCCGGACCCCCGCCCCCCCCCGTAAACAAACCCCCCCACCCCACATTGCTATAGACCCCCCCAGGACAAACCACCCCCCCACATTAGTATAGACCCCCCCAGGACAAACCCCCCCCCACATTAGTAGACCCCCTAGGACAAACACCCCCCACATTAGTATAGACCCCCCCAGGACAAACCACCCCCCCCAGGACAAACCACCCCCCCACATTAGTATAGACCCCCCCAGGACAACCCCCCCACATTAGTATAGACCCCCCAGGACAAACCCCCCCCCACATTAGTATAGACCCCCCCCAGGACAAACCACGCCCCTACCCCACATTGGTATAGACCCCCCCCTAGACAAACCACCCCCCACCACTAGGCTAATTAAAACCACCCGGGAGGCAGCTGGAGAGGACAGTGTGCAGCCACGCCGCCCGGGTGGAGAACAGAGCGTGTGTGATGCTTGTGCAGGTTGGCAGAAGGCGGAAGTTAAACACAGTGCTCCGCTCCCTCCTCCTCTCCTTGTCCGTAGGCGGCGCGGCTCTCTCCGCCTGTCACAGCCGCGGCCGCGGCGGCTGCCGCGCAGTGACGTCACGGGGGGGGCGGGGCGCTCGGCCACGGAGCGCCCCGCCCCCCCGTGACGTCACTGCGCGGCCGCCGCCGCGGCCGCGGCTGTGACAGGCGGAGAGAGCCGCGCCGCCTACGGACAAGGAGAGGAGAAGGGAGCGGAGCACTCTGGCGCTCCAGCGCCCCCACCTCTGTGGCGCCTGGGTGCACTGCACCCCGTGCACCCCGGGACGGATCGGCCCTGCTCAAGGAAATATTACTTAATTATGTCATCTTTGCCAGACTCTAATTATTTCCTCCATAATATTGTTATTCACACTCTTCATCTGGTTTATAATCCAAAGATTGGGGACTGAGATATATCTTCCTTTCCCCATTTAGGTTGATATTGTTGTTTTTGACGGGTACTTATAATTATTTTTATGTAAATTTTTACCCAATCTTTGTAGTCTGTTCAACCCTTCACTTGGATTTGTAGGTGGGGGATATACAGGTAACAATTAATTACTCCATACTTTCATGACCGGGACCTTTTTCCTTGTGGGACCCCCTGTCCATGCCTGACGGCGGATATGGTATGCCATATGACGGGATGCATATGCCATTAGTAGTGGCATTTATATTAGGAGTACTTGTAAATTAATCCACTCCCCCCATTATGTGAGGGTATGATGTACCCCACTGTTTCTAAAATTTGCAGGCCCCCCTTTATGATTATGGGATAACGGTTGGGGGTACATGGGTACATGGGGGGTCCTTATAAATACTCATGACCCTAGTTGCATTCCATCTTTATCATTAAGTTTACCTCATGACTATAGTGATTTATTAATGGTTATCAGATTGACCATCATCCATTATTTGGTATGGTATTATCTGGAGCCCCGGATTGTTGACATCTGCATAGCTTAGTTTTTTAATTAATCCTTAATTTCTGGATCATCCCCTGCTATCTAATGTTGGAAAAGTGGGACATCGGGGATAGAATTTATATCTATGCCCATTATTATAAAAAAAAAATATCTTATAATGTAGACTGCTCACAGATTACTCTTCATTATAATAATTAGGAATTGAGTGCTTTAATATTATGGGTATGAGTGCTATCCCATTTGTTTTCTTTTTTTGCTTCCTTCTTTAAAGTTAATAATCAGGTACTAATTCCCATCCTTTAATTGTTAGCTTTACAGGGTAAAAGCTGGGATTGGTATTAATTATGGTGGTAAGGTGTGTGGATTTCATTCCAGATGCAATCCCTGCACCTACCACTAAACGCATCTCATGAATATTTTTAACATTGATGGATTTAGATGGACCATTGTTGTACCTTTTGTCCATGCTCTGCATTACAATGTTTGATTTTTTCGTTAATATAATTGTGTTTATATAGTCTTGTGTACCTGTGTAATAGGGATCCTCTCTTTTTTGTAAGAGGCAAGCGGAGATGTAAGGCCGTTCATTTTAGTTGGGTATATGCGGCACTTATATGTGCTGATCGTGGATGTCATCTGCCTTCTATGGCATTTATTTACCCCCTTCTAGCATAGAGGGAGAGATGTGGGTGGGTCCACGCCCATGGATGTGATTGTACAGGCTGCCTCACCAGCTGATTAGAATATGGGGAGGGTCATGAATCACCGATTACTTTAAATACCGTGAGGTGGAGTGAGATGGCGTCGCCTTTGAAAATGTCCTTTGATGAAACGCGTAAGACGCACTTACGTCATTTCCGGTACGGAAGAAGAAGCTTGGAATGCAGTTGGAGCGCATGCTGCGAACATATTCTATGCTTCTATACATATATAAGTTATAACTAAGATACTTAGCATATGGGACTGGTCACTCAATATATTTTTATATATGTGTTATATATGCTATTTGCTGCTGGTACACTGATTCACAGCAGACCTTCAGCTTGCTGTTTGGTTTAAAGTATTTTTTTCACTTGGGATCATTGCACCATTACTAAGTTGGTTTATATTTTTTGGTAGATTGCTACACTGTTTATTTGTTATCACAGGCCTATACTACCATCCTAGGTGGTGTCAGGTGCATACACAACGGTTTGACGTGTTAGGTATTTAAATCTGTTCACCTATTAGGTCACCTACTTAACATCCATACATTGTGTGGTGTTAGGTGATATGCACCGGGCTGATTGTTAGGTTTAAAACCTCATCACTTAACAGGCCACTTCTCTATTTTTCACATATTGCGTGTTTTATTTAGTCACTCTTTATCAGACTAATCACCAGGGAGCGCCATTTTCCCTATTTATTAATATATCTTACTTCACAATAGCTCCCAAGGGGGTTTAATTAGGGGAGGCTGCACACCTTTGTTATTTTTCCTAAGCACGGATTATTTGTTGTTTTCAGTGTCAGTGCTTGTTGTATAAAAAAAACCTTCTTCATTATTTCCTGGACAGACCTTAGGATGTGAAAACTGTTAAGACACTGGAAAGGAGTTCCTCAGCTGACCTCATTAACCACTTCAGCCCCTGAAGATTTTACCCCCTTCCTGACCAGAGCACTTTTTACAATTTGGCACTGCGTCGCTTTGACAATTGCGTGGTCGTGCGACGCTAACTAAATTTACATCGTATTTTTCCCCACATATAGAGCTTTCTTTTGGTGGTATTTAATCACCTCTGCGTTTTTTTTTTGCGTTATAAACAAAAGAACATCGACAATTTTGAAAAAAACACTATCTTTTACTTTTTGTATAATAAATATCCCATTTTTTTTTCAAAAAAAACACATTTTTGCTTCAGTTTAGGCTGATATGTATTCTTCTACATATTTTTGGTAAAAAAAAATTGCAATAAGCGTATATTGATTGGTTTGCACACAAGTTAAAGTGTCTACAAAATAGAGGATTGATTTATGGCATTTTTATTATTATTATTTTTTTACTAGTAATCGCATCAATCTGCAATTTTTATCTGTACTGCGATATTGCGGCAGACATTGGACACTTTTGACACATTTTTGGGACCATTGACAATTATACAGCGATCAGTGCTATAAAAATGCACTGATTAGTGTAAAAATTTCACTGGCAGGGAAGGGGTTAACACTAGGGGGTGCTCAAGGGGTTAACTGTGTTTCCTCTCTGTGTTCTAGGGGGGATGGAACTTGCTAGGGGAAGAGAGAAATCCGTGTTCATACTTTGTATGAACACACAATCAGTCTCTTATCCAATCAGAGAACCGGGATCTGTGTGCTCACGCACACAGATCCCCGGGTGCCCAGTGGTCATCGCCCCTGCCAGGGGCAAGCAGCAGGTGCGCACCCCTAGTGGCCACAGGAGCGAAGCGTTGTAACATAATGTTTTGCCCAGCCGTGCCATTCTGCCGCAGTAGAACTGTGGTGGCTAGTCAACAAATGGTTAACACACACCCTGCCTCTGCCCCCCCCCCCTTTTCCAGGAGTTTGCTCCCACCCACACATTTTTCCAAAGTAATCAATGATCACCTTTCTTACTAAATACACAGCCATAGGCCATTCATTTGGCAGAGTGTGCAGGAGCTGAGCGATCAGATAACCGCATATGTGGATCAGAGCTACAGTATTGAATACAGCAGAAGTATGTTCTGGGTTCTGTAAAGCTCACCATACATTATACAATCTGATTATACAAGCTCCTTTATATAGAAGACTAATCCCCCACTAAACAACACCATGATGATAAGGAAGTGAGTTATAAAGGGAGAGTAGGAGGGAGTCGCGGTCCGGTCTTGTCCTTTAGCGCTGACTGAGCCGAGGTGGCTGCTGGCTTATAAATGCTCCGGCAGCGCGGGCTGAGTGCGCCTGTCATAATAGACCAATTAGCTCTTGTTGCCATGCAGAACACCTGCTTAAAACTTGCTGAACGTTAGAGACACTACAGTGCGCCAAATGAATGGTCTGTGAATTAAGTGAGAACAGTGATCACTGATTGCATTGGAAAAATGTACACCTGCAGAGATGGGTGGGAGCGATCTCCTGTGTGTGTAAATGAGGTCAGCTGGTCAACTCCTTCCTGTATCTTAACAGGTTTCACATTGTAAGGTCTGTCCAAAAAATAATAAATAATAAATAATAATGACACTGTGGTATGGGCTGTGTAGAATAAATGGAAAGCTTTTTTTTTATTTCTGCAAAATAAGTACATAATTGCTATATTGGTACACAGGGGAGCTGGAATTTTGAAAAACAATAAAAAAGGTAAACTTAGCCTTTTAAAGTGGTTGTAAAGGCTTTATGCATTCTATCCATAATTGTAAAAAAACCTTCTGTGTGCAACAGCCCCAAGCCCTCCCTAATACTTAACTGAGCCCCCTCTAAACCCAGTCCACCAGAGCCTTGTCTCCACCGCCAGAGAACCAATCAGGAATTGAGCTGCTGCTCCGTGTATGGACACACAGAGCCGTGGGTCGGGAGCATGCCTGCTTGGGTGCCCCCAGAGCAAGCTGTTTGTAAGGAGGGAAGAGCCAGGAACGCTGGCATGGGACCCAATAAGAGGAGGAGCCACGCTGCTCTGTACAAAACCACTGCACCGAGCAGGTAAGTATAACATGTTTGTTTTTACACTTTATCACTTAAGAAAAAATAAATTTTTCCTTCCTCAGGGTCAGCTGAGAATCAGAGAATCTGAGTATATAGTTTTATTTTGCTATTGATATATTAAAATTACACTAAACAATATCCTTATTGTCCAAAAATAATCCATACACATCCACTACTTAATGGTCCTGTAATCTATTTTTCTTAAAATGGTTTCTTACTGTGTACGTTAGTTGCCATCATGTGCACTGCTCTATGCACACTACACATACCATGGTTCCTAGTCCATCGCAGGTGCAAACAAGAGAAGATGACTACACGGTTACATACATTGAGATCAAAGAGAACGAACATAGCCAAACTCTAATAGGAAGTCAGGTTACAGAAACATAAAAAGGGAATTTTGAGGTTTAGAGGAGCCTGAGAACAATACTTAAATAGCACTGGTTGTTTTTTAACCAGTTTAGTGCCATTTTAACTCTTTTATTTTTTCCTATGTTTATACTTGACAGATAACCAACCAATCTAAATACGTTCAAAATGTTCTATGTAGACCACATCATCAGATCACTGTACACTAGGTTTGGGGAACACAGGAGAATAGTGCTCAAATTTCCCACCACTTTATACCATACATGACGTGTCCCTGCTTAAATTTGTAGCCATTCAATCGATACCCTTAACCTTATGGAAGGTGAAAGATTAAAGATTACTGATAGGCTTGACGTTCACCCCTGCAGAGCGCCCCATAATGCACTGCGAGATCCCTAAGCTGCTGATTGGCTAAAGCATGCACCTGACATGCATGCTTTGGCCAATCACAGCGCTATGTGCTTTGAGAGCCATGATTGGCCAAAGGCAGTGTGCCTTTGGCCAATAATGGTTAAGGGGCTAACACCCCACTCCACACTATATAAGGCTGCTTATACAGCGGCCGTGTATAGTGTGAATTAAGAGAGAGATTAGGCATGGTAGTTAGTGGATTGAGCAATTTTCTTTTATTAAAAGGAAAGAATAAAAAGTGACCCGCAATGTAAATCCACCGTCAATCCCGCCCGACGGTCCCGAAAAATAGCAAAAATGAAAAATGCCCTGCCTCTATGGGAGGCCTCCCACGACTGATGTCTCTTCGGCTCTGACAGCTCTTATATAGGCAAGGGCGGGGCCACCCGGTGACATTGGTTGATAGAGGAGGGGAAAACTGTTAATGTTCTTAACAAGAAGGAGGCGTTATACTTGGATCCACTTTTTTGTAGGACTCCAATTATATATTGCCTGCCTAAGATCCACAAGGATTGTGTCAATATTCCTGGATGGCCCATCGTAAATGGAATTGATTCCATCTCATCCAGGGTGGGCCAATACATTGACAGTTTTCTCCAGCCGTTGGTGTCCAAAACAGGCATTTCTCAAAGACACCAAACACATCATCCAAATGATTGAATCAGTGAAGTGTTCTTCTTCAAGTGTACACGATCATTGGACATGAGGATGCCCTTTCCTCTGTACAGTGGGCCATGTCATCTTTTGCTGATCTTTCAGAAACACACAAAAAATATCTTTTGAAGAGTTTGAAATTTTGCTTAACCAGAAATTATTTCTGGTTCAATCACCAATTTTATTTGTAGACTAGGGGCGTGGGGATGGGGGCCAGGTTCGTTCCCAGTGTGGCCAATTTGTTTATGGCCAACTGGGAGGAGGACGTGGTCTTCAAGAGCCACCCCCCTGAATTACTCTGCTATAAAAGATACATATAGACGACCTTATAATGATCTGGGAGGGAGACCAAGCTAGTTTAGACACATTTGTTCAGGCACTGAATTCCAACACCAAGAATATTCAACTTTCCTGGAATTTCAGTAAAGCAAAGATGGTCTTTCTTGATCTAGAAATCTGGAAGGATTTCGACTGTGCAACTATCTGAAGCCTACAGATTGCAATTCTTATATCCCACTGGGGAGTTGCCACCACAAGTCTTGGCTTTGCAACATGCCCAGGGGTCAGTTTGTTAGGCTCAGACGTAACTGCACATGGGAAGATGATTTCATGATTCAGTCACAATTGTTATCTTCCAGGTTTCAGGAAAAAGGACATGATAAAAACCTGTTAGAAAGGGACATTGGTAAAGTCTGTGTTATGGATAGGGCAGAATTAGTGTCTGATAAAGTTAAGGATACAAGTGCTAGTGTCACTAATTTTAAAATGATTCTTAACTATAACATTCAGAACCAAAAATTGGAGAAACTGGTTGCTAAGAACTGGTCCATATTGAAGCAGGATCGAGTATTAGGACCATTAATGCCATCTCGTCCTGCCTTTATATACAAAAAAGCTCCATCCTTACGTGACCGTTTAGCTCCAGGAGTAGTTGATCCTCCGGTACAGACTGAAAGTAGATTATTCTCCTTTCTCTCCAGCTTTTACGCTTGTGGGCGTTGCACAACTTGTAAGCACTCTAAGTGCAATATTAAAAAGAGGAAAGCTTTTGTAGCTGCAGCCACTAACAAAGAATATAAGATTGGCCAACTCATTGACCATTGGGGTCGTGTATATGCTCCAGTGTGGGTGTGGCCTCCAATATATCAGGGGACATCTAGACCTCTCCATGTCAGACTCGGAGAACATGTAAACAACATAAAAAAGGGCTTAAAGTCGCATAATGTCTCCAGACATTTTAAGTTAGTACATCATCAGAGTCCTAAGAGTTTGAATTTTTGGGGTATAGAGAGGGTCATCAAACACTGGCGAGGTGGCAATTTTATCCGCCAGCTAAGCCGTAGAGAATCTCATTGGATTCATGAAACTAAAGTTCTCGTGCCAGGAGGCTTGAATGTGGAATTTGATTTAAATTGTTTTATTTCTTTATTTATTTCCATATTTTTATATATTTTTATTCTGTTAAACATTTTTTTAAATGTAAACATTAACAATTTGATGTTTGGTTGTATACATAGGAGTGTACCATATGGGTCAGCAGGGACGCGAGATGACGCACAGATTGATGTTTTTTAAATTTCTAAATTCTTAATAATAATATCTATAGGCACATGTCCGATTCAGCTTTAGTATTTATAATGCTTAATTCTATCTGATTTTGTGGTGAATTGTCACATTGGATGTTGGGGTCTAGTTCTTGTTGTTGTATCAGCTGCCACATTCTATGGCTGATTGGGTGTCATCGTGATGGCCGTGCATCTGTTTCTATTGGCAGCAGCGGTCAGCTGATTAGGTGTATAAAGCGTGTGGCTTACGTCATACCGTCGCAGCTGATGAAGTCCCACCCACTTGGAACGTAAGCGTACGGAAACCAGATGACTGCGATCGTGACGTTACCTGCGTCCCTACATGCTGATCCTCGTGGAACACTTCGTATATGACTATCATTCATCCTTAGCACTGAGGCACAGTACACCTTATACTTTTAAATAAATACTTTTTAGCAATCAGAGAGCACTAGGTTTTGTTGCTTCCATTACATGTATCATATCTGGAAGAAAATGATGATGATATGCCTGAGACTTAGCAAGTTCTACAACTGATACCAGTATTTGAGTCTGCTGACATATTCCCTGAAAGGGACCACTGTGTCTGACCTGACTGATTCACTCAGGGGTCCATCTCTGGAGGTGAGCGGCCATTAATATCGGTGGTGGAGGGTGTCACTCAAGTCACCATACCTGATGCTTAGATCACCTGTCACATTTTTGCTGAATTCATCGATTTTTTGCTTTCATTATAAAGAGAAAGGATTATTCTTTTGTTTTAGTTTAGTTTACATTTTAGGTTAAATTGTTCTATTATCTGTGCTGTACTGCCTTTTTTATATTGAACTATTTTGGGATTTGATAATTTGACCCTCAGTATCTTAGCTGCAGTTTGTTTTAGGGTTTGTGTTATTTAGCGCTGGTTGATTTCATTCGTTTTCTTACCTTGTAAGAGTCCGACTCTTCAGTTTACCTCGAAAGTTTCGGACTCTATCCATAGCACTGACTCTTATGTTCACACTAGTGCCTTACCTGGCACCTCCATTGTGGAATGCTCAGGAGACCTTGACTACAAAGTGTCAGTGTCCTAGATACTCTCAGTTCATGTTAAGCCGAGAGGCCTATTGTCTATTAGTGGCAGCTGGTGCTCAATATTTTTTTTTGGGGGGGGGTAGCACACAAACCTCCCCCCTCACTCACCACGCTGTTTTTTCTTCATGGGACTGATTTTCTTCATGAGAATTGATTGCTGAAAGTTAGTTCCTTTGACTCAGTGCTGGTCTTCTGAGAAAGTCTCCTTACATTCCTTTCGCTATCTTATAGTTACATAGTTACATAGTAGTTGAGGTTGGAAAAAGACACAAGTCCATCAAGTCCAACCTATGTGTGTGATTATATGTCAGTATTACATTGTATATACCTGTATGTTGCGGTCGTTCAGGTAAATCTCTAATCATTTCTTGAAACTATCAATGCCCCCCGCTGAGAATACCGCCTGTGGAAGGAAATTCCACATCCTTGCCGCTCTTACAGTAAAGAACCCTCTACGTAGTTTAAGGTTAAACCTCTTTTCTTATAATTTTAATGAGTAGCCACGAGTCTTGTTAAACTCCCTTCTGCAAAAAAGTTTTATCCCTATTGTGGGGTCACCAGTATGGTAATTGTATATTGAAATCATATCTCCTCTCAAGCGTCTCTTCTCCAGTAGGGATGAGCCGAACACCCCCCCGGGTTCAGTTCGCATCCAGAACATGCAAACAGACCGAAAGTTTGTGCGAACTTTCGAACACCGTTAGAGTCTATGGGACTCAAATGTGAGAAATCAAAAGTGTGAATTTTAAAGGCAAATATACAAGTTATTGTCCTAAAAGGGGATGGGGACCCGGGTCCTGCCCCAGGGGACATGTATCAATGCAAAATAAAGTTTTAAAAACTGATGTTTTTTCGGGGAGCAGTGATTTTAATGATACTTAAAGTGAAAAAATAAAAGTGAAATATTCCTTTAAATATCGTACCTGTGTGTGTCTATTTCTATTGAGAAAAACGGCATGGGTAACCCCCCCAGCCCATTACCAGGCCTTTTGTATGGATATTAAGGGGAACCCCACACCCAAATTAAAAAAAGTAAAGGTGTGGGCCCCCCAGGCCCTATATACTCTGAACAGCAGTATACAGGCAGTCCCAAGAAAGACAGGGACTGTAGGTTTGTTCTTAAGTTGAATCTGTTTGTAATTTGGAACAGGTACATTTTGTAAGTGTAGCTCCAACCAAAAAAATCTATTTTTAAGCTTTTTGGAAAACACAGGGAAGGGTTATCACCCCTGTAACATTTGTTTTGCTGTCTGTGCCCCTGTTCAGAAGATTTCACCTCACTTTCTGTCCCAATAACAATTGGATTTTGAAAATTCGTTTTTTAGGGAAAAAAGGATTGGTGATAAAGCATCAGTGGAGGAGACACCTTTTTCCCATATTAACTCTTACAGGAGAGAATTTCCCTTCCTAGGGGTAGATTTCCTCTCACTTCCTGTTGTCTCCCTCCGTTTGTAAGTAGGAGTCGTTTGTAAGTCGGATGTTTGAAAGTAGGGGCCTGCCCTATATGCTCTGCAGAAATTTGGGCCTTAGGTGTTGGTGGTACCAGAACACTGTAAGCCCTCACAGTTACTCTTGGTGGAACGGCACCTGCTGTGAAATATTATATCTAGTAATTACATGTCCCTGTTGAACAGGGTCAGAAAAATTGGGCCTTTGGTGGTGGTGTGGTGGTGTTGCCACAACACTGTAAGCCCTCACAGTTACACTTGGTGGGCGCTGGAACAGGCCCTGTTGTGAAATATTAGATCAAAAATTTTATTTACACGCCGCTGTTGAACAGGGGCAGAAAAATTGGGCCTTAGGCACTGGTGCCACAACACTGTTAGCCCTCACAGTTACACTTGGTGGGCGCTGGAACAGGCCCTGTTGTGAAATATTACATCAAAAATTGTAATTACACGCCCCTGTTGAACAGGGGCAGAAAAATTGGGCTTTAGGAACTCGTGCTGGTGCCACAACACTGTAACCCCTCACAGATACTCTAGTTAAGCACAGGAACAAGCCCTGCTACAAAATATTACAGCAAAAATTGTAATTACATGCCCCTGTTAAACAGGGGCAGAAAAAGTGGGCCTTAGCCACTGGTGGTGGTGCCCAGACCAAAAATGTTCTTACAAGCTATCAACATGAACATTGAGGAGGAATATGATAGTATTCAGCAGAGTCACCCAGTGTGCTGTGAAAGATAGGTAACGTCCCAGCATAACAGTATAGTCACTCAGCATCAGCATAGGCAGTTTTGGGATCTCGCATTCATAAAAAAATATTCGGTTACATCAGCATCAGGTGCTTGGTAGCTGGTGATCCAAGACTGATTCATTTATATGAAGGTGAGCCGATCAACCGAGTCGGTGGACAGGCACACTCTGGGATCAGTTACAAAGCCTCCAGCAGCACTGAATGTGCGTTCCGAAAGAAAGCTGGATGCAGGACAGGCCAGTAGCTCAATTGCATACTGTGCAAGCTCTGGCTAGTGATCCATCCTCAAGACCCAGTAACCCAGAGTATTTTCGGCTGGAAAGGTCTCCAAATCTGATCTTGCCCCTAGGTATTCCTGCACCATGTAAATCAGACGCTGGCGATGGTTGCTGGAACCAATCAGACCTTGGGGCTGTGGACTAAAAAATTGTCTGAACGCATCTGTCAGACGGCCACCTTCTCCACCACTCCTTCTGTGACTGACCGAAGCCTCAGCCACACGTTGTCCAGGACCAGGAATTTGTAACCTCCCAGGCTCTGGAAACGCATTGCACAAACCTTTCTGCAAGGCCTCCCAAAGCTGTTTCATCCTCTGCTCCCTCTGTGACTGCTGGATAGGTTCCACAGCCTTACCCTTGTAACGTGGATCAAGGAGGGTTGCCAGCCAGTAATGATCCCTCCTTGATCCCACGAATCCGAGGGTCCTTTCGCAGGCTTTGCAGGATCAGGGAGGCCATTCTGCGTAGGTTTGCTGAGGAATTCTGTCCGGAGTCCTCTGGGTCACTAAGGATGATATGATCCGCAGCCACCTCCTCCCAGCCACATAAAAGTCCATGGATTTCTGGGGACTGTAAACGATACCTTGAAGACTCCTGCTGATGCTGAGTGCTAGGCTCCACCTCCATGCTGACACAATTATCCTCCTCCTCTTCCTGTGTGATTGGCGGGCCCGCAAGAACACGGTCTGGATAAGGGGGGCCTTCGGAGGTAAGGAAATCCTCCTCTTCCTCCCTCTGTTCTGCTTCAAGTGCCCTGTTCATTATTCCATGCAGCGTGTGCTCCAACGGGTAGACAAGAGGGATAGTATCACTGATGCATGCATTGTCACTGCTCACCATCCTCATGGCCTCCTCAAATGGTGACAGGACAGTGCATGCATCCTTTATCATGAGCCACTGGCGTGGTGAATGAATGAATGAATTAATGATTTGTATAGCGCTGCAAATGCGTCAAGGCCTCAAGGCCTCAAGGCGCTTGTCTGCCCTTGTTGTCCTGCTATATTAGAAGAGGTGGGTCTTGAGTTTTTTCCTGAAGGCCTGATGGTTTTCTTCCAAACGGATGTTGTTTGGTAGAGCATTCCATAGCCGAGGTCCCTGTACTGCGAATCTTCGTTCTCCCTTCGATTTGTAGCGGGCTTTGGGGATGAGTAGGCGATTTTGGTTTGTCGATCGAAGTCTGAGATTCAGTATGTATTTTTATATTTTCTCACAAGGTATTGTGGAGCATTTCCTTGTGTACTTTTGGGGGTGAGGCAGAGGGTCTTGAATGTGATCCTATCTTTTACCGTGAGCCAATGAAGGGACCTTAGGGATGGGGAGATGGATTCCCAGGGTTTCTTTCCGGTGACTAATCTTGCTGCTGCGTTTTGGATGACTTGTAGGCGTGCGATCTGGTAATCTGGTAATCCTATGTAGAGGGAGTTTGCGTAGTCGAGACGCAAATTGATGATGGTTCCTACTACTACTGCTTTCTCCTTTTCTGGGATAAATGGGATAAGTCTGCGAAGTATGCGGAGGAGATGATGGGATCCGCTGATTACTGATCCTATTTGTGCATCCATGGTCATCTGTGAATCAAAGATGACTCCGAGGCTTTTGGCTTTGGTGCTTGGGAGGATGGTCTGTCCAATGATGGTTGGTGGGATCCATGGGGTCTTCGTTTTTTTACTTCAGTTTGCGTTGAGGAGCAGTAGTTCAGTTTTCAATCCATTCAGTTTGAGGGAGCTAGTGGTCATCCAGTCATCTATCAATGTGAGACATTTCCTAGTTCCTGGTATTGGTCTTTTTGTCCGGTGATACGGAAGTACAGTTGAGTGTCATCCGCGTATGAGTGGAAACATAGATCTGAGTGGTGAAAAAAAGCCAAGCTCCCCTGACCTTGTCCTGGTGCCATAGTCGCACAGGCACTCATTGATGGCCCTCTGCTCCATGTGCAGCCGCTTCAGCATGGCCAACGTTGAGTTCCATCTGGTGGGCATGTCACAGATTAGGCGGTTCTTGGGCAGGTTGTATTCCTTTTGGAGGTCAGCCAGCCGAGCACTGGCATTATATGGAAAACAAGTGCAGCGCTCAATTAATAAAAATACAAGAATAGAGTGTACCTGATTTTCACAAGCAACCACACAGGGAAACAACAGCCTGTGGGCAATACTGTGAGGCAGGAATTTCTTTAGTGGGTGTCCCCGTGAATGGGGGTACCAGTAGGATTTCTCCACTGGTCTGTGCAAGCAATTTCAAAAAGGGTAGTGTTACAGCCGTAAAAACAAAACAATACCAAAAGGTAACAATATGTGAAGAAATGGTAGGTGGTTCGCCCTAATAGTGAATAAGTGGAGGGTAATTGTCCCCTGGTTAAAGTAGGCCTATATCAGTCTACCTCTGATAAAAAACATGAATTTGTATATAACATGCGTTTTTAGGTTGCAGCAAAAAAAAAAAAGTTCAACTCCCTAGAAATCACAGCGGAGGTTATATAGTGATATAACATCAACCAAGGTGTGAAGCAGGTAAATGAAGGAGTTGCATTCAAGGAACCTTCAAAGTAATAAAGCATTCAATAACATAAATAGAAATGCATCATCATCACTGAAAACAGCAAAGTCGCACTAGGCATCTAACATATATTTAACTGAACGTCTAACATATATTTAGCTGGACATTTTATCATATCAAAGGATAAAACAAAGTAGGATGTCTACTTATGGACATCTCATCAGTCCAAAACATATGCTGGAATGGTGTATGGTGATGATATGGAGAAAAAGCTGAACAGGTGGTCAACACTGTAAAGATCAGCATACAGTAGACTCTCAAACTGTCATAAATCAAAGACAAATAAAGCATATAAGTAGTCCACTCTTAGAGTATAACTTTCAACTGAGGTGATGTGACCAGGCTCACAAAGTCCTCCAAAGGGTGCAATGTATCGCTGGTGATGCTCTAAGTTTACGATCAGCTTATTAAACTTTAAATGTGGAATGGAAAAAGGATGGGTACCCTTACCGGAACTGTTGGACTCACGGACCTCTCGGTGTGAGTCAATAAGGCTTAGGCCGGATGCACCGGACTGGTAGTGGTTAGATTGCAGTCTGCCGGATCGGCTGGAGCGTTGCCCAAAAAAGCGAATGTGGCCACTTACCAACACCCTGTTGAAAAGGCCCGGTGGGAAAAAATGGAAAACAGGATCCTTGTAGGGGTCTTCATCCACGGTAGCTCAGACAAGGGAAATAAAAGAGAGAGAGGCAACTCCTCTTAGTGTAACTCCCAACTTTTCAATTGGTGTTTTATTGGTTAAAAAATGTAAAAACAAATTTCTCTGCGCAGAAAAGGTAAAAAAAAGTGGCTTAGGTAGACATCTAACCCGACATGTTTCGCCTCCTGTAGGCTTCAACTGGGGTACATTCTACTGGCATTATATGACCGGCAGAAATGCACACAGACTTTCCTGGCCTGCCTCAGGAGATCCTGTAAGCCCGGGTACCTGCACAAGAACCGCTGCACCACCAAATTAAGGACATGAGCCAAACAGGGCACATGGGTGAAGTGTCCCTGTCAGAGGGCGGCGAGGAGGTTTGTGCCATTGTCGCAAACCAAAATTCCTGGCTGAAGCTGGCGTGGCGTCAACCACCTCTGAGCCTGCCCCTGCAGAGCGGACAGAATCTCTGCCCCAGTGTGGCTCCTGTCCCCTAAGCACACCAGCTGAAGCACCGCATGGCATCTTTTTGCCTGAGTGCTTGCGTAGCCCCTTGAATACCTACGGAGCACCGCTGGTTCTGAGGACAAATCTTTAGAGGAAGAGGCCATGGAGGAAGAAGAAGAGGAGGGGTGGAGGAGAGAGGTGTGTGAGGATCACCACTAGTAGCATTTTGGAGGCGTGGTGGTGGAACAAGCTCCAACAATACTGCACCCTGTCCTGCATCCTTCCCAGGTGCCAGCAGAGTCACCCAGTGTGCTGTGAAAGATAGGTAACGTCCCTGTCCATGCCTGCTGGACCATGAGTCAGCGGTAATATGCACCTTACCACTGACCGCCATGTCCAGCAAAGCCAAGACATTACCTTCCACATGCCAGTAGAGAGCCGGAATCACCTTCTGTGAAAAAAGTGGCGTTTGGGAACCTGCCACTGAGGTACGGCACATTCCACAAATTCACGAAAGGGGGCAGAGTATACCAGCTGAAAAGGCAGCCAAGCTAGCATTCAGCCGCTGGGAATGTGGGGATGGCTGGGACCGAATTTCTTTCGCCGGTTTAGCAACTGGGGTAGGGAAATTTGCCTGCTACAATCGAACATTGGTGTAGCGATAGCATATTGCCCACAAGTACTTGGCACACCTAATTCTACACCTTGGAAAAGTATAGTACTAATGCGCTTATCTACAAAGTGCTTGGTTTCAAATATTAAAAGATAAATGTAAGTATATAAAGTGCTGAATAAAGTGCTAAATAAAGTGCAACAGCAGCTAAACTTCTGTAGTGATACCGGCACCAATGAATCTGTGTATAAATAATGAAGTAGCGCTAAAGACTTAAATTAACCATAAAGTGCAAATGTGCTAAGATAACACACACAGTAAATAATAAACGGTAAATGAAATGTTCAAACTGCAAAAATCTGATCAAGTGAAATAGAGTGCAATATAGTCCAGTGAAATAAAGTACATCAAGATCCAGTGATTAAAATGCATCACATCCTCCTAGTAATCAGTCACTTCAAAAAAAATATTCTCAATAATTAAAGTGCTTTGGTATACCATCTGTCGATGATTAAAGTGCTATAATAAACCTTCAATGATTAAAATGCAATAATAAACAGCCTAAGACATGCCCCTCCCATCAAAAAGTGCATCAAAACAATATTTTGATAGTTCAAGGAGGTATTCAGGCAAATATTCAGTCTCTTCACTTTGTATGTTCAAACGGGGATGAGGGGGGACAGGGACAGGTAATGGAGTCCAATCTACAATACTGCTACTCAGAATCCTCCCCCTGTGTTACCTGCCTCTCACTTTCAACAAAGACACCCACGGTTCGAGTGGTGCATCAATAGACAGTGGTGCAGTCTCTTTCTCCTCCTTGGTGGCTCCGGGGCAAAGGATCACTGCAGTCCTCATTTGGTGGCCTTTTATCTTTGTCCTTTGATCATGAAATAAATTGTTCAATGCTCACAATATACAGCAATGTGGTGGGTGGAGTGTGTGTTAGTACACGTGTCTGTACTTGTCCCTGTGTTGGTTTTCTCACCTAATACTTGTTATAGAGCAGAGGAGTATGGGTAGGATGTCTGTTCCCTGATATCCTCATTCAAGCAGAGCTCCAGCTGTTGCAACAGAAATGTATGACGGCATTTATTCAGAGGAAATTGGCATTGCTGTATATTGTGAGCATTGAACAATTTATTTTATGATCCCCTGGACTTGGAGACAATCTTTTTTACAGGATAAGGCTGCCAAAGGAGGACTGTAGTGATCCTTTGCCCTGGAGCCACCAAGGAGGAGAAAGAGACCGCACCGCTGTCTATTAATGCACCACTCGACCCGTGGGGGTCTTTGTTGAAGGTGAGAGGCTGGTATCACAGGGGGAGGATTCTGAGTAGCAGTATTGTAGATTGGACTCCCTTACCCATCCCCCCCGAACATACAGAGTGAAGAGACTGAATATTTGCCTGAATACCTCCTTGAACTATCAAAATATTGTTTGGATGCACTTTTTGATGGGAGCACCGTGTCTTAGGCTGTTTATTATTGCACTTTAATTATTGAAGGTTTATTATTGCACTTTAATCATCGACAGATGATATACCAAAGCACTTTAGTTATTGAGAATATTTTTTTTGAAGTGTCTGATTACACGTGGCCGTGGGGCACGCTTGTCCTTTTTTTCGGCAGCTGGCCGCGTTGAGCCACAACATGCAGAAGAGTTGGTAGAGTGGATGACCAAGCGGTCCTCATCCTCCTCATCCTCTGTCACCCAGGCTCAGAGTACTTTAGCTGCCAATGCAGCTGCCAAAGCGGCCTATTCCATCGGCTCCAGGTCATCAGTTGCTCCTTCCCTAGCCCCATCATCATGCACGGAGGAGTCCCTCGAACTGTTCGACCAAAGTGTTGGGTACATGCTGCAGGAAGGCAGTAACTTAAGCCCAGAGAGAGGGGGTTCCCAAGAAGGACAACAAACTGGCAGTCATATTCCCCCAGCTGCAGCATACTGCCAGGTTTGCTCCAGTGACGAGGAGGGAGGGGATGATGAGGTCATTGACTCTATGTGGGTGCCTGATAGGAGAGATAAGGAGGAGGAGGCACATCTCCAATGAGGCAGGATGCCCTCCAGGGGCCAGCTTAAGGGCAGCCAACCGACTGCATCACACCGCAGAGCTCTGGATCTGCAGGGCGCTGCTGACTCTACTAGATGATATGCTCAGCAGTGGTATGCAATGCCAAGCTTCTGCTTACAAAGCAAACAGAATATTGGCATGCATTAAAAAGGGGATTAATTCCAGAGATAAAACGATAATTCTCCCGCTCTACAAGACTCTGGTCCAGCCACATCTAGAGTATGCTGTCCAGTTCTGGGCACCAGTCCTCAGAAAGGATGTACTGGAAATGGAGCGAGTACAAAGAAGGGCAACAAAGCTAATAAAGGGTCTGGAGGATATTAGTTATGAGGAAAGGTTGCGAGCACTGAACTTATTCTCTCTGGAGAGTAGGGATGAGCTTTGAGTTCGAGTCGAACATGAGTTTGAGTCGAACATCGGCTGTTCGATTGTTCGATCGAACATTATGGGCCATTCACGCCAAATTTGAGTGGCGCGTCACGGCCCATAATGCTCTGCGTCATTGCAGGGCATTGCTGGCTGATGATTGGCCAAGCATGCACTATGACCCACATTCTTTGGCCAATCACAGCGCCGTCAGTGAAGAGAGACATAATTGGCCAAAGGCAGGGGGCCTTTGGCCAATTATGGCTCAGGGGCACAAAAGAAATGGTCTGCAGTGAGATCTAGCTACACAGGATACAGTACTGAATATACTGCAGCTAACTGAATCAACTGCCTGCCTGTAGTATATTAGGAAGAGAACAACAGAAACGGTCTACAGTGAGATCTAGCTAAACTGGATACAGTTTACTGAATATACTTCAGCTAACTGAATCAACTGCCTGCCTGTAGTATATTAGGAAGAGAACAACAGAAACGGTCTGCAGTGAGATCTAGCTGCACAGGATACAGTACTAAATATACTGCAGCTAACTGAATTAACTGCCTGCCTGTAGTATATTAGGAAGAGAACAACAGGAATGGTCTGCAGTGACATCTAGCTGCACAGGATACAGTACTGAATATACTGCAGCTAACTGAATCAACTGCCTGCCTGTAGTATATTAGGAAGAGAACAACAGAAACGGTCTGCAGTGAGATCTAGCTGCACAGGATACAGTACTGAATATACTGCAGCTAACTGAATCAACTACCTGCCTGTAGTATATTAGAAAGAGAACAGTAACGGTCTGCAGTGAGATCTAGCTGCACAGGATACAGTACTGAATATACTGCAGCTAAATGAATGAACTGCCTGCCTGTAGTATATTAGGAAGAGAACAACAGGAACGGTCTGCAGTGAGATCTAGCTGCACTGGATACAGTATACTGAATATACTGCAGCAAACTGAATCAACTGCCTGCCTGTAGTATATTAGGAAGAGAACAACAGGAACAGTCTGCAGTGAGATCGAGCTGCACAGGATACAGTACTGAATATACTGCAGCTAACTGAATCAACTGCCTGCCTGTAGTATATTAGGAAGAGAACAACAGGAACGGTCTGCAGTGAGATCTAGCTAAACTGGATACAGTAAACTGAATATACTGCAGCGAACTGAATCAACTGCCTGCCTGTAGTATATTAGGAAGAGAACAACAGGAACAATCTGCAGTGAGATCTAGCTACACAGAATACAGTACTGAATATACTGCAGCTAACTGAATCAACTGCTTGCCTGTAGTATATTAGGTAGAGAAAACAGGAACGGTCTGCAGTGAGATCTAGCTAAATTGGATACAGTATACTGAATATACTGCAGCTAACTGAATCAACTGACTGCCTGTAGTATATTAGGAAGAGAACAACAGGAACGGTCTGCAGTGAGATCTAGCTGCACAGGATACAGTACTGAATATACTGCAGCTAACTGAATCAACTGCCTGCCTGTAGTATATTAGGAAGAGAACAACAGGAACGGTCTGCAGTGAGATCTAGATGCACAGGATACAGTACTGAATATACTGCAGCTAACTGAATCGACTGCCTGCCTGTAGTATATTAGGAAGAGAACAGCAGGAACAGTCTGCAGTGAGATCTAGCTGCACAGGATACAGTACTGAATATACTGCAGCTAACTGAATCAACTGCCTGCCTGTAGTATATTAGGAAGAGAACAACAGGAACGGTCTGCAGTGAGATCTAGCTGCACAGGATACAGTACTGAACATACTGCAGCTAACTGAATCAACTGCCTGCCTGTAGTATATTAGGAAGAGAACAAGAACGGTCTGCAGTGAGACCTAGCTGCACAGAATACAGTACTGAATATACTGCAGCTAACTGAATCAACTGCCTGCCTGTAGTATATTAGGAACAGAACAACAGGAACAGTTTTCAGTGAGATCAAGCTAAACTGTATACAGTATATATACACACACATACACAAAGCCTGGAATGTATATATATATATACTAAATATACTGGAGCTAACTGAATCAACTGCCTGCCTGTAGTATATTAGCAACAGAACGACAAGCACGGTCTGCAGTGAAATCTAGCTAAACTGTATACAGTAAATATATACACAAAGCCTGTAATGTGTGTGTATATATATATATATATATATATATATATATACTAAATATACTGGAGCTAACTGAATCAACTGCCTGCTCAATCTAGCTAACTGAATCGCCTGTCTGCTCAATCTATCTAAATTAAATTAAATTAAATGACACACTCTCTCTCTCAACACCGGAACACATTACACAGGGCCGACGTGCAAGCGGCCTTATATAGTGTGGGCGTGTACTTAAACCCCTGAGTCATAATTGGCCAAAGGCAGGGTGCCTTTGGCCAATTATGTCGCTCTTCACTGACGGCGCTGTGATTGGCCAAATAATGCGGGTCATAGTGCATGCTTGGCCAATCATCAGCCAGCAATGCCCTGCGATGACGCAGTGCATTATGGGCCGTGATGCACCGCTCACATTTGGCATGAACAGCCCATAATGTTCGATCTTCGAGCATTATGGGCCGACGCTCATCCCTATTCTCATCCCTAAGCTCATGAGCCGAAGCTCATCCCTATTCTTCAGAGAGAATAAGTTCACTGCTCGCCACCTTTCCTTATAACTAATATCCTCCAGACCCTTTATTAGCTCTGTTGCCCTTCTTTGTACTCGCTCCATTTCCAGTACATCCTTCCTGAGGACTGGTGCCCAGAACTGGACAGCATACTCTAGGTGTGGCTGGACCAGAGTCTTGTAGAGCGGGAGAATTATCGTTTTATCTCTGGAATTAATCCCCTTTTTAATGCATGCCATTATTCTGTTTGCTTTGTTAGCAGAAGCTTGGCATTGCATGCCACTGCTGAGCCTATCATCTACTAGAACCCCCAGGTCTTTTTCCATCCTAGATTCCCCCAGAGGCTCTCCCCCCAGTTTATAGATTGCATTCATGTTTTTGCCACCCAAATACATTATTATATATTTTTCTACATTGAACCTCATTTGCCATGTAGAGGCCCACCCCATTAATTTGTTCAGATCTTTTTGCACGGTTTCCATATCCTGCAGAGAAGTTATTGCTCTGCTTAGCTTAGATTGAACTGTTTACCCCATTCTCTAGGTCGTTTATGAACAAAATAAATAGAATTGGTCCCAGCACAGAATACAGGTCTGTATTGTTGGTAATCAGTAGATCCAGTAACGCTTTATTTCTAGTTGGTGCGTCTACCATCTGACCCATAACATTGTCCTGCAAGACATTTAGGAACTGGTGAGCCTTATGCCCCGTACACACGTTCGGACTTTGTCCGCCGGACCTAGTCCAGCGGACAATCCGCCGGACTTTCCAGCGGGGCTTTGCCGGACTTTCCGAGTGTGTGACTTGCCCACACACGCCCGGACTTCTCCGGCGGACAATCCGCGGGAAAAAGTCAGCGGGACTTTTGAAAATGAACGGACTTGCCCACACACGGAGCAGTCCGTTCATTTAGAACGTAACTTCAGGTATACGTAGCTAGCGTAGGCAGTGAATGCCGCCGCGCTAGCCCCGTCACCTGGCATGGATTTAAAGGGACTCCCCACGCCGAAAACCGGCGTGGGGGTCCCCCCCAAATCCATCTCAGACCCTTATGCGAGCATGCAGCCCGGCAGGCCAGGAAAGGGGTGGGGACGAGCGAGCGCCCCCCCCTCCTGAGCCGTACCAGGCCGCGTGCCCTCAACACGGGGGGTGCCCTGGGGAAAGGGGGGCCGTGCGCCCCCCCACCCAAAGCACCTTGTCCCCATGTTGATGAGGACAAGGGCCTCTTCCCGACAACCCTGGCCGTTGGTTGTCGGGGTCTGCGGGCGGGGGGCTTATCGGAATCTGGGAGCCCCTTTTATAAGGGGGCCCCCAGATCCCGGCCCCCCACCCTATGTGAATGAGTATGGGGTACGATGTACCCCTATCCATTCACCTAAGGTGTAAAATGTAAAGTAAAAAACACACACTTTTGAAAAAAATATTTTATTGCACTGCTCCGGGGGTCTTCTTCCATCTTGGGGGTCTTCTCGCCGGACTCCGCCGCCATTTACCTAGCTCTTTTACCGAGCGGAGAAGTCCGGCTACCCTCGATCCACCTTCGGGGGTCTTCCGGGGTCTCTTCTGTTCTTGCCGCGGTCGTCGTTTTCCGCGCCGCCGCCGCCTTCTTCTTCTTCTTCTTCCGATGTTGACTCGTCGCTCCCTCTGGCATCCTCCGGGACTGTGACATCACAAGGGGGCGGGGTCACCATGTGACATGAGCATGTGACCCTTTCCCCTTGTCCCTATATAAGTCCCAGCACAGCGCGGCTCTGGCATTCCGGCCAGAGGGAGCGACGAGTCAACATCGGAAGAAGAAGAAGAAGAAGAAGGCGCCGGCGGCGGCGCGGAAAACAACGACCGCGGCAAGAACAGAAGAGACCCCGGAAGACCCCCGAAGGCGGATCGAGACCCCCAGACGACGGCGGCGACGACGAAGAAGGTAGCCGGACTTCTCCGCTCGGTAAAAGAGCTAGGTAAATGGCGGAGGAGTCCGGCGAGAAGACCCCCAAGACGGAAGAAGACCCCCGGAGCAGTGCAATAAAATATTTTTTCAAAAGTGTGTGTTTTTTACTTTACATTTTACACCTTAGGTGAATGGGTAGGGGTACATCGTACCCCATACTCATTCACATAGGGTGGGGGGCCGGGATCTGGGGGCCCCCTTATAAAAGGGGGCTCCCAGATTCCGATAAGCCCCCCGCCCGCAGACCCGGACAAGCAATGGCCAGGGTTGTCGGGAAGAGCCCCTTGTCCTCATCAACATGGGGACAAGGTGCTTTGGGGTGGGGGGGGCGCACGGCCCCCCTTTCCCCAGGGCACCCCCCATGTTGAGGGCACGCGGCCTGGTACGGCTCAGGAGGGGGGGCGCTCGCTCGTCCCTACCCCTTTCCTGGCCTGCCGGGCTGCGTGCTCGGATAAGGGTCTGAGATGGATTTGGGGGGGACCCCCACGCCGTTTTTCGGCGTGGGGAGTCCCTTTAAATCCATGCCAGGTGACGGAGCTAGCGCGGCGGCATTCACTGCCTACGCTAGCTACGTATACCTGAAGTCACGTGCTAAATGAACGGACTTTCCGATGAGCGGCAAGTCCGTTCATTTCAAAAGTCCGGCGGACTAGCCTACTAACAGCGGGATTGTCCGCGGGACTGCCAAGTCCAGCGGATAATTTTAAAACAAAACTTAAAACCTAGTCCGCCGGACTTTTGGCGCCAAAAAGTCCGCTGACGCCCACACACGAGGGGATTGTCCGCTGGACTTGAGTCCAGCGGATAATCCCGCGGGCTAGTCCCTTAGTGTGTACGCGGCATTAGATGAATGTGCGGTTCCCTCCGCCCAGTCTATGTCTGGATAGTTAAAATCCCCCATTATGATAACACTTCCCATCCTTGCTGCTAATCCAAATTGTGATAGGAGATCTCCTTCCTCCCTCAGGTTAGGGGGCCTATAGCATACTCCCACTATTATTTTCCCATTAGCTTCATCCCTTTGGAGCTCTACCCATAAGGATTCCACCTCCTCCCTAGCTCCCTTAGTGATCTTTCACATTCACTTGTACATTATTCTTGATATATAGGCATACCCCTCCTCCTCTTTTACCCTCTTTATCCTTGCGATAAAGGGTATACCCTTGAATGTTTGCCAGCCAATCATGAGAGCTGTGGAACCAGGTCTCTGAAATTCCCACAAAATCCAAATCCTCCTCGTACAACAGTATCTCTAGTTCACCCATTTTGTCCGCCAGGCTCCTGGCATTGGTGAACATGCCACGTAGTTTAGACCGGTCGCATATTATCCTCTTATTGGGTGTTCCGAGATTGCAACTAGGACTTGCTACTATACATACCTTGGGTTTATGTGCTTTGGTTAACCTACCACTAATGCCCCCAATACTACCCTCTGGAATATGTTCCACGCTGACTTTCTCTACCTCTGGACCCTCCTCCCATCGCCTAGTTTAAAAACCCCTTTAACTTTATGGCCATCTTCATTCCCAGCAGATCTGCACCCTCCTCATTTAGGTGCAGTCTGTCCCTGCTATAGTACTGGTTATCGACTGAGAAGTTGGCCAAGTCCTCCAGGAACTAAAATCCCTCCTTACTACACCAGCTCTTCTGCCACTTGTTTACTTCCCTAATTTCCCTCTTCCTTTCTGGTGTGGCTCGATGTACTGGTAGTATTTCTGAGAATACTACCTTGGAGGTCCTTTTCCTCAATTTAGCTCCCAAGTCCCTAAAATCATTCTTTAGGACACTCCATCTGCCTCTGACTTTGTCATTGGTGCCAACATGCACCATGACAGCTGGGTCTTCCCCAGCCCCTCCCAGTAATCTGTACACCAGATCCGTGATGTGCCTAACCCGAGCGCCCGGTAGACAACATACTGTTCGGTGCTTCAGGTCTTTGTTACAGATTGGCCTCTCTGTCCTTCTAAGAATTGAGTCCCCCTACCACCAGAATCTGGCTTTCCTTTCCCTTCGCTTCCCCCCCACTCTCGCTGGAGGAGTTCTTCCCCCGGCAGCTAAGAGAGTCCCTCAGCTCCAGCAGTGCTGGTCCCTGAGTGGTTTCACCAATGTCACTCAATGGAGTGTACTTATTGGGATGCTCCAGCCCTGGATCGGCCTCCCTGGCACTTCCCCCTCTACCCTCCCTGACTGTCACCCATCTACTCTTTTGTCTCCACCCGCCTCTGTGCTGGCCCCTGCCAGAACCTGCTGTGTACGTTCCTGGCTCTCCTATAGTATGGAGGGACTTCTCAGTGCTCACAGTTGATTCCCCAGATTTAGAACCTGGGCTTGCAGGGAAACAATGTGCTTACATTTTGCACAGCAGTATTCACCCTCGATCGGATGATCAAGGAACGCATACATGCCACAAGATGTACAACAAGTCGCCTTTCCACACCCGCTGGGCATCATACCTCTTAAATTTAATGAGCATTGGGGATTATACCCTGTCCAAATTACCTAACAACTAGCGTTCTAACAATAATACTCAACAAGACAATACACAGGTACTCAACAAGACAATACACAGGCACTCGCAGACCTACGTGCTCTTGCAGACCCACGTGCGCTCACAGACTTATGTGCACTCACAATACACAAGTACGAATGATCCACACACACTACACAGACAATACTCAGATACTCACACTACACAGGTACTCTGACCTGTGTTATAACCTCCTGTTTTCAACACTGGGTTTTAACTCATCACTTAGTTCAGTTCCACTTGGACAGAGTTCCAGTAGGTTTAAAGATGAGCAGGCTCACAATGAGTTCTACAGAAGGTTATATAGGCCTCAAGCACCTGTGACCAATTAACCACTCCCCTTAATTAGTAAGCTGAAGGAAGAAAAGAAAAAAAAAGCTGTTTAAAAAGTGTCAGAAAAAGGTATTAAAAAGCTACAAGGAAAGGCCCCAAAAAGAACCTAAAAATGCCACCCAGCAAATCACCAGCAGTCAAAAAGCAAGACTTGTTCACTTTGCACTCAAGGTCCCCACTGTTTAGCTTCCAACCAGCAGTCTGGCCAATCTATTCTCTATTAGGATAATATTAATAGCAGCAGTACTTTACTGGTGTTGTTAATCACTACTCCCTCTCCTGAGTAGGATTCAAAGTTTTTACTTTCCTAATTGTTTCAGTTCAAGGGGTTTTCCCCTCTCTCTATATAGAGTTTCTGAAGAAAGGATGCTCACATTCTTTCTCGCATGTATCTTTCAGATTTCACTTTGGTTTATCAGGTAGCATCCTAATTATGTACCTTACTCTCCATAAGGTTTAGGGTTAAGCCTCCGTGTTCTGCAGGATCTTTTCTCTGGCATTCCCTGAAGTCAAGGTTTAGGTATGCTAAGCTTAGGCCCTCACTTTAGCTCTTCAAATGTTTTTCTTTGTTGGACATAATTCGTTTTTCAAACTTCCTCCTATTTGTCTGTCTGATTTATGGGGCCTTGGCCAGTAAGCAATTGTTTTGGTTGACTACCTTGTTGATCTAAGTTTTTTTTTCTTCTGTCTAGGTAGCCTGCACTTAAGGAGCCTACAATCTAAGTTCCTTATCTCACATGCATACATTTATGCACACGCATACTAGGCAAACGAATAAAGAACCAGCCAGAGCTCAGTCCAAGAAACTTGGAGACTATGGCCCCTTTCACATGGGGCAGATCCACTCAGCGGAGTCCACCAGCTCAGCGGGGGATTGATTTGTTGAGCAGGAAATGACCTGTCAGAGCCCCGCTGATTTATATGGGAAGATCAGACAAAAACGGACAGCATGTCCATTTTCATCAGATCTCATCCGATCCAATCCGCCAAGACGGATGGCGAATGTATGTTTTGAGTGGATTGGATGGCAGATGGGTGTCAGCGGACACATCTCCGCTGACATCCACCTGCCCATAGGAGTCAATGGGTGGCCCGCTCAGATCCATCTGAAAAATGGACAGGCAGATCTGAGCGGGCTTATCGTGTGAAAGTGGCCTAAGGCAAGCAATGGTTTCCTTAATGCAGCCCTCCTCAGACTGGGCAATCTTCAGAAGACTGTAAAAACACATAATGTTATACCCACAAAAAAAGATAAAATCAAGCTATACAAATACACAGCTCCAGCAGGTGGGACGGGTATCTACATCTAATGCCACACGGTGGAGAAGCTTATCTGTTTTGGGTGACAGACCCCCTTTCTTCTAAACTCTGAGGAAGGGGGTCTGTCCCCCGAAACATGTAAGCTTCTCCACTGTGTGGCATCAGATGTCGATACCCATCCCACCCGCTGTGTATTTGAATAGCTTGATTTAAATGTTTTTTTGTGAATATAACATTGTTGTGTGTCTTTAATAAATGGTTATGGTGGTAATGCACTTGGCGTTTGCACCCTCTTCGGTATGTTTTTACAACACGCATACTAGAGACAATTTAAACAGCAGCCAGTAACTTGTGGCAGGTGACGTGGCAGTGACAATCCGCAACTTGTGGCAAGTGACAATCTGCAGTGAGATGACATACTGCTTATGTACCATGAAGAAAAATTCCACTAGTGATAAGGCTCTATAGGTATATAAAAGATATCATGCAAAGTACACAACATTGAAACATGAAAATGTGATAAATATAGTGGTGTTTCATTTTAAATGCCTTTCAGGTACACGGACCACATACTACATCATGCGCTCAAACCTCAGCTCTTTTGTATCTTAGAACACAAGTCCAACCTTTGACTCCTTTATGTTCAGTTTTACAACATTGTGCAATGTGGTACAAGGAAGAAAAACTGAGATAAATTACAAAACGTTTATCTCTGTGCAGATATTGTTTAGAGCTAAAATGTTGGAAACAGTCACTAACTAGTACAAGCCCCTCCCCAGCCACATCCAATCCAAGAACCTCACACACTAAACAATAAAATATTTATTGTCATTACATCAGAAAGTAGCATGTATGAGACAGGAAAACATTAAATGTTTAATACTGTCCAATATAAAATGTAAAATGCAGCAAATAAGCCTTAATTTACACTAGCAGCTTGTAAACTTGAGTTTAGGAGCTTTTGGCGTTATTTTGTCAATGCTCCTAAACTCAACTCCATAAAAGCCTGTGTCCATGTACGCATACGTTTTTAGCAGAGTTTAGGAGCTGCTGTGGTTAGGTGGGGCTCAATCTTCATCAACCTCCCTCGGAACACGGAACTATTGCCTACAGGATAGTAATGTTTTGACTTCCGGCTGTGGGAAAACACAAAATGTGCCAAAATTGCAGCGCAATCTTGCGTTTTCCCGCAGCCGTTGTAAATGACGGCCAAGTGTACATGAATCCTTGGGCTCTATTACTGACATGTGCGCTAGGAGAAGTCATGCATGTGCTTTCAAACAACTCGGACCTTTAAGGTCCATTCACCCTTGTGAAATTTAAACATTGTGCAATTTCTATTGAGACTTTACTATGCGACTTAATGCAATTTTAATGTGACTTTGGCTAAGTGCGACTTTGTTGTGACTTTGGCTTTGACCAATGTGATCATTTTGTTTGTTCTCCACAAAGTCGTGAGTCGTGCAGAACAGAATTTTTTTTGTTTTGTTTTCTTTGGTTTCTTTATTTTCTAACAAATTCAACCAATTCGAATTCTGTACGGGCCAGGAAGCCTGCCACTGCGTCCTTAACAACTGATGGCTCATCAGCTGTCATGGGTTTCCTTCCTGACAGCTGAATGTAAAAAAAAAAAAAAGAATGCTAGTGTTGTGTCAATGAAAAATAAATGAAAAAATGGCGTGACCGGGTCTGGTATGAATTTTAAGGGGAACCCCACGACAATTGTTTTTTTAAAGGTGTGTTTTCCCCCCTAAAATTTATACCAGGCCTTTATCTGAGCATGCAGGCCATGAAAGTGGGGGGGGGAGCGAGCACCCTCTCCTCTCCTGAACCATACTGGGCCACATGCCCTCAACATGGGGGGTGTTTGGGGGAGGGTAGGGGGCTCTGTCCCTCCCCCAGCACCTTGTCCCCATGTTGATGGGGACAAGGGCCTCTTCCCCCCAACCCTGGATGGTGGTTGTGGGGGTCTGCGGGTGGGGGTCTTATCAGAATCTGAAAGCCTCCTTTAACAGGGGGTCCCCAAATCCCTGCCCCACTATGTGAATGAGCATAGGGTACACATTCAACAAGAAAGTGTTAAAAGTGAGTAAAGACACAACACTATTTTTCGACAAGTCCTTTATTAAAAAATAAAAACAATGACCCTCAGTTTACATCCATTGTCAATCACGTCGCCCACCACCACCGCCGACTCAAAAAAGGAAAAAAAAAAAAAAACTCTGGTTCCAAAAAAGGCTCCCATCATCTGCCTGCTCCACCATGTGACAGCTCTTAAGTAGCTAAGGAGCGGGGCCACCCTGTGATGTCACCTAGTTGCACCACCTCCATGACATCACCAACCCAGCATGCATCGGTCCGTGACGTCACTGGGGTGTGGTGCCACCAGGTGACATTGTCAGATATTCCTGCCCCTTAGCTATTAAAGAACTGTCACACAGCGGAGTAGGCAGACAGTGGAAGCCTTCTGCGCAGGTGAAGCTTTTTTTAGATGCAGCAGGCAGTGTGATTGACGATAGAGCTACAGCAAGGGACTTTATTTTTTTATTTTTTAATAAAGGACTCGTGTTGTGTCTTTACTCACTTTTTTCATTTTTTTGGTGAATGGGTAGGGGTACCCATACTCATTTACATCAGGGTTGCCAGGATCTGGGGGTCTCCATTGTTAAAGGGGGCTTCCAGATTCCGATAAGCCTCCTGCCCGCAGACCCCCACAACCACCGGCCAGGGTTGTGGGGAAGAGGCCCTTGTCCCCCTCAACACCCTGCCCCAAAGCACAACTGAGTTGAGTGCATGTGGCCTGGTATGGTTCATAAGGGGGGTGCTCACTCTCCCTCCCCCTTTCCTGACATGCATGCTCGGATAGGGGTCTGGTATGGATTTTGTTGGGACCCCATGCTATTTTTTTTCTACATTTTGGCATGGGGTTCCATTTAAAATCCATATCAGACCACTGCCGAAATTCTCTTTTTTACATTCAGCTGTCAGCGGGGAAACCTGCTGACAGCTGATTAGTCATAGTTTGTAAAGGATGCGTGGCCAGCTTCACAGCCCGCTACTTAACAACCAGCACAAAATTCAAATCAGTCGATTAATATGCTTGGATAAGGGTCTGGTATGGATTTTGGAGGGGACCCCATGCGTTTTTTCATTGCCGGCATTTTCAAGTCGCACATAAGTCTCACACCAAATTGCATCAGTATCATGCAGGTGTGACTTTAATGGGACTTTTGAGGGTTTACATAGAGGTCTATGGACCTTTAGGCGCATTCAAGTCGGACTAAAGTAATGCAGGAACTATTTTGAGGCCGCTGCAACTTGAAGTCTGCAGGCAGCATACCGAGGAACCGATGCCCTCTTTTTCCCTACTGTAGCCACTGAGAGCCTATTTCTCTTCCTCTTCCTCCCACAGGTAATCAGTAGATGCAGGAGGGAAAAGGAGGGCATTGGGTGCTCTATATGCCAGCCCCGCCACCCCTCTTATTCAGGTCCCTCTGCCCCTAGGCCTCTGTGTGCTCCCATGCCCCCCCTCCCTCCCCGCAGAGCTGCCAGAGTTCCCCCTCCCCTGTCTCACTGGCTGCTGCAGGGAATGTGTCAGGATGGAGAGCGGGAAAGGGGCTGATAAATGTGTCATTTACTGTCCCCTTCCTTTTCTGAATAGACAGAGTCAGTGATCGGTACCATGTCTATTCATAACTGAAGCATATTAAACTGTGTTTACGATGCTTCTGTTTGTGAGTGAATGGGAAGCTCTGTACAGAGGTTGAGAGGCTCTGTCCTCAATTTCCTTTCTCTGTCTCAAAGATCTGTTTAGACTCCTGTTATTTCACCAAAGCCCCCAAACGGGTCTCTTAAATTTTTTTTAAATATACTAAAAAATAAAATTGTAAAAAAAATAAATTAGAAATGCAATGGTAACAAATAATAATAATAATAATAATAAAAAATAAAAAATAAATACTGACGCCAGTGGTGGAACTACCAGGGTCACAAAGGTCTCACTCGTGACCAGGTCCTGGCGTTTAGCCTCCATGGGGGGACCCCAATATGGAAAAAAGGGGGCCCGCTGCAGAACATGTGAAGGGGTCTTGCTGTGGGACCGTAATTGTAGTTACGACTCTGGTGCTGTGTCTTACATTAGGCAGGTGCCACAGATTCCTATAGAAAAGCTTGTTGTTTATGCTTCAACTGATTATGCACTTGAAGAATTGTTATAAAAGCTTATACATGAAAAGGGCTGAGAAATTATACAGAGGTCAACTGGTATGGGTGAAATGGCTGTTCCCTTATATGTACAAAACAAACACCAGGAAAAAGGACAATGAAACTTTTCAGCTGCTTCTCGTAAGTATACACTATAAGTATTACAATATTTGATTAAAACCTAATTTTTATAATGCCCATATTTTTGTAAAAAGCATGTAGACAAAAATGAACAGTGTACTAGGTACAAATATGTATCCCTATTATGGAAGTACACAAGTAAATTTGCAAGATTTTGATTTCATAGTATTCCATAATATGAATCAATACTTGTACATCGTACTCCTGCAATTTTTAGGTACAAAAATATTGCGATGATAAAGATAAGACTTTATTTTAATATTTGATACTGTACATACGTACCTTACCAGTAGAACCTGAAAAAAAACCATTGTACTCTTTCCTGGTGTCCATTTTGAAGTCTTAGGGGTGTGGTACAGTTACGCTGTTGGCCAGTAAAATATGTAGTTCCCTTATACATAAAGTAAAAGTTCATTCAACATTGAGCCCCCGTTCGCACCTATGCGAATTAGATCCGGCTAACAATGCTGCGAATTCGCAGGACATTTCAAAATACATTGATTTTAATGAGGCTTGTTCACATATCTGTGGTGCATTCGCACTGCGCATTGCAGAAAAAACGTGTGCGTTTTTTGGGCAGTACGGTGCGGCTCAGGTGCGAATTCAGGCCCATTATCTTCTATGGGCACGAATCCGATTCGCAGCTGGCTTGCGGTGTGAACAGAAATTTGCGCCACTCCAACACCTCCCCCTCTTCCTGTTCCTCCCCTGTGTGTTTTGTGATCCGGACTGGAACCAGCATGGCGAAAAGAGAACGAAAAGCGGCATCAAAGGCGAAAGAATCCGTGGATTGTGAGGAGTCGATAAGACTTGTGAGGGAGAAACCGATGATTTATGACACTCGGCATCCAAAATATAAGGACAACGTTCTTAAAAAACGTGCATGGCTGGAAAATCTCCAGAAACCTCTTGCCAGAGTGGAGCATGTGCTCTTCACAAGTTCAGGCTGACAAATGTAAGTTTTTTTTATTCCCTTTCACTACCTGTAGATGCTGTCCTGTATTTTTTAGATGGTGTACATTTATTGCATTTCTTATATTTGAAAAAAACAGCATATAGTCACCCCCAAATCTGTACCAGGCCACATGTGCTAAACATTGTGCACATAACAGCTTTATTCAGCGACGGAGGAGTCCCTAAATAAATGCATATTCTTATAATTTGTAAGGTTAGCAATATAATATACACCACAAATGTGAGAAATTTTTTTTTTTTTTTCATGGCCAAATTTACAGCAAACATTTTTCATACAGCACACTTAGCATTATATTATCATGCCTTTACAAAAAGAAAACAAATACATATTTTTTTTAATTAAATAGAATTCATCTGCCAAGGCACCTCCCCAGCTGGTGATAAAAAATTTTTTTGAAATTCCTCACGAATATGTGTACCAGTAGTGGTGCCCCTAGTAACATTCCACTGTGCTGCCTCCATGTTATGGCTCAGGGAATCCTCAAAAAGATAACCATCTCGTTCACGCACATAGTTGTGCAGTGCACAGGCTGCTTTAATTGCACTGATAGCATGATCAATACTGAGGTTGATAGAAGTATGCAGGAATCTCCACTTATTGCATAGAATTCCAAATGCACATTCTACTACTCGTCGTGCCCTAGTCAGCCTATAATTGAACAGTCTTTTTTCTATTGTCAGAGAGCGACTTGAAAAAGGCCTGAGCATGTTCTGGGAAAGTGCGAATGCTTCATCTCTGACAAATACATGTGGGAGGAGAGGCTCTGTAGTCCCAGGCAGGGGAGAATCATTGGGCAAGTCTAGTGTATTGTCACGCAGCATGCGGCCAAATGAGGAATGTGAAAATACACTAGAATCCGAGCTGCTGCCATAAGAACCCACATCAATATAAATAAATGTATAATTTGCGTCTGCCACTGCCATTAATACCAACGAAAAATATTTTTTGTAATTAAAATATTGGCTCCCACTAGCTGGTGGCTTGAGGATGCGGACATGTTTCCCATCAATGGCTCCAAGACAGTTGGAGAAGTTACTACCTTCAACCATTCTTGTTTTTTGGGCTTCTTCATAACCATATCCATCAGTTCTTCCCATATGACTAGGCAGGTATCCTAACCACTTGCCTACCAGGCACGAACACCTCCTTCCTGACCAAGCCATTTTTCAGCTTTCAGCGCTGTCGCATTTTGAATGACAATTGCGCGGTCATGCAACGCTGTACCCAAATAAAATTGTTATCCTTTTTTCCCCACAGATAGAGCTTTATTTTGGTGGTATTTGATCACCTCTGCGTTTTTTATTTATTGCGCTATAAACAAAAGAAGAGGGACAAGTTTGAAAAAACATAATATTTTTTACTTTTTATTATAATAAGTATCCAATTTTTTTTTTTTTTTTAAACAAATTTTTTCCTCAGTTTAGGCCGATACGTATTCTTCTACATATTTTTGGTAAAAAAAATCGCAATAAGCGTATATTGATTGGTTTGCGCAAAAGTTATAGCGTCTACAAAATAGGGGATAGATTTATAGCATTTTTTTATTATTATTTTTTTTTTTACTAGTAATGGCGGCGATTTGCGATTTTTATCGTGACTGCGACATTGCGGCGGACACTTCGGACACTTTTGACACATTTTTGGGACCATTCACATTTATACAGCGATCCGTGCGATAAAAATGCATTGATTACTGTATAAATGTGACTGGCAGGGAAGGGGTTAACGCTAGGGGGCGCTGCAGGGGTTAATGTGTTCCCTATCTTGGTGATTCTTACTGTGGGGGGAGGGGACTGACTGGGGGAGGGGACCGATCGGTGTCCCTATGTACAAGGGACACACCATCGGTCTCCTCTCCTCTGACAGGACGTGGATCAGTGTGTTTACACACACAGATCCACGTCCTGCTCGATTACCAGGCAATCGCGGGTGCCTGGCGGTCATCGCGACCGCCGGGCACGCGCACCGGGGCCCCAGCTACGCGGCGGGCGCGCGCGCGCCCCCCAGTGGCCAAATTGTAGACGACGTCATATGACGGCGGCCCGCCACAGTAGCTGCACCGTCCTGCCGTCATTTGACAGTGGGCGGTCAGCTAGTGGCTAAACAATGCCACTAATAGTTGATTTTCCAACCTTGAATTCATAGTGCAAACTTCCAAATGAATTTCCTGTTGCTAAGTACCTAAAAATTAAAATTATGTTGTTTGATATTTTTCAGTGCACTACTTACAGACAAGATGGCGTAGCATGCGTGATGCTTACAGAAAATATATGCAGCACCTCAAAGAATCAAGGAGTGGCTCGGGGGCAGCACCTAGGGTACCCTATATGTTTGCGAGAGACTTAGATTTTCTGCAATCCATTGTGGAGATGAGGGAGTAAGTTTTCATCTAGATCATCTATGTATCGCACAATCTCTTAACAATGAATATGCCTAGTTAATTTATTCAATTTTTACAATCTAAAACAGGACAGAAGCTAGTTGGGAAGAGCAAGATGTTTTTGATGAAGAACCAGAACAACAAACAGAGGAGGAAGCACCCATTGATGTTCCAGAAGACACAGAGGATTTATCACTAATACAAACATCTTCCAATCTCTGGGAAACTAATCCAGATGAACAATGTGCAGTGGCAGAGGCTGTCCCTGGGACATCCTCTGCTCCTGCACACATTGTTCTGCCTGGCAAAGTGCCACGGAGGCGACCACCACTATCCCAACCTGACCTAAGTGAGCGCTTATTAGAAATGTTAAAAAACATGACAGAAAAGGTGGATGCATTTTTATGTCCCGATACAATCCTGGCGCTCAGTTTTGTCCCACTAATTAAAAAGGTACCCCCAGAGCGTTACTATGAAATGCGAAAAAATATAGAAAATATGCTGCACTCCTCCCAGCCACAGGAGGAAGCTGCATTTAAATACCCAAATGTGCCCCAACCAAGACCTCCCCATCACTACCCAAGATACCCGCACTACCCTGAGCAGCAACACCATCCTTACCCCTATAATCCACCATCATATCCCTCAAGTTATGACAAGCCAATCTCAAGATATGAAGTGCCCACACAGTAAGCTTCCCTACCCCATCCCATCCCCACTTCCTTCAATTAGCCCCCCCCCAAAATCAGGGTATGTATGTGCCAAGTCAACATGGGGAGGCTAGGCCTGCTCCCCACACTGCCAGTGATGACCCAGCTTCCGCAACTCAATACTCCTATGAGGCCCCTTTCCAAAAAACATATCAGAATCTATGATGAGGTCTGTTCAAGGTTAAGGACCAACATGACACATTTTTACAAAAAAACATGGAAGAGGCCTACTTGACAGCCAAGTTTATTTTTTAAGTTATTTCAGAGCCAATTTATGTTTTATACATCAATTTTATGTTTTTAGTTTATTTTGGAATACGTGAATAAATACTTATTCCACCATTTTTTGTAGCGTCATTTATTTGAAAATAAACATGTTTGAAAAATTAAAAATACATTCGATTACATGGTCAAGAAATCACATGACAAAGGACATCAGTGCTGAAAATTACCTTAATGTGATCAATAATCTTTCAGCAGGCTGGATACTTGTTTTGTAGCACGTGTTCTGACGCTCGAAGCGAGGGGAGATTAAGCCAAGCAATTCGTCAAAACTAAAGTAAAATAATATTAAATTAATACATACATGTGTGAAAAACATTTGGGCCTACTGTCTAAAAAATAGTAAGGTAAGTGGTTAAGGACATTATTTCTGTTAACAAGGCATGCATCCTTCGTTAGAATATAATTAGGGTTAAATAAGTGGCCTACAAAAAAAAAATGCATATGGGTCCTCATTTCAACAGAGAATAAGCTACTGGCGTTTGAATTTAACAATAACAATTGTCTGATCCAAAAATGCACAACAAAGCTGCATGGCAACACCACCACCCACAAAGCACCTTGTCACCAGAAAATTGGGGACAAGGTGTTTGGGGGGTAAAATATCCCAAAACACATGTTAAGGGCATATGACCTGGTTTGCACCAGGAGGGGGGTGCTAGCTGACGCTCATTTTGTGCCCTTTAGGCTGCATGCTCAAATAATGTACAGTTTGTATTTTGTGTGTGTGGGGGGACAACGCTTATTAGTTACAATAATCTTAGAATGACATAATCACACATAGGTTAGACTTCATGGACTTGTGTCTTTAAAATATAAAACATACTATACATCAATGGCTACAAATAAAGTATGGTTTGGTTTGGATGAAAAATTACTCACCTACTTATTGTGTGTGTGTGAAATTGAAAAATGTATCTTCATGCTCATGGAGGTCTCCATACAAGATCATAAACTGGCCTCTCTCCTCACGATTTGCAATGATGGGATGAACCCAGTATCTTCTTCTTCTCCTCATCCTTCTCCTATTCTCTTCTTCAAGCAAGATTGCTGCTGTTGCAGCAACAACTGTTGGCATTATCATAGGCAGAGCAGCACACATTTTGCAAAGAAAGACAAAACACACACTACAGACTCCTGGACAACCAGGAAGTGTACACAAAAATCCCAGGTTTTATTAGCAGCCAGACAATCAGAAAAAGTGCTTGCCTAGCTAAAAATTAGCATCTCTAATTAGAGACACTTCAGAGGTTACTAATGAATTTGCAGCTGATTCGCACCTAAAACGCTGACAAACCGCTGAACAACTGACGTTTTGATGTGCAGTTATGCCGGACATAAAATTCGCACCGCACTGGTGTGAACCCAGGCTGAATCATTACTTTGTAGTTATAACAGTCAGGGACGATGCAAGGATTTTTGTCTACTTGGGCGAAGGTGCATTTTGGCAGAGACTGCATACATGGCACAAGGGACGATCAGAGACTGCATATATGGCACAGGAATGTTCAGAGACTGCATACATGGCACAAGGGATGATCAGAGACTGCATACATGGCACAAGAGATGATTAAAGACTGCATACATGACACAAGAGATTGTCTGAGCCTGCATACATGGCACAAGAGCTTGCCAGAGACTGCATACATGGCACAAGGGATTCCTACTCAAACCTTTCTGGGAAAACATACACAGAATCTCCTCGCTCATCTCGACATATACTGTGGACTTTACACCTTCTCAACTTTTACTACAACATATTTCACTTCCTCAGTCCGTCTATAAAAAATCCATCCTTCCTCACTTGCTTAATGCAGCTAGACAATGTATACCAACTCTATGGAGGACTACAACTCCCCCAACTGTACTAGACTGGTTTTGACGCATAGACAAAATATCTGAGATAGAAAATATTATCCATCAAGCCAAAGACAATCGGACCACCTACTACTGTCTGGTCTTGCTGGCTCCATTTTAAGACCTCTCAGTCTTATCGGGAACTCATCCAATCTCCGTAATTGCCCGACCAAATACCTATATCCGGACCTCACAGTATTCCTCGCAATAAGCCTAGTATCCGTCATGCTATCCGACTGTATCTGACTGTGTTATCTGAATAGGATCTTTATACTTCCGTCCTAGATCCTTGGAGTCCCCTACCAGTTCATATCCAACTATTTATCCGTTCACTTACTCAGTTACCTACTCCAATGGTCCCTATTGCTATAGTTCATTCTAATATGCAACGTTATTGCAGCTTGTGTCTTCTATGTTTTTGCAACAACTAAATATGTGTCTTCCCCCCATTTACTTACGGGTTCAACACACCATCCTTATAGATCCGACACTTGCCTCTTTTCATTCGCCCTCCACTTCCCCCCTATCTCAGCACAACGTGCTCCCATGAGGGGTGCTGAGGTTGGGAAGAAATCGACTCGGATCTACATGTTGACTCTTCTATCTTTGCATATGTCAGACACATATAGGGGATCCGAACTCTAAACACTCGCCTCCATCTTCTATTACTGACCTATTTTTACCTATACCATGACCGTTACCTCCTACAAGCACACCTCCACCCTGATCTACTATGGCTTCTTAGTACCCTATACATATTAGGAAGACCGAGGGTTGTTTTCACTATGTCCTTGATATGTAATTCTATATATGTGTTCTATCAACTGTAATGCTTTGTGTTGAAGTTTTTACCATTCATTTGCTGTATATGTAGAATGTATCACAATTTGACACATGGTTCGAGTCCGTTTTGTCACCTTGTATCTCTCAATAAAAACTTTTATTGGAAAAAAAAAATACAAGGGATGATCAGAGACTGCATACATGGCACAAGAGATGATTAAAGACTGCATACATGACACAAGAGATTGTCTGAGCCTGCATACATGGCACAAGAGCTTGTCAGAGACTGCATACATGGCACAAGGGATGATCAGAGACTGAATACATGGCACAAGAGTTTGTCAGAGACTGTATACATGGCACAAGGGATGATCAGAGACTGCATACATGGCACAAGGGATGATCAGAGACTGCATACATGGCACAAGGGATGATCATAGACTGCATCCATGGCACAAGGGATGATCAGAGACTGCATACATGGCACAGGAGATGGCCAGAGACTGCATACATGGCACAAGGGCAGGGCTGGTACAATAATATTCACAGACAGATTCTGACACCATAAAACTAGAAGCAGCTTTATGGTATGGTATGCAGAAATCTTCATCTGTGGTAGTACCATCAGTGCCACTCTCGCTCCTCCTGGGCCTTTTGCTGGTATTGGCCCCTCCCCCTGGTCTCACTCAGCTCCAGGCTCCTCCCCAGGCTCCCCCTCATCTCACACGCCCTTCAGTTCAGCTGTGATAGTCTGTGTGTGCTGCTTAACTGGAGGTGATCCTGAACCTCTCTCTGCCACTGCCCAGGTGAGAGGGATTTTTTTTTTCAGGATCCAGCGATCCTCGCCTTGAGGACTGAAGGGGGTGGGGCAGTGGGCACCGCATTTCTGTTCAATTCACATGAAAATCAGTGGTGTGCAATTTGAGCCCATTTTGGTAGAGTGGTGAGGGGTTAAAACTCTTGTAAGATTTTTATTGTATGCAGGGTTCTGCTAGCACAGTATGGGAATGTGTATAACTGTATTATGGTAACACTATTTGAATATATATATATGTGGAAAAGACCAAAGTTTTACCAGTGAGTCACCAATCCAAAAGCAAAATACAAAAAAACAACACAATAATGGGTGATCTAGGATGGCTCACTGGTAATGAGAAACTATAAATACTAAAATATCATCATTTATTACAAAAATAGAATACAGTCTCCCAAAAGTAGGTGTTACAAACAATATTGATAAAAATCACGGTAAAATAATTCCTTCTTCCATATATTAATATCACATTGTCAATGTGTTTGCAGTCTCAAGCCACTTCTTCGGGACTTTATATTCACATATGACATAGTTCTTGGAAAGCTTACATCGATTCTAAGAATAAAAAAAAAAAGGAGGAGTTATACAATAACATTACAGTAATGTATAAGCACATTTATGAACAACGTTCATCATGTGAAACCCATGTGAAGAAAATCTTACCATTAGGTGTAGAGGGGGAAAAAATAAAAAGGAGGGGAAAAAAGGGCGGCGAGGGGAATGAAATGAATAAATAAATTATATACTTACAAATATCAAAAAGAAGTAAAAAAAGAAAGAGGGCCATCACATACATTCTGGCTGTGGGGAGACTAGTGAGGAATCAGCGGGAGAGAGCCTCTCTGTATGCCTTCACAACTAATCAAATGAGAAGCTAAATACAAATTTAAGTTCATACCAATCAAACTATGTGTAAACATATGTAGCACTGGTATTTTCAATACACACGCTATTATTTTTGTAAATTTAAGTTTGTCTGAAACTGCAGTTTGGCTCAGAATAATTATGCTAAAGTTCTGGTTTCTGTACCAGTTTAGCTGGGTTGTGCTAGTTTCCACTTGGCCGTGGGTGTCGCTGTCACCACCGGTAAGTGTTGGAAACAGGCTAAATGCATTGGTTACCCCTTTTACTCAGAAACAGCCAGGTGGGAGTGGTCTGTGCATTTTGGGTAAGGGTATTTAAGGTACAGACGCTATTTTTTGGGGTTCGTTATTCTAACCTCCTGGCCCTCTTGGCCTAAGGTGTGTGCTGCCTTACTCCATGTCTAAGGGTCGGCTGGCCCGAGGCTTCACAACTGAAGGGTAGGCCCAGAAGCCTTGGGGCCTACCGATCCAGGGGTGGTCCTGTGCTGTCTTGCCTGCGGGGAGAAGCCAAGTGACTGGAGGATCCAGGGGAGGACTTTTTCAGGAGAGGACCAAGCGACAAGGCTGGTATCTCTGGAAGAGCCTGGAGACTCAGTTGGAGGACGCATTCTGGGTCACCTACCACACAGTACCGCCAGACCGGCTGAAAGAAACTGGTACTGTGTGACAGTTCTTTTGATTTTGCAACAAGTTGCTGGTTGTGCTTTCCTATGGCAGAGGATTGCACAACGATATCGCTAAATTGACAAGTCTGTGGCAGAGACTTTGACCGAGCATCTCATCGGCTGCTAGGTCAGTGAGAGAGGCCTATCCGGTGGTTGCTAGATCCAGTTTCAGTTTGTCCTCTGGATCAAGGAAATACCTCTAACCCACAAATTACAAGGTACCTGAATTTCCCTTAACCCTCTATCCCTCTATTGCCAAAATTGATGTTCTTTAATAAAGCTTTGGAAAAAGGACTAAGTGTCAGAGCCAATATTCTTTAATCAGCTCTACAACGGGACCCTTTGGACGGACACAGTGAAAAGGTGAGGTAACGGTAAGGTCAAACATCCAAGAAGAAGCTACGCTACTGTGCATCTAGCGAAACGCGTTGACGTCACACCACCACGTGACCGGCTGTTGCGGCTCACTATGGAACAGCCGAAAAACTTTGCATGAGAATAGAGAGCAGCTACGAGCGGTGTCTGTACATCGTGAAAAGCGGCACCAGGAATAAGCCACAAGCGGCTGCCAGCAACTCAATATATGGAGGGTGTCCTATACTATCGGACCTAAATACTTCAAACTGCCAGATGACTGTCAGGAATGATCTCGCAATGCTGATCTCATTTGGAACACGGGAACACTGACAAGATCCCATGATCTACATCGAGCATCCGATTCGAACGGAGCGGTAATGTACTGACAAAAAAACAAGTAAATCCACTAACCCCTAAATGCCACAAAATGGCCACATCATTATGGATATAATATGGAGCCAGCACTTTCCAAATGAATCCCATATATCTTAGATTCCAAAGAAATTGGTAACACAGTAAAAGTGTGTAAAAGAGGAAACCTCTTCATAGGTTTTATCAACTAGATGTCCAAATGATGTTATAACTAAAAAGACAACAAAAATATAAAAATCTTAATGAACCAGCTAAAAAGGCAAACACAGATAACAATCCCAAGTATGTATCCTTACATCCTCCATCCCAAATGACATATCATGGCATCTCTATCTCAACAGCACCAAACAGACACTCTGAAGCTCCACAAGTATCTCCCTTAAGTAGTCCCCTAGGTCCCAGAGACCCCCACACACAAAAAATATGGCGCCACTGCCCATATACCATAGCCAATGAACATTGGGAAAGTGTGAGGAGGAAGGACATTTCTGCCAGGGGGAGTCTCCTCCCCATCAGCAAGGCCCAAGTAAGTGTACCAATGAGGGGCCTGGTTTGCCAGCGGCCTCCAAAAAAGGAAAATGCTGAGATGGACCACATTGTGTGCTGATCACCATCCCCACGCCGGAGATGATGTCATGTGCACAACAAGATGGGCGCCACGCCAGAGATGAATCGCAAGATGGCTGCCATGCCAAGGATGATGAAATACGCACCGCCATGTCAGAGAGCCACAGGCCCACAGGATCCGGCCCTTAGGCAAGGGTTTAAAACAAAGAATGAAAGACAAAAAAGATAACACTGATGGGGACACAGCCACAAGACATGCAAGAGCTCCTTAACAACCAAAAAAAATAAGAAAAGGGGGAAAAATTTGAAAAAGTATTAGAGAAATAAAAAAAATATGTGTTTCATATACCCCACCCCCTTATTTTTTCTTTTTTTCTTTTACTTACTCCCTTTGGTTTACTAATTTCTACTTCTAATGGTAATATTTTCTTTATATGGGTTTCACATAATGAATGTTGTTTAAAGTTGTGCCTATGCATTACTTTAATGCTCTGTTGGGAGATTGTTTGCTATTTTTGTAATAATTAATCATTCTAGATCACCCGTTATTGGGTTATTTTTTTGTACTGTATTATGGTTAGTCCTGGTCAGTGATGTAAGTAACTGAGTTAAAATAAACAGAGTTACTTAACGCAGTTACTTTAGAGGGTAATGAGTAATCTAACTGATTACTTTTCCCCTCATGGTAACGCAGTTCCCATTACTTGGGAGGAGTTACCTCAATTACATCTACCGCCACTAGATGACAGTAGTGTAATTCCAGTGTCCTGCCGAAAAAGTTCCCCCGCCGGATAAGGACCCCCTGCACTGCACAGGAGCAGCGCTTGCGCAGTACGAAGGACTACGGAGCTTACGAAAATTGATGAACCTAAACAGAGTGAACTATACACTACGCAGGCGCAGTTAACATGTAATTGTACAAGGCGATGCCACGCGCTCCCGATGCTCGTGCTACTCTGCAAGGGGCGTCTATCGTGGAAATAAGAGGCGGGTCTAGTATTACTGTAACCAAGGGGCGCATTTATTATTATTGTTATATATGGAGCTCTGCCCATTAATTTAACATTCGCCCTCTTCTGTAGCCATCCGCCCCTTACACGATATGATAATAATAGACCCGCCCCTTCATGGGCGTCCGCAGAATTTTTTTCAGGGGGGGGCATAATTTTAAGTCATCCATGTTCCGCCCCTTATTGACAATGTCATGAAGGCAGAGGGGCTTAGTCATTATCAGATTTGGCCTGTACAGTACGGGGGTGTACAGTATGTGCATATATAGGGGGTGGATGGTATTAGTATATACAGGAAGGAAGGTGGGTGTATATAGCTGTATTCAGGACAGATGATGTATATCTGCAGTCAGTAATGATGGAGGAAGGTCTCTATATACAGGAAGGAAGGTAGGTATATACAGCTACCTGTATATAGAGACCTTCTCCATCATCACTGACTACATATATATATCATCTGTCCTGTATACAGCTATATATACAGGACAGATGATGTATATCTGCAGTCAGTGATGATGGAAGAATACAAGAAGGAAGATGGATGTTGGGTAGATAAGGGTCCGAGTGATGTCTGTCAGCTGGATATATAACCCCTAGCACTCTATGTATGTCCAGATAATGTGAAATTTATTTATGACAATTCATGTAACCCTGTGTTATATAAAGCTCTGGGGCTGCACCATCAGAAGTGTAAACTCACTACATAAACAGAGTTACATGAATGGTCATAAATGACCTTCACTTTATCTGTACAGAGTGATTGGGGGAAGTTTCGGCTGTCTCTTCATTCTCCTCATCTTCTTATCACTGATCACAATACCTACAAGACAAATCCTACAGAAACATTGGCAGCTTTTCTTCCAAGGAGAGGTTGAGTCAGAGATCTCACAGTGCAGGAGACGGATGGAGAGAAGAGCTTTGGAGGTTCTAAATACATACACCGCTGGCACAGTGTATGTATTTAGAAGCTGCTGTCCCCACAGTGACAATTGTACCCCCCCATCCACTTACTCTGGGCCCTCAGTCCGCCCCTGGTCAGAATGAAGGAGACTGGCTCCATCGGCTAGGTGTGCTGTTGTGATAAGCAGCCGACACCTGTCACAGAAGAGCTTCATTGCCGCGCTGGTCCTCAGAGGATATGCAGAAAAGTACCCAAAGCAGCGGTTCCTGCTCGGGCTATGAAAACAGTGGGCCTGTGTGCAAGATCAAAAGTGGGCCCTAGGCATCAAGAACAAACAACAATATGGTGCGCAAAGCGCGTCGTGGTGAACAGTGGACATGTTTTAAATTGCGCTAAATATTGGCTTAAAGGGGGTGTTGTTAATATAGTGCAGAATGTAGTAATGTTAAATAGGGAATGCAGAGTGTATGTGGTGAGTAGTATGTACAGGAGAGCAGTGCGGAGTGTATGGCAGGGGTGGGTAATATGTACAGGAGAGGAGTGCGGAGTGTATGGCAGGGGGTAATATGTACAGGAGAGGAGTGTGGAGTGTATGGCAGGGGGGTAATATGTACAGGAGAGGAATGCGGAATGTATGGCATTGGGTAGTTAGTGGAGAGAGGAGGAAGAGGAGTGCAATACCACCTCCTGATAGTCTGTCAGGCACTGCTATAACACCTTGGTGGTGGGGCACTCTGAAGGATGTAAGGGGGCACTCTGGAGGCACTAAGGGGGCACCCTGTAGGTTGGAGTGTGCCTTACATCCTCCTCCAAAGTGACCCCTTACATCCTCCTACAGAATTGCCCTGAATCTCTAGCAAAGTTCCCAGGATTCCAGACAGTACAATTGTCCCCTCAATAGCAGTCAGTTTGTCTTTAGGGAAGGGGGCAAGTTGTCAAAGAAGAATACTTGCAGTGATTTTGGGGGATAAGAGCATGTTGTATTTGCTAAGGGGCACACTTTGGGAGGGGAGAGAAATTGTGCTGGAAGGGGGGGTTGAATAAAAAATTCTGAGCCCCCAGAACAATTTCTCTCCCCTCCTAAAGCACATACAACATGCTCTTATCCCCCAAAATCACTGCAAGTATTCGTTTCTGACAACTTGCCCCCTGTCTCTGTCTCCTTATCCTGCAAGTGCCAAGCATTAATATTCTGTACAAACCTTAGATCAGCATGTCCCGTCCTGTGTGCTGTGTCCATTCTCCTCCCCCTCCTTCTCCTGTCTGTGACACCCAAGCCGAGGAAAAGGGGGAGGGGACTTCAGTCCGTGTGTTAGTGTGAGGTGGGCAGGAGGGGGAGGAAGGGAGAGATGCCATACAAACTGTAATTGCAGCGTGTGGGAACAGAAACACCCCACACACGCTGCATGCCAGTCACTGGAGCCAAGTGCGGAGGTGAAAGAACCAGCAGTGACTCCCAGCAGCACTATGCGCAGGAGGAGGAAGTGAAATCCTCCTCCACTTTCAACGCTGGGCCAGGGCTGGTGCTAGACTAACTTGCACCCTAGGCAAGACCAGCTACTTGCCGCCCCCCCCCCCCCCCCCATAAAAATTACATCTTTAAAACACAGGCGACTACAGTATGGGTGGACAGGGTCTTAGGTAGAACTTCAACTGCATATGTGGTGTCACTAAAAAAAAAAAATGTCTCTGCATTGATAGTGTTGCTGGAAGGACAAATGTCCTTGTACTGCGCTGTAGAAGATGTTGGTGCTATATAGGCATTCATATGGGTATAGTGAGGAAGGCTCCTGCTATCCTTGTACATAGCCACAGTCAGTGTTGACACTATACTTGGTGCAGTAGAATGGGGATGGATGGTGTACTGATAATGGAGACCTGCTCCCACACTTTTTTTATGCCACCCCCCTCCGTGTACACACTGCTCCCCTGTCATAAATATCTCTCACAGCCTATCAGTGGCCTTTATTTAGGTATTTTTTTACACAGTATGGGGCATGCGGGAGGGAACATTGTAGGGGGCACAGTACATGAGGCAGGGGGGAACAATACATGGAACATGGGTACCGGAGGGCATAGTACAGGGGAGGTACAGTACAGGGGGGGTACAGTACAGGGGGGGTACAGTACTGGGGGGGGGGGGGGCAGTACTGGGGGGGACAGTACAGGTGGGCACAGTACAGGGGGCACAGTACAGGAGGTGTTACAGAGCTCTGTGACCTGGAAAGGGCATAGTATCCAGGAGTAAAGTGTCAGGCTTACCGTGACCATCTGAAGATCAAAGCCATCCATGACTCCTGTGTGCAGCTCCAGGTGATCTCACTGCTCTCATGCTTCTCAGTGAAGGGGAGAGATATCCGCTCAGCCTGGCCGTTCTTTGCAGGCAGTGTGGGGAGTGGACCCCTCTCTGAGTGCACTGCACTTTGAGCTGCATGGGGCAGCGGGAAAATGCCAGCCAGGCTCCCGAGATGTTTAAACACAGGCTCCGCCCCGGAGTGTCATCAGGCAGCACTCTAAGCATGCCCCATACCAAGCTCAGCTGATGAAGAACGGCTGACTGTTAAACTGTGCACGTGCAGTTTGTATTTGCCAGCGCCCAGGGGAGCTGTCATTATTACTGACAGGCAGCTCCCCCATGTTCACAGTCTGCGGGGGACGAAAGTTCAGGAGCTCCCCATGCACCTCAGGCCCTTGCCGGTGCGTTAAGACGGCCCTGTCTCCTCTCCCTCTCAGTTGCCGGGCAATCCGGGACACGTGGGCACCCTAGCCAGGGGGGGGCACTCGCCCCCCCTTGCCCCTACCTGCGGACGCCCATGCGCCCCTTGCTTACATGCTATAACAGATCTGCCCCTTGGTTAGAGTAATAATAGAGCAGCACCTTGGTTACACAATATATAACAATAATAATAAATGCACCCCTTGCTTACAGTAGTACTACACCCGCCCCTTAGTTACACGTATAGAATATAAAAAAAAAGTCACAGTTACTTTGCTGCTTACTTTTTACTTTTCCAATGTAGTAACTGAGTTACTAACGCAATTACTTTTTGGGAGAAGTAATTTGTAACTTAACTAATTACTTTTTTAAAGTAAGATGACCAACACTGGTCCTGGTCTGGCTAATCATGCTTTAATACATGTGGCACAGGAATTTGTGTTGAATTTTGCTTAGTAACCCGTTTAGTTATGTGCAATTCACTTCTTTCTGTCGGTCACCTTGGTGTCCTATGGGCTACTCTGCATATTTGCACATTGTTTTTGCAATATGACCTCATTAACATTGAGGTTCATTGGTCGAGTATTGGCTTTTTTTTCAAATGGTCCTTGACAGTGTCACCATTAGCCATACACTCCATACTAAGGAAACATCATCAAGACTGAAAGTCAAGGAAAATACAGGGACATTGCTAACACCAGGCACCCAGGCCCCTGCATCTGTTGGTGAGTGCCCTGCGTCCCACCCTGACAACTTGCTGATCTGTAGAGCAGATCCAAGGGAAATGCACTGAAACACCTAGTAAAGCAGGTAGTCTGTTTCCCCAGGTTGAAAAAAAGCCTGCAAAATTACAAATCATGCTGAAAGCATAGGTGAGAGCTGTGGACAGGTTGGTTGGTGCACAAGAGACAATTTTGGAGGGCTCAGGGATACAAGGGGAGGCAGTCTCTTGGGGCCTTCTAAATGGGAAAAGACAGAAAGAAATGTGACCTCCCTCCTGGGGTACCAGAAGCTGGATATGGTCTCTTAGGAAAGGACTTTTCTTATCTTAAAAGGTATGAATTGGGCAGCCTAAGCTAGGATGAACTAAAGCTGTGTATGGAAGGATCTTCTGAGAGACTGTGCCACATTAATTCTTTAGTTAGTTCAGGTAAAAGCTAATAAAGCCATCAAATGCCTGGTCTGAAGTTCCTACAAAGGGGGTGCATGTAAGAGTTTATCAAAAGAACAAAGGCTTGAACAACAAGATGAATAGGAGATGCAAGAGGGTCACCATGAAAGGGTTAATCATGCAGTGGAGTTAGCAGAAAATGCGGCCTAGCACCATTGCTACGGGTAACCAGTGAAGTGGTGTTGAATGTTATAGCAGCCAGCCATTGGGAAGTTAATGCTTTGGCATGCGAGATGGTAACCCTGGTAGTGGGGGGGTTGGTGAGCCTGACCTCCTTCTTAGCAATTGGTACATCATACCTGGAACCAACATTGTGCCACAGGGTGCCTATGGACATAGCCTGGAGGTATGGGAAGAGAGAGAGCGACATAATGAATCCAAAATATAAGGCTTGTTAAATAATAAGAGGTCAATGCTGTGTAATGGTGGAATTCTCACATTGTTAATGGGAGTGAGGTGGAAATTAATGGCTGTGCTGGTGGAGTGGGTCCCGTCAGAAATGCTGCATTCACATGGAAGAAGAAGGTGTGTGGAGTGTGGGAGGAAACCAATGCAGGCACAGGGAGAACATGAAAACTCCATGCAGATGGTGTTGTGGTTGGGATTTGAACCAGTGACCCTATTGCTGCTAGGTGAAAGTGCTAACCACTACACCATTGTGTGGCTTTGGAGCCACTCTTCAGGGGCAGCCACGTGATGCAAATCTATAATAATATAATATATATAGAATATATATATAATTATATGAATTCCTAAATGATCTAACATGGTTGATTATTAACAGCAAGGGAATAGATCCACTAACCTGACCACACATAAGGATTACACTATTGACACATATCCACCGTGAATGCTCTCCTGCATTGGTTGACATCGCTGAGCGTGCTGCCGCAGTTCCCAGAAATGGTGTTCCCGAGTAACTCACAGCCCCCAGTGCCATACCATCAACACACAGATGTCTTGTAAGTAACATGCTTCAGGGTGATTCTTACATCTATTCCCTTGCCGTTATTAATCAACCATGTTAGATCATGAATGTGAATTTATTATTTTTTCCTACAGGAGCCCGCAAAGCCTTGCACCTGCAATCAGCGGATGGTGGGTGCAATGTCAGACTCCTGCAGACATGTCCTCCAGCTTTCTTTCCTGTATCTAGGTACAGACTTTCTGTTAGAAAGCTATAGGAAATGTTAATGACCTATAAGGGTGCTGAACTACAAGCCAATCACAACGGGACTTGTAGTTCATTCATTCACAGATTACTGTAAAAGAATGATGCGGCTGTGTGGGTGGAGCCCAGCACGTCCACACCAATTTTAAAATATGACAGCAGCTGCAGGGGGGGAGGATCCCCTGCCCGCTGCCCCATGAAAAGGGGTGAATGGGGAATGAGCTGGAACACGTAACATGTTACACCCAAAATATGGGTGTAACATGTTCCAAAGGTGAACCTATCCTTTAAGCCCCAACTTCAGGAGAATAAAAAAACTCACCCTTGCAGTGGGGACCCCTGCACTGCATGTGTTAAATGCTCAATTAGTATAGGAACTGGAGATTTTTAAGATATGAATATTTACCTTATTACTTGCCCTAGCAAGCTCCCTACAGTGCTATGACTGGTCCCCCAAAGCTTCTTAGTATTAGTAAGCTGCAACAAGCCACAGTCCCCCTCTAGCCTCGTCAGCGTATCAAAAATGGTTATTGATGCAAAATTAGAACAAAATGGCTACAATGTAATGTATGATGCCCTACAAGAATGTAATGGTTATTTTACTCATGTTGTTATGACAATACATTTGCTCAATAAAAACTTTTATTGGAAAAAAAAAAATGTTATTGTCCCTGTATTTTATTTGATGACGCTGATGTTTTGCCCACAGAGCGGACCTTTAGGATGAGGAGGATAGCACTAGAGTTGGCCAGAACTAGGCTGTTCTAGACATGAGGAGCAAAAAAAATACAAATTTCACCCTTGCAGTGCCACCCCCCACACACATACACTTGTAAGTGTGGATATTTTTACTTTCCCGGAGTTGGGCTGTAATATTGCCTACTGGGTCAGCATCACAGCATGCTACATAGTTACATAGTTAGTCAGGTTGAAAAAAAAGACACAAGTCTATCTAGTTCAACCAATAAAAAATCATAAAATCCCATGTACACAATCCTTCACCCACAGTTGATCCGGAGGAATGTGAAGAACCCCAGCAAAGCATGATCCAACTTGTTACACTAGGGGAAAAAATACCTTCCTGATCCCCCGAGAGGCAATCGGATTTTCCCTGGATCAACTTTACCTACAAACGTCAGTACCCAGTTATATTATGTACAGTTATGCCCCATACACACGATCAGAAATTATGCCAGCAAAAGCCGGATGTGAGCTTTTGGTCAGAAATTCTGACCGTGTGTATGCTCCATCGGACTTTTGCTGGCAGAATTCCAGCCAGCAAAAGATTGATAGCAGATTCTTTATTTTTCGGTCGGAAAAAGTTCCTATCAGAAAATGCATTCGTCTGTATGCAATTCAGACGTGCAAAAAATCATGCATGCTCGGAAGCATTGAACTTAATTTTCTCGGCTCGTTGGAGTGTTGTTTGTCACCGCTTTCTTGAAGGTCAAAAGTTCAGAGAACTTTTGTGTGACCATGTGTATGCAAGGCAAGCTTGATCGTGTGTATGGGGCATTAGGAAAGAATCCAGTTCTTTTTTAAAGCACTCTACTGAGCTGGCCAGAACCACCTCTGGAGGCAGTCTATTCCACATCTCCACAGCTCTTACTGTGAAGAAACCTTTCCATATTTGGAGATTAAATATTTTTCCTATGAATGTGAAGAGTGCCCCCTTGTCCTCTGTGATGACCTAAATGTAAAAGTCTGGCACAGCAGGTTTCACAGGTGTAAAATATGCACTCTTCCCTCCACCCTGACATCTTTAATCTGTGCCGGGAAGAGCTCTAGTGACTGCTAGGCAGGAATCAGTGATTGGTACTTCTTTTGCTCCGCCCACCTGAACTGCCGCTAGGAGAGTGACAGCTTTGATCCAGCCAGCAGACTTTGGCAGAAACTCAGGCTCAGGAGACAGTATTTCTCCTTTATGGAACAGGTCATGGTTGCTGCCACAGGGAGGAGAATACCAATGGGTACAGATACATTTTAATGTCTTGTATAGGCTGTAGTAGTGACGGGGGTTGGGAAATTAAGTTGTGTGTAAGCCAGGGTATTTTTGTGGACAGATTCTTCTGCACACTCGCAACCCAGCGTCCCCCCCCCTTCTGAAAAAAACTGCACCCTGGGCAGCTCCCCCTCGTGCCCACCCCTTGTTCCAGCCCTGGTGGTCAGGCATTATAGGTAGCTTCTGTATTCTTCACCTATAGCAGCTGCCTTTCCCATAAGGCAAGCAGGTCTACCAGTACTGGGTTGCCCCAGGACTTATACACAATTGTATAGTGCCTGGCCACCACGCCGGGGCAGGCGCAAACTGAACAAAGCAAACAGGTACTTGTGGTTGACAGACAGGCAGAGTGGTTCAATGTCAGTCCAGGCACAGGGGCAGGTGGAGTTCAGTAAATAGTCTGATAGATCTGAGGTCATCAATAAGGGAATCCAAACAGCAGAGCAGGACAAACAGGCAGCTTGAGCACATGTAACCAGCGCTATCACAAGCATGAAACTGCAGGTTTGGCTGGTCTAAATCAGATTTGGTGTCCACCCAGAAACTTGCCACATCAATCAGCTTCCAGGTGGACAGACAGACTGTATCACGATCAAAACCAGGATGCAGGTGTAGCACCCTCTAGTGTGCTAGAAAAATAGTACATGTTTGTGAGAGTAGGTACATTTCCAGGCTTGGCTGGCAGCCAAGCCTGGGTGTGTTTTGATCTGGGCTGGGAGTGGCTCAGAGTAGTGCTGTGTGACTACCTTCAGCTTCTTTCCAGAATGTTCTGGTGTTTTCTGGAAAGAGAGGTGGAGAGGGGAAGTGGCGCTGCCTGGGGTGTTCTGAGGAGACCTGACCAATCCCCAATCCGGATTGGCAGGGGGCAGGCCTCCCTTAATACCCAGGGTCAGCCCAACTGGGGAGGAAGATGGAGATGGAGTGTTAGGCTGTCAGGGCCTTGGAGGGAGCTCCCCAGTCTGGGGCGGGGGGTGACATTGGGCCTGGGTGGATGGGACCCACCTATAGCCCACAGAGGTGTCCTGAACAGGAGGCACAGGAGAAGCAAGAGAGGACAGCGGGAGAACACTGCCGGACAAGTCTGCAGGATTTCCACAGAGGCAGCCAAGAGGGATGTTGAGTGTTCACACGGTCGGGAGGACTAGGAGGCACGCCTGAAAGGACCGAGATGCAGCAGTCTGGGATAGGTGCAGAGCCAGTCTGGAGGATTGTGGTGGCATGGGAGGTGCAAAGGGACAGCTGCAGCCAGGAGGGCTGGCAGTGCCTGAAGAGGTGTACTTGTTGCAGTAGCCACAGGGACAGCTAGCACTGAAACTTTCTATATATTTGCTACACCATAGGGGCCCGAGGTCCCTGCCTGCAAAGGGCATCTACTTTGGGCCTGGCTGAGCCAGTGTCAGGCCTACAGTGCAAGCAAGCGATGACAAAACAAAAAGGGGTTAGGAGTGGAGGAGGTAGGAGGGATAGTCTGCAAGCAAGGAAGTACAGGAGGAGAAGAGGAGATTGTATATACTGTGGTGTATATAGTTGGTCCCAATTTTGACTGTTAATTATCTGGGCATCTCATAAGTTTCCTATCCCTATCCAAGTTAAATTCTCCTCAATAAAATGAAAAAAAAAACAAGTGCAAAGACTGCTTTCATGTCTACGGATGCTTGAGAAGTGTGTGACAGACGGACTACTACACATAGCAGCCCCTATGGGGGTACCGCTACACAGGAATAAGACCAGCAGCTGTGATGCAGCAGGAGCGCTAGACGCTCTTGACACCACTGACAACATCGGCTTGGATTTCACCCATTATGCTGGGAACCCAATAGACAGATGACAATAGAAAGAATAATATATAAAAGGCAACTCACTATAATAAATAGAATGGTATAGAGAGCATGCCACAGGATCAAATGGGGGTAGACTGACATCTGACTTGTTTAATTGGTATCCCAACTTCCTCAGAGATTGAACCGGTGTGACATAACCTTCAGATTAGTTTAATTTACTCTCGATTTTGATTATGTGCTTTGATTTTATCTTATGTTTTAACTATTTGTACCATAGTAAATTCCTATCATTTTAACACATGATTGATTGGGTACCTGAAAAATCCTGCTGGGTGCAGTTTTTGTATTTTTTGTTCTATGTGTAATTAGGATGTGGTAACCATTTTGCATCTTAAACCCCTTTTTGTTTTGCATGTTGCTTTAATAAAGTATAATTTATAGGCATAAGGGATGTGATATACAGTATGTGTGCTGTGCATACAGTGAGTAGATGCAGAATACTATTTATATACCCCTTTAAATGTCAGTACATTGAAGCCACATCCACTGTTCTATGGTCTGCTATGCACGCCACATCATTCTTATGCTCTAATAATGATTATGTATTCATTCATCATTCTCAAAAAAATAAATTTTTTCCTTTACGGCATGTTTTTGGAAGTTACTGTATGTTACTACCCATTTCTATGGAAAACAAAACCTGTTATAAATAAACTGTTCAGTTTTTCCTGAGCTGTCCTTTGAAATAAGGAACAGATGGTACAAAAAGCTATATTTACACTGTGTACAATGGTTGCTAGAGTAGCAATATAATTTAATGTTTTATTTGCTTCCGCCTTTCTCTGAAACGTTGAAGGCTATTATCACAAAATCAATATTACACAATCAAATAGTTCACAGGCAATTGGAAAATACTGTACATATCTGGAAAAGACTTATTGGTCTACAAGCACTCATCAAAGAAGCTAGACCATCAAAAGAAATGCATACCTTATTATTATAGCAGAAATCTAGGCATGTATAAAAGACTCAAATTAATACAGCCCTGAAATCGAAACTTCATTGTTTTTTAATTTTTTTGTTTTTTTTTATGCAAGGAGTTTAACCACTTTAGCCCCGGACCAATTGTCAGCTTAAGGACCAGAGGTCTTTTTTCAATTTCGCACTGCACTACTTTAACTGGTAATTGCGCGGTCATGCAATTTTGTAACCAAACGAAATTTGCGTCCTTTTCTTCCCACAAATAGAGCTTTCTTTTGATGGTATTTGATTGCCTCTGTGATTTTTATTTTTTGCGATATAAACGGAAAAGGAGCGAAAATTTTGAAAAAAAAAGAGATTTTCTACTTTTTGTTATAAAAAAAATCTAATAAACTCAATTTTAGTCAAACATTTGGGCCAAAATGTATTCAGCCACATGTCTTTAGTAAAAAAAATGCCAATAAGCGTATATTTATTGGTTTGCGCAAAAGTTATAGCGTCTACAAACTAGAGTACATTTTCTGGAATTTACACGGCTTTTAATTTATGACTACCTATCTCATTTCTTGAGGTGCTAAAATGGCAGGGAAGTACAAAACCCCCCCAAATGACCCCATTTTGGAAAGTAGACACCCCAAGCTATTTGCTGAGAGGCATGTTGAGCCCATTGAATATTTTTTTTTTTTTAGTCCCAAGGGATTGAATAAAGACAAAAAAAAAAAAAAAAAAAAAAATTTTTTTCATAAAGTTGTCACTAAATGATATATTGCTCACACATGCCATGGTTATATGTGGAGATGCACCCCAAAATACATTTTGCTGCTTCTCCCGAGTATGGGGATACCACATGTGTGGGACTTTTTGGGAGCCTAGCCGCGCACGGGGCCCCGAAACCCAATCAACGCCTTCAGGGTTTCTAAGGGTGCAAATTTTTGATTTCACTCCTCACTACCTATCACAGTTTTGAAGGCCATAAAATGCCAAAATAGCACAAAACCCCCCCAAATGACCCCATTTTGGAAAGTAGACACCCCAAGCTATTTGCTGAGAGGCATGTTGAGTACATGGAATATTTTATATTTTGCCACAAGTTGCGGGAATATTACAAACTTTTTTTTTTTGCCCAAAGTTGTCACTAAATGATATATTGCCCACACATGCCATGGGCATATGTGGAATTACACCCCAAAATACATTCTGCTGCTTCTCCTGAGTACGAGGATACCACATGTGTGGGACTTTTTGGGAGCCTATCCGCATACGGGACCCCGAAAACCAAGCACCGCCTTCAGGATTTCTAAGGGCATAAATTTTTGATTTCACTCCTCACTACCTATCACTACCTATCACAGTTTTGAAGGCCATAAAATGCCAAGATGGCACAAAACCCCCCCAAATGACCCCATTTTGGAAAGTAGACACCCCAAGCTATTTGCTGAGAGGCATGTTGAGCCCATTGAATATTTTTTTTTTTAGTCCCAAGTGATTGAATAAAGACAAAAAAAAAAAAAAAAAAAAATGTATTCAAAAAGTTGTCACTAAATGATATATTGCTCACACATGCCATGGTTATATGTGGAATTGCACCCCAAAATACATTTTGCCACTTCTCCTGAGTACGGGGATACCACATGTGTGGGACTTTTTGGGAGCCTAGCCGCGTACGGGGCCCCGAAACCCAAGCACCACCTTCAGCATTTCTAAGGGTGTAAATTTTTGATTTCACTCCTCACTACCTATCACAGTTTCGAAGGCCATAAAATGCCAAAATTGCACAAAACCCCCCCAAATGACCCCATTTTGGAAAGTAGACACCCCAAGCTATTTGCTGAGAGGCATGTTGAGTACATGGAATATTTTATATTTTGCCACAAGTTGCGGGAATATTACAAACTTTTTTTTTTTTGCCCAAAGTTGTCACTAAATGATATATTGCCCACACATGCCATGGGCATATGTGGAATTACACCCCAAAATACATTCTGCTGCTTCTCCTGAGTACGGGGATACCACATGTGTGGGACTTTTTGGGAGCCTATCCGCATACGGGACCCCGAAAACCAAGCACCGCCTTCAGGATTTCTAAGGGCATAAATTTTTGATTTCACTCCTCACTACCTATCACTACCTATCACAGTTTTGAAGGCCATAAAATGCCAAGATGGCACAAAACCCCCCCAAATGACCCCATTTTGGAAAGTAGACACCCCAAGCTATTTGCTGAGAGGCATGTTGAGCCCGTTGAATATTTTTTTTTTTAGTCCCAAGTGATTGAATAAAGACAAAAAAAAAAAATAAAAAAAATTTATTCAAAAAGTTGTCACTAAATGATATATTGCTCACACATGCCATGGTTATATGTGGAATTGCACCCCAAAATACATTTTGCTGCTTCTCCTGAGTATGGGGATACCACATGTGTGGGACTTTTTGGGAGCCTAGCCGCGTACGGGGCCCCGAAACCCAAGCACCGCCTTCAGGATTTCTAAGGGTGCAAATTTTTGATTTCACTCCTCACTACCTATCACAGTTTCGAAGGCCATAAAATGCCAAAATAGCACAAAACCCCCCCAAATGACCCCATTTTGGAAAGTAGACACCCCAAGCTATTTGCTGAGAGGCATGTTGAGTACATGGAATATTTTATATTTTGCCACAAGTTGCGGGAATATTACAAACTTTTTTTTTTTTGCCCAAAGTTGTCACTAAATGATATATTGCCCACACATGCCATGGGCATATGTGGAATTACACCCCAAAATACATTCTGCTGCTTCTCCTGAGTACGAGGATACCACATGTGTGGGACTTTTTGGGAGCCTATCCGCATACGGGACCCCGAAAACCAAGCACCGCCTTCAGGATTTCTAAGGGCATAAATTTTTGATTTCACTCCTCACTACCTATCACTACCTATCACAGTTTTGAAGGCCATAAAATGCCAAGATGGCACAAAACCCCCCCAAATGACCCCATTTTGGAAAGTAGACACCCCAAGCTATTTGCTGAGAGGCATGTTGAGCCCATTGAATATTTTTTTTTTTTAGTCCCAAGTGATTGAATAAAGACAAAAAAAAAAAAAAAAAAAAATGTATTCAAAAAGTTGTCACTAAATGATATATTGCTCACACATGCCATGGTTATATGTGGAATTGCACCCCAAAATACATTTTGCCACTTCTCCTGAGTACGGGGATACCACATGTGTGGGACTTTTTGGGAGCCTAGCCGCGTACGGGGCCCCGAAACCCAAGCACCACCTTCAGCATTTCTAAGGGTGTAAATTTTTGATTTCACTCCTCACTACCTATCACAGTTTCGAAGGCCATAAAATGCCAAAATTGCACAAAACCCCCCCAAATGACCCCATTTTGGAAAGTAGACACCCCAAGCTATTTGCTGAGAGGCATGTTGAGTACATGGAATATTTTATATTTTGCCACAAGTTGCGGGAATATTACAAACTTTTTTTTTTTTGCCCAAAGTTGTCACTAAATGATATATTGCCCACACATGCCATGGGCATATGTGGAATTACACCCCAAAATACATTCTGCTGCTTCTCCTGAGTACGGGGATACCACATGTGTGGGACTTTTTGGGAGCCTATCCGCATACGGGACCCCGAAAACCAAGCACCGCCTTCAGGATTTCTAAGGGCATAAATTTTTGATTTCACTCCTCACTACCTATCACTACCTATCACAGTTTTGAAGGCCATAAAATGCCAAGATGGCACAAAACCCCCCCAAATGACCCCATTTTGGAAAGTAGACACCCCAAGCTATTTGCTGAGAGGCATGTTGAGCCCGTTGAATATTTTTTTTTTTAGTCCCAAGTGATTGAATAAAGACAAAAAAAAAAAATAAAAAAAATTTATTCAAAAAGTTGTCACTAAATGATATATTGCTCACACATGCCATGGTTATATGTGGAATTGCACCCCAAAATACATTTTGCTGCTTCTCCTGAGTATGGGGATACCACATGTGTGGGACTTTTTGGGAGCCTAGCCGCGTACGGGGCCCCGAAACCCAAGCACCGCCTTCAGGATTTCTAAGGGTGCAAATTTTTGATTTCACTCCTCACTACCTATCACAGTTTCGAAGGCCATAAAATGCCAAAATAGCACAAAACCCCCCCAAATGACCCCATTTTGGAAAGTAGACACCCCAAGCTATTTGTTGAGAGGCATGGTGAGTATTTTACAGCTCTCATGTGTTTTTGAAAATGAAGAAAGTAAAGAAAAAAAAAATTTTTTTTTTTTCTTTTTTCAATTTTCAAAACATTGTGACAAAAAGCGAGATCTGCAAAATACTCACCATACCTCTCAGCAAATAGCTTGGGGTGTCTACTTTCCAAAATGGGGTCATTTGGGGGTGGTTTGTGCCATCTGGGCATTCCATGGCCTCCGAAACTGTGATTGGCAGTGAGGAGTGAAATAAAAAAATTACACCCTTAGAAAGCCTGAAAGCGGTGCTTGGATTTTGGGGTCCCGTACGCGGCTAGGCTCCCAAAAAGTCCCACACATGTGGTATCCCCGTACTCAGGAGAAGCAACAGAATGTATTTTGGGGTGTATCTCCACATATGCCCATGGCATGTTTGAGCAATATATCATTTAGTGACAAGTTTTTGTAAAAAAAAATATTATTTTTTTTTTTTTCATTATTCAATCTCTTGGGACCAAAAAAAAAAATATTTAATGGGCTCAACATTGCTCTCAGCAAATAGCTTGGGGTGTCTACTTTCCAAAATGGGGTCATTTGGGGGGGGTTTGAACTGTCCTGGCATTTTATGCACAACATTTAAAAGCCTATGTCACACGTCACCCACTCTTCTAACCACTTGAAGATAAAGCCCTTTCTGACACTTTTTGTTTACATGAAAACATATTTTTTTTTTGCAAGAAAATTACGTTGAACCCCCAAACACTATATATATTGTTAAAGCAAAGGCCCTACAGATTAAAATGGTGGGTGTTGCATTTTTTTTTTTCCACACAGTATTTGCGCAGCGATTTTTCAAACGCATTTTTTGTGGAAAAAATACACTTTTTTTTATTTTAATGCACTAAAACACACTATATTGCTCAAATTTTTGATGAAATAAAAAATATGATCTTAGGCCGAGTACATGGATACCAAACACGACATGCTTTAAAATTGCGCACAAACACGCAGTGGCGACAAACTACATACATTTTTAAAAGCCTTTAAAAGCCTTTACAGGTTACCACATTAGATTCACGGAGGAGGTCTACTGCTAAAATTACTGCCCTCGATCTGACCTTCGCGGTGATACCTCACATGCATGGTGCAATTGCTGTTTACATATGACGCCAGACCAACGCTTGTGTTCGCCTTTGCGCAAAAGAAGGGGGGCAGGGGTGCTTTTTTTTTTTTTTTTTTAGTTTTTCTTTTTATTTAGCTTTTTTTTATTTTATTTTTAAACTGTTCCTTCCATTTTTTTTTTCTTAGTTGTCATTTTTATTGTTATCGCAGGGAATGTAAATATCCCCTATGATAGCAATAGGCAGTGACAGGTACTCTTTTTTTGAAAAAATTGGGGTCTATTAGACCCTAGATCTTTCCTGTGCCCTCAAAGCATCTGACCACACCAAGATCGGTGTGATAAAATGCTTTCCCAATTTCCCAATGGCGCGGTGGGTATGCCCACCATTAGAATACCTCCCTTCATCCACCCACTTCTAATGATGGGCATACATGCACCATTTATATATGCCGAAGCATGGGGGCATCCTCCCGCAAAAAAAGTTATGCCACGTATACATGGTCGAACTTTTTTCGACCGTATGTACGTGGCATTAGGAGCAAAATCGCTCCTCCGCCCTCTGCTGCCCCCATGCTTCGGCATATATGCTCTTTTTTTTAACTGTGGTGGTGAAATCACCTCCTACAGCATTGGAGTCGCGGCTTTATGTATCGTGGGAGCAAACGCTGTTGCTGTCAAGATAAATAAATCCACGCTGCAACTGAATGGCGTACCTGCTAAGCAAATAATGGTTAACATTAAAACAAAGTAACATTACAGTATAACAGTAAGACCTTACCATACCATACCTGCAAAGCAAATACCAAAAAAAAAAACATAGTAAAAAATAAAACATTTTGTTAACGCAACCGGTGCCTAAAATATATATATGCCGAAGCATGGGGGCATCCTCCCGCAAAAAAGTTATGCCACGTACACATGGTCGGACTTTTTTCGACCGTATGTACGTGGCATTAGGAGCAAAATCGCTCCTCCGCCCTCTGCTGCCCCCATGCTTCGGCATATATGCTCTTTTTTTTAACTGTGGTGGTGAAATCACCTCCTACAGCGTTGGAGTCGCGGCTTTATGTATCGTGGGAGCAAACGCTGTTGCTGTCAAGATAAATAAATCCACGCTGCAACTGAATGGCGTACCTGCTAAGCAAATAATGGTTAACATTAAAACAAAGTAACATTAGAGTATAACAGTAAGACCTTACCATACCATACCTGCAAAGCAAATACCAAAAAAAAAACATAGTAAAAAATAAAACATTTTGTTAACGCAACCGGTGCCTAAAATATATATATGCCGAAGCATGGGGGCATCCTCCCGCAAAAAAGTTATGCCACGTACACATGGTCGGACTTTTTTCGACCGTATGTACGTGGCATTAGGAGCAAAATCGCTCCTCCGCCCTCTGCTGCCCCCATGCTTCGGCATATATGCTCTTTTTTTTAACTGTGGTGGTGAAATCACCTCCTACAGTGTTGGAGTCGCGGCTTTATGTATCGTGGGAGCAAACGCTGTTGCTGTCAAGATAAATAAATCCGCGCTGCAACTGAATGGCGCACCTGAAAACAAAAAAATGGTTAACAATAAAACATACCTGAAAAGCAAGCATGATAAAACATAATAAAACATTGCAGAATAGAATAGAGTAAAAAAGAGCAACAATAGAGAGAGAACAATAAAACGACAACTATTTTTGGTTTTTTATTTTATATTTTTTTTGGGGTTTTTTTTTTTTTTGTACTTTTTTATTTTTTTTTTTTATTTTTTACACTTTTTTTTTAAACTATAACTATAATTTTAACTGTAACGGTCGGGTCTCAAAATGCGATGGCATTCTTGAGACCCTGTAACTATAATTTGAACTGCAACGGTCGGGTCTCAAAATGCGATGGCATTCTTGAGACCCTGTGAAAGTGTATCCTAGCCTGTGAAATGCTGTACCCTACGCTAATACCTCACTAGTTCGTGGTAGCGTTCAAAGCATTCACCAACGCAGAGACCAGGATTGTCAGGACAGCGTGGACAATAATAACGGGTGTCACGCCTAAATCCGCGCTTGCTACAGACACGACATCTTCTTTGGGGGGCTCGTTGGGTAGGGGTACTCTGGAGGGCATGAGGATAATGCCTCTCATGCAGCCGGCTTACTGCATTTGGTAGGGGATGGTGAGGTGTGGAATCGCCTGGATACAGGAGTTCCATGACAACCGCTCCCTGGAATTCAAGGAAGGGTAACGTCCCGCCTGAAGCTCCGTATAGCACATGAGCATTCAGCAAAGCCAATTGGAATAAATAAATAGACACTTTTTTGTACCAGCGTCTAGCCTTACGGACAACTAGGTACGGCGCCAACAACTGGTCGTTGAGGTCCACCCCCCCCATATTAAGGTTGTATTCGTGGATACAGAGGGGTTTCGTCACAACACCAGCCGCCGTACGAATTTGGACTGTCGTGTCTGCATGAAGGGAGGTAAGAACGAAAACATTCCTATTATCCCTCCACTTCACAGCGAGCAAGTTATTACACTTCAAGCAGGCTCTCTCCCCCAGCCTAAGACGGGAATCTACAAGCCGCTGGGGAAAGCCCCGGCGATTAGGTCGCACGGTGCCACATGCTCCAATCTGATGATCAAACAAGTGACTAAACAGTGGCACGCTCGTGTAATAATTGTCCACGTACAAGTGGTACCCCTTTCCGAATAAGGGTGACACCAAGTTCCACACTATCTTGCCAGCGCTCCCTATGTAATCTGGACAGTTCTCCGGCTCTACGTGACTATCTTTTCCCTCATAAACCGAAAAGCTCCACGTATAGCCTGTTGCCCTGTCACAGAGCTTGTAGAGCTTGACCCCGTATCTGGCACGCTTGCTGGGAAGGAACTGTTTGAAAGACAAGCGGCCAGAAAACTTAATCAGGGACTCGTCAACGCAGACAACTTGATTGGGCGTAAACAAGGCTGCAAAACATTGGTTGAAGTGGTTTATGAGGGGCCGAATTTTGTAGAGCCGATCAAATTCAGGGTCTCCACGAGGACGACAAAGTTCATTGTCACTGAAGTGCATGAACCGCAAGATCTGTTCGTATCGTGCCCTGGACATGGAGGCAGAGAACACGGGCATATGGTGGTGCGGTGAGGTGGACCAATAAGACCTCAGCGTCGGGAATTTGTGTATGCCCATGTTGAGGGAAAGGCCCAGAAAGGTCTTAAATTCGGAAACCGTAATTGGTTTCCAATCTCTGGCAAGGGAAGGCACTTGGGGATTAGCGGCGATGTGTTGACCAGCGTATATATTACTTTGGTCCACAATAGATCTATAGAGATCTTCCGTGAAAAACAGCGAATAAAAATCGGATGGCTTAAAATCAGCTGTTTCCACCTGAATACCGGGTTGGCCAGTGAATGGGGGAAGTACGGGTTCTGCAGAAGTGGTGGGCACCCAATCAGGATTGGCGAATTCTGCAGGAAGGACACTATGTGATCGACGGGCCTGCCTTTGTCTTCTTCTTGGTGGCAGCGGGACACTACTTGTGCTTGCCACCTCGCCAGCTTGAACTGCACTTATGGGACTCGCCACGTCACCAAGTGTTACTGCAGTGCTGGTTTGACTACGTCCAGGGTGTACTAGGCCGCTGGTGCTTGCCAGTTCACCAGAAGGAATAGCGGCGCTAGTACTTCTCTGCTCCATACGAGAGACCTGCGGTTCCTGCACCTCAACAACATCAGAAGATCGGGATCGGGTACGCCTGACCTTAGCAGGGACCACACCTTCGTCGCCAGAGCTATCTGTCATGGAGCCGCTGTCGTCTACTGGATCGTATTCTGAGCCTGATTCTGACAGATGAGTGACCTCCTCTTCACTATCTGACATACTCAGAAACAAGTAGGCCTGTTCACTAGTGTACTTGCGATTTGCCATTTTGGGCTCTAAATTTAGTAGTACACTAGTGAGATTCACAGGAAAAAAAGCTCCTAGGCTGCTGGCGAATGAATCAAAACGCTACCAAAAAAACTGTTAGCGATCGCAGGGATCAGGCCTGACTCTGCGAACGCTGCAGTTATGTGTGCTTAGTGTTTTGGAAGTGACAGTGATCGATCGATACTGCACTTGGGTGGGCTGGGCTGGGCTGGGCGGAGGGGGAAAACGCAGGTGCTAGCAGGTATCTGGGCTGATCCCGCTAACAATGCGTTTTTTGGAACCCTAAACTGCTGGGACGCTAGTATAGATCTGATCAGATCAGATATTGATCTGTTCAGATACTATACCACTAAGGGAGGTGTATGCTTTGCGCGTGGGTGTTTGCGGTACTGGCACTAACCTGGGGCGACGCAGACCTTATTTGACCCTAACACCTAATTGATATCACCCGCCGGGCGATCAGGGGGTTAAACCGATAGTTGGGTAATAAATGGCGGGTGCCCTGACAGTATAAAAAAACAAGCTAACTAACCAGCGTCACCCGTAACAGTTATACGGTGATCACTGGTGAAAGGGTTAACTAGGGGCAATCAGGGGGTTAAAACCTTTATTAGGTAATATATGGGGGTACCTGACGATATATAAAAACCTGACGGGGAACCTAAATAACTAAATAACTAACTGGCTAACCAGCGTCACCAGTGACACTTATACTGTGATCACTGGTGAAAGAGTTAACTCTAGGGGCAATCAAGGGGTTAAAACCTTTATTTAGGTTGTAATATGGGGGTACCTGACCTATAAACCTATTTATAATCCTATATAAACCTGGCGGTTACCTAAAAAAAAAACTGGCTACCTAGCGACAGCAGTGACACTAATAGAGCGATCAAAATAAACGATCGCTTAGTGACACTGGCAAAAGGGGGTGAAAGGGTTACCTAGGGGGCAATCAAGGGGTTAAACCTTTATTGGGGGGGGGTAGGGGGCTACCTTGGACCTAAAGGGGCCTAAAACTAACTGCCCTGACAGTTATTGCAGTCACACTGACACTAAATGCAGTGATCAGTAAAATAAATGATCACTGCAATCAGTGACACTGTGACAGGGGGGGCAGGGGGTGATCTGGGGGGTGATCAGGGGGTGACAGGGGGGTGAAATGTGTGCCTATGTGTACCTGGTGTCAGTGTAGTGTTTGTGCACTTACTTGATGTCTTCTCCGCTCGGCGTCCCGGTCAGAAAGACCGACACGAGGAGCGTGACATCACTTCCCCTTGCCTGTGTTTACAATTACACAGGAAGGGGAAGGAAGCGGACGAATCCTATTGGCCAGAGCGATCGGGAGGGGGTGGCCAGAAACGACTGGCCGTTACCTCGTCCCGCATCGCTTCTGAAGCGATCCCGACCGTCCCCGCCGGCGGAGGGGGGTCCGATCGGACCCCCCAACCGCCAGAAGAATGTCACGTACAGGTACGTGATTCTGCCTGTACGTGCCATTCTGCCGACGTAAATATACAGGGGGCGGTCGGGAAGTGGTTAAGTATCTCAGAAAAATCTGGTATCAACTTCTTGCAGTCCCTTTAGGGAGAACGTAGACTGAGAGGAAGTAGCAGAACGAGGAACCAGTAAGCATTCTAATGCCACGTACACACGACCGGAATCCGTCGGACAATTCGATCGTGTGTGGGCTTCATCGGACCTTTGCTGTCCAAAAATCCAACAGACTTTAGAAATAGAACATGTTTTACATTTTCCCGCCGGAAATCCAACGGACCCAGTTCCTATCGGCAAACCCGGTACCTCGGATGTCATATTTTTTGATGTCATAATGTAGAGAATATGATTTCCTTTAATTTGAGCCCAGTCTTGCCACACAGAGTTACTCGAGGCCTGAGCAATCCTCTTTTATTGTTCAGTTAGAGAAATCTTGACAAAGTCTTGAAAACTTTGTCAAAAACTCCCCCTTGCTGTGAGTGACAGGTGATTTACATATCTCATGCACTAGCCTGAGACAGGCACATCCTGTGTAAAAAGTTCACAATTCACATCCCCCTCCCCTACCCTCCAGATCTCCCAGGATTGGCTGCCTTTACTGTGTTTTGACTGGATGTTTCTCATCATGGGATGTGATCCACAGACCAGAGTGAAGGGAAATGCATTCTGCAGTGAACAGCAAGAAGAATATAGGGGAGATGTATGTAGTCATAGCTGGGCAGATTAGAACATGCAGTGATCTGATGATTGTTATAGTGCAGTGTGTGTGTATGAGGTCACCTGATCACAGTTGCAACATTCCTTTCCATCACCAGGATTTGTTATGTGGGGGAGGGGTGGATTTCTCACTTTTTATAATTATACCCAGTAAGGCTGAATGAGCTTAGGGCCAGTTCACACCAGTGCGCTGTGCGATATCACATGTGATTCCCACCGCAGTGCAGTGCAAATCACATGCGATGTGATTTCAGCCATACAAACTGTATGGCTGAAATCGCATCACATTCGGACCAAACCTTTTTTTGGTCCACACCAGAATAGCATGGGTGTTCACACCTACGCGATCCGATTCATGTCCTAACTGTCAGTTTGCAGTGCAATATGCGAGCTGAAATGGGGGTGTCGTTAACATTGTATGACACTCCCCAGCAGTTCGCATATGGTAGTGTGAACTGCCTACGAGTCGGATGCGATGTGGGAACCTGCAGTGGATTCGCACGGTTCCCGAATCGCAGCCTTGGTGGGAGCAGTCAGGTGACATTTGTAGGCTGTATGCTTTGAGGCTCGGTTCACACTGGTGCGATGTGGGAACCCTGTGAATCCACTGCGAGTTCCCACATCGCATCCAACTCGCACATATCTCAATGTCCCCTGTGAGGAGATGCCGCTGATGGCAAAGGCAACCATTCTGGGACATCATATGACGTCATGCCATAACGAGAGTTGCGCCGCACCACCCCTCCGTCATTTGATGGTGGGTGGGCGGTAAGCGTTTAATGCAGAGAGTACATTAACGTAAAACAATTTAGAACCACTTTAATGTACATAAAAGAACATCACACGTACAAAATACCACTTACAGACTTTGTTTCTCTGTCCTACTTTACCAGGTAGATTTATGAGAATTGATCTGTGTCTTTATATACTGTATATTGAAGCCCCATATACACACCATCAGATTTTCTGCTGATTTTCTTCAGATTTACCAAAACCATGTAGTGCAAGGGCCTGCCTGATTGCATACAAATTAAAACTCCTAAGGTTTGACCTCATAATATATGGTTTTAGTAAATCTGAAGACAAAAATCGGCAGAAAATCTGATAGTGTGTATGGGGCTGAACTTTTAAATAAGGTCAAGGTTTAGAGAGCATAGGATTAGTATACCTTGAGTTGGAGATTAACCCAGCCTGTTCTCCGTTCACAGTCCTGGCAAACTAATGCAGGAATTTGGTGACACAAATTCTTGATACCGATAATGGATAGTTATGTCTCAGCTGCCCCACTATAAAGGGGTGGGGGCACAGAGCATCCATAGTGTCAATGTATTGGAAACTGTTGCAGGGGGAATGATAAGAAAAGTTGTTAAACTGCATAGGGAAATGCTGCGTACACACAAGCAGATTTTCCATCGGAAAAATCTTGGATGGTTTTTCCGACGGAATTCCGCTTAAGCTTGGCTTGCATACACAAGGTCACACAAAAGTTCGTACAAACAAAACCTTCCCGAAAGATACAGAGAAGCAAAGACCTACCGACCAGGGAAAGAATTTAAACAAAACTGGAGAAACTCAGTCGTCTTTCCTGAGAGTACAAAAAACCAAGACCACCCCGTCTGGTGAACAGCAAAAATCCTTTTGAGGGTGCGCCCGCCCATCCCCTAAAGGTGGGCGCCAGATTTAGAAGTTTTTCACAAATATGATGGGCGGATCACATCAGAGACCTCCCGACGCTTTCCACAATCAAATTTGGCCACAGATGGAGATTCCTAAACAGGATTCCCCAAAACCACTTTTGTCCAACCAGAACCCTGTCTTCTCCAGACAATAAAAAAAATCCTTCTAAAATATGTAACAGAGTTAAAGCAAAAGGGAGCGATCCAGGAGGTTCCACTATGCCAAAAAGGAAGAGGGTTCTATTCCCCCTTATTTCTCTGTAAAAAAGAAAACGGGGGATTTACGACCAGTACTGGACTTAAAAAGACTCAACAGGAGTATCAAAGTAGAGTCCTTCAAGATGAAAAGCCTGCAGTCCATACTGTTAGCAGTAAATCAAAACGACTGGATGCTGTCCGTAAATTTGGCGGACGCCTATCTGCATATTCCAATACACCCTGCCTTTCAAAAATGTCTCTGTTTCTCAATCAACCACCATCACTTTCAGTTCCAATGCCTACCATTCTGCATTTCATCGCCCCCCCAGGACCTTTACCAAAGTTCTCTGACCCATTATCACATATCTCTGGGAAAAAGATTTAAGAATACACCACTATCTGGATGACATACTGCTTCTAGCAGGAAGTCACCAGACCTTGATCCAGCACTGGGAGATCTTACTGACAACATTACAAAGATTTCGGCTGGTTAGTCAACTGGCAGAAGGGCAAACTTAAGCCTACACAGAAGATGGTATTCCTAGGGGCAGAACTGGACACCAAACTAAACAAGGTACAGCTTCCTTCCAAAAAGTTATATCCCCCAATTCAGAAAATATCAGAGGCTAATCTCAGCAACACACTTACCAGCCAGAGTTTGCATGAGCATCCTAGGGTCGATGTCTGCAACTCTACCCATGATTCAGTGGTCCCAGTGGCACACAAGAACATTGCAAAATTCCTTTCTGAGGCAGTGGAATGGAGTATCAATGCTTCAGACAATTTACATCCACAGATACGTAAGACAATCAATGTGGTGGTGGACACATTTGAGCAACCTCAAGAGGCACAGACCTATAGTCCCTCCTCAACCAGAAGTAGTAAAATCGGATGCCAGTCAGAAAGGATGGGGAGCTCATTACCAGGACCAGGCTGCCCAAAGTCAGTGCCAGTTTCGAGTTCAGGGTATAGTCTCAAATATATTGGAACTCAGAGCTGCCTTCCAGGCACTTATGGCCTTTGCTCCATACCTGATGGGGAAGAGCATCCTGATTCAGATGGACAACAGAGTTGCAGTGGCATATATCCAGAGGCAAGGAGGCACCAAGAGTCGCACACTAATCGAGGAAGTTCGCCCCATCTTGGATTGGGCACAAGTACATCTGGCAGATCTAAGGGCAGTGTATGTCCCGGCAGCACAAAACATTTTGGCCGACTACCTCAGAAGGGAAATTGAGCCAGCAGGCCTTTTCTCTCCTTACAGAGACTTGGGGAATACCAGAGATCGACCTGGTGGCTACACCTGCGAACACCAAATGCCAGAGATTTCTGTCGAGAGCAACCTTCCCATGGGCCAAGGGAATAGACTGCCTGAATTTCAAGATAGGATACATATTTCTGCCAATTCCCCTAATCGAAAAGTTTCTGTCCAGACTCAGGAGAACATCAGTCATGGTAATAGCAGTGATTCCTTTCAGGCAGAGGAGACCATGGTTCACAACTCTGTTGCAACTCAACCTGCAACAACCACTGCACCTCCCGGTAACATCAGATCTTCTATCACAGTGCCAATTCCTGCACCCTGCCCCGGAGAGGTTACATTTGATGCCATGGAAATTGAGAGGACTCGGCTGCTAGAACAGGGCTGCTCACAATAAGTAATTTCTACACTTCTACAAGCCAGAAAGAACACCACTAACAAAACACACACACAAATCTGGAGAAGGTTTTGTTCTGTGGCCCAACAAAAGAACTGGAATCCAGTCTCACCCGAACCCTCGTAAATTCTGAAAATTTCTCCAGCTAGGCATTAATAAAGGGCTAAGCTCAAGCACCCTTAAAGTTCATGTATCTGCGTTACCGTAAAAAACAGGCATTAGATGGGCTTTACACCCTCTGGTAATCCAGTTCATGAGAGCATGCCTGAAGATCAGACCTCCAAAAAAAAACGACATTCCCGGCATGGGATCTTTCAGTAGTACTTGACGCACTAGCAAACCCGCCGTTTCACCCAATCGAGTCAACTTCTCTATGGAACCTGACTTTAAAGCTAACCTTTCTCATCGCCATTACATCTGCGAAAAGAGTCTTTGAATTACAAGCATTAATGATAACCAACCTTTATCTAATCATCTATCCGGATAGAGTGGTACTGAGACCTTCGGACCATTTCATACCCAAGGTATCCTTCTCATTTCATTATCATCAGGACATCATCCTTCCATCTTTCACTGACAGTCAAGGTGAACCCCATGCATGGGATATAAAATTAGTTATTACCAACTACCTGTCTGCTACAGCCGACTTTAGGAAATCAGACACTCTCTAGTGAGGCACGGAATGTATGACTGCAGGGAATGTAATGCAGGGCCGGGCATGACAGTGGTGACTAAGGGCTACAAAGGGTTAACTGGTAACTGAAAAGAGATGAACAGGAAGGGGTTGGCTGTGTGGTAATTTTTGGAAGGAAAGGGAGGTCTGATATAAAGGGGATGGGTGGAGTCATGTGATCACTTTCAGGTGTGTGACCAACAGAGGAGGCAGTTTTTCCCACCCTCCCTCCCTAAATTCGTATGTTTTGGTTTTGGGTGTTCCTGCTTTCGTTTTTGTATTTCAGGTATCGTGGGAAGGAGTCATGACAGCGTTTGGATCCGAAAATGGGCAGTGTTTTGGTGGTCTTTGACGGTGACGGTGTATCAGAGGTGATCGTAAATGGGTGGGGGGCTCATAGTGTAACTGCCCCTCCTGGGTATTCCTGAACGTTGGAGGGAATACTGGTTTGTTCACTGACGGATGGTTGTCTCCGAGAGTTCTCATTTGGAGGCCTGGTAAAAGGTTAATTTGTACCGCAGTGATCTTGTTGCTTGCAACAAGTTTGTTCACCGTCAGAGATCACCAGACTGGGTTGTACAGTTATTTCTTGTGATGTTTATGTTTATGATTATGGTTATTTATATTTATATATATTATTTATATATATTTATATTTTGGTTGGAGTGTATTTAATTGGTTAATAAAGGCTGTCGTGGCCATTTTACTCCAAGAGCAAGGTGTGGTCTCATCCTTTATAAAAGGTGGGTTATAAGGTTGGGGTATTTTGGCCATGCTGGTATTGGCATAAAAATGGGGACATTTAGGCTACACTGGTCATGATAATCCTCCATGGGGCTAAGAAGGGTTATCCAGAAACTTCTCGAACAATTGCATCCTGGTTGGTCAATTCCATCAAGAAGGCATACGCCATCCATCAACTGGAAATTCTGGAAGGCATCAGGGCTCACTCAACCAAGGCAGTGGCGACTTTGTGGGCAGCATACTGCAGAGTTTCGCCAGAGATGATCTGTAAAGAAGCGACCTGGTCATCCAGACATATTCATTTCTCACTATAAAATAGACTCCGCCCAGCTAACAACAGCAGACTTTGGCAGAACCATTGTTAGAGCCAATTCTACAGCAAATAACTGGCGAGTTATTTCCCAGTGTGTGCTGCCACAAAGGTGTCAGGGAAACGGAAAATTGTATACTCACCTTTCTGTATATTTCCTTTCCTGATGCATCTTCTTGGCAGCACACAGGAACCCACCCATTCTTAGATGATAGACACAGAGAATAGAGGGGGGGGGCTCTCTTCAATTTTATAGTTATCCAAGACTGTCAGGTTGTGAAGGAGGAGTTACAACCCAGTGTGTGCTGCCATGAAGATGCGTCAGGAAAGGAAAATTACAGAAAGGTGAGTATACAATTTTCCGTTATGGAACAGGGGGGACTCAGGGAGCTGCTGTTTGAAAGAAAAATGTTATTGAGTGTAAGAACAGTGTCTAAAACACCTCATATGATGTCATTCACATTCAATGCAATCCCTATTAGGCACACACCTATTATACCTAATTAAAACTGTCCTGCTGCTGGCCAGTTTTACACTTCTGTATTTTCTGCAGTATCTTAATTATTATTAAATAATAATAAATATTAAATGAGAATTTGATAGAAACTCCTCTAGAAATGTAACCATATACAGTACAATAATTATAAAAAACAAATATGTGTGCGCATTGCGCTAATGAAAGACACCTGTCTGTGCTGCCACTTAAAGAGGAAGTAAAGGGGGGCGTGTCCGGATGTAGGAGCAAGCAGACGTGCCAGAGTGGAGCTCCAAGCATCCTACTTTAATCCTTGACCATCCCTGCATCCTATACCAAGAAACATAGGGTAAACACATCCCAGAGGACCCAGAAACGACATCCTTGTGGCTGTGTGGCTATTGTGGAGGTCCGGCCTGTGAGCAGCAGGAAAAAGCCTGGTCTCCCACACCCGAGGCGGCCGCCATCTTCCCGGCCTGTGCTCTTTTAAAAGGAACCATCCGGACTCACCTGGCGAGGTAAGGGGCTTTCCTCACCCTCCAGCTTGCCCCCTCTGTGTGCCTGGTGTGGCCCGCTGGTCCGCAGGGCCACGAAAAACCTCCGGAACGGCCGCGGCCTAGTGCGGCCTAGTCGGGCCTGCCAAACACCGGACTTTCCTAAGCGGCCGGCCGGCGGAGGAGCGCCGCGGCGGGCATCGTTTTTGGGGGAAAGACAGCTGCTTGCAGTGTGGGAGACTCCCTGCATCCCCCGGACTACCTGCCAGTGAGGTGTGTGGGGCCAAAAACACCCGGAGCGGCCGCGGCCTGGTGCGGCCTAGTCAGACCTGCCGCCCACCGGACTTTCCTGAGCGGCCGGCCGGCAGGGGAGCACCGGTACGGGAGCGGACGCTGTTAATAGAGGGGGAGACTCCCCATATCCTCCAGCCTATCTGTTGGTGTGCACGGGGTACTAAGTGGGGCCGCAATTACCCCCCGCCGCGGCCTAGTGCAGCCTGTAGACCACCACACCTTGGGAGAACCTCGGCTGGTGCCAACTGAAGAACAGGGTAGCCATTGCCCTCCTGGCTCTCCACCTTACCTATATATAATACTGAGTCATCAGGGTGGGCTGCTGTGTGGGCAGGCTGAAGAGACCAGCAACCTTCTCATACTCCACTTTCATTTGGCTCCCTGGGCCTTTCCTGCATAGTGCTCCCGGCTTACTTACTTCCTAAAAAGGCCGCTGTCCACGGATAAACGGAGGATTGCGGACGACTGCTGTCTATTCTTCCTTCATTTGCCCTAAGCACCGGCCCAAGGGCTTGTCCACTCGACCCCTGCTCCGGCTGCTCAACCTGATCCCTCTCTTATAGGGAAGCTGCAGAACCTGCTGGCCGAACTCGCCATGGAGCCTGAAGCTTCTTCAAGTGCGGCTCAGTCTACCCCACCCTCCCAGGACAGCACTGCAGTGATCCTGGCCGCCATTGAACAAAGTAAGACCTCTATGCTGGTGAGGATAGACCGCCTCGCTGAAGAATGTAATCTCATTAGAAACGACCTGGATAAAATCAGGGGTAGGCTGACTGAATCAGAATCTAGAATTTTTTTTGTACGCTCTGTATCCACTGACTGCTGCTTATATGTTATGTCTTCTATCACTGCTCGCTGTACCCACTACAAAGTATGCTATTTTTTGACACTCCCCCTTGGACCTATGGGGGCTGACCTACCACGAGTAGGTATCAAGATGCGGTGCCATAACTTGTTACTGCTTTGATGGAGCTAAAATTGGTATCGTGGAATATACGGGGTCTAAATGACAAGGTAATAAGGGCGTTAATGTTTAAATACCTGAATAAGCACAGGCCCCATATCTTGTTCCTGCAGGAGACTCATCTCCTGGGGAATAAGATCCTGGCACTACGCAGACCCTGGGTACGGCAATCGTTTCACGCAACATACTCTAGTTATGCAAGGGGAGTGGCCATTTTACTGAACAAATCCCTTGCATATAAGGTCCTGCACGTACACACTGACCAAGACGGGCGATTCATAATTTTACTACTGGAGATCGGGGCGGTGGTCTATGCTCTAGTGAATATATATGTGCCTCCTCCCTTTCACCAACAGGTTCTCTACAAGCTGTATGAGCTTTTAGCTCCGCTACAATATTCCAGATTATATATAGCTGGGGACTTTAATTCTATTCTAGATCCGTCCCTGGATTCGACCAATCCAAACAGGCACAGGCCTGACCTTCTTCATTGGGCACAGGCATTTAATTATACTGAGATTTGGAGATGGAAGCATAAAAACACTAGAGCCTACTCCTTTCACTCCACCACTCATAAATCGGGTTCTAGGATTGACCTGGTCTTTGGCAACACCTGTGCCCTGGCAGTGGTGAGGGGGGTCTCGTATTTGCCTGCGGGCCTCTCTGACCACGCACCCTTGGAGGTCACCTTGGGGTTGTCGGATACCAGGAGACGAGACTGTTGGCGTTTAGCGCCCAAATGGTTGCAGGACTCGAGGGTGGGGGAGGAGGTCTCTCCTAAATTGCAACAATATTGGGAAATCAATGAGGGCTCAACGTCAGTGCAGGTAGTCTGGGATGCCTTTAAGGCCACCACCAGAGGAGAATACATCTCAGCTATTAAAGCGGTTTGCTCTGTGATGTCCTGTCAGGTACAGACACTTGAGGAGGACGAGGCTAGGGCGGCAGAGGCTTTTTCTGACTCACCGACTCTGGATCACTTCAGCCGACTGGCTGAGGCGAGGAGAGCATTATCGCTGCACCTTGCCTCGGCCACTCACCTAGACTTGAATAATCTGGCAGGAAAGGTCTTCGAGTCTGGAGACAAAAATAGTAAACTCCTAGCTAATTTAGTAGCGGACTCAAAAATGCAGACAGTGGTGTCGGAAATTTGTGGGTTGGATGGTCAGCGGATATCTACTCCTGAACTAATTCTAGAAGAATTCAGATCCTTCTATGAAAATTTATATTCGGCAGTCCCTGGCTGGCCAGATGACAGGTGTAGGGATTTTTTGCACTCCCTGAATCTACCTACTCTTTCGCAGGAGGATCTTGAATTTCTGGACAAAGATTTTACCACCGAGGAGATAGAAGAGGCGATTTGTTCATTTCCTAGTGGAAAAACACCGGGACCTGATGGGTTGCCTGGTGAATGGTACAGAATGTATGCCTCCTTGATCGCACCAAAATTGTTAAAAGTTTGCTCTGACAGTAAAAAACAGATGACATCACCCCCTTCAATGTATCAGGCACACATAGTTCTTATCCCTAAGCCCGGGAAAGACACATCCCTCTGTACTTCTTACAGACCGATCTCCCTGCTAAACTATGACCTCAAGATTTTGACAAAAATATTAGCGACCAGACTAAGGACGATTCTACCATCCCTAATTAATATAGATCAGACCGGTTTCATGCCAGGGAAATCCACAGATATAAACTTACGTAGAGTGTTTACCCATCTTCAGCTACCCCCCACTGAGTCCTCCACGAGGGTAATGGTTACACTGGACATCGAAAAGGCGTTCGATTCGGTAGCATGGCCTTTTATGTCCTCAGTCCTTGAGGTTATGGGCTTTGGAGAGGTATTCCGCAAATGGATTGATATTTTATATAAGGCTCCGACAGCGCAGATTAAACTTGGTGGTGCTCTATCGACACCCTTTCCTGTTGGGAGAGGTACGAGGCAAGGCTGTCCACTGTCACCTGCACTTTTTGCCTTGGTGATGGAGCCACTTGCCTCGGCCCTCAGACAAGCAGACAAGGTTAGAGGGATACAGGTGGGATCCATACACGAGAAAGTCGCTTTATATGCTGACGATCTTATCCTTTTCCTGAGTGACCCTGCCCAGTCTCTTCAAGAGACGTTGACCATTCTTTCCAATTTCACTGGCTGTTCGGGACTCAAAGTAAACTGGGACAAATCTCAAATTTTGACGATAGATAGTGCAGCAAAAGATGTAGCAGACCCCAATTTACCCTTATTATGGACAGACAAAATCAAATATTTAGGTATTCACATATCCACTTCTACCTCTGACTACCATACTCTTAACCTGGAACCACTGATACATAGTATGAGGACGAGACTGAAGGCGTGGGCAAATCTCCCCCTCTCTCTGATAGGGAGGATCAACTTTTTTAAGATGAAGCTTCTGCCTGCCTTTCTCTATGCTCTCAGACACGCCCCGGTCTGGATCCCCAGAAAGGTATTTCGCATGATAAACACTATCTTGCTATCCTTTCTTTGGGGTTCCGGTCAACCGAGATTTAAGCTGACGGTGCTGCAGAGGCCTTGGGGAGAGGGAGGTTTGGCTTGCCCTGACCTCCACTCCTACTACATAGCGGCTCTGCTATCCCATGCCCACAACTGGCTGGTCTCGGATGAGTCCAACGCGGCAGTGGTCCTGGAAGCAGCTTTGTTGGGGTCCTATGAGGCGCTACGGAACCTAATTTACCGGGGCACCAGGGCTCCTTTTCCTCTTACTTTAGCAATGAGAGCGGTCTTGCGGGCATGGTCAGTGGCAAAAGTGCTACGCCCCGTGCCCTCTGGACACATTTCCCCGTATAGTCCTCTTTGGTTGAATCCGAAATTGTCAGAATTTGGATCCATTCCCGACCCCGGTGTATGGGCTGGCAGGGGCATCAAATATATAAATCAGATCTGTCTTGAGGGCAAATTACAGACGTTTGACAGGTTAAAGGAACAATATAATTTACCTAATTCGCACCTGTTTAGATTCCTACAGCTTAGACATGCCTTCAATACTCAATTTGAAAATGGTCCTGTAGCCTTTTATACCTCAAATCTGGAGACTCTACTCAGAGATGAAGCTCTATCTAAGCCCTTATCCACCATATATAAATCATTACTCCCTAATGTCCACATAGGACTAGAAAACCTTAGAGCAAAATGGGAGGTAGATTTCCCTGCATTAGACACGGAAGATTGGGAAGAAATGTGGGAGTATCCATTTTCACAGTTAGTATCAGCCAGAGATAAATTAGTGCAATTTAAAATACTACATAGGATATACTACACGCCTGTACGCTTACACAGAATTTATCCATCTGTCTCCGCCTCCTGCTGGAGGTGCAGCTCCTCATCAGCAGATTTCAATCATATTTTTTGGAATTGTCCTAAGATTGAAACATTTTGGGTTGATATAACCAAATTTATTTTGACTGTCACCACCATTCCTGTGCCATTGTCTGTAGAGATATGCCTGCTAGGAATAGTTGAACCACTGGCCCCAAGCCGGGCGATCAGAACCCTGCTGGGACTATTGTTATACTATGCCCGTAAATCTATAGTACTCAAATGGAAGGCCCCAGCCGCACCTACCATAAATTTATGGAAGAGGTTAGTGAATACGGGTCTACCACTATATAAAGCTACTTACCTGTCACGTGGTTGTGGGAAAAAATTTCACAAGGTATGGGATATTTGGATTGAATCCCAGTCCACTAATGCAGACTCAAGCGATGATTAGTAGCACTCTATCAAGTATCAAGTGTTAAGCACCAGGAATAGCTTGGGCGGCATCCCTGATCTCATGAACGCTCCTAGGCTCCTGAGAATATTCTGTGGGGAGGAGGGGGAGTGAGAGTAAGATGGTGTATGGCTATTAGACACTTCATCCTGTGATTAACTACTGAACGCCTGCAGGGTATAGGTGGAATTAAATTGTTTTGTTTTCTACACATACTACATAGGTGGTTGAGCGTACAGTGGTTTTGTTAGATTGTATAATTAGATTTTTTTTCTTTTTCATGTTAGTTTAGTTATAGTAGTGCTTGTGCCTGGGTATGCCCAATAGGCTGATTTGTTCTGTATTTACCTGAAAATTCAATAAAAACTATTTAAAAAAAAAAAAAAGAGGAAGTAAAGCCTCTTAAAAAAAAAAAGACACCCTGCAAGGCAAAGGCATAATGAGCTAGTATGCATAGCATACTAGCTCATTATGAAAAACGTACCTGAAAACGAAGCCCCCGAAGCCGTCCTTATCCTCGATCTTCTTCGCCGCCATCCAGGGCCTGAGTGACTTCCGGGTCTCGCCGCTCCAGCACTGTCATTCGCTGGAGCGGCGAGACGTCACTCTCGCGCATGCGCACGAGATCGGCATATCGCCGTGATCTCGGCATCTTCAGTGCGCCCTCAGTGAGCCTGCGTGCCGCTGTCTACGGCGCATGCGCCGTAGACAGCGATGCCTTTTCGTCGCTAAATATCTCCTAAACCATGTAGGTTTAGGAGATATTTATTGGACCTACAGGTAAGCCTTAATCTAGGCTTACCTGTAGGCCAAAGTCATATGGAAGGGTTTACTTCCACTTTAATATTCAATAAACATGCAAATGAGGTCAATGTGAAAAAGAGAGAGAATTGGCACACATCACTTTGGTGAAGGATTTTGGTGGAGCAACAAGATTTTGTTTTACTGTCATCACTTTAAAGTGGTGGTAAACCCACAAAAAGGCATAATGTATGCTGTGATTGGCAGGAGCCGCGATGACGTCTCCTGTGCATACACACGGGAGCCGCCAGTAACGGCACACTAGCTGAAGCAATGACACGAACCATTGCTTCAGTGCGCATGTGCGATGACGTCAGCACATGCTGATACAGAGGATATCTCCTAAACTGTGCAGGTTTAGGAGATATCGAAGGTAGCTACAGGTAAGCTTTATTGTAGGCTTACCCGTAGTAAAAAGTGGTCTCTAAGGGTTTACAACCACTTTAAGCTGGACTGTTTTACCATATTGATTTGCATATGTTGGAGCATATATATTTTTGGGATATGCCATATGGACACTTCATTATGTATGGGTGTTTTATGTTGATCATTTCACAATGTTAATATTAAGGAGCTTTGTAGATTTAGTGCACTACTGTGGAATTATTTGTCTCTCTCTTTTTTACATTGACATTTGTTTCACCTCATTTGCACAGTAACAACTTGTCAATAACAGCACCCAGGATGCCCAACTGTCTGTTTATATTGCCACAGCCATTTAATGACAGGAGTGCATTGAGTAAACATTGGCAGGCATCATAATTGATGAGGATTACATCTCTGAACACCATAAATTATGTGGATTGCATTAGGGAACATTCATAACATTTTATTGTTGTGTTATTTTTTATGTTTAAGGTGTGTGCCTGTTTATTGATTGTTACTGTACTCATTTCCCTTGGAAGGTGCAGATACAGGTACCTCTGGCATCGGCGTCCGCAGGTAAGGGCAAAGAGGGGCTAGGCCCCCCCCCCCCTGGAGCAAGGTGTCTGCACATGGACACTCAGGGGGCAGGCTGATCCTCGGCGGGTGCAGAGCCGGTGTCTTGCCGAGTTGGTTCCCCTGGCGGATTGGTTCCTCTGTGTACTGCTCAGGCGCAGTACGAACGACTAGCCATCTTCCGGAAATGTCCGAACCTAAACAGATGCAGTGAAGTGTACACCGCACAGCTCATTTTGTTTGTTTAAAAAAAAAGTAAGTTTAAAAAAATACACTCCGAATTCAAAAGAAAAACCCCACAGATAGCACTGTAAAAACACAGCTTTTATATTCTCTCCTCTATATCCACAGCTGAACGATTTGTTTTTCTTTTTCCTTTGCCCCTTGCTTACAGTTATAATAGATACGCCCCTTAGTTAGACTTCCCCGGCATCGTCTCGTACACCGACTGCGCGTGCGCGGTGTACAGTTCCCTCGCATCTGTTTAGCTTCGGTAATTTTCGGAATTTCGCCGCGCATGCGCAGTACGGATCTACACCAATCCGCCGAGGGGAACCATATCGGCAGAACACCGGCGCTAGCATAGGGGAGGAAAGGCAGCCGCCTTAAGGTACCAGGAGAGGGAGGGCACTAAAGCCATGGGGTCCCTCAAGAAAAGCTGATGCTGACTCCGGTCCCACTCACACCTTTATCCAGCTCAGCACAGGTCACACAGCGTGCACCGTGACATGCAGCACCGCACTGCGATTCTGTGAACATCAGCCTCTGCCTCTAGTTTACACTAGCTTCCATTTGCTCCCCACTCCAGGCTGCTACTATCCTTCCTCTCTCAAAGTCCAGAGTGAAGGGCAATACAACCGCTTTTCACTCTCCAGGCTCCAGCCCCGTACTGAACAATTCCCACAGAAATGCCTCCAGTCCAGCACAGAGTCAACAATAGCCACTGAACTGGAGGCGAGAGATGAGGGGAAGGAGTCCAGTGAGACTAGGGGGAGGAGTCAGCAAGCACAGAAGCGGGATCAGCACAGAGTGGAGGGACAAAAGGTAAATCTTGCTGCTTTGTTTGTATAAGACAGCCCACTGACATGTACACCGTGGGGACCCTCTAGAGATGAGGAATAGATGGAAACATAGGGACAGAGTGCAAGGGAAAAAGAGAAATGGGGACAGAAATGAACATGGGGCAAGACAGAAGATTACATGGGGACAGAATCTGCTTCCTATCTATTTTCTCAGCTTGGGCTCTGTGTGCTGATCCCCTGCTGAGCAGTAGGGATGAGCCGAACACTCCCGGGTTCGGTTCGCACCAGAACCCGCTAACGGACCTAAAGTCTGTGCGAGCATGAGATCCCTATTAGTTACAATGGATGCGAACGTTCAAAATCAAAAGTGATAATTTTAAAGGCTAATATGCATGTTATTGTCATAAAAAGTGTTTGGGGACCTGGGTCCTGCCCCAGGGGACATGTATCAATGCAAACATTTTTTTTAAAAACTGACGTTTTTTCATGAGCAGTGATTTTAATAATGCTTAAAGTGAAACAATAAAAGTGTAATATTCCTTTAAATTTCGTACCTGGGGGTGTCTATAGTATGCCTGTGAAGGGGCGCATTTTTCCCTTGCTTAGAACTGTCCCTGCACAAAGTGTAATTTTTGCAGGAAAAAAAGCTATTTAAATTCACTCGCGGCTAATGAATTGCCAGCTCCCGTAACACAGAGAACAGTCATTCATTGAAAGTCATTGATAAAAAAAAAGTCATTGATAAAAAATAAAAAAAATAAAAAGCGTGGGGGTCCCCCCAAATTCAATTATCAGGCCCTTCAGGTCTTCTATGGATATTAAGGGGGACCCTAGCCCAAAAAAATAAAAAAATGGCGCGGGTACCCCCTCAAAATCCATACCAGACCCTTGAGGTCTGGGATGGATTTTAAGGGGAACCCCGGACAAAAAAAAAATGGCGTGGGGTCCCCCTCAAAATCCATACCAGACCCTTATCCGAGCACGCAACCTGGCAGGCCGCAGGAAAAGAGGGGGGATGAGAGCGGCCCCCCCTCCCTCCTGAACCGTACCAGGCCACATGCCCTCAACATTGGGAGGGTGCTTTGGGGGTCTGAGACCCCCCAAAGCCCCTTGTCCTCATGTTGATAAGGACAAGGGCCTCGTCCCCACAACCCTGGCCATTGGTTGTGGGGGTCTGCGGGCGGGGGGATTATCGGAATCTGGAAGCCCCCTTTAACAAGGGCAACCCCAGATCCCACCCCCCCTGTGTGAAATGGTAAGGGGGTACAAAAGTACCCCTACCATTTCACCAAAAAAGTGTCAAAAATGGTAAAAATGACAGGAGACGGTCTTTGACAATTCCTTTATTAAAATCTTCTTTCTTCTGGTCTTCTTCCTTTCTTCATCCTTTGGCTTCTTCATCTTCTCCTTGCGGCATCTTCTTCCATCTTCTTCTTCCATTGTCTTCTTCCTCCGATCCGCTTCTTCTTGCTCTGGTCTTCTCGTCCGGCATCTTCCTCCACGGCGTCTGCGTCTCTTCTGGGCCGCTCCACGCAATGGGATGCTCCCGCTGTGTGAGGCTTAGCTGCGTCTGACTGGTCTTTTATAATGGAGGGCGGGGCCACCTGGTACCCCCGAACCCCCCCCCGGTACCCCCGAAAAATGTTCTGCGGATGCCCATGACCTCTGGAAACCACCAGTTTAAAGGTGGAAGAGATCTGTATAAAATACTGGCGGTAGAAAGTGGGAAATCTAGGAGGATGGAGTATCTAACAGCCTCTGTACAAGACTCTATTCCCCAATTTGATAAAATCTGGGCGCCATGGGATCAATCAGAATATGGGCCAAATAGACAAGTAGACACATTGGAAAATGTCTTAATCCAAAATTAAGTACTGTTTTTCCCTTCTCTGTCCTCCTTCCTTGTTAATTTTATTTTCATTTTATTTGTATATTAATTGGTACCTATTAGTATACTGTGTTAATCTACGAGTACCCTCCGCAAGACTGTTCACTGATCCATTATTATATCTACCCTTGGATTGTCAATCTTACTACCTACATGTGAGTTGTATGTTATGTAACTCTTATTGAGCTGTGCAGATCACCCCTGTGCTCTGCACTATGGACACTGTTCACCTGTTCTCTTTAACTTCATTTTAACTATTTGTATCCACTATGCTTACAATACTGGTACAATATACAATGTACTTTGTTTTCATAATTGTTATACTTTTATAACCCAATAAAAATTACAATAAAAAAAAAAAAAAAGAAAGTGGGAAATCCAGGGTTGGCATGTGGCTGGGTATTTAGGCATGCTGTCAGATGTTTTGGCTCCAGTCTTTTAATGGATCATTGCCTGGTTAATTCCTGATATGATTTCAGCTATGTACAGAATTGTAATTTTCTAATCTTTGCCTATAGTTTGTTGCTGTCAGAAACCATGAAATCAGACTGAGACAGAAGTACAGTTAAATCGCACTTGTTTAAGAGTAAAAGTAAAAAGAACAAACGTAGTCAAAACATAGCCAAAGTTCAGTAACCGGAATGGATAGTCAGCCAAGCCAGAAGTCAGGGATAAAAGTAGTGGAACAGCAAGCAGGATCCGGAGCCAGAAGGCATGTCAGCAAAGCCAGTCTTAAAACAGGAACACAGGAGATAATTTCTTGTGATGTTGACCAAGGCAAAAGCAGAGCTCCTCTGGACTGGATGGCTTGAGTAGGCAGGACTGACAAGCAGGATATCAACAACTACTGAGTAACTGTGGAGAGAGATTGGAGCTGGCAATTAGCCGACAGCTGAGCAGCCAGCTCAGAGAAGGAAGGGCTGAGTCCAGCCCTGACAGTACCCCCTTCTCAACGACCCCTCCCCCTCAGAGGACAACCAGGCTTGAGGGGAAAACGTCTATGGAAATCACGAAGGAGGACAGGGGCATGTACATCCGAGGATGAGACCCAAGAGTGTTCCTCCAGACTGTACCCTTTCCAATGCACCAGGTACTTTATGCTCCCACGGAACCTACAGGAGTCAACAATGGACTGTACTTCATACTCATGGTTCACAACTAGGGATGAGCCGAACACCCCCGGGTTCAGTTCGCACCAGGACCTTCGAACGAACCAAAAGTTCGCGCAAATTTTCGAACCCTATTCGTTACAATGGATGCGAACGTTCGAAATCAAAATTGCTAATTACAACGGCGAATATGCATGTTAATGTTATAAAAAAGGTTTGTGGACCCGGGTCCTGCCCCAGGGGACATATATCAATGCAAAAAGAACTTTTAAAAACTAACGTTTTTTCGGGAGCAGTCATTTTAATGATGCATAAAGTAAAAAAAAAAAGTGAAATATTCCTTTAAATATGGTACCTGGGGGGTGTCTAAAGTATGCCTGTGAAGTGGCATGTGTTTCCCGTGTTTAGAACTGTCCCTGCACAAAATGACATTTGTAAAGGAAAAAAAGAAGCCATTTAAAACCACTTGCGGCTTTAATGTCATGTCTTGTCCTGGCCATATGGCTGAAAATCCTTGAGAAAAATGGCATGGCTACCCCATCACCCCCTCCCCCCACCCCAGCCCCTTTGGGTCTTGTATGGATATTAAGGGGGACCCCACACCCAAAATAAAACCCTATACCTACAACCCTATATACTCTGAACAGCAGTATATAGGCGGTGCAAACAAGAGAGGGACTGTAGGTTTGTTCTTAAGTAGAATCTGAACAGGTGTAGCTCCATCCCAAAAAAATCTATTTTTCAGCTTTTTGGAGAACATAGGGAGGGGTTATCACCCCTGTAACATTTGCTGTCTTTGCACATCTGTTCAGAACAAGTCACCTCACTTTCCGTCCCAATGACAAATGTTTTTGGAAAAGTGGGGTTTTAATTGAAACAAGGATTGGTGATAAAGCATCAGTAGAGAGGAGATACCTTTTTCCCAAATTAAATCTAACAGGATCGAATTTCCCTTCGTAGGGGTAGATTTCCTTTCACTTCCTGTTTTCTCCTTCCGTTTGCAAGTAGGAGTCGTTTATAAGTTGGATGTTTGAAAGTAGGGGCCTGCCGTATATACTCTGCAGAAATTTGCCCCATTAGATGTTGGTGTAGCCACAACACTGTAAGCCCTCACAGTTACTCTTGGTGGGCACAGGAATGGGCCCTGCTGTGAGTTATTAGATCAAGATTTGTAATTGCATGCACCTGTTGAACAGGGCAGAAAAATTGGGCCTTTGATGGTGGTGGTGGACGGTGTTACCACAAGACTGTAAGCCCTCACAGTTACTCTTGGTGGGCACAGGAATGGGCCCTGCTGTGAGTTATTAGATCAAGATTTGTAATTGCATGCACCTGTTGAACAGGGCAGAAAAATTGGGCCTTTGGTGGTGGTGGTGGTTGGTGTTGCCACAAGACTGTAAGTCCTCACAGTTACTCTTGGTGGGCGCAGGAATGGGCCCTGCTGTGAGTTATTAGATCAAGATTTGTAATTGCATGCACCTGTTGAACAGGGCAGAAAAATTGGGCCTTTGGTGGTGGTAGTGGACGGTGTTGCCACAAGACTGTAAGCCCTCACAGTTACTCTTGGTGGGCGCAGGAATGGGCCCTGCTGTGAGTTATTAGATCAAGATTTGTAATTGCATGCACCTGTTGAACAGGGCAGAAAAATTGGGCCTTTGGTGGTGGTGGTGGACGGTGTTGCCACAAGACTGTAAGCCCTCACAGTTACTCTTGGTGGGCGCAGGAATGGGCCCTGCTGTGAGTTATTAGATCAAGATTTGTAATTGCATGCACCTGTTGAACAGGGCAGAAAAATTTGGCCTTTGGTGGTGGTGGTGGACGGTGTTGCCACAAGACTGTAAGTCCTCACAGTTACTCTTGGTGGGCGCAGGAATGGGCCCTGCTGTGAGTTATTAGATCAAGATTTGTAATTGCATGCACCTGTTGAACAGGGCAGAAAAATTGGGCCTTTGGTGGTGGTAGTGGACGGTGTTGCCACAAGACTGTAAGCCCTCACAGTTACTCTTGGTGGGCGCAGGAATGGGCCCTGCTGTGAGTTATTAGATCAAGATTTGTAATTGCATGCACCTGTTGAACAGGGCAGAAAAATTGGGCCTTTGGTGGTGGTGGTGGACGGTGTTGCCACAAGACTGTAAGCCCTCACAGTTACTCTTGGTGGGCGCAGGAATGGGCCCTGCTGTGAGTTATTAGATCAAGATTTGTAATTGCATGCACCTGTTGAACAGGGCAGAAAAATTGGGCCTTTGGTGGTGGTGGTGGACGGTGTTGCCACAAGACTGTAAGCCCTCACAGTTACTCTTGGTGGGCGCAGGAATGGGCCCTGCTGTGAACTATTGGATCAAGATTTGTAATTACACGCCCCTGTTAAACAGGGGCTGAAAAATTGTGCCTTAGGCATTGGTGCTGGTGCCACAACACTGCAACCCCTCACAGATACTGTACTCTGAGCACAGCAATGAGACCTGTTGCAAAGCATTGCCTAAAAATTGTAATTACACGCCCCAACAGGGGCTGAAAAATTGTGCCTTAGGCACTGGTGCTGGTGCCACAACACTGCAACCCCTCACAGATACTGTACTTGGAGCACAGCAGTCAGACCTGTTGCGAAGCATTGCTTAAAAAATTGTAATTACACGCCCCTGTTAAACAGGGGCTGAAAAATTGTGCCTTAGGTATTGGTGCCACAACACTGCAACCCCTCACAGATACTGTACTCTGAGCACAGCAATGAGACCTGTTGCAAAGCATTGCCTAAAAACTGTAATTACACGCCCCAACAGGGGCTGAAAAATTGGGCCTTAGGCACTGGTGCTGGTGCCACAACACTGCAACCCCTCACAGATACTGTACTTGGAGCACAGCAGTCAGACCTGTTGCGAAGCATTGCTTAAAAAATTGTAATTACACGCCCCTGTTAAACAGGGGCTGAAAAATTGTGCCTTAGGCAACGGTGATGGTGCCACAACACTGCAACCCCTCACAGATACTGTACTTGGAGCACCGCAGTCACACCTGTTGCGAAGCATTTTTTTAAAAAAACTGTAATTACACGCCCCTGTTATACAGGGGCTGAAAAATTGTGCCTTAGGCACTGGTGTGGTGGCACCCAGAAACAAAAATGGTCTTCCAAGCTATCAAGGAATGGATCATTGAGGAGGAGGAAGAGGATAGTCAGTGAACATAACAGGACAGTCACTCAGCATCAGCATAGGCAGTCTTGAAGGGATGTGACATTATAAATTATTCAGTTATATCCGCTTCAGGTGCCTGGTAGCTGGTGGTGATCCAAGACTGATTCATTTTTATGAAGGTCAGTCGATCAACCGAGTCGGTGGACAGGCGCACCCTGTGATCGGTGACAAATCCTCCAGCAGCACTGAATGTGCGTTCGGAAAGAACGCTGGATGCAGGACAGGCCAGTAGCTGAATTGCATACTGTGCAAGCTCTGGCCAGTGATCCATCCTCAAGACCCAGTAAGCCAGAGGATTTTCGTTGGGAAAGGTGTCCAAGTCTGACCTTGCCCCTAGGTATTCCTGCACCATGTATATCAGACGCTGGCGATGGTTGCTGGAACCGATCATACCTTGGGGCTGCGGACTAAAAGATTGTCTGAACGCATCGGTCAGACGTCCACCTTCCCCACCGCTCCTTCTGCTACTGACCGAAGCCTCAGCAACTCGTCGTCCAGGACCAGGAGTTTGTAACCTCCCAGTTTCTGGGAACGCGTTGCACAGACCTTTCTGCAAGGCCTCCCTGAGATGTCTCATCCTCTGCTCCCTCTGCGACGGCAAGATAAGGTCCGCAACCTTACCCTTGTACCGTGGATCAAGGAGAGTGGCCAGCCAGTAATGGTCCCTCTCCTTGATCCGAAGAATACGAGGATCCTTCCGCAGACTTTGCAGGATCAGGGAGGCCATGCAACGTAGGTTAGCTGAGGCATTCGGTCCGGAGTCTTCTGGGTCACTGAGGATGACATGATCGCCAGCCACCTCCTCCCAGCCATGTACAAGTTCACTGGTTTGTTGGGACTGTACATCATCCCTAAATGACTGCTGCTGCTGATGCTGAGTGCCAGGCTCCACCTCCATGCTCACACAATCCTCCTCCTCTTCCTCTTCCTCCTCCTCCTCATCCTCTTCCTGTGTGATGGGTGGGACAGAAGGAACACTGTCTGGATAAAGGGGGCCTTGAGAGGCAAGGAAGTCCGCCTCCTCCTGCCTCTGTTCTGCCTCAAGTGCCCTGTCCATTATCCCACGCAGCGTATGCTCCAACAGGTGGACAAGAGGTACAGTGTCACTGATGCATGCACTGTCACTGCTCACCATCCTCGTGGCCTCCTCAAATGGATAGAGGACAGTGCATGCATCCCTGATCATGCTCCACTGGCGTGGGGAAAAAAAGCCAAGCTCCCCTGACCCTGTCCTGGTGCCGTAGTCGCAAAGGTACTCATTGATGGCCCTCTGCTGCGTGTGCAGTCGCTGCAGCATGGCCAGCGTTGAGTTCCACCTGGTGGGCATGTCACATATTAGGCGGTTCTTGGGCAGGTTCAACTCCTTTTGCAGCTCAGCCAGCCGAGCACTGGCATTATACGATCGGCTGAAATGCACACAGACTTTCCTGGCCTGCCTCAGGACATCCTGTAAGCCTGGGTACCTGCCCAAGAACCGCTGCACCACCAGGTTTAGGACGTGAGCCATACAGGGCACATGGGTGAGCTGCCCCTGTCGCAGGGCGGAGAGGAGGTTGGTGCCATTGTCAGAAACCACCATTCCTGGCTTAAGCTGGCGTGGCGTCAACCACCTCTCGGCCTGCAGAGCTGCCAGAACCTCTGCCCCGGTGTGGCTCCTGTCCCCCAAACACACCAGCGCAAGCACGGCATGGCATCTTTTTGCCTGCGTACTCGCGTAGCCCCTTGTACGCCTACGGAGCACCGCTGGTTCCGAGGACAGAGCACTCGAAGAGGCCATGGAGGAAGAAGAAGAGGAGGGGGTGGAGGAGAGAGGTGTGTCACAATCAGTAGTAGCATTTTGGAGGCGTGGTGGCGGAACAACCTCCAACACTACTGCACCTTGTCCTGCATCCCTCCCAGCTGCCAATAGAGTGACCCAATGGGCCGTGAAAGACAGATAACGTCCCTGTCCATGCCTGCTGGACCATGAGTCAGCGGTAATATGCACCTTACCGCTGACCGCCCTGTCCAGCGAGGCATGGACATTGCCTTCCACATGCCGGTAGAGAGACGGAATCGCCTTCCGTGAGAAAAAGTGGGCCGAGTCTACCAACTGAAAAGGCAGCAGTTGAAGTGCTAGCAATTTAGCCAAGCTAGCATTCAACCGCTGGGCATGTGGATGGCTGGGAGTATACTTCTTTCGATGGTCCAGCAGCTGGGGCAGGGAAATTTGCCTGCTACAATCGGACGTCGGTGTACTGCAAGTACTTGGTTGTGACACACCTAATTCTACACCTTCAGTCCTCTCAGAGCAGCTTTCAGAGAGGACTGAAGATATAGTGGGGATGGAGATCCCAGCTGATGAGGAGCAAGGGGAGGTCCGCTTTGTTCTTTGGTGTGGGTCTTTAATGTGCACTTGCCAACGAGCTGCATGGCAGGTCTGGTCATGCTTGTGGTGCCCAAGCGGCTGATGTTTTGGCCACGCGAGATACGCTTGAGACAAATATTGCAAATAGCAGTGGTGCGATCTGATGCACTCGTCTCAAAAAAGGCCCACACCAAAGAGCTTTTGTGATAACGTGCAGAGGCAGTGCCCTGCACAGGCGGAGCTCTGCGGTGTGATTCAGTTGGTGTACTGGCCTCTAGCTGGCCTCCGGAGGGCATCCTGCCTCGTTGGACATGTGCCACCGCATCCTCCTCCTCTTCCTCCTCCTCTCTCCCTTCAGGCACCCACGTGGAGTCAGTGACCTCATCATCCCCTCTCTCTTCACCACTAGAGCAAACCTGGCAGTAAGCTGTAGCTGGTGGAACATGACTGCCAGATTGCTGTCCTTCAGCATCCCCTCTCTCTGCGCGCACACTACTGCCTTCCTCAAGCTGGGTATCATCATCCGAGCCTTCAAATCGTTGGGCATCCTCCTGGAGCATGTACCCAACACTGTGCTTAAACAGTTCGGGGGACTCCTCAGGAGGACATGGTGGGTCTAGGGAAGGGGTGCCTGATGATGCCATTGAGTACGCGTTGGCAGCTGCTCTGCCAGTACCCTGAGCCTGGGTGAGAGAGGATGAGGAGGATGAGGAGGGCTTGGTCATCCATTCTACCAAGCCTTCGGCATGATGCGGCTCAACATGTCCAGCTGCCGAAAACAAAGACAGGCGTGTCCCATGGCCACGTGCTGATGACGATGCACGACCACGTCCACGACCAGCACTGTTGTCTCTAGAAACAGAGCCTGCTTGCCCTGTGTTCTTGCCTCGGGACTGTCTGCCTCTCCTTGGCGGTCTTCCAGCCATTGTAGTGGGTAGTGTATATTGTGCTGGAGTCACACAGCACACACACTAACTCCTGCAGATGGATGCCTTAGATGACAGCAACAGGGCCCTATGGCAGATAGAGGCTGCCTTTGATGACAAGAACTGGGCTGACACACACACACTAGCTCCTATGTGTGCTGACACACACACTAGCACCTATGTGTGCTGACACACACACACACACTAGCTCCTATGTGTGCTGACACAAACACACTATAGCTCCTATGTGTGCTGACAACACACTATAGCTCCTATGTGTGCTGACAACACACTATAGCTCCTTTGTGTGCTGACAACACACTATAGCTCCTATGTGTGCTGACAACACACTATAGCTCCTATGTGTGCTGACAAAAAAATATAGCTCCTATGTGTGCTGACAACACACTATAGCTCCTATGTGTGCTGACACAAACACACTATAGCTCCTATGTGTGCTGACACACACACTAGCACCTATGTGTGCTGACACACACACACACACTAGCTCCTATGTGTGCTGACACAAACACACTATAGCTCCTATGTGTGCTGACAACACACTATAGCTCCTATGTGTGCTGACAACACACTATAGCTCCTTTGTGTGCTGACAACACACTATAGCTCCTATGTGTGCTGACAACACACTATAGCTCCTATGTGTGCTGACAAAAAAATATAGCTCCTATGTGTGCTGACAACACACTATAGCTCCTATGTGTGCTGACAAAAAAATATAGCTCCTATGTGTGCTGACAACACACTATAGCTCCTATGTGTGCTGACACAAACACACTATAGCTCCTATGTGTGCTGACAACACACTATAGCTCCTATGTGTGCTGACAACACACTATAGCTCCTATGTGTGCTGACAAAAAATATAGCTCCTATGTGTGCTTACACAAACACACTATAGCTCCTATGTGTGCTGACAACACACTATAGCTCCTATGTGTGCTGACAACACACTATAGCTCCTATGTGTGCTGACACAAACACACTATAGCTCCTATGTGTGCTGACAACACACTATAGCTCCTATGTGTGCTGACAAAAAAATATAGCTCCTATGTGTGCTTACACAAACACACTATAGCTCCTTTGTGTGCTGACAACACACTATAGCTCCTATGTGTGCTGACAACACACTATAGCTCCTATGTGTGCTGACAAAAAAATATAGCTCATATGTGTGCTTACACAAACACACTATAGCTCCTTTGTGTGCTGACAACACACTATAGCTCCTATGTGTGCTGACAACACACTATAGCTCCTATGTGTGCTGACAAAAAAATATAGCTCCTATGTGTGCTTACACAAACACACTATAGCTCCTTTGTGTGCTGACAACACACTATAGCTCCTATGTGTGCTGACAACACACTATAGCTCCTTTGTGTGCTGACACAAACACACTATAGCTCCTATGTGTGCTGACAACACACTATAGCTCCTATGTGTGCTGACAAAAAAATATAGCTCCTATGTGTGCTTACACAAACACACTATAGCCCCTTTGTGTGCTGACAACACACTATAGCTCCTATGTGTGCTGACAACACACTATAGCTCCTTTGTGTGCTGACACAAACACACTATAGCTCCTATGTGTGCTGACAAAAAAATATAGCTCCTATGTGTGCTCACAACACAATATAGCTCATATGTGTGCTGACACAAACACACTATAGCTCCTTTGTGTGCTGACAACACACTATAGCTCCTATGTGTGCTGACAACACTCTATAGCTCCTATGTGTGCTGACAAAAAAATATAGCTCCTATGTGTGCTCACAACACACTATAGCTCCTATGTGTGCTGACACAAACACACTATAGCTCCTTTGTGTGCTGACAACACACTATAGCTCCTATGTGTGCTGACAACACACTATAGCTCCTATGTGTGCTGATAAAAAAATATAGCTCCTATGTGTGCTGACAACACTCTATAGCTCCTATGTGTGCTGACAAAAAAATATAGCTCCTATGTGTGCTCACAACACACTATAGCTCCTATGTGTGCTGACACAAACACACTATAGCTCCTTTGTGTGCTGACACAAACACACTATAGCTCCTATGTGTGCTGACAACACACTATAGCTCCTATGTGTGCTGACAAAAAAATATAGCTCCTATGTGTGCTTACACAAACACACTATAGCCCCTTTGTGTGCTGACAACACACTATAGCTCCTATGTGTGCTGACCACACACTATAGCTCCTTTGTGTGCTGACACAAACACACTATAGCTCCTATGTGTGCTGACAAAAAAATATAGCTCCTATGTGTGCTCACAACACAATATAGCTCATATGTGTGCTGACACAAACACACTATAGCTCCTTTGTGTGCTGACAACACACTATAGCTCCTTTGTGTGCTGACAACACTCTATAGCTCCTATGTGTGCTGACAAAAAAATATAGCTCCTATGTGTGCTCACAACACACTATAGCTCCTATGTGTGCTGACACAAACACACTATAGCTCCTTTGTGTGCTGACAACACACTATAGCTCCTATGTGTGCTGACAACACACTATAGCTCCTATGTGTGCTGACAAAAAAATATAGCTCCTATGTGTGCTCACAACACACTATAGCTCCTATGTGTGCTGACACAAACACACTATAGCTCCTATGTGTGCTGACAACACACTATAGCTCCTATGTGTGCTGACAAAAAAATATAGCTCCTACGTGTGCTCATAACACACTATGGTTCCTATGTGTGCTGACACAAACACACTATAGCTCCTATGTGTGCTGACACAAACACACTATAGCTCCTATGTGTGCTCACAACACACTATAGGTCCTATGTGTGCTGACACAAACACACTATAGGTCCTATGTGTGCTGACACAAACACACTATAGCTCCTATGTGTGCTGACAAAAAAATATAGCTCCGATGTGTGCTCACAACACACTATAGGTCCTATGTGTGCTGACACAAACACACTATAGGTCCTATGTGTGCTGACACAAACACACTATAGCTCCTATGTGTGCTGACACAAACACACTATAGGTCCTATGTGTGCTGACAACACACACACTAGCTCCTATGTGTGCTGACACAAACACAATATGGCTCCTATAAATCCCTGCCTGGGATAGGACAGAAGGTTGGGACAGAAGGTTGGGACAGAAAGTTGGGGTGCAATGCTGTTCTAACAGCACTGCGATTGGTGCTACTGCAATGCTGTACTAACAGCACGCACACACCAGACTAATCCCCAGCAGCAGATAATGTCACACTCAGCAGTGCAATCAGCAGCAATGATCAGTATTGAATGAATCAGCAATGGTTTAGCAAAGAAGAAATCAATCAGCAGACTGCCTATTCACTCACACATGTGCCCTGGGCCGATAGCGTGGCGGCCTTTTATAGAGTGGGGCGTGTACTAAAGCCCCTGAGCTTTAATTGGCTACAGGCGTCCTGCCTGTAGCCAATTATTGCTCTCCTCGATGCCGGCGCTGTGATTGGCCAAGCATGCGGGGTCACAGTGCATGCTTGGCCAATCATCAGCCAGCAATGCACTGCGCCGGCCGCAATGCATTGCGGGCCGCTCGCATCACACGAATGTGATGCGAACGGCCCAAATAGTTCTGGGCTCGCCGAGCAGGCGAACGCCCGGTGCTCGATTTCGAACGTGGGTTCGAATCGAGCACCGGGCCCATCCCTATTCACAACCTGTACAGGGTGAGGACGTGGCACCGAGTTGGTAAAGCGGTTGCAGACCAAAGGTTTTAATAAGGAGACATGAAATACATTCGAAATACGCATATTAGGAAGGCCTAATGAGTAAGCCACTGGGTAAATCCTGCGTAGAATACGGAAAGGTCCAATAAACCGAGGTGCAAACTTCAGTGAGGGAACACGAAGTCGGAGATTGCGAGATGACAGCCAGACCCTCTCCCCAACCTGGTAGGAAGGTGCAGGCGGCAGAACGGAGACTCTCTGGGACAAAGCAACAGTCACAAGGTTTCTCAGGAGGAGCATGGACCTGAGCAGCTAGAATTTTGTCACCCAAAGGAGAAGTGAGACTGGTGTGAACCGTAGCCAGAATATGATCAGGAAGAATCACAGGAACAGACTCCAACTTGGAGGTGGAGGAAAATTGTCATGACAAGGCGTCAGCCCTTACATTCTTAGTACCCGGTAAAAATAAGACAATGTAATTAAAACTTGACAAGAAAAGAGCCCATCGCGCCCTTATGGGAGAGAGGCGTTTAGCCTCAGACAAGAATGTGAGATTCTTATGGTCAGTAAGAATGAGAACTGGCACAGTGGTACCTTCGAGGAGATGTTTTTCTTTCAAGGCTAAAATGACCGCCAACAGCTCTCTGTCACCAATCTCGTAATTGCACTCTGCAGGTGACAATTTCTTGGAAAAGTAGCCACAAGGATGCATAGCGCTCTCAGAGGTAGGACGTTGAGACAGAAGGGTGCCAACACCAGTCTCAGAAGCATCAACCTCAAGGATAAACGGTAATGTAGGATCAGGATGTGCCAACACAGGAGCAGAAACAAAGGCAGCCTTGAGACTCTCAAAGGCCTTAATGGACTCCGGAGACCAACTCTGTGGGTTACCGTCCTTTCTGATCATATCAGTCAGACGCTTGACCAGAGACGAGAAGTTACGAATAAACTTCCGATAATAGTTGGCAAAGCCCAGGAAACGCTGCAGAGGACGTAAACCCACGGGTTGGGGGCCACTGTAGGATTCCCGAAAGTTTCTCTGGGTCCATCGAAAAAGCAGCAGTGGAAATTACATAGCCCAGGAATTTAACCTGTTCACGATGGAACTCGCACTTCTCCAGTTTACAATAGAGATTGTTCTCTCTTAGTTTCTGAAGCTCACAACAGACATCTGTGTGGTGGCTCTCCAGGGACTTGGAAAATATGAGGATATCATCCAGATAAACCACCACACATCCCTGCAACAAATCCTTAATAAATTCCTGGAAAACTGCTGGGGAGTTACAAAGGCCAAAAGGCATTACAAGGTACTCATAATGGCATGTTCTGGTATTAAACGCAGTTTTCCACTCGCCGCCATCCTCACAAGATTGTATGCCTCTCTCATATTAAGCTTCATGAAAGCCATTGCTCCCTTGAGGCGTTCATATACCTCCGTAATCAACATAATCAGATAGGCATTCTTAACTGTGAAACGATTGAGACCCCTATAATCAATGCAAGGTCTCAGTTCACCACTCTTCTTCATAAAATAGAAACCAGCACCAGCAGGAGACGAGGATTTGCAGATGAAACCTTGAGAAAGTGCGTCTGCAACATACTCCTCCATTGCCTTATACTCCAAGACCAACAAAGGGTAAACCCGGCCACGAGGGGGTATGGCACTAGGTTGAAGGTCTATTGCGCAATCATACGGCCGGTGTGGAGGCAAACTACCAGCTTGACCTTTGTCAAAGACATTGCTAAAATCACGGTACTCCTCCGACAGGGAGGAGAGTGAAGAGGTGCACAGGACCTTGGCTACCTTCTGCAAGCATGTCTCACTGCATTGTGGTGACCAGGAGAGAACCTCAGCACGGAGACAATCAAAAGAGAGGTTGTACCTCTGTAACCAAGGATAACCAATAACCAGCTGTATCGCTTGCGTCTATCTAGCAAGGTTACTCTGTGGTATAACAAGGAAGCTGAGACTTCTGCAGTGTATAGATGTGCGTTTTACTAACAAAAACTGCTGTACAAAACTATTACAATCTTAGGAATACAATACAAGACTGACAGATATCTATAACAAGCAAAATGCCTAGAAAATAGAACAGCCTAAAGTCTAACAGTACAAATACATTTAAAAGGGTTACTTAACTTCTGTTACTGAATGTTCATGATCTCCAATTGGCAATATTTCTTCTTAGAGACCAGGTTCTGTTCTTGTATCATGAGCGGCTTCTTCTGATCTTCAAAGCATGATGATGTGTGTCCTGATGTTACAGCATGATGTTCCACTCTCTCTCTGTGTCTCTACCCACCCATTTTATACCCCTGTTTGTTGACCAAAGCTAACAACCAACTAACAATCATTCTTTTCAGGTTGAGAGACTCTACAAACCTGTTTACTGTAGCTGACGAGACAATGGGCTAACTACCCATTGTCTACTCAAACGAAATCATGTCATCAATATAACAGTCATTGTTTTTTCAGGTTGAGAGACCCTCCAAACCTGTTTACTGTAGCTGACGAGACAATGGACTGTTGCTAGCTACCCATTCTTTACTCAAACCAAATCCTGTCATCAATATAACAGTCATTCTTTTCAGTCTGACAGACACTCTCAACCTGTTTGCTGTAGCTGACGAGACAATAGCCGCTTAATTCTATCTAACACCATTGTATGTAAACAGCATTTGTTTGAGAATTCTACTCAAACCAGAGAATCTGATCAACTAAACTTGTAATTTCTCCCATGTAATGTTAGGTCTGATGGTTAAAAAAAAAATCATATTTTAACTAACGCAACACATTCCGCCCTAGATTTTTTCTTTTCTTTCAGACTCCATATCATTTGATAAAACTCATTGGAAACATTAATTTTCCTTGAATGCAACACCTCCAATTTCTGTCATTGAGAAGATGTTTCAGTCTTTTAACTTAAAAAAAGTTCATTAGAAAGTCCATTCTAAAGTTCTGTAGAAACAAGTCCAGGCATGTAATACATCAAAGGCCTTGCTCTCCACAGCTCTTGCGATCTTCCCTCATTCTTTCCATCTTGTAATCACTTTTCTCTGGTCTTCTTATGGATCAAATCGGAGACAGCCTGTGGAGTGGAAAACAAAGCGGATTATCTGTTCCCTCTAATAATACATAAACAGTAGATCCAGGCCCTTCAGCTACGATCTCTCCTCTAAATGGCTTCTTGCCTGGATATCTGACTAACACTTTGCCCCCTGCCTGTACCCACTTCTGACCCTCCCACAGAACATCAATAGGGAGGAGAGGAAATATACTGATATTTCCCAGAAGATCACTGCTGTTAATTTTGGAAGGTTTTATGTTATGTAGCCTCACTTTCCACTCTTGCTGAGAAGTATCCACTAACCAGCCAGAGTCCCAGCCACTGTCTTGAAGCTCATCTGCCAATGCAAATATAACTTCAAACCTTCCTGCCAGATTCCCTCTCATTCCTAGATAGGCTTCAGCTTCAGATACGTCACTCTTGGTTTCTATGTCATGGGAAGCAGTAACATGGTATCTGTTAAGCCCTGATTTTTCAGGAACCTTACATAAATACTGAACTCTGCACTCCAGCTGTGGAATCTGTGCCCCAGCCCCTACCATCCTCTCATATGGTGTGCTTTTGGCTATTGGCCTAGAATTTAACAACATGACTGCGTGTGTGAGGACCCGGTCCCACCCCCTTAGTGTATGTGTGGGTGTAAGTTTGCGTATCTGGTCCTTCAATAGCCCGTTGTATCTTTCAATCAAACCAGCTGCCTGTGGATGGTATGGGATGTGGCACAACCAGTACACTCCAGAATCTTTGGCCCACTGCAGTACTGTTGATCCGGTGAAGTGTGAGCCGTTATCACTTTGGACTTGCTTGGGACAACCATAAGCAACGACAAGTGTCTGTAGCAGTTGAAGCGTTGCGGCTTGATCTGCACGTTTGCAAGGATGAACAAGCATAAGTCCTGAATAGGTGTCCACTGCAGTGCAACAATATCTCAGTCCATTGTTTCCCCGGGGCAGGGGACCGATGAAGTCAATCTGCCATATCTCTGCAGGCCTCTCACCCCTCTTAATCGACCCGGTGGAGTACTTTTGTAATGGCCATTGTCGCACTTCTCCACACACTGTACAGTTCCCTATTACAGTCTTTATCATGTCCATGGATATAGGCAAGCCTCTCTGCTGTGCCCATTCATATGTTGCTTTCTGCCCCAAATGTCCAGATTGCTTGTGGGCCCAGTTGGCCAAGTTCATCAAGACAGGATCAATTGGCACAACTGCCTTCACTTTGGCGATTTCATCTGCAACTCTGTTATAGTTCTCAAAGTCTGGGACTAGGGGCACATGTGCATCAACATGCCCCACTTTTATGGTGCGCGAGTGAGCTTCCTTCCAGATGTAGTCCCAGACTTCCTTGCCTCCCCACACCACCTTTCCATGAATCATCCATTCATTGGACTTCCACGTGGGCATCCAAGTTGTCAGTCCTTTAAAAACCGCCCAGCTGTCAGTGTAGATAGTGACATGGGAAGAAAGATCCTCCTGAAGAGTCATCACTACAGCTTTCAACTCTGCATACTGGCTGGACCCTCCAATTCCGGTCTCCTGCAGGACTGTGTCTGTACTTGGGTTGTAGGCTGCTGCTGTCCATTTACGCCCAGACGAGGCGACTATGGCTGAACCATCAGTGAACCATGCTGACTGCTTCATGTCTTCTGACAGAGACTCAAAGGGTGGAGCCTCTTGAATGGGGGATGACTGCAGCATAGGAATTTCTTCTTCTGGCTGGGTGCTGGTAAAAGTAACAAGCCCTGCCAACTGTTTTGAAATGTCTCTAACATCCCCAGCTGCAATACCCCCTCTTTCTTGAAGGTACCACTTCCATTTCATCAGTGTCTGGTTCTGAGCTACAGCTGCTCTAGTGATCAGTCCATTATCTCTCACCCATCCTGCTATTGGCAATGCAGTATGGATGGTGACTGTGTCCTTTCCTGTAATGGGCTCTACATGTTGAAGTGCTGTGTAGGCCCCAAACAGGTACTTCTCTAGGGGCGTGTATCTCTTCTGTGCCCCTGTCAGTTGTTTGGACCAAAATCCAATGGGTATTGCTCTTAGTCCTTTCTTTTCATTTGGCTGCCACAGACTCCAAGATATGGTACCATTCTGCTCCACTACATCCAGCTGAAATGGTACTCCTTGTCTCACGGGTCCTAATCCCTGATGCTGCAAAATAGCTTCTTTAGCAGCCAGGAATGCAGTCCGCTGCTCTGAACCCCATGAGAACTCAGTCTTTTTCCGGGTGACATTATATATAGGCCTCAGAATCAGTCCAAGATGTGGGATGAACGATCTCCAGAACCCCACAACTCCAATGAACTTCTGTGCCTCCTTTTTGGTAGTAGGGGGCGACAGCGCCTGGATAGTTTGCACAACTGTCTCTGGAATTTTCCTCTGTTGCCCAGTCCACATCATTCCTAGGAATTTCACCCCTGTGGTAGGTCCTTGGACTTTGTCTCTGTTGATAGCCCACCCTCTGTTCTCCATGTGATGTATCAGCAGGTGCAGTGCTTCAGTTACATCTTCTTTTGTTCCAGAGATCATGATGTCATCAATGTAGTGAAACACAGCGACTTTCAAATTCAGGGTGCTTAAATCTCGGGCAATCAGTCCATGACAAATCGTTGGAGAATGAAGATAGCCTTGCGGAAGGACAGTGAAAGTGTACTGGCGGCCGTCCCACACCATAGCAAACTGGTCTTGACACTCTGGGTCTATTAAAATCGAAAAGAAAGCATTAGCCAGGTCTATCACAGCATGATATTCTCCTGCATCTTTAGCAATTTTTTCAACAATCGAGATCATATCTGGTACAGCTGACTTCAATGGAGGTGCCACTTTGTTTAGACCTCTGTAATCCACAGTCATTCTATATGTCCCATCAGGCTTTTTTACTGGGAACACCGGAGACGAGAAAGGACTTACAGCAGGTCTAAGGATCCCTACTCTCAACAGTTCTTGAATAGTCTCCCCAATTTCTTTGTGGCCTCCAGGAAGTCTGTACTGCTTGAGACAGACTGGCTTCTCTGGTGGAGGAATGTAGACAGGGGTCCATTTCGCATGACCTCTGACCACAACCTTCACCGCCCTTACCAGATACGCTTTATCAGGATACCCAAATGTGAATGTACCTCTTTCAGTCTGAATTGACTGACCTTGAAGTACATCCATCCCCAGAATATTTTCGGGTAACTCTGATACCAAAACATTCGTCATAAATCCTGATCCTTTGCCAATAGCCAATTTCACTCGTATCCTAACTGCTGGTGTAGTTTGCCCTCCCAAACCTTCTACATAAATCAATTCTCCTTTGTGATGGGAAGGATTTCCTTGCAAAAGTGTAACTTCGGCTCCGCTATCAACTAAAGCCATTACATGTGTGGGAGAAGATGACTTTCCCCACCATACAGTGACAGGTGCATATGGGCGTCGGTCTCCTGCTGTCACTGCCCTCACGGCTATTACAGGAGACTCACCTTCCCTTCATAAAGGATAAGGAACCTCCCAATCCCCTTTTCTGATTCTCTCTAACTCCTCCCCAGGATAAAGGGATTTGGGTTTGTGTTCACGTTCAGTTTTGGGAATTGGTTTGGGGCTAACAGGAGGTGTCTGTTCTGTTTCCTCTAAGTCTAGGCTGATGTTATCTTCACTAGGAGTAGTGTTTCTAACCCTGACAGTTTTACCTACTAAATCTTTCCACCTCTTCAGCATTTCTGCAGTAGAAATGCCATCTATCTCATCTTTAGGTACTCCTGCCTTTTTTTTTTTTTTTTTTTTTTCCAAAATGAATTTTTATTGAAGAAAAAATCAAGGTTACAGAATCATCATACATTCGTTTAGAAATCAGATAACAAGTGAACAAATGAACAATGAACAATGGTTGTTGTGAGAAGACATACAGTACATATTCAACTTCCTGGTATCATCTAGGTTTTCATAAGCATTTAGTATAGGATCTAGATGGGGATTAAGTGTTAGGTATGGTAATATGAGTCATATTGAATAAACCTTAGAATGAGTATTTTCAAGTACCAAAGCACATTGTCCTATCTTGTGGAGAGACTATTCGAGAGAGAATCTGAGATTGCGAATAATGGTGCGGGTGTCTGTATGAAAATTCGGTCTGAAGGCGTATGAGGTTGCTGGTCGGGTGGTCTAATTAGGGCACCCGAGTCGCAACAGATTCCAATACTGGGTTTTGGTGGATGGTGGGGGGTAGAGGGGTGGAGGGTAAGGGTAATATGCGAGGGGAGGTGTGGGAAGGGAAGGGGACGGGGCTGGAGAAGAAGGGTCAGGAGGGGTTAGAGATTGTCTCCTCGGTCTCCGCTAGTTGGTATGTGGCTTTGAAATGTTATCGCTTTAGGGTGGTGGGGGTCAGGTATGCGAGACATCTGGGGTCAGATGCTTCAAAGCGGAATGTGAACATGTGGTCTCCCATACTCGTCCCTTGGGTAGGGGTGGGAGGCCCATGTTGCCTGAGATAGAAGAGAAAAAAAAAAAAAAGAAGGGGGGGGGGTAGGGATTACGGAGTAGCGTAATCAGTAGGTGCTTTTCATGTATGAGTATGATATGGTCATGGGTTAGTTCATCAATGTTAGATACCTGTCGGTTGTCCGGAAATGCGTCCAGCATGCCCATGTCTTAGAGAATTTGTCTGGGGAATCTCGAGCAATGAAAATTAGTTCTTCCATTTCAGCTATTTTGTTGATTTGTGTAAACCATTCTGAGATGGTCGGTACTTGAGGAGAGCCCCAGTGCCTAGGAATGCACAATTTAGCTGCGTTGAGTAGAGGCAAGATCAGGGTCTTACGATAGTGGTGTGCTGGCATAGCTGAGTGATGGAAGAGACATTGGGCTGGTGTGTGGTCTAATGTATATGTGGATATTAATTCTGTGAGCTCTCGGACTTGTAACCAAAATAATTGGATTGCTGGACATGACCACATAATGTGTAGCAACGTGCCCGGTTCTTCAGCACATCTCCAGCATTTGTTGGGATAGGAGGAGTCGTATTTGTTTAAGATTGCTGGGGTTTTATACCAGCGTGTTATTGTCTTGTAGTTGTTCTCCTGAATGGAGACATTTAGGGAGCCTTTATGGGCTATTGTGAATATACGTTCCCATTGGTCTTCTGATAGGTCTAAGTGTGTTTCTCTTTCCCATGTATTGAGGGCTTTCCCATCCTTAGGGGATATATCTGCAAATAACATAGTGTAGATATTGGAGATTAAATGTTGTTGGGGGCTAGATTGGGAGCATAGTTGTTCAAATGGGGTTAATGGTCTTGTGATGGAGGAGTCGCGATTGATCTCTTGTAAGAAATGGCGGATTTGAAAGTAGGTCCAGAGTGGGGTTGTCGGTGTGAGTGGGTACTAATGCAAGGCGATCTAGGAGAGAGCCGCCATGAAAAAATTGGTGTGCTAGTATTTCTGGATGTTGCCAGCTTTGTGCTAAAAACTGCGCAGACATACCAGGGGGGAAGGCAGGGTTAAGTCTTACGGGGGTTAAGGGTCCCGGGTCGGAGGAAACGTGTAGTTTTTTACAAGTTTCCTTAAACAAGCGGAGTGTCGGGTCGATGAGAGGATGTACCTTTAGTGTGGGGGGGATGTGGTTAGGCGACAGCCAGGGTGTTGATCGTGGTACTCCTGCCTTTAATAGGTCCACCCACATTTCTTTCCTAGAAATAACTAGCCTGGTTTTCTCTTCACCTCCTGTCTTCTCTACCCCATTCCCTTTCTTCTCTGTTCTTTTCTGCTTGTATTCTTCCTGTCTGGCCTTGACCTTATCTACTGCCCTGACAGGTTTTGTTCTAGTCTCCTCTAGCTCCCCCAACTGGCTTAAAAGGGTTGTAGCTTCATGAATCTTGCTGTTTAATCCCAGGACTCCCAACAAGGACAATAAGGGAGCCCTGAGATTAAATGGCGCAGACTTCATCAGCTTAGAGCGCAGAGCAGACGTAAAGGGTTCCATATCTGGACCCATCCATTCTGGAAACGTATTTAATCCGGTTATACAACCCATCTCACGTAACCTGGAAATACCCTCTGCTATTGATCTCCAGGAGTAGGTATTTTCCAGGTCAGTAGGACTAGAGTATACTCGGACTATTCCATCTCTCACGAGGTCTAACAGTGAAAAATTCACGCTAAACTCTCGGGCTTTTCGCATTGCCTGACGCAATTGTGGATCATGGGTTAACACTCCCATAGTCACTGCTTCCTTACCTGACAAAACAACACTGTCTGCTCCTTCATCCCATAAGCGTAGGAGCCAACTCACTAGAGGCTCCCCAGACCTTTGTTTGTATTGTTTTGCCAGCTCATGGAGTTCAGTTTGTGTAAACTCCCGTACTTCTTCAAATTCAACATCTCTGGGGTTGCGATAATGCACCTCCCCATCTGCCATATCCTCTCTATCATGTTGCCGTTTCCTATGCTTAGTAATGAGAGGTCTGGCATACTTTTTCTTTCGCACTAGCAGATCATCATGCGAAACATCAAACTCTATCTCCTCATCCTCACTATCATTTGAGGAGAGCACATCCTCACAGTCCCAATTTTGGGATGTGACAATGGCACGTACCCTGGCTTTACTAACAGGTTTACGGCCCTTCCTTTTCCTTAAGGCATTAATTGATTTGGTCATGAGGGCTGCACACCGCTCTTGCAAATCATCAGCCCGACTAGCAGTTGAACGTACACATTCTGAAGCAACTGCTAGCTGGTCTTTTAATACCTTAACTTTTGCCTCTGCCTTCTCCCTTCTATGTGATTCGATGTAAAATGCGTGAAGAAAATACCATCCGAATTTGGACACCGTTTTCTTCTCTTTTTTACTTAAATCCAACCCCTTAAGGCTAAAATCTACAAAATGATCTGAGACTTTATCACCCCAAGTCAGCTTCAAGGGAGAAGCATACTTCACAAATTCTTTAGCAAGAGGCTACCACTCATTGTCTCTGGCCCAGATAGGTAAGCTGCACACTTCCTTCTGGTCACCAGAACCCTCTACAGCCTTGCTTTTCCTAAACAGCTTACGCAGCATTTTACCTAGCACAAGCTACACACTACAGAAAAAACAGCTCTGCTTCAATTGAACTATAGCACAATCCCGGACGAGCCCCCAAATGTATATCCCGGACGAGCCCCCAAATGTATCGCTTGCGTCTATCTAGCAAGGTTACTCTGTGGTATAACAAGGAAGCTGAGACTTCTGCAGTGTATAGATGTGCGTTTTACTAACAAAAACTGCTGTACAAAACTATTACAATCTTAGGAATACAATACAAGACTGACAGATATCTATAACAAGCAAAATGCCTAGAAAATAGAACAGCCTAAAGTCTAACAGTACAAATACATTTAAAAGGGTTACTTAACTTCTGTTACTGAATGTTCATGATCTCCAATTGGCAATATTTCTTCTTAGAGACCAGGTTCTGTTCTTGTATCATGAGCGGATTCTTCTGATCTTCAAAGCATGATGATGTGTGTCCTGATGTTACAGCATGATGTTCCACTCTCTCTCTGTGTCTCTACCCATCCATTTTATACCCCTGTTTGTTGACCAAAGCTAACAACCAACTAACAATCATTCTTTTCAGGTTGAGAGACTCTACAAACCTGTTTACTGTAGCTGACGAGACAATGGGCTAACTACCCATTGTCTACTCAAACGAAATCATGTCATCAATATAACAGTCATTGTTTTTTCAGGTTGAGAGACCCTCCAAACCTGTTTACTGTAGCTGACGAGACAATGGACTGTTGCTAGCTACCCATTCTTTACTCAAACCAAATCCTGTCATCAATATAACAGTCATTCTTTTCAGTCTGACAGACACTCTCAACCTGTTTGCTGTAGCTGACGAGACAATAGCCGCTTAATGCTATCTAACACCATTGTATGTAAACAGCATTTGTTTGAGAATTCTACTCAAACCAGAGAATCTGATCAACTAAACTTGTAATTTCTCCCATGTAATGTTAGGTCTGATGGTTAAAAAAAAATCATATTTTAACTTACGCAACACACCAGCAGGAACTTAGGTGAGGAAATAACTTGGAATTGGATTGTCTCATGGTGAAGAGCCCCTATGACCATGGACAATGGAGCCGTCTCATGAGTCACATGGGCAGGCTGTAGGTAACCCATCAAGAGCCTCAATGGCAAGTGGAGTGTCACGCAGCTGCAGCGGAATCGAGTGCTTCGATACGAAGGCAGCATCAATGAACAGGCCTGCAGCCCCAGAGTCGGACGACTTAGCCCAAGAAAGCATGACCGAAAACAGGGGCTTATCCTTCTGGATAACTGGGGATGAAACAATGCCACCTAAGGTCTGTCCGTGACAGGACCTCAAGGTTCGGGCGTTCCCTGGATGGGTAAGACAAGACTTCAAAAAGTGACCTGCCTGGCCACAATAAAGGCACAATCTCTCCCTCCTCCTAAAGGTTCTCTCATCCACAGAGAAATGCGTGAAACCCAAGTGCATGGGTTCACCTTCACTGTCCGACTCTGTACCAGGAGGCATGGGAGATGAGGGAGGCATGGGTGGGACTGCAAAGGTCGGAGACAAACGTACAGGAGGCTTACACAAGCGCTCCTTAAAGTCTGGAGTCAATGAGGATGGCAAACGTGATCAACTTCTCCAGCTCAGTGGGTATATCTCGGGCTGCTATCTCATCCTTGATGGTATCCGAGAGACCATGAGAAAAAGCAGCCATGAGGGCCTCATTGTTCCACACAACCTCTGCTGCCAGAGTACGGAATTTAACCACTTGCCATCCAGGCCAATTCTCACATTTCTCTTCTACATGTAAAATTCATAATTTTTTTGCTAGAAAATTACATAAAACCCCCAAAAATTATATATGTTTTTTTTAGCAAAGACCCTAAATAATACAATGGTGGTTGTTGCAACTTTTTATCTCGCACGGTATTTGCGCAGCAATTTTTCGAACACGTTTTTTTCCGAAGAAAAACAGTTTCATGCTTTAAAAAAAAAACAACAGTAAAGTTAGCCCAATTTTTTTACATAATGTGAAAGATGAAGACACACCGAGTAAATAGATACCCAACATGTCACGCTTCAAAATTGCACGCACTCGTGGAATGGCGCCAAACTTTGGTATTAAAAAATCCCCATAGGCGACGCTTTAACATTTTTTACTGGTTACATGTTTTGAGTTACAGAGGAGGTCTAGAGCTAGAATTATTGCTCTTGCTCTAACGTTCGCGGCGATACCTCACATGTGTGGTTTGAACACCGTTTTCATATGTGGGCGGGACTTACGTATGCGTTCGCTTCTGCGTACGAGCTCACGGAAACCTGCGTTACAACAGAGGGGGCAGGGTCACCCATACATCACTGGGGAAGCCCAGCTTTTCCCTTGCATCAGAGGGGGGCGGGGTCACCCGTACGTCACCGGGGAAGCCCGGCTTCCCCCTTGCGTTGCATCAGAGGGGGGCGGGGTCAGGTCACGAGTGGCCCGGTCCTCCTCAGCTAAGACGGGATTCCCGCAGTGTCTCCCTGGAGACAGGTTGCGCTGCGCTGGACATCGTCGGAAGAGAACAGCCATCGCTGGACCCCGGAAAAGCGATCACCCATCTCTGGATAGCAAGAGTGGATTACCACCGCTGGAATCTTTTCTTTTTTTTTTTTTTTTTTAATAAAGGACTTTTCCCAATGGTGTCTGTGTGTTTTTTAACTATTTTTTACACTTTCTTTGTAAAAGGGTAGGGGTACTTTTGTACCCCCTTACCATTTCAAACAGGGGGGGGTGGGATCTGGGGTCCCCTTGTTAAAGGGGACTTCCAGATTCTGATAAGCCCCCACCCGCAGACCCCCACAACCACCCGGCAAGGATTGTGGGGATGAGGCCCTTGTCCTCATCAACATGGGGACATGGTGCTTTGAGGGGTCACAGACCCCCAAAGCATCCTCCCAATGTTGAGGGCATGTGGCCTGGTACGGTTCAGGAGGGGGAGGCGCTCTCTCGTCCCCCCCTCTTTTCCTGCGGCCTGCCAGGTTGCGTGCTCGGATAAAGGGTCTGGCATGGATTTTGAGGGGGACCCCCACGCCTGTTCTCCGGGCTGTAGCCTGTAGTGATATCTCCGGAAGAGATTCTCTTACTGCAACCATGCTAGCATTGACGTCTCCATAGACCACTCCCCCCGAAAAACGGAAGTCAAGGTGCTGGAATGGGGGCAGCGTTTCCCCCATTGACTACGCCAGAGGGGCTACTGCCCCTGCTGTACCCGCTTTTACAACCCCTGACAAATCATGCAATGCATCAGACAATGACAAATTATTAGTGGACTTACTGGGCTGAACGGGAGCTCTCCCAACAGCCGCTGTGCTGTTCTCCCTCGCTGTTACTTGTGGTTCCTCATCCGCCGGCATCTCCCCTTCCGACCTCTCATCTTGTTCCAGTACAGGTGGTGTTGCTAGCCCCACCGGGTGAAGTGGCCCTGGAGGCCGTGGCCCATTGGTGTTGTGGGGCTTGCCTTTCCCCTGAAGCTCCGCCCCCAGCTGCCAGGCATCGCTGTACTGAGCTGACGGTTGCCTGGCCAACTTGTTTGTATCCTCCTCTGCCATCTTGCCCCACTTTGCGCCGCTTCGATAGGCCCCGCCCACTCACAGCCTTCCCAGCCTCCCCACTCCTGTGGCTCTGCCCGACGCTCCTTTCCTCCTCGTCTCCCCCCTCGGATCGATGGTTTCAGAGGGGGATGCCGCCATTCGTCCTGTCCCGCAATTCCCGGGAGGGGAAGCGGCGCCATGCCGGCCCGTGGCCCAGCCCCCGAGTTAGGCAGATGGCGTATGGACCGCCTGGGCCCTGCTGCACCCTTTTATTGGACTATTTTTGCTGGAGGAACCGATCGGTCCTCTAGCGGGCTCCTGTGGAGGCAAATGGGCTGAGATGCAGGCCCTGGTGAACAGCGTGCCGGAGGCCACGACTTCCGCGTGTGAGGGGACACCTCTCCTGATGTGGACCCGCACGATTCATCCTCTATGAGGTCCGCAACCCGACTGTGTAACCATTCTGGTCCTTTCACTGCTGCCACCCTTCTCAGTCTGGCTAGAATGACGTCAATGTCGGCCATCGTGGAGGAGCAGTGAAAAAGTGTGTGTTTTGAAATCCGGACTGGAACCAGCATGGCGAAAAGAGGACGAAAAGCGGCATCAAAAGCGAAAGAATCCGTGGATTGTGAGGAGTTGATCAGGCTTGTAAGGGAGAAACCGATGATTTATAACACCCGGCATCCTAAATATAAGGACAACGTTATAAAAAAACGTGCATGGCAGGAAATTGGCAGAGACCTCTTGCCAGAGTGGAGCATGTGCTCTTCCCAAGTTCAGGCTGACAACTGTAAGTTTTTTTATTACCTTTCACTACCTGTAGATGCTGTCCTGTATTTTTTATATGGTGTACATTTATTTAATTTATTATATTTGAACAAACAGCATGTGGACACCCCCAAATCTGTACCAGGCCACATGCTGTAAACATTGTGCACATACCAGCTTTATCTAGCGATGGAGGAGTCCCTAAATAAATGCATATTCTTAGAATTTGTAAGGTTAGTAATATGATATACACCACAAATGTGAGATAAAAAAGTTTTATTTGTCATGGCCAAAATTACAGCAAACATTTTTCATACAGCACACTTAGCATTATATTATCATGCCTTTACATAAAGAAAACAAATACATATTTTTTTTAATCAATAGAATTCATCTGCCAAGGCACCTCCCCAGCTGGTGACATAAAAAAATTCTTAAATTCATCACGAATAAGTGTACCAGTAGTGGTGCCCCTAGTAATATTCAAATGTGCTGCATCCATGTTATGGCTCAGGGAATCCTCAAAAAGATAGCCATCTCGTTCACGCACATAGCTGTGCAGTGCACAGGCTGCTTTAATCGCACTGATAGCATGATCAATACTGAGGTTGATAGAAGTATGCAAGAATCTCCACTTATTGCAAAGAATTCCAAATGCACATTCTACTACTCGTTGTGCCCTAGTCAGCCTATAATTAAACACTCTTTTTTCAGTTGTCAGAGAGCGACTTGAAAAAGGCCTGAGCATGTTCTGGGAAAGTGCGAAAGCTTCATCTCCGACAAATACATGTGGGAGGAGAGGCTCTGTAGTCCCTGGCAGGGGAGAATCATTGGGCAAGTCTAGTGTATTGTCACGCAGCATGCTGCCAAATGAGGAATGTGAGAATACACTTGAATCTGAGCTGCTGCCATAAGAACCTACATCAATATAAATAAATGTATAATTTGCGTCTGCCACTGCCATTAATACCAACGAAAAATATTTTTTGTAATTAAAATATTGGCTCCCACTAGCTGGAGGCTTGAGGATGCGTACATGTTTGCCATCAATGGCTCCAAGACAGTTGGGGAAGTTGCATCGCTCCCAGAATAGGTCCGCTACCATCAACCATTCTTGTTTTTTGGGCTTCTTCATAACCATATGCTTCAGTTCTTCCCATATGACTAGGCAGGTATTATGAACAATGCCACTAATCTTTGATTTTCCAATCTTGAATTCATAGTGCAAACTTCCAAAGGAATTTCCTGTTGCTAAGTACCTATAAAAAAAATAAAAATAAATTACAATTATGTTGTTATATATTTTTCAGTGCACTACTTACAGACAAGATGGCGTAGCGTGATGCTTACAGAAAATATATGCGGCACCTCAAAGAAACAAGGAGTGGTTCGGGGCAGCGCCTAGGGTACCCTATATGTTTGCCAGGGACTTGGATTTTCTGCAACCCATTGTGGAGATGAGGGAGTAAGTTTTCATCTAGATCATCTATGTATCGCACAATCTGTTAACAATGAATATGCCTAGTTAATTTCTTAAATTTTTACAATATAAAACAGGACAGAATCTAGTTGGGAGGAGCAAGATGTTTTTGATGAAGAACCAGAACAACAAACAGAGGACATAGAGGATTTATCACTAATACAAACATCTTCCAATCTCTGGGAAACTAATCCAGATGAACAATGTGCAGTGGCAGAGGTTGTCCCTGGGACATCCTCTGCTCCTGCACACATTGTTCAGCCTGGCAAAGTGCCACGGAGGCGCCCAGCACTATCCCAACCTGACCTAAGTGAGCGCTTATTAGAAATGTTAAAAAACATGACAGAAAAGGTGGATGCATTTTTATGTCCCGATACAATCCTGGCGCTCAGTTTTGAACCACTAATTAAAAAGGTACCTCCAGAGCGTTACTATGAAATGCAAAAAAATATAGCAAAAATGCTGCACTCCTTCTCCCAGCCACAGGAGGAAGCTGCATTTAAATACCCAAATGTGCCCCAACCAAGACCTCCCCTTAATTACCCAAGATATATGCACTACCCTGAGCAGCAACACCATCCTTACTCATATAATCCACCATCATATCCCTCAAGTTATGACAAGCCAATCTCAAGATATGAAGTGCCACACAGTAACCTTCCCTATCCCATCCCCACTTCCTTCAATTAGGCCCCCCCCCCCAAACTCAGGGTATGTATGTGCCAAGTCAACATGGGGAGGCTAGGTCTGCTCCCTACACTGCCAGTGATGACCCAGCTTTCGCAACTCAATACTCCTATGAGGCCCCTTTCCCAAAAACATATCAGAATCTGTGATGAGGTCTGTTCAAGGTTAAGGACCAACATGACACATTTTGATAAAACAACATGGAAGAGGCCTACTTGACAGGCATGTTTATTTTTTAAGTTATTTCAGATTAAATTTATGTTTTATACATGGGTAAAGTTTATATTTTTAGCATATTTTATGATACGTGAATAAATAATTATTCCACCATTTTTTGTGCCGTCATATTTTTACAAATACCCAGGTAAAAAAACATAAAAAAACATTAGATTACATGGTCAATAAATCACATGACAAAGGACATGAGTGCTAAAAATTACCTTAATGTGATCAATAATCTTTCAGCAGGCTGGCTACTTGTTCTGAGCGAGGGGAGATTAAGCCAAGCATTTCGTCAAAACTAAGTAAAAAAATATTAAATTAATACATACATGTGTGAAAAACATTTGGGCCTACTGTATAAAAATAAGTAAGGTAAGTGGTTAAGGACATTATTTATGGTAACAAGGCATGCATCCTTAGTTACAATATAATTATGGTTAAATAAGTGGCAAAAAAAAAATGCATATGGGTCCTCATTTCAACAGAGAAGAAGCTACTGGCCTTTGAATTTAACACTAACAATTGTCTGATACAAAAATGCTAAACAAACACCACCACCCACAAAGCACCTTGTCACCAGCAAATTTGGGCCAAGGTGTTTGGGGGGTAAAATATCCCAAAACAGGGCATATGACCTGGTTTGCACCAGGAGGGGGGTGGTAGATGACGCTCATTTTGTGCCCTTTAGGCTGCATGCTCAAATAATGTACAGTTTGTATTTTGTGGGGGGGGGGGGGGGGACAACGCTTATTAGTTACAATAATCTTAGAATGACATAATCACACATAGGTTAGACTGGATGGACTTGTGTCTTGAAAATATAAAACACACTATACATCAATGTCTACAAATAAAGTATGGTTTGGATGAAAAATTACTCACCTACTTATTGACATGCGTGTGAAATTGAAACATTTTTCTTCATGCCCACGGAGGTGCCCATACAAGATAATGAACTGGCCTCTCTCTTCACGATTTGCAATGATGGGATGAACCCAGTATCTTCTTCTTCTCCTCATCCTTCTCCTATTCTCTTCTTCAACCAAGATTGCTGCTGTTGTAGCAACAACTGTTGGCATTATCATAGGCAGAGCAGCACGCATTTTGCAAAGAAACACAAAACACACACTACAGACTCCTGGACAACCAGGAAGTGTACACAAATATCCCAGGTTTTATTAGCAGCCAGACAATCAGAAAAAGTGCTTGCCTAGCTAAAAATTAGCAACTCTAATTAGACAGGAAGGGTTACTAATGAATTTGCAGCTGATTTGCACCTAAAACGCTGACAAACCGCAGAACAACAAACGTTTCAGTGCGCAGTCATGCCGGACATTCAATTCGCACCGCACTGGTCTGAACCCAGGCTAAAGGTTTCATGTCCTTATTAAGCAATCTGAATACTTGCATTGGTGTTTGATGTGATCCATTCCTGAAAAGCCAGAAGGAATAGATGGCCAGGTAAAAAAGGCTAGACAGTAAATCTCCTGAATACTTAAAGTGTATGTCGCACTAAATATTTATTTGTTTTCTATTTGTGTGTTTACATGTTTAGAGAGTCATTTACTAAAGCTCGAGCACTCAGAATCTGGTTCAGCATTAGCCAATTAGCTTCTAACTTCAGCTTGTTCAATTAAGCTTTGACAATAAAATCTGGAAGCTGAATCGTTTATTTGCAGAACTGCACCAGATTTTGCACACCCTAGTTTTAGTAAATCTCCTCCATAGTCTCTATCATTTTCAAGTACTTCTTTCATCTGTAGTATCCGGTTGATCCTGTCAGTCACCTTTCTTAATTGTTCTAAACCAGGGGTGCCCAACCTTTTGAAGAGCGAGGGCCACTTAAGCGACTTTGTAACCAGTTGCAGGCCACAATGAGCAGAGTGGGCAGATGACAGCTCCGCGTCCACTCTGCCTATGCAAAGCGGACACAGACACAGCCCACTCTTCTCGATGGGCTCTCTGATCTGATCAAATGGAAGGGAACAGATCAATTTCTGTTTTTTCGATTGCAGGTAGGCGGGTATAAACAGACACAAGTCTGTTTACATCTGCCGCACCAGAGAGGTAAATGGAGGGTGCGATTGGGTCAGACGGATCATGTTAAAGGGGCCTATGGCTGCTTTTACACTGATGGTCTGCGGTCTACCCACACTGTGGGTGCAACATAGTGCACCTGTGGCTTTCCTGCGGGTTAGCTTTACTTTGCCATAGAATTATATTATATCCTGCAGGTGTCTTGCACTTTCTGAAAAGTGCACCTAACCCACAGGTAAAACCGGAAGTCTATGGCTCAGTGCAGGTAAGCCACAGGTGCTCTGCACTACACCTGTGGATCAGTTTGAAAGCAGCCCAGTAACCACTGCAGAACATACATGTCCCTATATACACTGTGATTTTAGTAATAAACTTGCTCTCCCAGGCAGAGTGCATTTGGTATCACTCCGCCTATGACAGGAGCCTATACAGGAAGCATTGGCTTATGCAGCACTGTTCCACAGCTGCTTGCTTTCTCTACCACTGGCTTCATTCACAACACTGATGCTCTGGCATGGTGGGTAGGCAACCTGCAATCTGGGCTTGCCAACCTGCCATCCTAGAGCAGAGGTCATGGGCTGCATCAAAGGGCTCTGTGGGGCCACTGGTTGGGCACCCCTGTTCTAAACTGACCACACAAAGCACAGAAGCTGATCTGTGTTAGTGTGGTCAGTTTTCAACTTTTAGCTGGCCACTGATACTGCAGACACACAGCATGTCTGTATTGGGTAGTCTGTTCAGTCACCACACCCCCGACCAATCAAAACCTGCCTCTGGCACACACCCCCTCCCAAACACCACCTGCTTCTTGAATACGCCCCCTGATCAAGCACATCCTGGATATTGCCTCAGACTAAACAGGCCTGTGGCCCCTTTTCACACGCGACAGATTCTGCTCCAATCAGCAGGGTATCTGTAAGCTGATCCCCCTGTTGACGGATGTCACATGTGTGCCTGCGCTGTTTCAGCAGTCAGGTGTAAACATCAGGCTACCTCTGATCCACTCCCCCTAAACAGAAAAGTATGCAATTCTGTCAGGAAAGACAAAATATACCCAGGCGCACAGTTATGCGCAGACAGAGAATTCCTATTAGCCAGACCTATTGTCAGGAAAGACCTCTTTGTCTCTTTTATTGGTTGAACTGGGTGGACTTGTGTCTTTTTTCAACCTAACTATGAAACTATGTGCATAGGCAAATATTTATGCGCAAACGGCAAATTCCTGGTATCCAGAGCCACACTCATGCAAATTCACATGTGTGAATGCGTGTGCATGCCGGCCTGCATGTCCACCACTAGATTGGCACCAAGTGGGCTATTTAAACACATCTGCTGCACTAGGACCTTGCCTTATGGTCTACAATGTTCTGCTGCTACTTGCTACTTGTTCCTGTGCTCGATCTCCTGTTGATATTATGCTATCCATCTGACCATGCTTGAACTCTGCCTGAACCAACCTCTGGCTTGCTCTTTGACCACAAGCCTGCCTGATTCTTCTGCCTATCTGCTTACTGTTGCCAACTCAAGCCTGGCTATTCTTCTGCCTGCTGCTCTGTACCTGACAAGCCTGCTAGTTACTAATCTGGCTTGCCTGTCTCTGCTCTGTTTACATCCCATGGAGGCCATCCCTACCCCTGCAGCCTTCCAAGTACCTGCTGTCTGCCACCTGCCGAGTGCTTTCTGCCCATGACCTGCCGGCCCACAAGTGCCTGCTGACTGTCTTTCAGCCTACTGCACCTGCTGCCCTGCATCACGATCCAGCCTGCATCCAAGTGCGCACAGACCTTTCATCTGCAACTGCCATTACCAGAACTGCCGAGCACTTGTGCCACTCCAGGCTCTTGTACCTCCTGTTACCTTATCAGGGGTACCGAGCCAGAGGTGTAAGAGATCGCCTTTCTCTCCACATCAGGCTCCATCACCAGGTACATGACAAGTCCTTTGCCTTTTTTTTAGCAGACCTCATTAGACCTGGAGGCTGGCTGGTGTAAACAGACGCAAGTTTGTTTACAACCACTTGTCCATAGGGCTTTATGGACCTTTCCAAACAGGTCCACCTGAAAAAACGATGGGCAGACCTAATTGGAACAGCCGTGTGAGGAGGGCCTATGGAATACAGGCATACTGTGCATCTGCACAGTATCCTGTAACACTGCCCCCCCCCCCCCCCCACTATCAGGAAGAAGAGATGCATGGTCATATGACAGAACTTTTAACTTGTAAAAATAATAATTTCTGAAACTAAGCAAAATCTGTTACTTTAATATTGTTCCAGACCTGTACTTTATGTTTCAGGATTGAATTGATAAAATTTTACCTGTCACTTGGGTTAAGCCACGGAAAGTTGTTAATAAGGTGATGGGTCACAATATACAGCTTTAAGGCTGTTTTTTAAGTTACTATATCCAAGTTGCAATGAATCAGACTTGAGAGCTGCTGTATGTAAGCCAAACTAAAAGAAAAAAAAAAAATAGATTGCACAACGAAATATTCATTGTCAGTAGTTTTGGGGCGAACAGCTTGAGCTGAGCAAAAGTTTGGCCTGAACATTGGCTGTTCACCCATTTGGCGAACACCTGAATTGGCAGGGTGGTCGACCGTTTGTTCTGCCTACCGATTGCCCCACAATGCACTGCACGCCACAGAGTGTATTCTAAGCCCCTATTGCCTGGGGCAATGAAGGCTTTGCCCAATCAGGGCACAGAGCACTGGCAGAGCCATGATTGGAGAAAGTCGCGATGACTGCCCAATCATGGCTCTTTGCTCACAGACCCCACCCCACACTATAAAAGGTTCCTTCCCAGGGGAGCCATTTGCAGTGTGACGTTGGAGTGAAGATAGATAGAACAGGGCTCTGTTCATTGCTACTAGCGAGTTAGTGTGCTATAGTGATTCTAGTGTGAGTGTAGAGTGTCAGTGTAGTGTGAATATAGTGATAGTGCATCTATGTAGTTTTACTGTAGTGTCAGTGTAGTGTGTCAGGGCAGTTTTACCGCAGTATATTAAAATGCGCCAGTGCAGTTTTCCTGCAGTATATTGTAGTGAGTCAGTGCAGTTTTCCTGCAGTATATTGTAGTGTGTCAGTGTACTTTTCTTGCAGTAAATTGAAGTGCCTCAGTGCAGTTTTATTGCAGTATATTGAATTGCGTCAGTGCAGTTTTATATTGTAGTGCGTCAGTGCAGTTTTACTGAAGGATTTTGAAGTGCATCAGTGCAGTTTTACTGCAGTATATTGCAGTGCGTCAGTGCAGTTTTACTGCAGTATATTGTAATGCTTCAGTGCAGTTCTACTGCAGTATATGGAAGTGCATCAGTGTAGTTATACTGCAGTATATTGTAGTGCGTCAGTGCAGTTTTATTGCAGTATATTAAAGTGCATCAGTACTGTTATACAGCAGTATATTGTGGTGCGTCAGTGCAGTTTACTGCAGTATTTTATAATGTGTCAGTGGAGTGTGTCTGTGCAGTGCAGTGTTTTTTTCACGCATTACAGTGATGTCACTAGTGTTGGCGTCACCTGGTGCGGTAAAACATGGTGTCACAACCCCCCCGGGGCACTGATAAGGTAAGTGCATTGACGCGGCTCTCCCCCTTAGTCTGCCACAGTGGATGAAGCCGAGAATGGGATCAGGGTGGTGGATGGAGCCGGGATGGGATCGGGAGGATGGATATGCCAGAATGGGATCTGGGGATGAATAAAGACAGGATGGAATCGGGGGATGGATGGAGCTGGGATGGGATCAGGGTGGTGGATGGAGCTGGGATGGGATTGGGGTGGTGGATGGAGCCGGGATGGGATTGGGGTGGTGGATGGAGCCAAGATGGAATTGGGGGGGTGGATGGAGCCAAGATGGAATTGGGGGGGATGGATGGAGCCGGACTGGGATCAATGGAATGAATAAAGCCAGGATGGAATCATTGGATGGATGGAGCCGGGTTGGGATCAGGGTGGTGGATGGACCCAGGATGGGATTGGGGGAATGGATAGAGCTGGGATGGGATTGGAGGGAAGGATAGAGGTGGGGTGAGATCTTTGATTTGAGGGGGGTGGGGGTTAGAGAATATGTGCTGGAGTGCTTTGGGAGGGGAGAGGAATTGTACTAGGGGGTCAAGCTTCAAATCCGCCCCCCTCCTAACACAAGTCCTCTCTAACCCAAAACAAAGCACCCCCTAGCACATATCCTCTAACCCCCATTTTGTTACCTGCCCATGCCCCCTCCCCAATCACCATGTCTCCCTCTGCATGACTCTTCTTATTACAGGCCTCAGCTGCGGGCAGATGCTGTAGAGAGGTGTTTCCCCTCTTCCTCCTCTTTGGTTCTTCCTCTCTGTGTACGTCAGAGCTGAGGAGGAGGCTGCTATAGTCTTGTCTGCAGTGAGTGCAGCCACCAGGGAGAGAAATGCCTGCAGCCATAGAGAGATGTGATTGTGGTGTGTGTGGGTATGTAATAGTCGGACCCCAGGCACCCTGTCGGTCTCTGCCTCATTCCCTCCTCCCCCACCCTCCCCGAAAAATCACGTGGAGCTGAGGAGATACAGCAGAGATCCCAAAAGGGAAGGTGGAAGAGGAGGGAGCCACGGCGCCCGGTGCCAGTCCAGGCCTGATGTCACCCTCTGGCAGGTTGTCACCCAGGTGTGGTCCGCACCCCCATAGCGATACCACTGCCGCATTACAAAACATTTAGTGCTGTGTACATTGCTGTATACCCCCCTTTTTTTTGGCTTGCTGTGTTTTTGTTTTTGTCTGATGCCTGCCCCCTTTTTCTAAAATTGTGAGACACAGTTTCTCTGACTGTGGTGCTGTTGCTCTCCCCCCCCTTTTTTTTATAGCTTTCACAATTCTGTCAGCACCAGTCCTCAAGTTAAAGTGCACCAAATACCACTTTCCATTGATTAAAGTGCATCCAATTACACATTTCCCCGTATCTTACATTTCGGTAAAAAGGCAACACATCATGTCTGGGAGGCCAACAAGGAAAAGCACACATTTCCATGCCACTGTGAGGGGGCCAGCAGCATATGAGTCCACAAGCAACACTTTCTCTGTTTATTGATTTTCCCCTTGCTATCCAGCGACAGCATACAGAGGAGGTGGTGGACTGGCTTACTAAACTATCCTCTTCCTCTATAACCGAAGCAGAGACTAGTCCTCTGCAGCCGCCTGAGTGGCTTATTCTGGCACCTTGTCCACAACTACTCCTGCCATAGCCCCAGCATCGTACATAAAGGAATCAGCTGAGTTATTTTAACACAGCGTCAGCCAATTGCACCTTGATGATGTACAGGCATTACATGATTCTGATGTTGGTTCTGGGGTCAAGGAAGGTCGGAACATGAGCCTACAACAAATTGGCAGTCATGTTCCCCCCCAGCCGCAGCGTATTGCCAAGTTGGCTCAAGTGATGATGAAGATGAAGGGGATGATAATGAGGTCACTATCGTGACTTGGGTGCCGAGCGATGGAGCAGAGGAGGAAAGTCAAGGTGAGGCACAACCCCAATGGAGGCAGCTATCATGGAAGAGTAGAGAGCAGCCACCCCATTCCATCAGATTGTGGCGCTGTTATCTCCCGGCCTACCTCCCACAGTTCAGCTGTCTGGGCCTTTTTTAGCACATGTGCAGCCGATCACACTGTTGCAATTTTCAAACTTTGCTTCAAGCAGATCAAGCATGGCAAAAACACCTGCCATTTGTGTACCACATCCTTAACAAGGCATTTAACCTCCAATCACTCAGCCCGTTGGCAATAGTACCTGAAAGCCACCCAAAGGGATGCAATTCTTCTCCTCCTCACTCCCCACCTTTCAGGTCTACCCCACTATATCTCATGACCTCTCAGCAGCCTCCACTGACAGGGACGATGGTATAGCAAAGGATGTCACAGGTCCTTGCAGCACATTGGGAGGCAGCACATCACCAGCTGTAGAGTATAGCAGGCAAATTTTTCTACCCCAGCTGCTGTAGCGAAACAAAAAAATACAGTCCCTGCCACTCACATGCCCAGCATCTAAATTTCAGCTGGTCCAAATTGCTGGCTTTACAACTTCTGCCTTTCATCTGGTGGATTCTGCCCCCTTTCCGTGAATTTGCAGAATGTGCTGTACCACAATGGCAGGTTTCCAGTCGCAATTCCAGTCCAGCTCTGTACCATCACATGGCAGGCAATGTTGTGTCACTGTTGGGGAAGGCGGTCAGTGGCAAGGTCTACCTTTCTGTTGATACGTGGTCCCACAAGCATGGTGAGGGACGATATATTTTGTTCACAGCACACTGGGTAACTCTGCTTGAAACTAGGAAGGATTCAGGACAGGGCTCAGTGCTGGGGCTTGTTTTGTCACCACATCTCCATACAGCTGGTGGTGCTAATGTGAGATTTTCAGCTCCACCCCCTCCTTCTCCATGCCTTCCTCTGCCAAATTGTCCTATGAACCACCAGTACCCCCTAAACGTTCAAGGGGCTATTCAACGTGTCAGGCTAAAAGATGCCAGGCAGTGCTTCAGCTGGTCTGTCTAGGGACAGGAGCCACACTGGAGCAGAGATTCTTTCAGCTGGCAGGCCCAAAGGTGGTTCATGCCACGGCAGCTTGAGCCAGGAATGGTGGTGTGTGATAATGCACTTACCTCCTGTCTGCCCTTTGACAGGGAAATTTGGTGGCGCAGTGTTTCTTAAAGAGGAACTGCAGTCTGCTCACATAATTTGTAATAAAAACATCATTGCCATTCTGAAGCTTCCCTCCAACCACTTTGCATATTATTTTATATATACTGTCATTCTGTACTTGCCAAATATGCTGCAGAAATCTCCCTCAACTGAGTCTGGCTGCAAAGATTTTAACTGTGAGCAGCTGAAGCTGCTGCCTGTTCACTTCCTGGATTTACACAGACATAGAGGCACAACTCCAGATCTGAAGCCCTGCAGCTCTCATTTGCCCTCTTATGATTCATCCCCCCTCTCTTCCTGGCAAACTCTCATGAGTGTGAGAGAGAGAGAGAGAACTGTGCATGTCATAAGCCTGGGTTTATTACCAGACAAGAAACAGGAAGTAGGCTGTATAAGGTTTTTTTACTGGCAGAAAAAAAAATGCCATATCCAAAGTTAAAATAACAAGAGCAGAAGATTTAATAGATGGAAATATGAAAAATGACTGAAGGCCTGCTTTAAACAGGTACTCAGGAATGCAAGATCTTCTAAAGCACGCCTGAAGAGTCTGTAGCCATTTCAGGTGGTCATACACAGCCAGTGTTCGGTTTGCTGAAATTTAGCGGGAATGCCACCTAGCCGTAAACTGCCTCACTTGTGACATGCCCACCAGGTGGAACCCAACTTTTGCAATGCTGCAGAGGCTGCACATGCAGCAGAGGGCCGTCAACGAGAACACCTGTGTGAGTATGGCACAATGAATGTCGGAACTCATCCCGTCCCCACAGAGGGAGCAGAGAATGAAATATCTTGAGGACACCTTAATGAGGAGTTTATGTAATGCTTTTCCAGACTCTGGTAGATTACAGACTCATGGAAAAGCTAGTTTTGAAGCTTCAATTGGTCAAAGGAGGAGCAGTGGAGAAGAGGGCTGCCTCAGTGATGCATTTCAAAATAGTTTTAGTCCTCTGCACCCAGGGCTGTCAGCTTCCACATCCCATCGGCAACGCCTGCAACATATGGTGGGAGATTATCTAGGGGCAAAAATAGACATGGAGAGATTTCCAGTCAAATGACGATCCACTGGTTTACTGGGTCATGAGAATAGACCACAGGCCAGAACTTGCCCAGTATGCAATTGAGCTGCTGGGCTGCCCTGCATCCAACGTGCTTTCCGAAACGGGCATTCAGTGCTGCCGGAGGTTTTGTGACAGATAAAAGAGCGCATCTTTCCAGATGTCGCCGATTAAGTGTTTTATTGATGTGGAATCTCTGCAAGACTGTCTAGGCTGCCTAGCTTTGTGGGTTTTGATTTTATCTGGAAGAATTTTTTTGATATAAGTTTCATAGGCACAATTACCACCCAAGGACCAATTTTTCCGCACCTGTTTGACATGTGCATATCAGTTTCAATTTTTTACCTCAAAGCCAATTTAAAAAAAAAAAAAGTAGGGATGAGCCGAAAAACCCCGGGTTCGGTTCGAACCAGAACCTTCGAACGGACCGAAAGTTCGCGCCAGAACCTTCGAACGGACCGAAAGTTCGCGCAAATTTTTGAACCCTATACGCTATAATGGACGCGAACGTTCGAAATCAAGAGTGCTAATTACAACGGCCAATATGCATGTTAATGTCATAAAACAGGTTTGGGGACCCGGGTCCTGCCCCAGGGGACATATATCAATGCAAAAAAAAAACTTTTAAAAACTAACGTTTTTTCGGAGGCAGTCATTTTAATGATGCATAAAGTGAAAAAAAAAAAGTGAAATTTTCCTTTAAATATGGTACCTGGGGGGTGTCTAAAGTATGCCTGTGAAGTGGCATGTGTTTCCCGTGTTTAGAACTGTCCTTGCACAAAATTACATTTGTAAAGGAAAAAAAGAAGCCATTTAAAACCACTTGCGGCTTTAATGGCATGTCTTGTCCTGGCCGCCATATGGCTGAAAATCCTTGAGAAAAATGGCATGGCTACCCCATCACCCCCCCCCCCCCCCCCCCAGCCCCTTTGGGTCTTGTATAGATATTAAGGGGGACCCCGCACCCAAAATAAAACCCTATACCTACAACCCTATATACTCTGAACAGCAGTATATAGGTGGTGCAAGCAAGACACGGACTGTAGGTTTGTTCTTAAGTAGAATCTGAACAGGTACATTATGAAGTGTCGCTCCATCCCAAAAAAATCTATTTTTAAGCTTTTTGGAGAACATAGGGAGGGGTTATCACCCCTGTAACATTTGCTGTCTTTGCACATCTGTTCAGAACATGTCACCTCACTTTCCGTCCCAATGACAATTTTTTTGGAAAAGTGGGGTTTGAATTGAAACAAGGATTGGTGATAAAGCATCAGTAGAGAGGAGATACCTTTTTCCCAAATTAAATCTAACAGGATAGAATTTCCCTTCCTAGGGGTAGATTTCCTCTCACTTCCTGTTTTCTCTTTCCGTTTGCAAGTAGGAGTCGTTTGTTGGATGTTTGAAAGTAGGGGCCTGCGTATATACTCTGCAGAAATTTGCCCTATTAGATGTTGGTGTAGCCACAAGACTGGTGGGCACAGGAATGGGCCCTGCTGTGAGTTAATAGATCAAGGTTTGTACTTGCATGCACCTGTTGAACCGGGCAGAAAAATGGGGCCTTTGGTGGTGGTGGTGGTGGACGGTGTTGCCACAAGACTGTAAGCTCTCACAGTTACTCTTGGTGGGCGCAGGAATGGGCCCTGCTGTGAGTTATTAGATCAAGATTTGTAATTGCATGCACCTGTTGAACAGGGCAGAAAAATTGGGCCTTTGGTGGTGGTGGTGGTGGTGGACGGTGTTGCCACAAGACTGTAAGCCCTCACAGTTACTCTTGGTGGGCGCAGGAATGGGCCCTGCTGTGAGTTATTAGATCAAGATTTGTAATTGCATGCACCTGTTGAACAGGGCAGAAAAATTGGGCCTTTGGCGGTGGTGGTGGACGGTGTTGCCACAAGACTGTAGGCCCTCATAGTTACTCTTGGTGGGCGCAGGAGTGGGCCCTGCTGTGAACTATTAGATCAAGATTTGTAATTACACGCCCCTGTTAAACAGGGGCTGAAAAATTGTGCCTTAGACATTGGTGCTGGTGCCACAACACTGCAACCCCTCACAGATACTGTACTCTTAGCACAGCAATGAGACCTGTTGCAAAGCATTGCCTAAAAATTGTAATTACACGCCCCAACAGGGGCTGAAAAATTGCGCCTTAGGCACTGGTGCCACAACACTTCAACCCCTCACAGATACTGTACTTGGAGCACAGCAGTCACACGTGTTGCGAAGCATTTTTTAAAAAAAATTGTAATTACACGCCCCTGTTAAACAGGGGCTGAAAAATTGTGCCTTAGGCATTGGTGCTGGTGCCACAACACTGCAACCCCTCACAGATACTGTACTCTTAGCACAGCAATGACACGTGTTGCAAAGCATTGCCTAAAAAATTGTAATTACACGCCCCAACAGGGGCTGAAAAATTGTGCCTTAGGCACTGGTGCTGGTGCCACAACACTGCAACCCCTCACAGATACTGTACTTGGAGCACAGCAGTCACACGTGTTGCGAAGCATTTTTTTAAAAAATTGTAATTACACGCCCCTGTTAAACAGGGGCTGAAAAATTGTGCCTTAGGCATTGGTGCTGGTGCCACAACACTGCAACCCCTCACAGATACTGTACTTGGAGCACAGCAGTCACACGTGTTGCGAAGCATTTTTTTTAAAAAATTGTAATTACACGCCCTGTTAAACAGGGGCTGAAAAATTGTGCCTTAGGCACTGGTGCTGGTGCCACAACACTGCAACCCCTCACAGATACTGTACTTGGAGCACAGCAGTCACACGTGTTGCGAAGCATTTTAAAAAAAAATTGTAAGTACACGCCCCTGTTATACAGGGGCTGAAAAATTGTGCCTTAGGCACTGGTGTGGTGGCATGGATCATTGAGGAGGAGGAAGAGGATAGTCAGTGAACATAAGAGGACAGTCACTCAGCATCAGCATAGGCAGTCTTGAAGGGATGTGACATTATAAATTATTCCGTTATATCCACTTCAGGTGCCTGGTAGCTGGTGGGGATCCAAGACTGATTCATTTTGATGAAGGTCAGTCGATCAACCGAGTCGGTGGACAGGCGCACCCTATGATCGGTGACAAATCCTCCAGCAGCACTGAATGTGCGTTCGGAAAGAACGCTGGAGGCAGGACAGGCCAGTAGCTCAATTGCATACTGTGCAAGCTCTGGCCAGTGATCCATCCTCAGGACCCAGTAAGCCAGAGGATTTTCGGTGGGAAAGGTGTCCAAGTCTGACCTTGCCCCAAGGTATTCCTGCACCATGTATATCAGACGCTGGCGATGGTTGCTGGAACCGATCATACCTTGGGGCTGCGGACTAAAAAATTGTCTGAACGCATCGGTCAGACGTCCACCTTCCCCACCGCTCCTTCTGCTACTGACCGAAGCCTCAGCAACTCGTCGCCCAGGACCAGGAGTTTGTAACCTCCCAGTTTCTGGGAACGCGTTGCACAGACCTTTCTGCAAGGCCTCCCTGAAATGTCTCATCCTCTGCTCCCTCTGCGACGGCAAGATAAGGTCCGCAACCTTACCCTTGTACCGTGGATCAAGGAGAGTGGCCAGCCAGTAATGGTCCCTCTCCTTGATCCGAAGACCACGAGGATCCTTCCGCAGGCTTTGCAGGATCAGGGAGGCCATGCAGCGTAGGTTAGCTGAGGCATTCGGTCCAGAGTCTTCTGGGTCACTGAGGATGACATGATCGCCAGCCACCTCCTCCCAGCCACGTACAAGTCCACTGGTTTGTTGGGACTGTACATCATCCCTAAAAGACTGCTGCTGCTGCTGATGCTGAGTGCCAGGCTCCACCTCCATGCTCACACAATCCTCCTCCTCCTCCTCCTCCTCTCCTCCTCATCCTCATCCTCTTCCTGTGTGATGGGTGGGACAGAAGGAACACTGTCCGGATAAAGGGGGCCTTGAGAGGCAAGGAAGTCCTCCTCTTCCTGCCTCTGTTCTGCCTCAAGTGCCCTGTCCATTATCCCACGCAGCGTATGCTCCAACAGGTGGACAAGAGGTACAGTGTCACTGATGCATGCACTGTCACTGCTCACCATCCTCGTGGCCTCCTCAAATGGTGAGAGGACAGTGCATGCATCCCTGATCATGCTCCACTGACGTGGGGAAAAAAAACCAAGCTCCCCTGACCCTGTCCTGGTGCCGTAGTCGCAAAGGTACTCCTTGATGGCCCTCTGCTGCGTGTGCAGTCGCTGCAGCATGGCCAACGTTGAGTTCCACCTGGTGGGCATGTCACATATTAGGCGGTTCTTGGGCAGGTTCAGCTCCTTTTGCAGCTCAGTCAGCCGAGCACTGGCATTATAAGATCGGCGGAAATGCACACAGACTTTCCTGGCCTGCCTCAGGACATCCTGTAAGCCTGGGAACCTGCCCAAGAACCGCTGCACCACCAGGTTGAGTACGTGAGCCATACAGGGCACATGGGTGAGCTGCCCCTGTCGCAGGGCGGAGAGGAGGTTGGTGCCATTGTCAGAAACGACCATTCCTGGCTTAAGCTGGCGTGGCATCAACCACCTCTCGGCCTGCCCCTGCAGAGCTGCCAGAACCTCTGGCCCAGTGTGGCTCCTGTCCCCCAAACACACCAGCGCAAGCACGGCATGGCATCTTTTTGCCTGCGTACTTGCGTAGCCCCTTGTACGCCTACGGAGCACCGCTGGTTCCGAGGACAGAGCACTGGAGGAAGAAGAAGAGGAGGGGGTGGAGGAGAGAGGTGTGTCACAACCAGTAGCAGTAGTAGCGTTTTGGAGGCGTGGTGGCGGAACAACCTCCAACACTACTGCACCTTGTCCTGCATCCCTCCCAGCTGCCAATAGAATGACCCAATGGGCCGTGAAAGAAAGGTAACGTCCCTGTCCATGCCTGCTGGACCATGAGTCAGCGGTAATATGCACCTTACCGCTGACCGCCCTGTCCAGCGAGGCATGGACATTGCCTTCCACATGCCGGTAGAGAGACGGAATCGCCTTCCGTGAGAAAAAGTGGCGTTTGGGAACCTGCCACTGAGGAACCGCACATTGAACAAACTCACGGAAGGGGGCCGAGTCTACCAACTGAAAAGGCAGCAGGTGAAGTGCTAGCAATTTAGCCAAGCTAGCATTCAACCGCTGGGCATGTGGATGGCTGGGAGTGTACTTCTTTCGACGGTCCAGCAGCTGGGGCAGGGAAATTTGCCTGCTACTATCGGACGTCAGTGTACTGCAAGTACTTGGTTGTGACACACCTAATTCTACACCTTCAGTCCTCTCACAGCAGCTTTCAGAGAGGACTGAAGATGTAGTGGGGATGGAGATCCCAGCTGATGAGGAGCAAGGAGAGGTCCGCTTAGTTCTTTGGTGTGGGTCTTTTATGTGTGCCTGCCAACGAGCTGCATGGCAGGTCGACATATGTCTGGTCATGCTTGTGGTGCCCAAGCGGCTGATGTTTTGGCCACGTGAGATACGCTTGAGACAAATATTGCAAATAGCAGTGGTGCGATCTGATGCACTCGTCTCAAAAAAGGCCCACACCAAAGAACTTTTCTGATAACGTGCATAGGCAGCGCCCTGCACAGGCGGAGCTCTGCGGTGTTGTACAGTTGCTGTGCTGGCCTCTAGCTGGCCTCCAGGGGGCATCCTGCCTCGTTGGACATGTGACGCCACATCCTCCTCCTCCTCGTCCTCCTCCTCATCCTCTCTCCCTCCAGGCACCCACGTGGAGTCAGTGACCTCATCATCCCCTCCCTCTTCACCACTAGAGCAAACCTGGCAGTAAGCTGCAGCTGGTGGAACAGTACTGCCAGATTGCTGTCCTTCAGCATCCCCTCTCTCTGCGCGCACACTACTGACTTCCTCAAGCTGGGTATCATCATCCGAGCCTTCGAATCGTTGGGCATCCTCCTGGAGCATGTACCCAACACTGTGCTCAAAGAGTTCGGGGGACTCCTCAGGAGGACATGGTGGGTCTAGGGAAGGGGTGGCTGATGATGCCATTGAGTACGCGTTGGCAGCTGCTCTGCCAGTACCCTGAGCCTGGGTGAGAGAGGATGAGGAGGGCTTGGTCATCCATTCTACCAAGCCTTCAGCATGATGCGGCTCCACATGTCCAGCTGCCGAAAACAAAGACGCGCGTGTCCCATGGTCACGTGCTGATGACGAAGCACGACCACGTCCACGGCCACGTCCACTAGAAACAGAGCCTGCCTGCCCTGTGTTCTTGGCTCTGCACGCTCTGCCTCCCCTTGGCGGTCTTCCAGCCATTGTAGTCGGTAGTCCTGTGGGTGCTGCTGAGAAGAAAATATAGGAGCGCTGTGTGATGCCACTAACACACTAGAAGTCCTATGGGTGCTTCTGCAAAGAAAATATAGGAGCTCTGTGTGATGCCACTAACACACTAGAAGTCCTGTGGGTGCTTCTGCAAAGAAAATATAGGAGCTCTGTGTGATGCCACTAACACACTAGAAGTCCTATGGGTGCTTCTGCAAAGAAAATATAGGAGCTCTGTGTGATGCCACTAACACACTAGAAGTCCGGTGGGTGCTGCTGAGAAGAAAATATAGGAGCTCTGTGTGATGCCACTAACACACTAGAAGTCCTATGGGTGCTTCTGCAAAGAAAATATAGGAGCTCTGTGTGATGCCACTAACACACTAGAAGTCCTGTGGGTGCTGCTGAGAAGAAAATATAGGAGCTCTGTGTGATGCCACTAACACACTAGAAGTCCTATGGGTGCTTCTGCAAAGAAAATATAGGAGCTCTGTGTGATGCCACTAACACACTAGAAGTCCTGTGGGTGCTGAGAAGAAAATATAGGAGCTCTGTGTGATGCCACTAACACACTAGAAGTCCTGTGGGTGCTGCTGAGAAGAAAATATAGGAGCTCTGTGTGATGCCACTAACACACTAGAAGTCCTATGGGTGCTTCTGCAAAGAAAATATAGGAGCTCTGTGTGATGCCACTAACACACTAGAAGTCCTGTGGGTGCTGCTGAGAAGAAAATATAGGAGCTCTGTGTGATGCCACTAACACACTAGAAGTCCTATGGGTGCTTCTGCAAAGAAAATATAGGAGCTCTGTGTGATGCCACTAACACACTAGAAGTCCTGTGGGTGCTGCTGAGAAGAAAATATAGGAGCTCTGTGTGATGCCACTAACACACTAGAAGTCCTATGGGTGCTTCTGCAAAGAAAATATAGGAGCTCTGTGTGATGCCACTAACACACTAGAAGTCCTGTGGGTGCTGCTGAGAAGAAAAATATAGGAGCTCTGTGTGATGCCACTAACACACTATAAGTCCTGTGGGTGCTGCTGAGAAGAAAATATAGAAGCTCTGTGTGATGCCACTAACACACTAGAAGTCCTATGGGTGCTTCTGCAAAGAAAATATAGGAGCTCTGTGTGATGCCACTAACACACTAGAAGTCCTATGGGTGCTTCTGCAAAGAAAATATAGGAGCTCTGTGTGATGCCACTAACACACTAGAAGTCCTGTGGGTGCTGCTGAGAAGAAAATATAGGAGCTCTGTGTGATGCCACTAACACACTAGAAGTCCTATGGGTGCTTCTGCAAAGAAAATATAGGAGCTCTGTGTGATGCCACTAACACACTAGAAGTCCTATGGGTGCTTCTGCAAAGAAAATATAGGAGCTCTGTGTGATGCCACTAAACACACTAGAAGTCCTATGGGTGCTTCTGCAAAGAAAATATAGGAGCTCTGTGTGATGCCACTAACACACTAGAAGTCCTATGGGTGCTTCTGCAAAGAAAATATAGGAGCTCTGTGTGATGCCACTTACACACTAGAAGTCCAGTGGGTGCTGCTGAGAAGAAAATATAGGAGCTCTGTGTGATGCCACTAACACACTAGAAGTCCTGTGGGTGCTGCTGAGAAGAAAATATAGGAGCTCTGTGTGATGCCACTAACACACTATAAGTCCTATGGGTGCTTCTGCAAAGAAAATATAGGAGCTCTGTGTGATGCCACTAACACACTAGAAGTCCTATGGGTGCTTCTGCAAAAAAAATATAGGAGCTCTGTGTGATGCCACTAACACACTAGAAGTCCTATGGGTGCTTCTGCAAAGAAAATATAGGAGCTCCGTGTGATGCCACTAACACACTAGAAGTCCTATGGGTGCTTCTGCAAAGAAAATATAGGAGCTCTGTGTGATGCCACTAACACACTAGAAGTCCTATGGGTGCTTCTGGGAAGAAAATATAGGAGCTCTGTGTGATGCCACTAACACACTAGAAGTCCTGTGGGTGCTTCTGAGAAGAAAATATAGGAGCTCTGTGTGATGCCACTAACACACTAGAAGTCCTATGAATGCTTCTGGGAAGAAAATATAGGAGCTCTGTGTGATGCCACTAACACACTAGAAGTCCTGTGGGTGCTTCTGAGAAGAAAATATAGGAGCTCTGTGTGATGCCACTAACACACTAGAAGTCCTATGGGTGCTTCTGCAAAGAAAATATAGGAGCTCTGTGTGATGCCACTAACACACTAGAAGTCCTGTGGGTGCTGCTGAGAAGAAAATATAGGAGCTCTGTGTGATGCCACTAACACACTAGAAGTCCTGTGGGTGCTTCTGAGAAGAAAATATAGGAGCTCTGTGTGATGCCACTAACACACTAGAAGTCCTATGGGTGCTTCTCCAAAGAAAATATAGGAGCTCTGTGTGATGCCACTAACACACTAGAAGTCCTATGGGTGCTTCTGGAAGAAAATATAGGAGCTCTGTGTGATGCCACTAACACACTAGAAGTCCTATGGGTGCTGCTGAGAAGAAAATATAGGAGCTCTGTGTGATGCCACTAACACACTTCAAGTCCTATGGGGTGCTTCTGCAAAGAAAATATAGGAGCTCTGTGTGATGCCACTAACACACTAGAAGTCCTATGGGTGCTTCTGCAAAGAAAATATAGGAGCTCTGTGTGATGGGACTAACACACTACAAGTCCTATGGGTGCTTCTGGGAAGAAAATATAGGAGCTCTGTGTGATGGGACTAACACACTACAAGTCCTATGGGTGCTTCTGGGAAGAAAATATAGGAGCTCTGTGTGATGGCACGAACACACTACAAGTCCTATGGGTGCTTCTGGGAAGAAAATATAGGAGCTCTGTGTGATGGGACTAACACACTACAAGTCCTATGGGTGCTTCTGGGAAGAAAATATAGGAGCTCTGTGTGATGGGACTAACACACTACAAGTCCTATGGGTGCTTCTGGGAAGAAAATATAGGAGCTCTGTGTTATGGCACTAACACACAATTGAAGTCCTATGGGTGCTTCTGGGAAGAAAATATAGGAGCTCTGTGTGATGGGACTAACACACTACAAGTCCTATGGGTGCTTCTGGGAAGAAAATATAGGAGCTCTGTGTGATGGGACTAACACACTACAAGTCCTATGGGTGCTTCTGGGAAGAAAATATAGGAACTCTGTGTGATGCCACTAACACAGTACAAGTCCTATGGGTGCTTCTGGGAAGAAAATATAGGAGCTCTGTGTGATGCCACTAACACAGTACAAGTCCTATGGGTGCTTCTGGGAAGAAAATATAGGAGCTCTGTGTGATGGGACTAACACACTACAAGTCCTATGGGTGCTTCTGGGAAGAAAATATAGGAGCTCTGTGTGATGGCACTAACACACTACAAGTCCTATGGGTGCTTCTGGGAAGAAAATATAGGAGCTCTGTGTGATGGGACTAACACACTACAAGTCCTATGGGTGCTTCTGGGAAGAAAATATAGGAGCTCTGTGTGATGGCACTAACACACTACAAGTCCTATGGGTGCTTCTGGGAAGAAAATATAGGAGCTCTGTGTGATGGGACTAACACACTACAAGTCCTATGGGTGCTTCTGGGAAGAAAATATAGGAGCTCTGTGTTATGGCACTAACACACAATTGAAGTCCTATGGGTGCTTCTGGGAAGAAAATATAGGAGCTCTGTGTGATGGGACTAACACACTACAAGTCCTATGGGTGCTTCTGGGAAGAAAATATAGGAGCTCTGTGTTATGGCACTAACACACAATTGAAGTCCTATGGGTGCTTCTGGGAAGAAAATATAGGAACTCTGTGTGATGCCACTAACACAGTGCAAGTCCTATGGGTGCTTCTGGGAAGAAAATATAGGAGCTCTGTGTGATGGGACTAACACACTACAAGTCCTATGGGTGCTTCTGGGAAGAAAATATAGGAGCTCTTTGTGATGGCACTAACACACTACAAGTCCTATGGGTGCTTCTGGGAAGAAAATATAGGAGCTCTGTGTGATGGGACTAACACACTACAAGTCCTATGGGTGCTTCTGGGAAGAAAATATAGGAGCTCTGTGTGATGGGACTAACACACTACAAGTCCTATGGGTGCTTCTGGGAAGAAAATATAGGAGCTCTGTGTGATTGGACTAACACACTACAAGTCTTATGGGTGCTTCTGGGAAGAAAATATAGGAGCTCTGTGTGATGGGACTAACACACTACAAGTCCTATGGGTGCTTCTGGGAAGAAAATATAGGAACTCTGTGTGATGCCACTAACACAGTACAAGTCCTATGGGTGCTTCTGGGAAGAAAATATAGGAACTCTGTGTGATGCCACTAACACAGTACAAGTCCTATGGGTGCTTCTGGGAAGACAATATAGGAACTCTGTGTGATGCCACTAACACAGTACAAGTCCTATGGGTGCTTCTGGGAAGAAAATATAGGAGCTCTGTTTGCTGCCACTAACACACTAGAAGTCCTATGGGTGCTTTTGGGGTGCAGTGCTGTACTAACAGCACTGTGGTTGGTACTACTGAAATACTGTACTAACAGTAAGACACGTACCAGACTAATCCCCAGCAGCAGCTAAAAACACACTAACCAGCAGCAGCAATGGACGATCAATGACAGGTAGCAATGGTTTAGCAAATAAATAGCCAATGGTTTAGCAAAGTAGAGCAAATCTTTCTATATGAATCTAGCAAAGAGTGACACAGAATCAGCCTGATCTCTCCTAAAGCCGGAACTCATGTGACCGGCGCCGACGGCGTGGCGGCCTTTTAAATGGTGGGGTGTGTACTAAAGCCCCTGAGTTTCCGGCGCTGTGATTGGCCAAGCATGCGGGGTCACAGTGCATGCTTGGCCAATCATCAGCCAGCAATGCACTGCGCCGGCCGCGCCGGCCGCAATGCATTGCGGGGCCGCTCGCATCACACGAATGTGATGCGAGCGGCCAAAATAGTTCTGGGCTCGCCGAGCGAGCGAACACCCGGTGCTTGATGCGAACATGGGTTTGCATCGAGCACCGGGCCCATCCCTAGAGAGCAGTATGTAAAATAGATAGCAGATGGGAAATAAAAAGGGGCCCTATATGGGCACGTGCTCCCCGTTACCCCAAGCCCGCTCAGTCTCCTTTTTTTTCTTCTCTAAGGGGATGGGCATGGGAATGGTGTAGGAAGGTAAGGGCGGGACCGGGAAGGTTTATTCCCCCCAAGTTTCTTCCCCTATATATCACATCCGTATTACATCTGTATGCTCTGTTGCTGAGACTGTCTGTGAAAATCAACCTGTTCTGCAACACCAAGTACAGCTTTAAGGCATTAAGATATAAAGAATTTGTTTGTGTTCTCCCCACTGGAAAGTATTTAATATTTTTTTTGCGTTGGTTTAAACAGCCAGTGGCGGTACCTAGCTTCTTGTGCCTTCTTTTTTTGACAGTAGGTTGCCTATTAGCCCCAAACATGGGCAGCGTTTACTAACAAGATTTGCCACCCATAGATTTCAGTGGGTTTCGCCACTAGGTTCTGGTTCAGGATTAGCTGAACTCTTGGCGCCCCAACTCGGCTGATTCACTTGTACCTAATATTACAATGAAAGGTTGTAATATCACCAGTAATCTGCAGCTTTCCTACATTTTAGGTTTTACAAAGAAAACAGGCTGTGAAGATTTTGAAATGTATTTTATCACCTGTGTTTACTTTGAATACTCAATCCTGTTTGAGGAAATAAAAAAAAATGGATTTTAGTAGCAGACAATTGGACATGCAATGTAAAAACAACTTCACCTTAATCACTAACCTTCACTTTGCAAAACATTCTTTGTTAGATGAACACCCTATATTCCTTTGCTAATGCATTATGTATACTAAATCAATTTACTAAGTCCTCTATGTATTACTTTGGAATTCCCTGGGTTTTAGTATAACCAACATTTTTTTCCTGCTCCCAGTATCTGCAAGGTGACTTACTAATTAGGGATCAAAGTATGCAGTACACATATTTTGTTCTTTATTTGCTAATACATCATGTGAAAGTGAACATCTGCGATGTCTTGGAAACCAAGAGAATGGGATAGCAAATTATTTAGAGTCAAGAAAGCCAAGTAAGAGCCTATTTTCCTTTACCATTGTTATTATAGACAATATCCTCTCTTTGCATCTTACAAAAACACTGATCTTACGATTGCAAAAATACACATATATAAAAGATTATTGAAATGTACAATTCCCAAGTACTGCTTACATCTTGTAAATGTTTATATTTTACAGTGTACGGTACTTTATAATGTAATGTACTTTATAAAAGTCATACTGGAAAACAGTTATGACTGTTTAATATTGGTTATTGCATTTTGCTCTTTACTCTAATAAAGAAACTGTTTCATGTACACATACTGTATATTACCAGTCATACAGATTTAGATTTTTCAAAGTGAAAATTCATTTGAAAAGTTTTCTAGAAAAAGTTGGAAACTATAGGAAAACTGACAGGGATTAGTACCTGCTAATATGGAGAGCAGGAGCCTACTAGCAGGGCCGGCCCTACCATGGGTCCCGGTGAATCCATGGGACCCAGGCGGAACTTTAAGAAGGAGGGCAACAGGGGCACACTGCCTGTGGATCTGAGGCTCCCTCCCTCTCGTGTGCAGTGTCATCCTTGCATCATGCTCCATTCCCCAACCCTGCCCCACTCCCCAGCAGTACAATACTGCTGGGGAGCGGGGCTGGGGGTGGAGCAGCTCTCCCAGTCCCAGAACAGCACAGGCTTCAAAAGAAGGATCAACCGCTGCTGTTGTCACATGTTGCATTACTGTGTCGGGATCAGAGCCTAGTTGGTCGGTGGCGGTGCAGAGGAAGGGGGAAGCTTTTGTGGTGCTGTACAATTCATATACCTGTGAGCTCAGCAGATGTTTTTGGGCATGTCTCTTTGCTGGAGGGGGCATGTCCCTTTGCTGCACGGGGGCATATCCCTTTGCTGCACAGGGGCATATCCCTTTGCTGCACGGGGGCATGTTCCTTTGCTGCACAGGGGCATGTTCCTTTGCTGCACAGGGGCATGTTCCTTTGCTGCACGGGGGCATGTCCCTTTGCTGGATTGGGCTGTCTTACTATATGGGGATGTCTCTTTGCTTTATGGAAATATCCCTTTGCTGAATATATGGGGATGTATCATGCTAAATATATGGGGATGTCTCTGCTGGATTAGGCTGTCTCTTTACTATCTGGGGATGTCTCTTTGCTCTATGGAAATATCTTTGATGGATGGGTGTGATTTTGTTTTGGGGGGGCAGCATTGCATTTTTGGACCCAGGCAGCACAATTTCTTGGGCCAGCCCTGCCTACTAGTATACACAGATCCATGCCTGTGGTGGTAAATTTAATCACGTTGAGTTTGTCAAAGCTTTTAGTGCCCTTGGCTGGTAACAGTCCTCACTGGATGTCTCCATATGCAATAATAAAAAAGAAAAAGTATGCAGCTCAATGAAATGACATTGAAAAGGTACAGAATATTGACATAATTATAGACTTACTTCAGGAATTCGAAAGTTTGGGTATGAACCTCATTGAAAATAAGTACATGTATCAATAACAATTGCATTTCCTTTTGTTGTCTTGTAGAACTAGAAGTCCTTTCTCATAAGTCAATATATGACATACTGTAAAGTAACAGATCTAATATTTATAGGATAAAATAAGAGAACAATTTTTTTTCTTCACTAGTTGCTATTCTTATGATTTACTGTACAATTGACAGCCATTCTGCTACTTTAACAGTGCAGTGGAACATGTAGAAATGGTTAATTTTAGAACATTTCTTTTCTAAAGTCAAAAATAGCCATAAAACATCCCACATATCTGTGCATTGCAATGAAATGACAACAGATTAGCAGTGATAGAGTTTTATAATCCCTTTTTTGATAAAAATCTAGGCTCAAAATTTAAAGTGTATTAACACCTGCCCAGAGTCACTGCAGCTTTTGAAAAAGAATTGGCCTTATACAATGCACATGCTTAGTTGATACAACACTGATCAACTGTATGGGAGAAAGCTACAGCTAAGGCCATAGCTATCCTACAGAATGGCAAAATTGCTACCCCATTATTTTTTCATGTAATACCATTTCACTATAAACACATGCCTAGTACCATGGACATCTCATGAACTATGAACACAGAACGGGTCTTAGCTTCTTATTCTGATCCAGCTTTTCTCAAACACATAAAAAGCAGCATGCAACGGCTCAGTGAAGGTGGCTGAAAATGTGTACAAGTGCCTTATTATGTCAGACATTTCAAAGAAAGTTATCTGCCCAGCACTGTAATTCAAATATATACCAACTCTTCTCACAACATGATCTGTAGAAATAAGTATTGATTCCGAGTCATGGGACACTGACAGGCACTCATTGTCCCATTCCAGGCACCATGACTTTTTATTAAAGCCTATGTAAGACTTCTCCCCTGTTCTCGGGATGCTGTAATAGGCCAGACCCACAGCCCAATGTCCACTGCTTTCAACCTCCACTACAAAGAAATTGAGTCCGGAAGAGAAGCAAGTCTGGGTGAGTACCTGAGGACTAAAGAACCTTTCTGATGAAGGAGATTGAGTTAGTTCAATGTCAGTGTAGGCAGCCATTTTCTGACATTCAAGTACATCAACATTTTTTGAAGCTGTGTTATCGCTCACGTATATTTTCTCTGTTTTTATCTCAAGCTCCCTGAGGATGTTTTGTAGTTTCAAGTTCTCCTGCTCAGGGAGTTTATACATCCCATGATCCTCAGTAAATCTTCTTAAATAGCAAGGCATACAGACAGAATAGTCAGCTCTCCACCGATACAGGGTTCCATGGTGAATACTGCACACTTCACTCACAGAAGCAGCTTTTTTTGGTAATCCTTGGTTACTGAGTTCTTTACCATCGTATAAGGCATCATATGTTGCAGTCGCTGGATTTCCAGTTGGTTTCTGAGAAGCACATCGTTGCTTAAGATCCTGCAGCTTTCTGTCTGTGTAAAGGACAGGTCGTCTTTTGAACTGAATCCCACAGTCCAGACAGGTGTAACCTTCATTTCCTTTGACAGCATTCAGCACAGTTTCAATGCAATGTCTGCAGAATATATGTCCACAGTTCAGCATAACAGGGTCTGAAAATATGTTGCAGCAAAGAGTACAAAAAAGGTTTTCTCCTTGACATGTTGCCATTCTAAACAGCAGTTTCTAGAAAGTTCCAACCTTGCAGTGAATATACAATACTACTTGCTTCTGTGTGTGAAGTTTTAAATAGCTGCACATAATTTTTTTCAAACAGAAACTGAATTCTTATCAAGTATTACATATTAGTTAATTACTTCCTTAAACACCTTAGGTCCAAACGTTTTATACTCCTGAGTGCAATTTCCTTATTCTGGACACGTACTTGTTTATCATAAAATAACTTTTTGCTTATAAGATACAGTTTTTGTGTGGAACATAAAGAACTTACATTTTGTATCATAATTAGTTAAATATATACTAAAAAGACACTGTAAATTTTTTTTTAAAATTGCAGGGGAAAAATAAATAAATAAATCACACAAAAATCAAGTATTTCAATCACTTACAGTGTATTTAATTTTTCTTTATTTAGTTACCATGTGCCTTTGAACTTGCTGTAGAATTTGACTACCCCGGGAGTCAACTCTCCAGCACAGCCCCCTCTTAGCACATCATAGCCCTTTTCCCTTCTGGGAGCACATAAGTTACTTATTAACCCCTGCCCCATCTCGATACACAATGTTTTACGCGTGCGGCAGCCGGCTATTTTGCATAATAACAAGCAAAAGGGGAGCCATAGTGCAGGCATCAATTGGAGCATAAATCATTTATTAAAAATAATAAAATACTTATATCTAGGTAAGCAAAATGCTGTTCCGAATTAGAGAGCTGTGGTCAGCATGGCCGTCTGGCCGGCAGGACCGGCTGTCATGTACGGAGTGCTGGAGCCACCGAGAAAATTGGAGTTTGTAGTGATGTCTTCCTGGGACAGAGCAGTAAGCCACGAGGGTGTGGGTGGGTGTGTACTCGAGGGGCATGTAAAACAGGAGAAGGCAAAAGATTATAAAGATAGCAAAAGTGACAGAAACCATTGTTATTACAATAACTAAACACCTATCTAAAAAACATGTAGTGCCCTGCTCCTAATGAGCAGACGCTATTGTTTTTTTTTTTCAAAATTAGTTGTCTGAAGCTGCAGTTGGGTTCAGGCTAATTATTCTAAAATTTCTGGTTTCTGTGCCAGTTCAGCTGGGCTGCACTGGTTTCCACTTGACCGTAGGTGTCACTGTCACCGCCGGTAAGTGTGGAAACGCAGCAAGCTGGATGGATTGAATACCGCCTCTTGCTCGGAAATAGCCCAGTGGGAGTGGTTTCCCTGCTGTGCAATCTGGACGAGGGTATTTAAAGGTATGGACGCCATTTTCAGGGGTGGTGTCGTCTTCTTTTTTTCAAGGTTCGCTATCCCGACCTCATGGCCCTCCTGGCCTGGGGTGTGTATCACATGATCCTGCGCCTCAGGGCCGGCTTGCCTGAGGCTTTGCAACTGAGAGGGCAGGCCCAGAAGAAGTTTTGGGGCCTACTGATCCAGGGGAGGACTTTTCTATGAGAGGACCGAGCGCAAGGCTGGTGTCTCTGGAGGAGTCTGGAGACTCAGTTGGAGGATGCAACCCAGATCAACACCCATACAGTATCGCTGGGTCGGCTGAAAGAGACTGGTACTGTATGGCAGTTCTTTAAATCTTGCACGATCTCTCAGGAATGCTTTAATTTTTATTGACAAGTCTGTGGCAGAGACTGTGTCGAGCACCCCACCGGCTGCTCGGTTAAGTGAGAGGGGCCTATCCGGTGGTTGCTGGATACAGTCTGTGGAGCTGTTTGTCCTCTGGATTTTACCAATACCTCTAGCCCGCAATTATCGGGAGCCTGAACTCCCCCTTAAACCTCTGACCCTTTATTGAAAGACTTTGTGCTTATCTCAAATACATAATGAAAAAGGACTAAGTGGTGGATTTAACATCCTTTGGGTTATTTTCCAACGGGACCCCTGAGACGGAGAAGCGAGCAGGTGAGGTAACGGTTAGTGCTACAAACATAACTTAGAAACAGTATCAATATCCAAAGATACAATATAAAAAAGGATTTCTCAGGGGGAAACATGACTCAGGAACAATACATATACACAGAACACAATCCCATGGATCTGAGAGTTGCCCGTGTCATTAAAAGATGCTAAGCAGGAGGAAGTGTGGCTAGGAAATGTGGCTAGAGAATGCAACTCTTAAACAAATTTAAACAGTGAAACTAAATAAGAGATCACTGGGCATAAAATAAATTGCACTTACCATAAAATAAATGGACACATAAAATGTAAGACCAATAGATTAAAATGGTTAAATGATTAAAACAGTAAATTTTATATGCTTCATAAGTGAAAAGGTGAATTTTTGGGAATCATAAAGTGCTAAGGGTGAAAAATCGTAAAAGCCTCACATTTACATAGTTGCTGAAATCTTTTGCCAAAAGAGGGGGGGGGGGATTCTATGACCCAGAATTTGAGGTCTTTAGTTGATTTATTGTGTTTCAGAGTAAAGTGTCTGGGTGTCAGGATCCATGAAACAGAAAATGCAATAAAAAAATAAATAAATCAAACCTTTTAATAAAATGGTAAAAATGGTACAACTGGTAAACATAATTTAATTTTGTGAAGGGACTGTTTTAAACACGGAAAACATGTGCCACTTTACAGGCATACTATAGACACCCCCCAGGTACAAAATTTAAAGGAATATTACACTTTTATTGTTTCACTTTAAGCATTATTAAAATCACTGTTCCCAAAAAAACGTTGCATTGATACATGTCCCCTGGGGCAGGACCCAGGTCCCCAAACACTTTTTATGACAATAACTTGCATATTAGCCTTTAAAATTAGCACTTTTGATTTTTTACGTTCGAGTCCCATAGACTTTAACTATGTTCACGTTTTCGAACAAATGTTTTGCCTGTTCACATGTTCTGCATGCAAACCGAACAGGGGGGTGTTCGGCTCATCCCTAGTCTTGGCACAGGTACAAGGGTGGATGTGGTTCAGGTGCGGTAAAAATTTGGTATTATGCGGTATAAGGTTGGTATAAGTGCAGTATAGATGTGGTAGGAGTAGGTATGGCACAGGTGCATTATGGCTGTGATAGACTTAATATTTTTTTTCGGTGTCTCCGTTCCTGCTAACAGTGTGAATGGTGGGAGATAAGCCCTCTCATTAGTTCCTGTGGTGCAGCTGTGAACTCTCATTGTGGAAGGAGGCCCCCTCTCTCTCAGATATCTCTGATGATTAATAGTGGGAAGAAGAGGGTGAAAGTACGCTCCTGTCTCCCTGCTGCAGCGGTAGAAGTTCGATCGCTGTGGTCTATTCGTCATGGGCAAATCTCCCTGGGTTTCTGGCTCAGTCCCCAATTGTCTGGCCTCTCACCAGTCTGTCAGCCTGTAGCAGATGTGCTCTCTTTTCTTTTCTCAGTGCCAAGACATCCAATTTCCCCAGGCTGTCTTCTGCTAACTCCTCCTGCTGCCCAGGGCACACTGGAATCTGTAGTTCAGAAAGTCAATTTCAAGGATTCAAAGTGCCCTACATTGAAGTCTATGCTGACCAGAAGAAAAATGATGTAGCACAGCTTCAGTATCTCAGTAGAAGGTGCAAGTAAACTGATTGTAAATAGAGAAATGTCTCTTTCTCCATGTTTCTGTGGTACAACACCTGGCTACATACATGCTTTTCTTTTCCTGCTATGCAAAGCAGGAAACTTCACTGGGGATATAGGAAGTGGGATAACATACTAAGAGACAACTGACAACACGATATGTAAAATATACATTTTTAGAGAGAGGTGATTTTTAGCATTTATATTTGAAGAGTAATGATGTCACTTGATATAAGGTGTACTAGGATGGAACTCATAACAATCTGAGAAAACGAAAATAGATGAGGATGTACATACCAGTTTATAAAATGATCTTCCTTTGTTTCATATCTTTTCCCCCTTTACATAAAATGGTTACATAAAACAGTTTGAGAACTCCTCAGTGGTCTCCTATTTCCTTGTATTATTTTAACATATCCTATTATTTATTTATGTTTCTATAGACTATAGGAATATTTATTGCTACAATTTGGTGCACAATTTGGAATTAGTCTGCATTGCCATCTGGTGGTATTATAAAATATAGCAACCTTCATCATAAACTAGGTTAAAACTTTGAGCAAGATTTTATGTTATGGGGGTATTGTAGAATCCAAGGTTAAAAAGTTCTGGCGACCTAGGTGACTTTACATTAACAGTATTTAACCCTTTCATGACTAAGATTATTTCTGACATTTGGTGTTTACAAGTTAAAATCCGTATTTTTTGCTAGAAAATTACTTAGAACCCCCAAACATTATATATATATTTTTAGCAGAGAAGCTAGAGAATAAAATGGCGATTGTTGCAATATTTTATATTACACGGTATTTGTGCAGCAGTGTTTTAAACTTAACTTTTGGGGAAAAAGACACTTTCATGAATTTTAAAAAAAACTAAACAGTAAAGTTAGCCCAATTTTTTTGTAACTAGATACCAAACATGTCACGCTTTATAATTGCACGCACTAGTGGAATGGCGACAAACTACAGTACCTAAAAATCTCCATAGGCAACGCTTTAAAAATGTTTACGGTTACCAGGTTAGAGCTACAGAGGAGGTCTAGTGCTAGAATGATTGCTCTCGCTCTGATGAGCGTTGTGATACTTCACATGTGTGATTTGAACACCGTTTACATATGTGGGAGCGACTTCCGTATGCGTTTTCCTTGTTGCGCAAGGTCACAGGGACAGGGCGCTTTAAAAAAATATATATTTTTTTCTTATTTAGATTATTTATTTTTATATAATGAAATTGTGTTTTTTAAAAAAAATTTGATCATTTTTATTGCTGTCACAAGGAATGTAAACATCCCTTGTGACAGTAATAGGTGGTGACAGGTACTCTTTATGGAGGGATCAGGGGTCTAAAAGACCCCAAAACCCTCCTTTGTACTTCAAAGTATTCAGATCACCGAAAACAGCGAATCTGAATACTGTATATTTTTTTCAATCCGGCGCCATTGGCAGGCGAGTAAACCGGAAGTGTCGCTGTGACGTCACTTCCATGTTTACATTCAGGAGACTGGAATGAAGCCGGAAGTGGTGCATCACGGGACGGGAGGCCCGGTAAGAGCAGCGGGAGACGGCCGGAGGGGGGATGTCCCCTCCCGCTCCTCCGGTATAACATCCGAGAGGCTTTTAGTCACATCGGTTATTATACCTGGAAAGCCGATCGCCCGTTCTAAAAAATGGTACCGGGATGATGCTGCATCATCCTGGTATAACCCCCGAAAGCCGAGGCCGCACATCTGCATATGCTCGGCGGGAAGGGGTTAAAGTGTTGTGTAGCGAAAGGTACATTCCAGTCAAACATTAAACATGCTTTTAAACTTACTAAGAGACACAATCTACCAAAGGAATGTATTTAGTTTTCTTTCTGGCATTTAGCTTGTTAGAGAGTTACATACACAATAAGCCAGGTTGAAAAAAAAAAGACACATCTTTTAAGGTCAAAATAAAGAAAAAAAAAACTTGCATCCCCAAAGCTAAAGCCGCAGCTGATCCAAAAATGACAAATAAAACCCCTACCAAATATGATCCAAAGGCACTTCTTATAAATATAAGTAGCTGTTTATATTTTTTGTATTTAGAAATACAGCCATCATCCAACCCACTCCAATACAACTGTAAATGTATATCCTCAGGCACAGTCTCATGCTGAGAGAACATCTACCTTTCATCTGAGAGCTGCATTCACACCTGAGCGTTTTGTCGCCTGAAGCTACAAAACGCTAGAGGGGAAAAAATACATTATTCTCTATGGAGATGGTTCACATCTCCACTCCAAAACGCCTGAAGCCCTACGCCTGAAGCTCAAACAAGTTCCGGACCCTTTTTTGTCTCTTGAATAGGGCAGATTTGGGCGTTTTTCTTCTTTTTACATTGGTGACATTTTGCTCTGCACAAAATTGCAGCAAAACGCGGTAAAAAACGCAGCGAAATCGCGGTAAAAAAACGCAGCAAAAACGCTGCAAAAACAGACGCAATTCGTGCGATTTTCTGCCTGAAAACGCTACGCTCAGGTGTGAATGCAGCCTAGGATCATGCACTTGTTAGCACTCCCACCTCGGGGACCATGCAGTCATTGAAAGCCTTAGGTCTCATTCAAATGATCAGGAACCATTAACTGCTTCCCGACCGTCTCCTGCACATTTACGTCGGCAGAATGGCACGGCTGGGCAAAAGCACGTACCGGTACGTCCCCTTTTATCGCCCAGCCGTGGGTCGCGCGCGTGCCGCAATGGTCCCAAAAATGTCCGATGTGTCTGCCATAATGTCGCAGTCACAATAAAAATCTCTGATTGCCTCCATTACTAGTAAAAAAAAAAAAAAATATTAATAAAAATGCTATAAAACTATCGCCTATTTTGTAAACGCTATAACTTTTGCGCAAACCAATCAATAATCGCTAATTGCGATTTTTTTTTTTACTAAAAAATATGTAGAAGAATACGTATCGGCCTAAACTGAGGAAAACATTTTTTTTTTTCATATATTTTTTGGGGATATTTATTATAGCAAAAAGTAAAAAATATTGCATTGTTTTCAAAATTGTCGCTCTATTTTTGTTTATATAGCGCAAAAAATAAAAACCGCAGGGGCGATCAAATACCACCAAAAGAAAGCTCTATTTGTGGGGAAAAAAGGCCAATTTTGTTTGGGAGCCCCGTCGCACGACCGCGCAATTGTCAGTTAAAGCGACGCAGTGCCGAATCGCAAAAAGGGGCCTGGTCCTTTGGCTGCAAATTGGTCCGGGGCTAAAGTGGTTAAGGCCCATTTCACATGGACGGTCAGTTCAGGGCCGTCTGTCAGTTTTTTTGGCGGATCTGAACGGACCCTCCATGGACCTGTATGGAGGGACGGATGTCAGCGGTGACATGTCTACGGTCCGTCGTCATCCGATCTCCCATAGGGGAGAGCGGCGCTCTGACAGGTCCGTCCCTGCACAGAGTGGAGAGACAGACCTGTCATCTTCCTGAACAGTGGGGGATCGACGGAGTGATCCCCCGCTGTGCAGAGCGGGCTCCGTACACGGACATGTCCGTGTGAAAGAGCCCTAAGGCTCCATGCACACAAGCATTTTTTTAAGCTTCTAGAAGCTGTTATTAGCATTTTTGTTCTGCTCTCACAAGCTAAATAGTGTTATCCGATGTGTCCATGCACACTACTTTAAGCTATTAGCATTTTTTGAGCTTCAGATTCTAGGAGCAGAAAAAATATAGTTTTTGTAGAGTTTCTTGGAGCATTTTTCCAGCAGAAAAATATGCTTAATGCTCCTAACTGCTCCTAGCTGCTACTAGCTGCTACTAAAATGCTACTAATGCTGCGTACACACGGTCGGATTTTCCGACGGGAAATGTTGGATGTGAGCTTGTTGTCGGAAAGTCCGACCATGTGTATGCTCCATCGAACATTTGCTGTCGGACTTTCCACCAACAAATGTTGACTAGCAGGTTCTCAAATCTTCCGCCAACAAAATGTTGTTGTCGGAAATTCCGATCGTGTGTACACAAGTCCGTCGCACAAAAGTTGACGCATGCTCGGAATCAAGAACGAGCCGGAAGTGCTCGGTCTTGTAAAACTAGCGTTTGTAATGGATATATCACATGACTATTGAACTTCCTTTTTATCGGCTCGTCATACGTCTTGTACGTCACCACGTTCCCACGTTCGTAATTGTTGGCCAATATTTGTGTGACCGTGTGTATGCAGGACAAGTTGGAGCCAACCACCTTTGAACAAAATTCCACAGTTTTGTTGTCGGAAAGTCCAATCGTGTGTACGGGGCATAACAGCTTTTTTTTTCTTTTTTTTTTTCTTTGTGTACTACAAAAACACCAATAAAATACTAATGCTCCTAACACCCCCCGACCAACTCTCCCCCATTCTTCCCTATTCCCTGTCCCTCATTTCTTTCTTTCTTTTCCCACATTCTTTTACTTTTACTTACTACTCCTTCGTTTCTTGATTATACAGCCTTCTGTCCAATTCAATTAGACATTCTTCACTCTATTATTGATTGCTGGATGTTATAATGCCAGCAGCACCACATCCCTAAGGCCAGTGTCGGGACAAGGTCATCCGGTGCCCAGGGCGAAGATGAAAAACTGCCCCCCTGTGAAAAGCTACAGCGCCTACAGACGATGGGATCTATACTAATGCATCAGTGACAGTGCATTATCCCCCTTCCTGCTGCATATTACCAATACCATTGCTAATTAGAGACTGCATACATGATATAAGACAAGAGATGGTTAGAGACTGAGGACATCATACTAAAGATGGTCACAGAGACTGCAGACATGATACAAGAGATCAAAGCAGTCTCACCGATGCCCATCAAATGCAGCCTAACGCTGTGCCCATAATTGCAGCCTCACTGTGCCCATAATTGCAGCCTCTCTGAACACATAATTGCAGCCTCTCTGTGCTCATAATCACAGCCTCTCTGTGCCCATAATTGTAGCCTTTCTGTGACCATAATTTCAGCCTCTCTGTGACCATAATTTCAGCCTCTCTGTGACCATAATTGCAGCCTCTCTGTGACCATAATTGCAGCCTCTCTGTGACCATAATCGCATATGGTGCCTCCGAAAACACACACACACAGACCCAGTTCCCTGTCACACAGCGCTCCCGGCGCTGTGACAAACAACAGGAGGAGGTGGGGGGGAAGCGGCCCCAGGACAGGCGGCCTGTAGAATGGCCTCTACTGCGCCCCCCTTCCTCCAGTAAATGGTCCCGCCCAGGGCATCCGCCCCTTCTGCCCACCACTTGTACTGGCCCTGCCTAAGGCCTCTTACACACGGGGCGGATCAGTGCTGATCCGCCCCATGGATATCTGCTTTCTCTGCAGGGATCGCCGAAGCGATCTCAGCTGAGCAAGTAGATGACAGGTCCGTCTCTGCACACTGCGTAGGGATGGACCTGTCAGAGCGCCGCTCTCCCCTATGGGAGATCGGGTGACGACGAACCGTAGAGTCCGTCGTCATCTGATCCGATCCGATGTCGGATGGAAAAATAGCTTTTTCCTCCATCACACTTTTTTGGATCGGATCGGGTCGGATGTCAGCGGACATGTCACCGCTGACATCCGACGCTCCATAGACCTCTATGGAGCATCCGTTCAGGTCCGCCTGAAAAACTGACAGGCGGATCTGAACGGATCGGCCATGTGAAAGAGGCCGAAATTAACAAGAATTTAGTAAAAAGAAAGGATGGGACTTTTAAGGTACCAAAAAATGTACAACATAGGTATATAAAAAATATCAAAATGTATTTAGACATACTTAAAATCATCATGGTATCATCATACAATATCCATGTGACCTGGCTAGCTCTGAGAACAAGTACAGTATCTCACAAAAGTGAGTACACCCCTCACATTTTTGTAAATATTTTATTATATCTTTTCATGTGGAAACAACTCAACATACAGCCATTAATGTCTAAACCACTGGCAACAAAAGTGAGTACACTCCTAATGCCGCGTACACACGGTCGGAAATTCTCGTCGAAAAAAGCTCACACCAAATTCCGACAGTCAATAACACCACGGCATACAACACGTTTGACTGCACTATAAAAGGGAAGTTTAATGCTTTTGAGCATGCGTCGAATAGTTTCCGAGCATGCGTCGGAATTTTGCGTGTCGGAATTGCATACACACGATCGGAAAATCCGATAGAAAGGTTTTCCGTCTGAAAAATTAAGAACAGGTTCTCAATCCAAACTCCATCGGAAATTCTGACAGAAAAAGACCGATGGGCATACACACGGTCGGAAAATCCCATCAGACTGTTTCCATCGGAAATTCCGACCATGTGTACGCGGCATTAGTGAAAATTGGGCCCAATGTGTCAATATTTTGTGTGGCCACCACTATTTTCCAGCACTGCCTTATCCCTCTTGGCCGTGGAGTTCACCAGAGCTTCACAGGTTGCCACTGGAGTCCTCTTCCACTCCTCCATGATGACATCACAGAGCTGGTGGATGTTAGAGACCTTGCGCTCCTTTACCTTCCGCTTAATAGGGTTTAGGTCTGGAGACATGCCTGGCCAATCCATCGCCTTTACCCTCAGATTCTTTAGCAAGGCAGTGGTCGTCTTGGAGGTGTGTTTGGGGTCGTTATGTTGGAATACTGCCCTGCGGCCCAATCTCCAAAGGGAGGGGATCATGCTCTGCTTTAGTATGTCACAGTACATGTTGGCATTCATGGTTCCCTCAATGAACTGTAGCTCCCCAGTGCCGGTAGCACTCATGCAGCCCCAAACCATGACACTCCCACCACTGTGCTTGACTGTAGGCAAGACACACTTGTCTTTGTACTCCTCACCTGGTTGCCGCCACACACGCTTTACACCATCTGAACCAAATAAGTTTATCTTGGTCTCATCAGACCACACAACATGGTTCCAGTAATCCATGTGCTTAGCCTGCTTGTCTTCAGCAAACTGTTTGCGTGCTGTCTTTTGCATCATCTTTAGAAGAGGCTTCCTTCTGGGACGACAGCCATGCAGACCAATTTGGTGCATTGTGCAGCGTATGGTCTGAGCACTGACAGGCTGACCCCCCCACCCCTTCAACCTCTGCAGAAATGCTGGCAGCACTCATACGTCTATTTGAATATGACGCTGAGCATGTGCACTTAACTCCTTTGGTCGACCATGGCGAGGCCTGTTCTCAGTGGAACCTGTCCTGTTAAACCGCTGTACGGTCTTGGCCACTGTGCTGCAGTTCAGTTTCAGGGTCTTGGCAATCTTCTTAAAGCCTAGGCCTTCTTTATGTAGAGCAACAATTCTTTTTTTCAGATCTTTTAGAGAGTTCTTTGCCATGAGGTGCCATGTTGAACTTCCAGTGACCAGTATGAGAGAGTGACAGCGATAACATCAAATTTAACACACCTGCTTCCCATTCACACCTGAGACCTTTTAACACCAATGAGTCACATGTCACCGGGGAGGGAAAATGGCTAATTGTGTCCAATTTGGACATTTTCACTTAGGAGTGTACTCACTTTTGTTGCTAGCTATTTAGACATTAATGGCTGTGTGTTGAGTTATTTTGAGGGGACAGCAAATTTACACTGTTATACAAGCTGTACACTCACTACTTTACATTGTAGCAAAGTGTAATTTCTTCAGTGTTGTCATATGAAAAAATATAAAAAAATATTTACAAAAATGTAAGGGGTGTACTCACTTTTGTGAGATACTATATATGTTCTCTCCAGCATAAAAGACACAACTGAGCATGTGCAGGTCGGCTACGCTACCTGTGTTAGCTGGCCTTCCCCAGATAGACAGTGCAGGAGGGGGAGGATTTATGCATACAGGATAAAACAGCCTTTTTACACAATGCAAATGATTAACCCATTAAGTTCCACAGTGAGTATAACAAGCATGCTATGTTGCATATACAGACAGATTTTACTGCTGTAGGTTTAGTAACACTTTAACCACTTCAGGTCCCCAGACATATGTAAGTAAGTTCAGAGTGAAGGGTTAAGCACAATCCAATTTGGGCATCTGAGACAAAGCAGATGTTGCTGAATATAAATTGTGATATCATATATTATTTAGCCTGTTTTTGGTACATTGCTAAACTTTATGTTATATTAGTGTAGCACCACCCTCAAAGGAGCCACTGGACATAATGGGGAGATTTACTAAAACCGGTGCACACAGAATCTAGTGCAACTATGCATAGTAACCAATTAGCTTCCAACTTCAGCCTGATAAAAAAAAAAACTAGAAGTGGGTGTAGAGCTGCACCAAATTCTGTATACACCAGTTTTAGTAAATCTTCCCCAATGTCTCTATGTAATTAAAGATGGCAGACCTGGTTCACCCAGCACTTACCAACATACTTTGGGCATTTTGCAGAATGTATTTGGATAGCAACAATCTGATAAAAGATGATTAGTATGTCAAAGAGCACACAGGCAACAAAACAATATATTTTGTATGACGGGAATAACAGCTAAGCACTAACAATGCTCTCTTCTAGTAATATGCAACTGTATGGGTAGTCTATGTTTATTACCAAGAGGAAGAAAAAGGCTAATTATAGTGGCAAAACATTCTCTTCCTCACTGTCTAGTGGTAGATAAGATAAGCAAATTGGCACGCAGTAGTGGGGCCCTTTAAGAAAGAACGTCTCAATAGGGAAGAAAGTCAGCTTGCTGAAGTTTGAGCTCTTACCGGTCCGGCACTCCTGGTAGAATCTCTATGTGTTCACACATACTCAGTTTGATATAACTTTAGTCATAATCAAGAGAGGGAGAGGCTTTACCAGGCAGTCAAGTTACACAAGGTATTCACCAAATGCTTCACACCTTTTCAGAAAATAGACTCATGATTACCAAGTCAAAGCTCTAAACAACAGCTTGTTCCTTGGCTTCCTGGAAGTGTCCACAGCCACTTGCAACTGGGTCCTAGGCACCCCTGGTCACTGTCTCCAGAAAAGAAATTCCAAGCACACTCTGGGGGCGGACTCAAACAGTGGGTACCTTGCAGATAGGCAGCTCAGTTACTGCACATTCCTGTACCCACTTACCATGTGTGTCCTCAATCCTCTGCCTGTCCAACTTCTCCTCTCTTTTTAGATAAAACCAGCCACTGCCAAAATGGCTGCCTCCAGTGGTCTCCATAAAGATGGACTTTGCTCTTCTAGATTATTAAATGTTCAACTAATGGTCTTCCTAATAATGGCTGCTGCATTTGTACACAAACAACTATTCAACTTAACTATGTCAATTCCACAGAAGAATAATGCAGCACTAACAGGAGGAAAATCAAAAGTCTACAGCAATTATAGTCTTGGCTACATTAGAAATATTACTTTTTCTATGCATTTATCTATGCTGATTTTCTATGCTTTTTCTATGCTGGGCAGAAGGAACCGTGCATTTGTCTAAGGCTCGCCAGTTCCTAAGTGTCTTGCAGGACAATTTAATGGGTCAGATGGTAGACGCACCATCTAGAAACAAAGCGTTACAAGACCTATTGATTACTAACAATACAGACCTGATCACAGATGTGGAAATACGGGGGAATTTAGGAAACAGCCATCACAGGTGAATTAGCTTCAGTATAAATCACACAAATAGGAAACATAGGGGGAATACAAAGACACTGAATTTCAAAAGATTGCTTAACGCCAATGTAAAAATGCATATAAAAGCAAAGGAAAATGTCTTCAAGAAATACATGTCAGGGCTGGGCTCAGCCCTTCCTTCCCTGAGCTGGCCACTCAGCTCTCGCCTATATGCCAGCTCCCATCTCTCTCCACAGTTACCCAGCTGTTGATGATCCTGCTCGTCAGTCCTGACTACTTAAGCCGTCTAGTCCAGAGGAGCTCTGCCTTCGCCTTGGTCACATCACAAGAAACTATCTCCTGCGCTCCTGTTTAAAGACTGGCTTTGCTGACATCCCTTCTGGCTCCAGATCCTGCTTGCTGTTCCACTACTTTGATCCCTGACTTCTGCTTGGCTGACTATCCGTTCCGGTTACTGAACTTTGGCTATGTTTTGACTACGTTTGTTCTTTTTACTTTTTACTTATTGGCTCGTAGTACATCTAGTACGTCACTACGTTTGTGTTTGTTGGCCGACAATTGTGTACCGTTTGTATGCAAGACCAAATCCAGGCCCTTAGGACAAAAGTCTGACGCTTTGTCTGCAGAAAATCCGATCATGTGTACAAGGCTTTAGATACGTGGCCACTCATTAAAATTGGAAGAAAAGAGGGTTCTTTACTGTAAGAGTGGCAAGGATGTGGAATTCCCTACCACAGGCGGTGGTTTCAGCGGGGAGCATCAATAGTTTCAAAAAACTATATATATATATATATATATATATATATATATATATATATATATATATATATAAATAAGCACCTCAACGACCACAACATACAGATAATCACACACATAGGTACCTCACCTACTATGTAACTATGTAACCTGCTCTTCTTCCCTTTGTGAATTATTAAATCTTACCTCCCTTAATCTTCAGTGCTTCACCAAACACCAGATGTGCCCTCACCTTATGTATATGACCCACATGAAATATAAGGTCAAACCGCACATATGTCCTCTTTAAACACTTGCCTACTGGGCACTCAAGCCGGCTTTTATTTACATGTGATGAGCTGTGATTGGACACAGCTGATCACATGGTAAACAGCCACTGTGATTGGCTCCTTACCTCAATCTGTGATCAGCTGTGTCCTTCGGACACAGCGATCACAGAGCGTGCCCTATGCGTGCCCCGGGGACGCATATGCGTGCCTTCCTGGAAATGTGTGAAGTAGCTGTAGCCATCATTTGGCTATAGCTCGGTCGGCAAGAGGTTAAATGGGATCCTGTTTCTGCCAGACAGGTATACCACTAATCCTTCTCTCAGTCACAGCATCCAAGAAAAAAGGAAATGCTAAAAAGTGTTTACCCACCTGGAGTATCTGGAGGCATTACTCTGCATCAGAGAAATTAAAACATAGAATCTCTTCGATAGGAACTCCCTGTGAGCCCCACCATAACAACATTTAGAATTCCTGCTCGTGCCTGCCCTATTTGAAGCCCCCCTTGAACAGAGCTTGCTGCCTCCCCCCCTCCCCCTTTCTTTTCCATATATTCTTTTCTTCTTTTTTATGTTTTTCCTTTTTCCTTACCATCTATTTCTTTCTTATCTACACCTCTACCTCGGTTGAACGTAATTTAATTTTGGAACTACCAGTATTCTAGTTCCTTACATGTGAACATTATTACCACTCAATGTCATTCAAAATTGTCATGAGTGTGCACAAATGTTTGTGCACCCATTTAAGTTCTGGATATTATTATCCACATACTTCCCTATTATTGTGTTGATAACAAAACTTCTATTAGCGTAAATGGCACATAATGTGGTGCCCCCATCCCATAGGACACAGTCTGCTCCCACTGGGGTGTCTGGGTTGGCGGGTACCATGTGTAGAACGCAATAAGTTCATTACACCAAATTAAATGGTATTGACTTGTCTTCCACGTATTCATGTATTCTGTATAGAATACTTTGTTAACAACTATACAACCCAAGCTCAATATGCCAGTGTGCCTACTGGTTTGCACCTTGTTACCCTTTTTGTCTTTTTGTGTTGATGAGACAATGAAACCTATTGAACCTAAAAAGTGTTTACCCATTAAAAACATTTTTATTCTCACATTTCTCTGTGCACTTCAGCACACCCACATATAATTGCATGTAACAGGCTCCATTAGTACATCACTCTGATTATACAGCACTGGTATAACATTTTCTGGTTCCTGGAGAACGCCGGGGCTTTGGATGATGTCACAACATTCTCTGGGATCCCGGAAATGCACATTTTTATGCACATAAAAGAGTGACATAGGGTGTGAGCAGCAGTGATCATTATTATAATATCAGTTTTGCTCTTTTATACACATAGTTTTACTACATTTTTACAGTTGTCAATAAGCTGTATATAGAGAGTATCAAACTGCTGTATATGTTGGTTGTCAAGCTGTAAGTACAGTATCTGTTCTGCACAGGTACCTTGCCTTGCAAGGCCTTTCTATTTACTTAATTTATAAACCATACATGGAGAAGTTACCATAAATGTTTTCTGTAGTTATATTCTCACTCTAACTGCCCCTACCATTTCTGGTATCCTGCCCATGCTAATACAAATGCATAACACTTCTTGTATTACTATAGCTTTGTGCAATTATTTTGTACATGAGTTACATAGATCAGTATAAGCACACTTTTCTTCTTTGTTGTCACTATCCCATTTAAAAGGTCAATGAAAAGCTTATTGACTGTGGGTTTATTATACTATATAAAATGTATATTTTATATGCTACAGTAAGGTAAATAGGTAGACTGTTAAAACAGATGTGAACAGAAGCAACCCAGTGTCCCATGGTATTACGCAAACTGGGGAGATCACCTGATACTCTGAATGGTGGATATATTTGTAGAAAACTGATCTTATTAGGGGTCAAACCAATTAGTTCTAAACTCTTTATAAAGAAAAGAATAAGGCTGCTTGCAAATGATTGTAGAATTAAAGCAAATTGGGGAGATATGGCAAAGTAGGAGATTTTGAAATATAGGAGCTATTTTGCTTTAATGTGTGATACAATGCCAATAATGACCTTAGCAACCAAACTTTAGAGTGTATTTATTTACAGAATAGTTAGAATGTTGGCACGTAATTTAATGCATATTTTCCACATTATCCTAATAATAACATAATACTATATTATAGAAACAACTTTTTATTTTATATTTGCAACATATTTGTTTTCTCAGTGGGCATTGACAACATTAATTTCACAGATGAGTCCATTCCTAAATTGCACCATTTGTCTGAAAACAGTTTTTTAAGAGTTGATGATTTTGTTTTGTTTTTTGTCTAGGTATGCCCTAGAGTCAAAGAATTCTAATAAACGTCTTATTCTGTTTCATTAGTTTGCTCCTGTTAAATCTATTGAAAGGATACATACTGTGTGTGCAAATGGGGACATCTTTACTGCAACAACAGAAATGCAATCTCCATAGATGTATCACCAGAGAATAGTGTTTATAGGTTTTGTTATATAAAGTTAACATGTCTCCAAGCTCTATAACAGCAAAGAAAATATAAATAAGTAAACAGATTGCGTTAAGCACATAATAATCTTGGTACGGTAATTTGGACATCTAACTAAAAAGAAAGATTGGAAGACTGTGAAAAGGTAAATATTCTGAAACAGAATGTTCAAACAGACTTCAGGCCTTCCGGTAACAAATAAATGTTTTACTTCCCAACCATCCTTCGTTTGGGGTGATAGTCCCAATTTTTATACCCTGGAGGGGTTGTTTAGCCACAGTAGATGGTGTTTTGCTGAAAATATTCCAGATTATCAACAAGAATATTTGAAATATGGTTCCTTCTTTTGTGGTGGGAAAAGCAAACCAGATCTAGTCTACCTAATATGTGAGCAAAAATGTAATACTAACTCCATGAAACTCTATCTCTTGAAATGACATTTGGAAAGAAATTATCCAGAAATAATATTTTTTTGGAAGAGAGTTTAAAAACCTGTTATATAGTGACACAAACCAAGGAATCTAAATAACCCGCCCCTATTCAGATACCTTCCACTGCGCACAGGACAAACTCCCTATTTCACCTATAGCTGCCACTTTAGCACAGAGTATATGTAAATAAATTTAGACTAAAATCTTTCTGTATAGGTAAAGATTCTGAATAAATAGCGGGGCTTAGTATAAATCACAGAAATAATGATATGTGACTATAAATAAATCAACTAAATACTTTCACCTTCTAGTGCTCAGTGAAACATATAAATTACAATGAATATATAGAACCTGTGCGTGAGGAAAAAATATATAACAAATAATGAGTGCACTAAATAGTGCGGCAACCAGTGTGATACCAGTTGCTGACTGGATCTAGTGTCACCTTCAAGGGAAGCCTGCAGAGTCTCGGGCTTCCCTTGAAGGTGACACTAGATCCAGTCACATAATTGTTTGGGAGTGACCACTTATCCTTTGTGGTGAAATTCTAAAGTGCAGTAGCCTGTCACGAGAGAGCGGGCAATATATTTGGTGAGTGCGTTTCTTTTGGGGAGTGAAAGCACGGATCACTGTGGTGTGGTGGAAGAACAAAAGAAGAATATGCACATTTAATTTTTGCAAGCGGTGTGGAATATTACACAGACTTTTATGTTGTTTATTTTCACTATTTGCTTAGCAGCAACTGGTATCACACTGGTTGCCGCACTATTTAGTGCACTCATTATTTGTTATATATTTTTTCCTCACGCACAGGTTCTATATATTCATTGTAATTTATATGTTTCACTGAGCACTAGAAGGTGAAAGTATTTAGTTGATTTATTTATAGTCACATATCATTATTTCTGTGATTTATACTAAGCGCCGCTATTTATTCAGAATCTGTTATATAGTGAGCAAGTGGGCCTCGCTCAATTATGCTTTAGTGGCTTTAATTTATTTTGTTATACAAGTAGAGTTCTCCCTTAGGCCCCTTTCACACTGGGGTGGGGAGCCGCGGTGACGGTAAAGCAGCGCTATATTTAGCGCTGCTTTACCGTCGTTTTAACCGCGGTATTCGGCCGATCGCGGTGCAGTTTTACCCCCCGCGAGCGGCCGAAAAAGGGTTAAACACACCCGCAGAGCGCCGCCGTAGCGGCGCTTTGCGGCGGTATTGCCGCGGTTTTACCGCGGTATCCCATTCAAATCAATGGGAAGGAGCGGTATAGGAGCGGTGAACACACCGCTCCTATACCGCTCCAAAGATGCTGCTAGCAGGACTTTTTTTGCCATCCTGCTAGCGCACCGGCTTTCACACTGGAGTTAAAGGGGCCGGATTTTTTCAGGCGGTGAACAGGCGCTATTTTTAGCGCTGTACCGCATGAAAAAAGGCCCCAGTGTGAAAGGGGCCTTAAAGTTTTCTTTGCTTCAGACGTGCTCTCATGAGAAAATTGAGATAACATTTACTATTTCCAAACATCCTGGAGTGACCTTGGCTGCCAGGCAGCCAATTGACACGTGATCTAACTTTATTGTTTAACCACTTCAATACCCGCGTATAGTAATATGACGCCCGCAGATGGGATCTCCCATCCTGGGCGGGCGTCATATGACGTCCTCCACTTCCCGGCCGTCTAGGGGGCGCGCGCACGGGACCCGGTGAGCAGGCTCCGCGAGTGCGATGTCCCCCAGGCACCCGCGATTGCCTGGGAACACAGCAGGACCGTGGATCTGTGTGTGTAAACACACAGATCCACGTTCTGTCAGAGGAGAGGGGACCGATGGTGTGTTCCCAGTACAGAGGAATACCGAACGGTCTCCTCCCCTTGTGAGTCCCCTCCCCCTACAGTTAGAATCACTCCCAGGGAACATAATTAACCCCTCCCTAGCCCCCTAGTGTTAACCCCTTCCCTGCCAGTCACATTTATACAGTAATCAGTGCAATTTTATAGCATCAAAAATGTTAATGGTCCCAAAAATGTGTCAAAAGTGTCCGATGTGTCCATCACAATGTCACAGTCACGAAAAAAAAACGCAGATCGCTGTCATTACTAGTAAAAAAAAAAAAATGCCATAAATATATCCCCTATTTTGTGGACGCTATAACTTTTTCGCAAACCAATCAATATACGCTTATTGCGATTTTTTTTTTTTTAATGTGATATTTATTATAGCAAAAAGTAAAAAATATTGTGTTTTTTCCAAAATTGTCGCTATACCGGAAATGACGATGCGTTCCACCTCTCCGGTTCCTGTGAGAGGTTTGGAGCGCAGAGTGGGCTCAGGTAACTTTCTTTCCCCCACTCACTATATGCCAGCAGGTGGGTGTCCTTTATATATTGGCCAGATGGTCATATAGGTTATAGATTTCATTTTAAATAGGGGATGCATTACTTTGTATAGTTTACTGTAGACTTGGCTTGAGTGCCTTCCCGGAAGTATTTGTCCATATGAAGGCTTGGAACATACGCCAGGCCTGAACTTCCGGTTAACTGATGTTGTGGGCGTTTCTTTGTTTTTGTCTTCTATTTTGAATTAGGTATAAATATTACAGCAATGTGGGGAGCCAAATGATGCCCCAGTTGAAGACCATTTGTGTCGAAATGCGTCGGACCTGCTCATTTGAGATTCCCACATTACCTTTTTACCGATTTTATGCTACCATATTCTTTTTGGACTTTTGTCACTTTTTTATGTCTCCTTTGCTGTGAGAATACTTTCCAATAAAATATTATTGGTTGATCTGCACCATATGGAGCTTTTTTCTCCTATCTTTTATATCTCATTTCATCACTTGTGACCCTGGATGAGTTGGAGATAATCATTGGCCGTGTGTCTACATCCCTACGGTGTGCCTTTCGGATCAGGATCTGCCTTTCCACATCCAACGGGAGAACCACGCGCATTTGACTCACTGCCGTATGGTATGTGTGTCCACCACTGCTGATAAGAGTACATTATTGTGTGCCTATAGTGCCCTGGGATTCAAGCAATACACCTCTGTGTATACAGTGTCTTTGAGATACCAGTGATACATTTCCATTTGCACCTGAGTTCTGAAAGAGAGATTCTTACATATCAGCTTTATCACTGCTCACTGAAAGAGAGACTCCTACGAATGAGCTTCATCGCTGTTCACTGAACTTTTTTGATAGCATGACAGCATATACATATGGGTAGGCTCCGCCCCTGCCCTATCTCAGGACCGGTTATACTATAAGATTAGGTCTCCTCCCTGCCTGCGGCATTGTCTTTTTTTCCTCACTGCTAACAGCCGGTTATGCTACTGCTGAGAGCAGGATTTTTATTTTCCCCTCACCTTGTCAGATGCTTCTGACCAAGCCGCACAGGTTCAAGCCTCTCATGTGTCGAAGCTCCCTGCTGTACAGACCTTCCCCCCTCAGGATCCAGGAAGAAAGGGGGTGAGGGCATCTGGTCTCTAGGATTGCTTCTTTATCATGATGCCATGGATGGACATTCATAGAACTTTCTGTTTGGACTTGAAGCATGCAGGTGGTAAGGCACCATATGGAGCACAAATCCATAATATATACTGCTGCAAGTATGTGGTTAAGCTTGCATTTCTGAAGAGTTGTGGTTGTGTCTGCAAATCTGCAAAACAAAGTTGCAGGCCAGAGGCAGTTACAAATGGGCAGAGACTGCGAAAGCCTACAGTCACTAATGGTTCCATACCAAGTCTAATCAAACAGCTGTGTTTATTTAAAGGCAACCTCTACCTCAGAGCTTGCTTCTGGGAAATTACTATGGCAAGTTGACATATCAGAAGCAAAAGGTGGATACTTTAACCCCGTCCAAGCTGACTGTGTGGAGCTCAGGTACTAAGCTGTTCAAACAGTCATGTAAAGGGTACCTCTGCCTCAAAATCAGCCAGCCAAACAGGCTTCATCAGATTATCCAAAGGTGCCATTCTTCCAACAGAAGAAACGATATCCTTTGCAGAGACCCTGAGACAGAAAATGGAGCCAGAGATAAAAAAGGTTCATACTACTGTTAAGTAGTGTTTTGTGACCTGCGATTGAGCTCACTTTGGTAGCCAGACTGTCAGGACCCCAGACAGGATGAAAGCAGAGCTCTGGTCAGTGATAAACTCTCTATGATGGCGGAGCATAGATTGAAAATGGAGTAGCCAATGATGCCGTTCAGCCACTGCGGATACAAGACTGTATGCTGTTTCTCCAGTAATCATTGTGGTCAGTGAACCCTTATGGCTCGTCCCACAAGTAAACACATGCCGCTTTAAGTCAGAGTGGTGACTGTTCAAGCTGGATCTGGTGATATCTAGAAGGAGGATTAATCCCTTAAAGAGGAAGTAAAGCCACTTTAAAAAAAAAAAACGGAACCTGAAAGGCAAAGGCATAATGAGCTAGTATGCATAGCATACTAGCTCATTATGAATAACTTACCTGAGAACGAAGCCCCCGGAGCGGTCCTCATTCATGACCTTCTCCGCCGCCATCAATACGGGAGTGACTTCCGGGTCTCGCCGCTCCAGCGCTGTGATTCGCTGGAGCGGCGATGGCGTCATTCCCGCGCATGCGCAGGAAAGCGGCATAGCGCCGTGAACTCGGCATGCGCAGTGCGCCTGCGCGCCACTGTCTAGGGCGCATGCGCCCTAGACAGCGATGCCTCATTTTTTTTAAATATCTCCTAAACCATGTAGGTTTAGGAGATATTTATTGGACCTACAGGTAAGCCTTAATCTAGGCTTACCTGTAGGCCAAAGTGCTTTGGAAGGGTTTACTTCCACTTTAATTGCCAATGACCAGAGGATAGCCAAAAGGCAAAGTAATGAAGAGTAAATGACAGGTTAAACCTGGGAGAACTATAGAAGAGAATAAAGAATCAATAATCATCTTTGCCTAAACCCAAGCCGCCCAGTAGGGTCAGCTGACAGAGTTATGTGTAAATTTGAGCTTAGGATCCATGGGTTCTGTGCATTGTGCAATGTGAGTTTGGGACCTTGGATTGTGGGCTCCTTGAGGGTAGGGACCGATGTGAGTGTGCGATGTATGTGTGGAACGCTGTGTAAATTGACGGCGCTATATGGGTACCTTAAATAAATAATAATAATAGATGAGCATCTTAATGAGACACAATGTGTAGGGATAGGGACAATTGTAGACACGCACCCACACTCACTCAGGTTGAACTGGTTGGACTGGAGTCTTTATTCAACCTTACTAACTATGTAACTATGTAAGGAAGCCAATGGGATTTTCATTCCTCTCTACCAATTCATTGCAGCCCCTCCATGATGCATTAGAGCACAAGGGTTGTGGCTACACTGTCATTAGTCAAAAGTAAAGACTTGAATAGCAAGCGAAAGGATGAGGATCCAAAATTGCATAGGCCATCGTTACAACTAATCTCTATTCTTTGAACGATGCTAATTCACTAATCTACTAATCTAATGCACTAATCTTTGAACGATACTCCTTGGAAATCATGGGGTATGATTTGTGGAGATCAAGCCTTACTGACGGCTAGCGTATGATTTCCAAGGAGCGACTTCAAAGTAGTACCTACAATACTTTTGAACCCACTGTGATCTAACTTGGGGCCATGGACATCAAGAATACACAGGCATTGATTCAAGTCGCAAATAAATCGCAGTAAATTTGCACGATTTTTGGGTCGCAATAGTGGAAACCTAGGCTAAGACTGTAGATGGTCTTTGGACCTAGAAAGTTGCATAATCCCATGGTTGCATAGTGGGTAAGGTTGAGGATAGACACAAGTCGATCAAGTCCAACCTATGTGTGTGATTATATGTCGGTATTACCTTGTATATCCTGTATGTTGTGGTCGTTCCCAAGTGTGTGTTTGGGTGGGTGTGTGTGTGTATACTGTATACACACTTTGAGATGCCCATGTTTCGGCAAGTACCTTCGCTTGGTCGTTAGAGTTCACTATGAGTTCATCTGGCAGACTGTGACCTTTCTACAAACTCCGGGCATTTCCTGGGATATTGGGTCCAGTAGGGGCTGACTTGGGGGAGCAAGGACTTCTGGTGAGCCTTGTTTGGGCAACAGACTGGCGCAATGACTTCCAGGTTCTGGGAAAAGAGTCCTAGTACAGACTCTGATCGAGTAGGGAGGAGCCATCATCTAGAGACTAACTATTCTCATTGCAAAAATGACCTACCGGGAAGCAGTTCTGAATCTCTGAAAAAATACAATAAAGTTACCCTCAGAGAGAGCAACATTATAAGTATCTCACTTGAACAAATAGCTGTTTCCCATTGGTCGCATCCCACGGTCGCAAGAGGGGTAAAGTAGCCTGTAGTAACCCATGTGGTCCAAAGGGCCCAAGGGAAGGTTGACAACCGTCTTAACTGGTTTTGTAGTAAGGAAAGACTTACTTCCTGCTCCAGGAACAGTGGCTCCACAGGAGCTAGCTAAGCTAACTAATCTTTCAGCGTATCAGCTATTAGGCATACCAATCATCACAAGTTGTTACTGGCCAGGTATTCATGCCGATGGAGGACAAGGTGTCCAAAAGTCAGAATTGCAGTGGTCGCAGACTAGAGTCTTTCGAAATGCAACAAAAAGAGCCAACTATGCTGCAAAGACTCAGCAAAATGGGGAAGGCCTATCTTCGCTGTCAAGAATGAATGCAGAACTAGTCAACTTCTGTCAGAGGTATCTCCCAGTCAGGTCTACCAGCCCCTTAGGTAGGGTTTCTAGAACTTACTGCCAGAATGCGTAAGGTACAAAAGCGGTTGGATGACAAGGGACAGTCTCCAAACCATCAAGCCGGTCAAGGGATCGGCAACAAGTAAGGCTATCAGGATATTGGTCTGACAATAACCTAGGTGGCTTCCCAGAGGTGGAAGCAGAGAAACTAATGACAGCCAGCTGGGTATGCAGATTAGCCAATATGTATATTGAACAAACCTAATAGTCTCCAGGATCCTTATCCAGATTCGCAGCCGCTCGGTGGCGATAACAATAATTGCCCTGTGGCTTGCTGGCCATGATATCCGCGGACACAGTCTTAGATCCGAGAACCTCCTATTCTCCTTCCTGAGATCCAACACCTCATACAGCGTGACCAACGGTATCTTCCAAATTCATACAAAGTTATATCTAGATGCTGGAGACCAAGAAGTGGAGGTCTCACCTTTTAGTCTTTGGAATCCCATGAAAGTCAGAATGCCTACTCCAGACCTCAAGTACATTAGATACGAGAAAACCTACAGAATTTAAATGATGGAATTCTCTGTTCCTTGCTGTAAGGACTGAATTGTATACAAGTAAGCCTAGAAACGGCATTAAAGGATACATGAAACTCAGTCGTGTCCTCACTCTCTGGGATCCAGTAACGGTTGCATATCTTGTCAACCAATTCCGAAAGACCTGGACAGATTATTATTTCCCATAGGGGGTCTTCCAAATAGTGTGAGACACATTGTCCCACTCTCCATTCAGAAGGATAAGACAACCTCAGCATGGCCAGTAACACGGAATAAGTATTCTGTATGGCAAATAGGTCTAGAAGGATCTCAGACATCCATGTGTCAAGCCATAAACTACCTTGTTGCTGAAATTATCAGGCAAAATGGCTCTAGTCTCTTCCAACACTATGCAAAGTTGGTCTTTGCAATCTGGGTTAAAGAAAAGGAAGTTGGGACTTTAAATGAAGTGGCTGGAGTGCGCAAATAAAAGTAAAAAGGTATTTATTTAGGTCATGGCAGTGTAGAGTAAGTATAGATAAAGACATTGTATACACAAACATGTACATTTATTTGGCACAGAGTATATACATAATAATAGCATAACTATATATAAAATCGCATCAATCCAGAATGCATACATGGGTAAATATAGAGTATATAGAGCAATAGAGTAGCCTGCAATGCCTCAGGTGGCATGCCCGGTGCCTATGTATGTAATTATATGATATAAGCAAAGTTGTGAAATCGTAATAAAAAGTCACTGTGGCATCCATTGTAGCTCGACGCGTTTCGTGGATGTGTCTCCACTCATCAGGAGCAGATGCGACAAATACCTGTAAAAGGTGCAAAAATAGTAAACCACACTCCATATAGAGGGGAATAAAACAGTAAAAAAGATTTAGTCAGATATATCTACCAACCCTGGCAAGCACAGCAGGCAATGACTGGCACATGGTGAGGCGGGGGCACATATCACCCCCAAGGAAGCTGAGGCGGCGTATATGACAGCATCGGTTGGAATGGAAAGTGCCACAATGTGGGAAGAAACTCCATATATTGGACAAATTAAGTGTTTGTAACGGCAAGCAAGGTATCTAAAGTAAGATAAAAATAATAAAGTATTTAGTATTTACTAAATACTTTATTATTTTATTATTTTTATCTTACTTTAGATACCTTGCTTGCCGTTACAAACACTTAATTTGTCCAATATATGGAGTTTCTTCCCACATTGTGGCACTTTCCATTCCAACTTTCCATTTACTTTTATTTGCGCACTCCAGCCACTTCATTTAAAGTCCCAACTTCCTTTTCTTTGTACCAATTCCCGGGATGGAGGCGCTTCCCCACGCCTCATTTAAAGTCCCAAATTGCTTCTCTTTTTTGCAATCTGGGTTAGAACATATCCAAACTAAAGTGTTTGAAGTACCACAAACATTGAAAATAGATTCAAGGTCGAAGAGAGACATAGAATTGGCCCTTTTTCAAGAAGCAAAACGATAGGCTCGTCAGGCCTAACGACATCAGAAGACAAGCACTGTCCAATCTCAGGGTTGCGGATCAAGTCAGTCAAAGGGCTTAGATGGCTAAGACAAATCTATCACATAAGGGCAGAGACCACTCTTCCAAACTGATTGCACATTCAAGGAGTCCCTCCAGAGTTAATATGACACGCTGGTGAACCTTGTGAACCCAGCAGCCTTAACTACAATACATTTCAGTCGTTAGTGGAGATAGATCTAATCCTCAACTTAAACACTTCAACAGTACCCACCCTTGTCGTCTGGAGAGTTGGTACAACCCATACGTCTATGCTGTCATGCTGTCTCAGGAATGAGGAAAATGTTATACTTATCTAACGGTAATTTTCCTTTCCTGATGCAAGCATATAGGTCCCTCCCGAAACTAAAAAAAAAAAAAGTGAGAAAAACAAAAGGCCTCGCAGTGATACAAAATTACGAGAATGCTGCAGGCAAGGAGGAGACCTAATCTTATAGTATAACCGGTCCTGAGATAGGGCAGGGGCGGAGCCTACCCATACGTATATGCTGTCCTGCTTGCATCAAGAAAGTAAAATTACCGTTAGGTAAGTATAACATTTTCCTCTTGCTTGCTTTATCTCTGCCTTCGGCAGAATGGCACGGACAGGCATAAGGGCGTACAGGTACGTCCCCTTTAAGATGCCGTCGTGCCATCGCGTGCGTGCCGGCGGCGGCACGCGTGCGCACCGGTCGGGACCCCGGTCCCGGGCTCACGGGACAGGTGAACGGAGAGGTGCGGAAGTAAACAGCATCTCCCCGCCTAGCAACTAGTGACACTGATCTCTGCTGTGATTGGAGCAGAGATCACTAAATCACAGCCACGCCCCCCCCACAGTTAGTAACACGCCCCTAGGAACACTTAACCCCTACACTGCCACCTAGTGGTTAACCCCTTCACTGCCAGTGTAATTTACACAGGAATCAGTGCATGTAAATAGCACTGATTGCTGTATAAATGACAATGGTCCCAAAAATGTGTCAAAAATGTCCGATGTGACAGCCATAATGTCACAATAAAAATCGCTGATCGCCGCCATTACTAGTAAAAAAAAAATTATTAATAAAAATGCTAAAAAACTGTCCCCTATTTTGTAAACGCTATAACTTCGTTGCAAACCAATCAATAATCGCAAATTGCGATTTTTTTTTACCAAAAATATGTAGAAGAATACGTATCGGCCTAAACTGAGGAAAAAAATGTTTTTTTATATATTTTTGGGGGATATTTATTATAGCAAAAAGTAAAAAAAGAATGTGTTTTTTTCAAAATTGTCGCTCTTTTTTTGTTTATAGCGCAAAAAATAAAAACCGCAGGGGCGATCAAATACCACCAAAAGGGGGGCGTGGTTAAGCTGGCGGCCTGATAAGACGTGCTAGAGTGGAGCTCCGCTCCTGAATGCCTGCATTATCCGATCTTCGGGTCATTTTGGTACCTATTTCCACCCACAAACCCCCTGAGGTGACGGGGTATGAAAAAAGGCTCGGGCACGAAAGGAGGATCGGCCCCTAAATCCTCTCCGAGGCCGCAAACACAGCCCGCCGCGCACACGTGGCGTCTCAGGCCAATATGGCGGATCCGGCGCCAGAGAAGGCTGAGGAGGACCGCTTCCAGGCACTAATGCAGGCGATCTCTGGATGCCAGTCAACACTGACGGCAAAGATTGACACTCTACAACTTGACGCTGGCCTGGTGAGAAGAGACCTCGAGAAAATCCGAGGACGGATGGGTGAGGCGGAATGGAGAGTAGGGGACGCTGAGGATGCCATCCGTGACCAGAGGGCCGCCACCCACATCCTACAGGTTAAGGTAAAGGCCCTGGAGTCGAGGGCAGAGGACAGTGAGAACCGGAGCCGTAGGAACAACTTGAGGGCGGTGGGCCTCCCGGAGGGGGCCGAGGGCCAGGACCCCACGGCCTTCATGGAGCAGCTGCTCCGCACACTCCTGCCGCAGGCTCAGTTCTCACCCCATTTTGCAATCGAGAGGGCCCATAGGATGCCGCCGGTGCGAGGTCCCCCGGGCACCCCCCCACGCACATTCATTTTTCGGCTTCTAAATTTCCGGGATCGGGATTTATCGCTGCGTGAGGCCCGCAAAATGGAGGAGCTGAGATTTGAAAATGCCAAGATCATGCTCTTTCCGGACTACTCCGTAGATACACAGAGGCTCCGGTGCACGTTTGACCCGGTTAAAGCACAGCTCCGCACGAAAGGCATCAAGTACAGCTTGCTGTTCCCGGCAAAGCTTCGTGTAGTGGATGGGGAATCCACCTGCTACTTTACCTCACCGGAGGACGCCTCTCAGTGGTTGGAGGGCCTGCCCAGGGCCAGATAACAGTATGTACCAAAATAATTACTTCTATCTTACCCTTTCTTATGCCGGGCTCCCTCTCTGATACCTCTCCCCCCTGAGTTATACCCGTCCATGTAACGCAACTCTGTCTACCAGCATGTTTGCTGGCTGTTCCCCTGACTTGGCTTATAATCTGCCCAGCTCTGTGTTTGCATACCCAGTGGAAGGAACATCTGCCTGGGACCCACCTGGGGACTCATACTGATGTATGCTGTTGGCAGAGCTGCAACCATGCTGGGACCGGATATTGCCCTAAGACTATGCTGTGAGAGAACACTACAGGGCTGGGCAGGCCACGGCAGTGATTCTTTCATGGGGGAGAGGGGGGAGGGGAAGAGGAGAGGATTGTTGGATAAGCCCTTCGGAAACGTTCCATGAATGCCAGTTTGAAGAATGTGCCCCTGGATGACTCCAGGAGAATGTTTTCCCCTGTTTTTCATTTTGAACACCTTTTGTTTTTTTCCCCATTCTATTCTATCAATAGCGGCATTGCTCTTTTGACGAGACATCTTCTCACGTGTTATTAAGCTGGACCCGAATGCTGCTTTAATACATTTGCTTTTGTGCTGCAGGCAGAGGGGCGGAAGCCTCCAGAACCGCTGGAACTGTTAGTCCACCCGCACACAGGAAGGCTGGTAGCTTTTCTGTTCGCCCCCATAGGAGACTTTCCTACAGTTTAATGGGTTTGGTTTTGGGATCAAACACTCCGAGTTTGCTGACGGAGGTGTGGGGTGGGGGTGCGGGGGTGGGGTTTAAGTTTTGTTTGGTTTTTATTTTTATTTCTGCTAATGGAATTATACGGTACTGTTTTCCTCAACACATGACTACACTGTGCAGTGGAGTGTGGTGGCTGTCTCTCCTGGCCCTCAGAATAGCTGGGGACTGGGAGACGCACGGGCGACCTCTGCCCAGGTTCTACTGTACCAATATGCGTCCTCCTCCGGGTCGACTCTATAGTTTCGCCCCTGCAGTTGATTTCTTGGTTGCACTACTATGGCCCCCTTAAAAGTTCTTTCCTGGAATGTCCGGGGGTTGAATGACAAAATTAAAAGATCTCTGGTAATGTCATACCTGAAAAAGTATACTCCGCAGGTGTGTATATTACAGGAGACACACCTGGTGGGAAGTAGGATTCTCAGCCTTAAAAAACCATGGGTGGGTCACTACTTTCATTCCACCTACTCTGGATACGCCAGGGGAGTCAGTATACTAATACACAAGGCCCTCACGTTTCATCTGCTAGATGTTAGAGTCGACCCGGAGGGAAGGTTTGTGCTACTTCATGCTTTGATTGACCATGTTGAAATGCTGATTCTAGGAGTGTATATTCCCCCTCCGGCTAATATGTCACTCCTAAGGTACCTCACGCCCATTCTTGCTACATACCCTACGGATAATATCCTCCTGGTTGGAGATTTTAACATGGCTCCCAACCCATCACTGGATAGATTGACACCAGGGACGGGTACGGACTCACCCCTAGATAAGTGGGCAAAGATATATGGGCTGACTGATGTATGGAGATGGAGGTTCCCAACAAATAAGGCCCTTATGTGCCAATCGGCCTCATATCGGTCAATGTCTAGGATAGACTTAATTTATGTTAGTGGGGGATTGCTCTCCCGAGTACGTGAGGTCTCTATACTACCAAGGGGAATCTCGGATCATGCCCCCATGTATGTTACCCTTCAAACACAAACACCTCGGTCAGACAAAATCTGGCGATTGTCCAGATATTGGATTTCGGAGGAACATGTTGAGGCGGAAATTGACCAGTGTATTACTGACTATTGGCTGGCCAATGCACAATCTGCTACGCCCCATGGGAGGTAGGATGCATTCAAGGTCTATGTCCGTGGCTGCTACCAAACAGCTATCTCACACGCCAGGTATAACGCAAAACTGACCATCGAAGAGGCAGAGGCAAAGGCCCAGGGGTTAGAGTCCCAGTATGTCATGACCCAAAATCCCATCACTCTGCTGGATATGCGATCTGCATATCGAGAACTAACAATGTTAAGGGTGGCTGGAGCCAAAAAATGCCAGCTATCACAGACACAACGTATATTTGAGCAGGGGGGAAAAACGGGGCACATGCTGGCCTGGCTGGCAAAAGAGCAACAACCCTCCACGTCTATTGCCCGCATTAGACAGGAAAATGGAACAGTGGTAACAGACCCACTGGCCATTAATGCCTGCTTTGCTGCATACTACGCCTCTTTATATGCCTCTAGGGTGGACTACTCTGGAGGGGAGCTCGTCTCCTTCCTGGAGTGGATCACCTTCCCCATGTTGAGCCCCGAGACCAGGGAGGATTTGGATAAAGTCATAACTATTGAGGAAGTTAAAATGGCGCTGGGCGAATTACAAGCGGGAAAGACCCCAGGGGCGGATGGACTCCCTCCCGAGTTTTATAGACAATACGGGGAGCAGCTCACAACTAGGTTACATAAAATGGTGCTGGGGTCCCTGGAAGCCGATACCCTCCCGGAGTCAATGGCGGAAGCTATAATAGTGGTCCTTCCCAAACCGGGTAAGGACCTGGAACTTTGCTCATCGTACCGACCGATTTCCCTCCTTAACGCGGATGCTAAAATCTTAACTAAAATACTGGCAAAAAGGCTCAATGAGGTTATACTGACGCTGATTCACGAAGACCAGTCGGGGTTCATGCCCGGCAAGGGCACAGACATAAACCTTCGTAGGCTGTACACGGTTATGGGGGCCACGGGACACCTCGCCGAATTCGACGCAGTGGCCTCCCTGGATGCGGAGAAAGCATTCGACTCGTGGAGTGGGAATATATATGGGAGGTCCTGCGTCGGTTCGGTTTTGGTCCAAAATACATTGCTTGGGTGCAGGCCCTCTATAGGGCGCCGTGTGCTAGGGTTCGCACGGGTGCGATACTTTCGCCAACGTTTCGGTTACACAGGGGCACGAGGCAGGGGTGCCCATTGTCCCCTGCCTTGTTTTCCTTGGCTATTGAGCCCATGGCCATTATGGTGCGGTCTTCTCCCCTGGTGAAGGGCATACCAATTGGCTCCTCACAGGAAAAGATATCCCTGTACGCGGACGATACTCTGCTATACTTAAGAAATAACTCTGGTTCCCTGGAAGTGGCCCTCGCAATTATAAATGAATTTGGCAAATACTCTGGCGTCCGCGTTAATTGGACCAAGTCGGTCATTTTTGCACTGCATCCGGGGGAGGCCTCCCTGTCCTACAACACACCCCTGAAAAAAGTTTCACAGTTTAAGTACCTAGGGATAGAGATACATAGGGACAGAACACAATTTATCCCCCTTAACCTGACACCAGCTATGTCCTCCCTAGTGCAGAAGTGCACGGCATGGAAGACGCTACCCCTGACTCCAGTAGGGAGAGTAAATCTGATCAAGATGTCTCTCTTGCCCAAATTTTTATACATATTTAGGCAAACGCCGGTACATATACCAAATACGTTCTTAAGAAGCTTGACTCGGTGCTCACGACCTTTATATGGCAGGGCAGCATTCCCAGAATAGCCAAAACTACCCTTCAAATGCCACTTTCGCTGGGGGGTCTGGCCCTCTCATGTTTCCAAAAATACTACTGGGCGGCAGTATTGGTGACGCTTCGGTGGTGGTTGTCAGAAGAACCGGCGAATCCCGCCTCGACTTTGGAGGCGGCGCTGCTTGGTTCCTACTCGGAATTAAGAAACTTAATCCACCGGGGGCCTGGGTCTAATCCTGATATAACTTACTCCATGAAGACTACCCTTAAGGTTTGGGGGATTGTCAGGGACAAGATCCTGAAGTTTGTGGGCTGGTCTCCCCATACCCCGCTATGGGGAAATCCCAGGCTGCCCCACTTTCAATCCATACCGGACCCGGTACTGTGGGCGAGGCACGACATAACGACACTGGCGGACATTTCTCGCACGATGGGCTTGATCTCGTTTGACGCACTGAAACATAACAAAGGGCTCCCAAACAGTATGTTTTTCTGTTACTTGCAGATCCGCCATGCCTACAGCTCCCAGTTTCCAGCGCCGCCAGTGCTGGGAACATCGGGAATTGAGAATATATTAAGGGAGGAGGGAGGGACGAAGGTCCTTTCCAAAGTGTACTCGGCCCTGGCTGGCCTGGACACCTCTAAGGTATCCCAGTTGTTCTCGGTCTGGCAGGGAGATATACCCTCGCTGGCTGACGATGACTGGGAGGAAGGCATCCAACAATACCTCCCCTTGATGGTCTCTGCACGGGATAGGTTCATCCAATTGAAATTTATACACAGGGCATACTTTTCACCACAGTGACTGGCTAGAATATACCCTGCACATAGCCCACTGTGTGCTAAGTGTGGAACAGAGGACGGCTCCTTCTTCCATGTGGTGTGGTCGTGTAGCCTAATTCAGTCATTCTGGAGAGGAGTGGTTGACAAAATAAATCTGGTCAGTAAGCTTAGAATACCCTGCGACCCAATTCCACTGCTTCTGGGAGTGGTGGATACGCTGGAGGGACAGCAGGCCAAGAAGCTGTTTGTGTTTTATGCTGCATTTTATGCAAGAAAAGCGATATTGCTACACTGGAAGGGAGCTGCCCCCCCAACAACACAATTTTGGAGGACCCTTATCAACAAGACTCTCCCCCTGTATAAACTAACATATATGGGCCGTAATTGCCCTAACAAGTTTAATAAAATCTGGAACCCCTGGGTGCAGGAGGAGAGGCTGACCTTGGACTAGGAAGGGGGTGAGATAAGGACCCTATTAGAGGTGAATGGGAGGTATATGAATGAGCCAAAGGAGATGAGGAACGAATGGTGGGGAGGATGCGGCTGGGTGTGGAGAGCAGTATGACCCCCCTCCTCCCTGATCGGTGGATCGGGGGGGGGGAGAGGCCGGAGACATGCGGGCACAGTGGAGGCGGAGGGGTACCCCGGACGAGGTAATAGGGTATGACATGCTGGGAATGGTTGATGGGAGGGCTGGAGTGTGGCAGTTCACCACACTCACCTAGACTACATAAGGAATTGGGAAGATTGTACTATGGCTAATGTTAATACAGGTTTGTTTCCCCCCCCTCTCCCCCGTTCCCCCTCTCCCCCCTGAAACAGAATCTGTATCCCATTTCCCTTCCCTGTTAGAACACTATGTACACCTGATAGCCTGTGTTCAACACCAATGAATGTATATACACCCTGCACATGTAGAACATTATGTCGCGCTTGTAGAATGATACACTGTACCGTTGTATTTCTCTGTATTTTTTCCTCATTTTGAAAATAAAAACAGTTTTTGTTAAAAAAAAATACCACCAAAAGAAAGCTCTATTTGTGGTAAAAAAGGACATCATTTTTGTTTGGGAGCCATGTCGCACGACCGCGCAATTGTTCTTTGGGTGATATGTTGGGTTTGTGCCAAACATAGCGTTTTCTTTGATGGCCAAAAAGTAAAATTTTAGTCTCATCAGGCCAGAGCACCTTCCTCCATACATTTTGGGAGTCCACTTTAATAAGGGGGCCCCCAGATTCCGGCCCCCCACCCTATGTGAATAAGTATTAAGTACCATGTACCCCTACCCATTCTTCTTCTTGTTCTTCTTGTTCTTCTTGACCTTGGACTAGGAAGGGGGTGAGATAAGGACCCTATTAGAGGTGAATGGGAGGTATATGAATGAGCCAAAGGAGATGAGGGACGAATGGTGGGGAGGATGCGGCTGGGTGTGGAGAGCAGTATGACCCCCCTCCTCCCTGATCGGTGGATCGGGGGGGGGGGGGGGAGAGGCCGGAGACATGCGGGCACAGTGGAGGCGGAGGGGTACCCCGGACGAGGTAATAGGGTATGACATGCTGGGAATGGTTGATGGGAGGGCTGGAGTGTGGCAGTTCACCACACTCACCTAGACTACATAAGGAATTGGGAAGATTGTACTATGGCTAATGTTAATACAGGTTTGTTTCCCCCCCCTCTCCCCCGTTCCCCCTCTCCCCCCTGAAACAGAATCTGTATCCCATTTCCCTTCCCTGTTAGAACACTATGTACACCTGATAGCCTGTGTTCAACACCAATGAATGTATATACACCCTGCACATGTAGAACATTATGTCGCGCTTGTAGAATGATACACTGTACCGTTGTATTTCTCTGTATTTTTTCCTCATTTTGAAAATAAAAACAGTTTTTGTTAAAAAAAAATACCACCAAAAGAAAGCTCTATTTGTGGTAAAAAAGGACATGACTCGTGTAGCCTAGTAAAGACCACCCCTTCTGTTGTGACCCCTTTATTCCAAAACCCCCTTTTTGCTACCCCTCTTAAATAATGGGCCACACCGTACTTCTTGTGGAGTAAATGGCCACAACAGCCTTTATTAAACTTAACTCCAAATATAAATAACCATATAAAACCGTATAAATAACCATATAAAATTAACCATAAATAACCATAAACATTTTATTGTAAACATAAATAACCATCGGTTATACCCTCTTATGTTGGTCAGTGACGGGGCTAACACTTGTAACACAACCATTTTAATTAACCAATATATATATATGACTATATATATATCTACCACCAGGGGGCACTGCAGGATTTAACCGAACCAAGTAGGCCTCCATTTTAACCGCCCGGAGACAAAACCCTATCCCGCAGTGCACACAGAGTAATCATCGAACTTCGATGTACTACACCGGAGGGGCCATCTCATGACGAGCCCCCCACACACTCACCAACTACATCACTGCCACCGTCACTGACCAACCTAAACACCGCCAACCCACTTTCTTCCAGACATCCATCTTGATTTCCTGAAATGATAACAAAAGCATTAAAACCTTCACAACAAAACTTAACTATTGGGAGGGTGGGTGGGAAAAACTGCCTCCTCCTGTGATTTCCATACAACGAGTGTTCCCGCTCGGCCACGCCCCCTTTTTATAATGCCGCTCCCCCTGCCTCCTATTTGCTGCCCCCTGCTAACCCCTCCCTGCTACATTCCTTTTTGGTGTGTCACTAGACACACAGTCATGTCCGGCCCTCCCTATCCTCATTGCACTCGTTCTGTCCGGCCCTCTCTTGACTCGTGTAGCCTAGTAAAGACCACCCCTTCTGTTGTGACCCCTTTATTCCAAAACCCCCTTTTTGCTACCCCTCTTAAATAATGGGCCACACCGTACTTCTTGTGGAGTAAATGGCCACAACAGCCTTTATTAAACTTAACTCCAAATATAAATAACCATATAAAACCGTATAAATAACCATATAAAATTAACCATAAATAACCATAAACATTTTATTGTAAACATAAATAACCATCGGTTATACCCTCTTATGTTGGTCAGTGACGGAGCTAACACTTGTAACACAACCATTTTAATTAACCAATATATATATATATATGACTATATATATATCTACCACCAGGGGGCACTGCAGGATTTAACCGAACCAAGTAGGCCTCCATTTTAACCGCCCGGAGACAAAACCCTATCCCGCAGTGCACACAGAGTAATCATCGAACTTCGATGTACTACACCGGAGGGGCCATCTCATGACGAGCCCCCCACACACTCACCAACTACATCACTGCCACCGTCACTGACCAACCTAAACACCGCCACAGACTGAAAGGGTGACCCCTTACCCTTGAAGGCACCTCCACACCCGCAGGGCCGTATGTATCCCCTCCTGTAGACCCAACGACCACAGGTCGATCCCGACATCCGTCAAGTGAACCCCATCCCTCCTCAAATAGAGGCCCACATTTTTCTCAAGTTCCCTGTGGCGAACCACTAAACCCCCTTGCCATGCCAGGAACCTCCCCACTACCTTATTTACACGGATCCTCGCCTTGTTAAGGCGATATACTGATCTAGCCCTCCTCCAGGATGTTCTAGCGACCATATCTGACCATACCAACAGCGTGTCTGGATATGTCTCGTGCAGGTAGGTCAGATCCCTCTTTATGTCAGCAATAAGATCCCTTACTGTCCGCATTCCCAAATCGTTCCCGCCCGCATGTATGACCAGGACCGCCGGTGGCCTGTCCAACCATGCGAAACGTTCCATTTCGGGCACCACCCTCTCCCACAACATTCCCGGCCTGCCCAGCCAACGTATGGTGGCCTCTCTCCTAGGCACCCCCAACTGCCTCCCACCTGGTCTGGCATCCCCTCTCCGTGCTCCCCAACACACATATGAGTGCCCCAGGATCCAGACGAGGCGCGGAAGCCCTCCATCTGAAATGACAAACATAGTGTAATTGACCAGCACTATAACTTAACTACTAAGGCCACCATACTAACCATTACAAACTATAACAACACAGTAAAACTCGCCCTTTATTTATTTTTTATTTTTTTATATCTATCCCCATTATTCCTGAATCAACAGTGGTCTAACGTAAGTCCGAAATCGCTTCGATTCCCACCTCCCCATTTTTTGCACATCCACCTCATCCAACCCACACCTGGCGGCTTCGGTGGCCGCCCCAATGCGGAAGGAGTGTGAGGCGTAGGCAGAACCTTCTAAACCCATACTATTTAAGCATTTCCGCAGAACCGCCCCAAATTGGAATCGCGACAAGTATGATCCATCACTGTGCACCAACAATGGGCCCCCAACCTCTGGTCTCACCCCCATGAACTCCCCTACTGCTTTTACTGGGCATACCGCGCAACCTTGTAACCTATGCAACGAAATCAGAACCCCCACACCTTTTTGATCAGTCTTGGACTTTTTTAAATTCACCAGCACCCTGTCACCCAAAACTTCCACGTCCCCCAACATTAAACCTCCCCCTTCCTTTTTTGATGGGCTAACCAACTCACCAATCCGAAATGCCCCGAAAAACGCCAAGGAAAAAGCCGCTGTAAATAATAGCCCCTCGTACCCATCTTTGCACACCCCACTCAACTGCTCCCTTAATGCCAACACATTGGCAAAAGTAATCGGCCGCCTCTCATCCCTTGTCCTGTTTGCTTTGCGATACCCTTTTACTGCCTGTTTCACCCAAAATTCTTTTGTCCAATCCACAATGCCTTGTAACTTGAACAAAAAGGCCAACCCTGCTAACCGTTTTTCAATGGCGGACACTGACCTGCCTTCCTCCATATTTCTGGACACGTAATACAGCACTAACAGCCTAAATTGTGACACATCCTGCCCCACTCCCGATTCCAGCAGCAACTCACCCCACTCCTTCCAGACCTTCTGGTATGCCAACCAAGACGACATACTCACCGACTTCTGGATCCATCCCGCTGCTACCCTAGTGCCAAATCCCAGATCCAGGCCGGGCAAGGAACGCCCTCCTGCTGAGCCTCCGGTGCCAGAGTCCTGAATCTGTCCCACTGGAACCGAGACAAAGAATCAGCCAGCGTGTTCTCTACCCCCGGGATGTGTACCGCATAAAGAAAAATATTCAATTGCATGCAGCGTAACACTAGCTGTCGCATCAGCCGGATGACAGGTTGTGAAGACGCCGACATACTATTGATTATTTGCACTACCCCCATATTATCACAGTTCAATCTAAGCTTTAAATTTTTACAGGCCTTGCCCCACAGCTCCAATGCTACCACCACCGGAAACAACTCCAATAGTGCTAAATTCTTTGTAAACCCCGCCTCCACCCAGGATCGTGGCCATGGTTCCGCACTCCAACACCCTTGGAAGTACGCTCCGTAACCTGTGGATCCCGCGGCGTCAGTTACTAGCTCAACATCGAAATTGCTAACTGGACCTGACATCCAAACCGACCTCCCATTAAACTCCTGCAAAAACCGATGCCACACCTCCAGATCATCCCTGTGCTCCCTCCGAAGCCTAATATAATGTGTGGGAGCTTTCACCCCCGCCGTGGCCGATGACAATCGTCTACAAAAAATTCTCCCCATAGGAATGATTCTGCATGCAAAATTCAACTTTCCCAACAGGGATTGTAACGTGCGCAACTGCACTTTTTTGCACCCATGAATCTCCCTAATTTCCTTTTGTAAGTCCCTCAACTTCTCTTCTGGTAACCTGCATTCCATAGCCATGGAATCGATCACTATCCCCAAAAAACTCAATTCTGTGCGCGGGCCCTCCGTCTTGTCAGGTGCTAACGGCACCCGAAAACTCTCCGCAATGTGCTGCAACGTGGACAACAGTATCGCACACACATTGGAAGCTGGAGGGCCCACGCAGAGGAAGTCATCCAAGTAATGGATGACGGAATCAATGCCTGTCACATCCCTAACTACCCATTCTAAAAACGAACTGAACGCCTCAAACATGGCGCACGATATGGAACACCCCATGGGCAAACAACGATCGACATAAAATTGGTCTTGCCAACAGCAACCCAGCAAATGAAAACTGTCTGGGTGCACTGGCAGCAGTCGAAATGCGGATTCCACATCAGACTTTGCCATCAGTGCCCCTCGGCCATATCGCCGTACCCATCGCACCGCAGCATCGAATGACGTGTACGATACCGTGCATGCCTCCGGGTCAATAAAATCATTTACCGATCCCCCTTTTGGGAAAGATAAATGATGTATTAAACGAAACTTGTTGGGTTCCTTTATGGGAACCACCCCAAGTGGTGACACTACTAAGTCCGTCAACGGCTTAGCCACGAACGGCCCCGCCATCCTACCCAACGCAACCTCCTTGGCTAATTTCTCCGACACAACCTCTGGGTGCAACAATGCTGACCTCAGATTCTTTGCCACCGGAGGAATTTCCGTCAATGTGCACGGGATCCTGAAACCTTCCCTGAACCCCGCACTGAGCAAACCCGCCGCCGCCCTGTCAGGATACCTATTTAGGAAAGGCTGCATTCTTACCCACATCACCGGCGTCGTCCCTCTTGTTGCCAGGCTCTCCGGCGCGCTTTCCTTTTTTGAAGCATCGCGCCAACGAGTGTCCCCCTCCCCCGCAACCTGAACACTCGTGCTTAAACTTGCACGTGTTTCCAAATTTGCAGGCTCCCTCGTTGAACTGCCAACATATACCAAATTTCTTTCCGGCTGAGGATCCCGAGGAGTGGCTACCCCCAGCCCCCCGAGAAATGTCTGTGCCGGCGTCTTTGCCGAAGCCATCAATCTCATCCATAAGCTAATGTCCTTATGGTCCCATCGCAATGCTGGGCGAACCGCCCTGCGCTGCCTAAACTGCTCGTCATATCGCAGCCAAGCCGTCCCTCCATAGACCCTATGCTGCACCTGACCCCCCGATGGAGACTCACTCCCAGCCCGCGGTTGGTCATGGCTTGCCACCAGCGGAGCCGGAGGCCCTAATTCCCTCCCCCCCCTGGTACAATTCCCAACAAATTCTGTAAAGCAGTTGTAAAAGAGTTATTACTACTGGACTTACCGGGCCGTCTTGGCACCTCCACCGGGATTACCGGCCTGACATCAACCGACACTTGTGGGCGGCTGGGCACCTCATCTTCTTCGGACAGCTCGCCTTCGGACCTGCTGAACTCCTCCTGCTGAGAGAAAGACGCTGTTCCCCTCGGGGAGGGACTCCTGGACAACTCCCGGCTCCTTCCGATCACCACCCCCGATGTTGCTGCCCCCCCCCACCCCACCTCCCTGGCTCCCCACGGACAGGCCGGACCCGGCACTGCTCCTGCCCACTGGCCTTCTTGCTTCACTTCCTGGTGGCGTCCGCCTACCCTCTGCTGTGTTGGCCCTTCCGGCGGCCCGTCGCGCTGTACTAGCAGACATATGCACCCTACTGTCCTCCCCCCTCGGCTCGTGCAGAGCTGCTGAGGGGTCCGATGCCGCACTCCTCCGGGGTGTATTACCCCCCATCCTGGCTGTTCCTCCAGACTGAGCTGACCGCCCCCCCCCTCAACTCGTGCAGAGCTGCTGGGGAGGACGCCGCTGTGGCAAGGGCCGATGTGCTTCCTGACTGCCCCCTCTTCCCGTCTCCCGTCCGCTGTGACCTCCTCTCCGCTGGTTGTCCCCCCGGTCTGTGCAGATCTGCGGGGGCTGGTGGGTCCTGTGAGGGCCCCCTTCTAGCTGCTGGGGATGGAACTCTGAGTAGGCCCGAAGCCCCGCCCCCCGCATGGCGCCCGCGGCGTGCGTTCCGCCTAGGCCCCATCAGGGTCTCTGTCTGGGCCCTCTTGGCAGGTGGTGTGGATAAATCCCCCCTAGGGCTCCTGGCTGGTCTGGATGGGCCTGCAACCCCCCCTGGAGAGTACCTCACAGGTGCCCTGGGCACCCGGCCGCTTGATCGGTCACCACCATCCGCCGAACGTCCCTCCGGTCTTCTGCTCTGTCCTCCATCCCTGGATGCTGCTCCAGCAAGTATAGCTGCCACCTGTGCCTGCAGCCATTCGGTCCCATTCGTCTCCGCCGCGGCCCTCAGTCGCTCCACGAGGTCGCTGTCGGCCATTTTAGCTGGATGTAGAGGAGCAGTGAGAAAAACTGCCTCCTCCTGTGATTTCCATACAACGAGTGTTCCCGCTCGGCCACGCCCCCTTTTTATAATGCCGCTCCCCCTGCCTCCTATTTGCTGCCCCCTGCTAACCCCTCCCTGCTACATTCCTTTTTGGTGTGTCACTAGACACACAGTCATGTCCGGCCCTCCCTATCCTCATTGCACTTGTTCTGTCCGGCCCTCTCTTCATTTTTGTTTGGGAGCCATGTCGCACGACCGCGCAATTGTTCTTTGGGTGATATGTTGGGTTTGTGCCAAACATAGCGTTTTCTTTGATGGCCAAAAAGTAAAATTTTAGTCTCATCAGGCCAGAGCACCTTCCTCCATACATTTTGGGAGTCCACTTTAATAAGGGGGCCCCCAGATTCCGGCCCCCCACCCTATGTGAATAAGTATTAAGTACCATGTACCCCTACCCATTCTTCTTCTTGTTCTTCTTGTTCTTCTTGTTCTTCTTCTTTTTGTTATTGTTATTGTTATTCTTCTTCTTGTTATTGTTGTTCTTCTTCCTCTTGTTGTTGTTGTTCTTCTTCTTCTTCTTCCTCTTCCGGGCTGCGTGCTGGGATAAGGGTCTGATATAGATTTGGGGAGGACCCCCACGCCGTTTTTCCGACGTAGGGATTCCCCTTTAAATCCATACCAGGCGACGGAGCTAGCAAGGTGTCAATCTCGCCAATCGAGGTGGCGACATTGGCTTAATTCGCTAGTCCCGTCTACCTGGAGTCACGTTCTAAATGAACGGACTTTACTCCGTGTGTGGGCAAGTCCGTTCATTTCAAAAGTCCGGCGGATCTCCACCAAAACTCCGGCGGATTGTCCGCCAGATCTAGTCCGCCGGAAAAGTCCAGGCGTATGTGGGCAAGTCCGCACGTTCGGAAAGTCTGGCGGACCTCCGCTGTAGAGTCCGGCGGATTGTCTGCTGGATTAAGTCCGCCGGATAGTCCGGCCAAATAGTCTGATCATGTGTACGCAGCATTACTTGTTTGGAGAGTTCCTTGGTCTTAATGGCAGTGTTTGGTTAGTGGTGCCTCTTGCTTGGGTGTTTCAGCCTCTGTGGTGTGTGTGGTCTTGGGTGTGTGTGTGTGTATATATGTAATGACAGATCATGTGACATTTATAATGCACACAGGTGGACATCATTTCATTATGTGACTTCTGAAGGTAGTTGGTTGCACCAGAGCTTTTTATGGGCTTGATAACAAAGGGGGTGAATACATACTCATTAGGGATGGGCCCGGTGTTCGATTCGAACCCACGTTCGAATCGAATACCGGGCGTTCGCCCGCTCGGCGAGCCCAGAACTATTTGGGCCGTTCGCATCACATTCGTGTGATGCGAGCGGCCCGCAATGCATTGCGCCAGGCGCAGTGCATTGCTGGCTGATGATTGGCCAAGCATGCACTGTGACCATGCTTGGCCAATCACAGCGCCGGCAGCGAGGAGAGCAATAATTGGCTACAGGCAGGACGCCTGTAGCCAATTAAAGCTCAGAGACTTTAGTACACGCCCCACTGTATAAAAGGCCGCCGCGCCGTCGGCCTAGTGCACATGTGTTCCGGCTTTGATTGAGTGAATAGGCAGACTGCTGATTCAATGCTAAACCATTGCTGATTCATTGTGAATACTGATCATTTCTGCTGATTGCACTGCTGCTGACTGAGTGGTGACATTATCTGCTGCTGAGTCTAAGTCCTTTCATTCTGGGGATTAGTCTGGTGTGTGCGTGCTGTTAGTACAGCATTGCAGTAGCACCCATTGCAGTGCTGTTAGTACAGCATTGCACCCTAACCTTCTGTCCCATTGTGATCTAAGGCAGGCAGGCAGGGATTTATAGGAGCTAGTGTGTGTGTGTCAGCACACATAGGAGCTAGTGTGTGTGTGTCAGCACACATAGGAGCTAGTGTGTGTGTGTCAGCACACATAGGAGCTAGTGTGTGTGTGTCAGCACACATAGGCGCTAGTGAGTGTGTGTCAGCACACATAGGAGCTAGTGTGTGTGTGTCAGCACACATAGGAGCTAGTGTGTGTGTGTGTGTGTGTGTCAGCACACATAGGAGCTAGTGTGTGTGTGTGTGTGTCAGCACACATAGGAGCTAGTGTGTGTGTGTCAGCACACATAGGAGCTAGTGTGTGTGTGTCAGCACACATAGGAGCTAGTGTGTGTGTGTCAGCACACATAGGAGCTAGTGTGTGTGTGTGTGTGTGTGTCAGCACACATAGGAGCTAGTGTGTGTGTGTCAGCACACATAGGAGCTAGTGTGTGTGTGTCAGCACACACAGGAGCTAGTGTGTGTGTGTCAGCACACATAGGAGCTAGTGTGTGTGTGTGTGTCAGCACACATAGGAGCTAGTGTGTGTGTGTGTCAGCACACATAGGAGCTAGTGCGTGTGTGTGTCAGCACACATAGGAGCTAGTGTGTGTGTGTGTGTGTGTGTGTGTGTCAGCACACATATGAGCTAGTGTGTGTGTGTGTGTGTCAGCACACATAGGAGCTAGTGTGTGTGTCAGCACACATAGGAGCTAGTGTGTGTGTGTGTCAGCACACATAGGAGCTAGTGTGTGTGTGTGTATGTGTCAGCACACATAGGAGTTAGTGTGTGTGTGTCAGCACACATAGGAGCTAGTGTGTGTGTGTCAGCACACATAGGAGCTAGTGTGTGTGTGTCAGCACACATAGGAGCTAGTGTGTGTGTCTCAGCACACATATGAGCTGGTGTGTGTGTGTGTGTGTGTCAGCACACATAGGAGCTAGTGTGTGTGTCTCAGCACACATAGGAGCTAGTGTGTGTGTCAGCACACTTAGGAGCTAGTGTGTGTGTCAGCACACATAGGAGCTAGTGTGTGTGTGTGTGTGTGTGTCAGCACACATAGGAGCTAGTGTGTGTGTGTGTGTGTGTGTGTGTCAGCACACATAGGAGCTAGTGTGAGTGTGTGTGTCAGCACACATAGGAGCTAGTGTGTGTCAGCACACATAGGAGCTAGTGTGTGTGTCAGCACACATAGGAGCTAGTGTGTGTGTGTGTGTCAGCACACATATGAGCTAGTGTGTGTGTCTCAGCACACATAGGAGCTAGTGTGTGTCTCAGCACACATAGGAGCTAGTGTGTGTGTCAGCACACATAGGAGCTAGTGTGTGTGTGTGTGTGTGTCAGCACACATAGGAGTTAGTGTGTGTGTGTGTGTGTCAGCACACATAGGAGCTAGTGTGTGTGTGTGTCAGCACACATAGGAGCTAGTGCGTGTGTGTGTCAGCACACATAGGAGCTAGTGTGTGTGTGTGTGTGTGTGTGTGTGTGTGTGTGTGTGTGTGTGTGTGTCAGCACACATAGGAGTTAGTGTGTGTGTGTGTGTCAGCACACATAGGAGCTAGTGTGTGTGTGTGTCAGCACACATAGGAGCTAGTGCGTGTGTGTGTCAGCACACATAGGAGCTAGTGTGTGTGTGTGTGTGTGTGTGTGTGTGTCAGCACACATATGAGCTAGTGTGTGTGTGTGTGTGTCAGCACACATAGGAGCTAGTGTGTGTGTGTCAGCACACATAGGAGCTAGTGTGTGTGTGTGTGTGTGTGCCAGCCCAGTTCTTGTCATCTAAGGCAGCCTCTATCTGCCATAAGGCCCTGTTGCTGTGTCATCTAAGGCATCCATCTGCAGGAGTTAGTGTGTGTGCTGTGTGACTCCAGCACAATATACACTACCCACTACAATGCCTGGAAGACCACCAAGGAGAGGCAGACAGTCCCGAGGCAAGAACACTGGGCAAGCAGGCTCTGTTTCTAGAGACAAGAGTGCTGGTCGTGGACGTGGTCGTGCATCGTCATCAGCACGTGGCCATGGGACACGCTTGTCCTTGTTTTCGGCAGCTGGACATGTTGAGCCGCATCATGCCGAAGGCTTGGTAGAATGGATGACCAAGCCCTCCTCATCCTCCTCATCCTCTCTCACCCAGGCTCAGGGTACTGGCAGAGCAGCTGCCAACGCGTACTCAATGGCATCATCAGGCACCCCTTCCCTAGACCCCCCATGTCCTCCTGATGAGTCCCCCGAACTGTTTCAGCACAGTGTTGGGTACATGCTCCAGGAGGATGCCCAACGTTTTGAAGGCTCGGATGATGATACCCAGCTTGAGGAAGGCAGTAGCGTGCGTGCAGAGAGAGGGGATGCTGAAGGACAGCAATCTGGCAGTCATGTTCCACCAGCTACAGCTTACTGCCAGGTTTGCTCCAGTGGTGAAGAGGGAGGGGATGATGAGGTAACTGACTCCACGTGGGTGCCTGAAGGGAGAGAGGAGGAGGAGGAGGAGGAGGCGGCGGCACATGTCCAACGAGGCAGGATGCCCTCCGGAGGCCAGCTAGAGGCCAGCACACCAACTGAATCACACCGCAGAGCTCCGCCTGTGCAGGGCGCTGCCTCTGCACATTCTTACAAAAGTTCTTTGGTGTGGGCCTTTTTTGAGACGAGTACATCAGATCACACCACTGCTATTTGCAATATTTGTCTCAAGCGTATCTCACGTGGCCAAAACATCAGCCGCTTGGGCACCACAAGCATGACCAGACATATGTCGACCTGCCATGCAGCTCGTGGCAAGCGCACATTAAAGACCCACACCAAAGAACAAAGTGGACCTCTCCTTGCTCCTCATCAGCTGGGATCTCCAACCCCACTATATCTTCAGTCCTCTCTGAAAGCTGCTCTGAGAGGAATGAAGGTGTAGAATTAGGTGTGTCACAGCCAAGTACTTGCAGTACACCGACGTCCGATTGTAGCAGGCAAATTTCCCTGCCCCAGCTGCTGGACCATCGAAAGAAGTTTACTCCCAGCCATCCACATGCCCAGCGGTTGAATGCTAGCTTGGCTAAATTGCTAGCACTTCAACTGCTGCCTTTTCAGTTGGTAGACTCAGCCCCCTCTAGTGAGTTTGTTCAATGTGCGGTTCCTCAGCGGCAGGTTCCCAAACGCCACTTTTTCTCACGGAAGGCGATTCCGGCTCTCTACCGGCATGTGGAAGGCAATGTCCATGCCTCGCTGGACAGGGCGGTCAGCGGTAAGGTGCATATTACCGCTGACTCATGGTCCAGCAGGCATGGATAGGGACGTTATCTGTATTTCACGGCCCATTGGGTCACTCTATTGGCAGCTGGGAGGGATGCAGGACAAGGTGCAGTAGTGTTGGAGGTTGTTCCACCACCACGCCTCCAAAATGCTACTACTGGTTGTGACACACCTCTCTCCTCCACCCCCTCCTCTTCTTCTTCCTCCATGGCCTCTTCGAGTGCTCTGTCCTCGGAACCAGCGGTGCTCCGTAGGCGTACAAGGGGCTACGCGAGTACGCAGGCAAAAAGATGCCATGCCGTGCTTGCGCTGGTGTGTTTGGGGGACAGGAGCCACACTGGGTCAGAGGTTCTGGCAGCTCTGCAGGGGCAGGCCGAGAGGTGGTTGACGCCACACCAGCTTAAGCCAGGAATGGTGGTTTCTGACAATGGCACCAACCTCCTCTCCGCCCTGCGACAGGGGCAGCTCACCCATGTGCCCTGTATGGCTCACGTCCTCAACCTGGTGGTGCAGCGGTTCTTGGGCAGGTACCCAGGCTTACAGGATGTCCTGAGGCAGGCCAGGAAAGTCTGTGTGCATTTCCGCCGATCGTATAATGCCAGTGCTCGGCTGGCTGAGCTGCAAAAGGAGTTGAACCTGTCCAAGAACCGCCTAATATGTGACATGCCCACCAGGTGGAACTCAACGTTGGCCATGCTGCAGCGACTGCAAACGCAGCAGAGCGCCATCAATGAGTACCTTTGCGACTACGGCACCAGGACAGGGTCAGGGAAACTTGGATTTTTTTCACCACGCCAGTGGATGCATGCACTGTCCTGTCACCATTTGAGGAGGCCACGAGGATGGTGAGCAGTGACAGTGCATGCATCAGTGACACTGTACCTCTTGTCCACCTGTTGGAGCATACGCTGTGTGGGATAATGGACAGGGCACTTGAGGCAGAACAGAGGCAGGAAGAGGAGGACTTCCTTGCCTCTCAAGGCCCCCTTTATCCAGACAGTGTTCCTTCTGTCCCACCCATCACACAGGAAGAGGATGAGGAGGAGGAGGAGGAGGAGGATTGTGTGAGCATGGAGGTGGAGCCTGGCACTCAGCATCAGCAGCAGCAGTCTTTTAGGGATGATGTACAGTCCCAACAAACCAGTGGACTTGTACGTGGCTGGGAGGAGGTGGCTGGCGATCATGTCGTCCTCAGTGACCCAGAAGACTCCGGACTGAATGCCTCAGCTAACCTACGTTGCATGGCCTCCCTGATCCTGCAAAGCCTGCGGAAGGATCCTCGTATTCTTCGGATCAAGGAGAGGGACCATTACTGGCTGGCCATTCTCCTTGATCCACGGTACAAGGGTAAGGTTGCGGACCTTATCTTGCTGTCGCAGAGGGAGCAGAGGATGAGACATCTCAGGGAGGCCTTGCAGAAAGGTCTGTGCAACGCGTTCCCAGAAACTGGGAGGTTACAAACTCCTGGTCCTGGACGACGAGTGGCTGAGGCTTCGGTCAGTAGCAGAAGGAGCGGTGGGGAAGGTGGACGTCTGACCGATGCGTTCAGACTATATTTTAGTCCGCAGCCCCAAGGTATGATCGGTTCCAGCAACCATCGCCAGCGTCTGATATACATGGTGCAGGAATACCTAGGGGCAAGGTCAGACTTGGACACCTTTCCCAACGAAAATCCTCTGGCTTACTGGGTCTTGAGGATGGATCACTGGCCAGAGCTTGCACAGTATGCAATTGAGCTACTGGCCCGTCCTGCATCCAGCGTTCTTTCCGAACGCACATTCAGTGCTGCTGGAGGATTTGTCACCGATCACAGGGTGCGCCTGTCCACCGACTCGGTTGATCGACTGACCTTCATAAAGATGAATCAGTCTTGGATCACCACCAGCTACCAGGCACCTGAAGCGGATATAACTGAATAATTTATAATGGCACATCCCTTCAAGACTGCCTATGCTGATGCTGAGTGACTGCCCTCTTATGTTCACTGACTATCCTCTTCCTCCTCCTCAATGATCCATTCCTTGATAGCTTGGAAGAACATTTTTGTTTCTGGGTGCCACCACACCAGTGCCTAAGGCACAATTTTTCAGCCCCTGTATAACAGGGGCGTGTAATTACAATTTTTTAAGCAATGCTTCGCAACAGGTCTGACTGCTGTGCTCCAAGTACAGTATCTGTGAGGGGTTGCAGTGTTGTGGCACCAGCACCGTTGCCTAAGGCACAATTTTTCAGCCCCTGTTTAACAGGGGCGTGTAATTACAATTTTTTAAGCAATGCTTTGCAACAGGTCTGACTGCTGTGCTCCAAGTACAGTATCTGTAAGGGGTTGCAGGGTTGTGGCACCAGCACCGTTGCCTAAGGCACAATTTTTCAGCCCCTGTTTAACAGGGGCGTGTAATTACAATTTTTTAAGCAATGCTTCGCAACAGGTCTGACTGCTGTGCTCCAAGTACAGTATCTGTGAGGGGTTGCAGTGTTGTGGCACCAGCACCGTTGCCTAAGGCACAATTTTTCAGCCCCTGTTTAACAGGGGCGTGTAATTACAATTTTTTAAGCAATGCTTCGCAACAGGTCTGACTGCTGTGCTCCAAGTACAGTATCTGTGAGGGGTTGCAGTGTTGTGGCACCAGCACCAGTGCCTAAGGCACAATTTTTCAGCCCCTGTTTAACAGGGGCGTGTAATTACAATTTTTTAAGCAATGCTTCGCAACAGGTCTGACTGCTGTGCTCCAAGTACAGTATCTGTGAGGGGTTGCAGTGTTGTGGCACCAGCACCGTTGCCTTAGGCACAATTTTTCAGGCCCTGTTTAACAGGGGCGTGTAATTACAATTTTTTAAGCAATGCTTTGCAACAGGTCTGACTGCTGTGCTCCAAGTACAGTATCTGTGAGGGATTGCAGTGTTGTGGCACCAGCACCGTTGCCTAAGGCACAATTTTTCAGCCCCTGTTTAACAGGGGCGTGTAATTACAAATCTTGATCTAATAGTTCACAGCAGGGCCCATTCCTGCGCCCACCAAGAGTAACTGTGAGGGCTTACAGTCTTGTGGCAACACCGTCCACCACCACCAAAGGCCCAATTTTTCTGCCCTGTTCAACAGGTGCATGCAATTACAAATCTTGATCTAATAATTCACAGCAGGGCCCATTCCTGCGCCCACCAAGAGTAACTGTGAGGGCTTACAGTCTTCTGGCAACACCGTCCACCACCACCACCACCAAAGGCCCAATTTTTCTGCCCTGTTCAACAGGTGCATGCAATTACAAATCTTGATCTAATAATTCACAGCAGGGCCCATTCCTGCGCCCACCAAGAGTAACTGTGAGGGCTTACAGTCTTGTGGCAACACCATCCACCACCACCACCACCAAAGGCCCAATTTTTCTGCCCTGTTCAACAGGTGCATGCAATTACAAATCTTGATCTAATAATTCACAGCAGGGCCAATTCCTGTGCCCACCAAGAGTAACTGTGAGGGCTTACAGTGTTGTGGCTACACCAACATCTAATGGGGCAAATTTCTGCAGAGCATATACGGCAGGCCTCTACTTTCAAACATCCAACTTACAAACGACTCCTACTTGCAAACGGAGGAGAAAACAGGAAGTGAGAGGAAATCTACCCCTAGGAAGGGAAATTCTATCCTGTTAGATTTAATTTGGGAAAAAGGTATCTCCTCTCTACTGATCCTTGTTTCAATTAAAACCCCACTTTTCCAAAAACATTTGTCATTGGGACGGAAAGTGAGGTGAAATGTTCTGAACAGATGTGCAAAGACAGCAAATGTTACAGGGGTGATAACCCCTCCCTATGTTCTCCAAAAAGCTTAAAAATTTATTTTTTTTGGATGGAGCTACACTTAAAAATGTACCTGTTCAGATTCTACTTAAGAACAAACCTACAGTCCCTGTCTTGTTTGCACCGCCTATATACTGCTGTTCAGAGTATATACAGTGGTGTGAAAAAGTGTTTGCCCCCTTCCTCATTTCCTGTTCCTTTGCATGTTTGTCACACTTAAGTGTTTCGGAACATCAAACCAATTTAAACAATAGTCAAGGACAACACAAGTAAACACAAAATGCAATTTGTAAATGAAGGTGTTTATTATTAAAGGTGAAAAAAAATCCAAACCATCATGGCCCTGTGTGAAAAAGTGATTGCCCCCCTTGTTAAAACATACTATAACTGTGGTTGTCCACACCTGAGTTCAATTTCTCTAGCCACACCCAGGCCTGATTATTGCCACACCTGTTCACAATCAAGGCATCACTTAAATAGGAGCTGCTTGACACAGTAAGGTCCACCAGAAGATCCTTAAAAGCTACACATCATGCCGAGACCCAAAGAAATTCAGGAACAATTGAGAAAGAAAGTAATTGAGATCTATCAGTCTGGAAAGGGTTATAAAGCCATTTCCAAAGCTTTGGGAATCCAGCGAACCACAGTGAGAGCCATTATCCACAAATGGCGAAGACATGGAACAGTGGTGAACCTTCCCAGGAGTGGCCGGCCGCCCAAAATTACCCCAAGAGCGCAGCGACGACTCACCCAAGAGGTCACAAAAGACCCCACAACAACGTCCAAGGAACTGCAGGCCTCACTTGCCTCAGTTAAGGTCAGCGTTCATGCCTCCACCATCAGGAAAAGACTGGGCAAAAATGGCCTGCATGGCAGAGTTCCAAGGAGAAAACCACTGCTGAGCAAAAAGAACATCAAAGCTCGTCTCAATTTCTCCACAACACATCTTGATGATCCCCAAGACTTTTGGGACAACATTCTGTGGACCGATGAGACAAAAGTGGAACTCTTTGGAAGGTGTGTGTCCAAGTATATCTGGCGTAGAAGGAACACTGCATTTCAGAAAAAGAACATTATACCAACAGTAAAATATGGTGGTGGTAGTGTGATGGTCTGGGGCTGTTTTGCTGCTTCAGGACCTGGAAGACTTGCCGTGATAAAAGGAACTATGAATTCTGCTGTCTACCAAGAGATCCTGAAGGAGAATGTCCGACCATCTGTTCGTGTACTCAAGCTGAAACGAACTTGGGTTCTGCAGCAGGACAATGATCCTAAACACACCAGCAAGTCCACCACCGAATGGCTGAAGAAAAACAAAATGAAGACTTTGGAGTGGCCTAGCCAAAGTCCTGACCTGAATCCTATTGAGATGTTGTGGTATGACCTTAAAAAGGCCGTTCATGCTCGAAAACCCTCTAATGTAACTGAATTAGGACAATTCTGCAAAGATGAGTGGGCCAAAATTCCTCCAGCACGCTGTAAAAGCCTCATTGCACGTTATCGCAAACGCTTGGTTGCAGTTGTTGCTGCTAAGGGTGGCCCAACCAGTTATTAGGTTTAGGGGGCAATCACTTTTTCACACAGGGCCATGATGGTTTGGATTTTTTTTCACCTTTAATAATAAACACCTTCATTTACAAATTGCATTTTGTGTTTACTTGTGTTGTCCTTGACTATTGTTTAAATTGGTTTGATGTTCCGAAACACTTAAGTGTGACAAACATGCAAAGGAACAGGAAATGAGGAAGGGGGCAAACACTTTTTCACACCACTGTAGGGTTGTAGGTATAGGGTTTAATTTTTGGTGCGGGGTCCCCCTTAATATCCATACAAGACCCAAAGGGGCTGGGGTGGGGGGGGGTGATGGGGTAGCCATGCCATTTTTCTCAAGGATTTTCAGCCATATGGCCAGGACAAGACATGACATTAAAGCCGCAAGTGGTTTTAAATGGCTTCTTTTTTTCTTTTACAAATGTCATTTTGTGCAGGGACAGTTCTAAACACGGGAAACACATGCCACTTCACAGGCATACTTTAGACACCCCCAGGTACCATAGTTAAATGAATATTTCACTTTTTTTTTCACTTTATGCATCATTAAAATGACTGCTCCCGAAAAAATGTTAGTTTTTAAAAGTTCTTTTTGCATTGATATATGCCCCCTGGGGCAGGACCCGGGTCCTCAAACCTGTTTTATGACATTAACATGCATATTGGCCGTTATAATTAGCACTTTTGATTTCGAACGTTCGCGTCCACTGTAACGAATAGGGTTCGAAAATTCGCACAAACTTTCGGTCCGTTCGAAGGTTCTGATGCGAACCGAACCCGGGGTGTTCGGCTCATCCCTAATACTCATATGCCACTTATCAGTTTTTTATTTCTGAAAAATAGTTTTATGTGTTATATATATAATTTTTATTTTTTTTTTATTTTACTTCACCAACTTAGACTATTGTGTTCTGATCCATCACATATAATTCAGACTAAAAAAACATTGAACTAAAGGCTGTAATGTAACAAAATAGGTAAAAAGCCAAGGGGGCGAATACTTTTGCAACGCACTGTATTATATATCTTCATCATCTTCCAGGACAGCTACTGGAGAGATGATTGGCTCCAGGAAACACAAATCAGATACAATTTAAAAGGCCCCTCCCTTTCCCCTGACCCTCAGTTGTTTCGTGTTTCCAGACCTCCAGGATTATGCACCGTCATGTTTGTTTCTTTCGTTTGGTCTGGAGACTGTGGTTAGCGGACCCCCCCTTGTTCAGATTACTCAGACCGGTTCTGGCCATGTCTGCAGTATTTTCTGCAGTTCCAGCAGTCTGAGAAGGGTTTCTCTGTTTTTCTGGTGGTTACTTGCTTTAGGGAATCTTCTGCAACTTCCACCCCCCCCCCCCCCCCAGCGTCCTGATCCACCTTGGTACACCCAGAGAGCGTTTCCTTGTGTCCTTTTCACCATTTTGGGTGTACCAAGATGGCAGCGAGTGCACTTCCTGTCTCGTCGCCGGAACCGGAAGTGATGTCACTCTTCGTGTTTGAAAAGGACCGGCTCAGGCACCCATGCTGCTGGGGATGTTTTGCTGGCTGTACAGCAAATGGACAGTGTCCAAGCTCTTTACAATGCTCTGCTATCTGGTCCTTCTCATCATGGAGGTTAAGGACACCCCTGTTGACAGTGCACCCGCTCTGTCTGATCCAGTGGCTGCAATCGGATCCTGTGTTAGCCCTAAGGTTAGTACTTCCCTGCTGTATTGAGAGATTGTATATCTAGGGGCAAATGTTTTAGAAAGTGTAATTTTGTATGCCTTTTCTTATTGTGGTTTATTTTTTCTAGGTTGACAAACCTGTGAAAAGAAAATGTGGAAATTGTAGATCCAAGCTTCCTGATAGCTGTAGGAAACTGTTATGTGAGACATGTATTTCTTCAGTGGCAGGGGCTGAGTCTGCTTCTAACCTAAAGGAATTGATGGTTTCCGTGAAGGTTCCTCCTTTCAAGCCTTTAATGATAGGTTAGCTGGGCTGGTCCTCCCACGTCTGTAGCAGTGACAGTAGCAGGTTACTTTGGCTTCATGATCTCTACCCCCTTTGGTGTCAGAGACTGTTAGTTCCCGTGCGGTGTCTGATCCAGAGGAGGGAGAGAACATAGAATCCTCATCTGACGAGGAATCCATGTCAGAGATGGAGGAAACTGTTAATACGGCTAGATACCTATTTCCAGTCGATCATATTGAAGAACTGTTGAAAGCAGTTTTTACTTCTGAACAGATTGACCACCGCAAAAAACGCAATTGGTTCAGAATAAAATGTATAGGGGTCTTCAGGGGCGTAAGCCTAAGTGTTTTCCGGTACACCAGTCACTTAAAGATATGGTCCTGTCAGAATGGAAAGAGCCTGAGAAAAGGTTGTTCTTGTCCAGAGGGCATAAGAGGAGATTCCCCTTTCAGTCTGACATTGAAGAGACGTTTTTTCAAGTGTCCAAGACTGGATGCTCCTATGTCTCAAGTGTATAAGAAATCTGATCAATTGGGGTCACCTGCTTAGCTAGAAATCTAGACGTTTGGGTCCAGAGGCTAGATGACCTGCTCTCCACCGACATGCCTGTAGAAGAGATCAAAGAATCTCTCCCCCCCTCATTGCCAAATCGGTGGCCTTTTTGGCATACTCGTTTAGATCAGTGGTCAAAACGTCAGCCTTGATCAATTGCTCTAGATGGGCAATCTGGTTGAAATCCTAGGACGGGGATCTGACCTCCAAAAATAAACTCTGCGGTATTCCCTTTGAAGGCAAACTATTGTTTGGTTCGGCTTTAGAGGAAGTACTTGCTCGGTCCTCAGAAAAGGGTAAACGTTTCCCATCTCGGAAGGTTAAGCCTCAAAGTAAGAGGCCCTTTCGTAGTTTTCAGGGCAAAGCTAACTTCAAACCATCAGGTCAGCAGGCAAAGAAAAAATGGTAATTTATCAAAGACAAAGCTAAAGGGTCTCTCTTTGCTCCTTCAACCCAGGCAAAAAGCTCTTAGTGACGCCAGGTCAGGGGTAGGGGTAGGAGATTTATTCTCACTCTTCTGCCGAGGGACCAAGGATTTTATTCCCATGTTTTCCTGGTAAGAAAGGCATCAGGAGGATTTCGGATGGTCATCAATCTGAGCCTCCTAAACAGCTTCTTGGTTTATAGGCGTTTCCGGATGGAAAGCATTTATTCACTCAGGATTCAGGAATCTTTTATTGCCAGAGGTATTCATGGAGACCCTGGATCTTCAGGATGCTTACCTCCATGTTCCAATATACCAGGATCATCAGAGGTTTTTGAGGTTTGTGATCCTCTCGGAAAACGGCTTAAGTCATTGGCAGTTCAGAGCCTTTCCTTTTGGTCTCTCAGCAGCCCCGAGAATCTTTACAAAGGTCATGGCTGAAGTCATGCTTTTTTTTTCGTTGGCAAAAAATTTCAATCGTCCCTTACTTGGACGACTTTTTGATCTTTGCCCGGGACAAAGATGACCTGGGTCGGGACCTGCAAGTAGTTCTGCAGACCTTCCAAAGCAGTGGCAGCTGGTGCTCAAAATTTTTTGGGGGGGGCGCAAACAAACAGCCTCACTGTGCCATCAAACGCTGCCACTGTGCCCCAAACGCTGCCACTGTGCCCCAAACGCTGCCACTGTGCCCATTAAATGCTGCCACTGTGCCCATCTAACGCTGCCACTGTGCCCATTAAATGCTGCCACTGTGCCCATTAAATGCTGCCACTGTGCCCATCTAACGCTGACACTGTGCCCATCTAACGCTGCCACTGTGCCCATTAAATGCTGCCACTGTGCCCATTAAATGCTGCCACTGTGCTCCAAACGCTGCCACTGTGCCCCAAGTGCTGTCACTGTGCCCATAAAATGCTGCCACTGTGCTCATTAAATGATATCTTCTCAGGCACTCCTCCTGTCTTCTGCAATGACTCACAGCGCCTATGACTTCAGCCAATCAGGTGACAGGTTACACAGACCCGGCAATCTGATTGTCTGAGAGGCGGGTCAGTGTTAGGGAAGCGATGTATTCGCTTCTCTAACACAACACTGTGTAAACAGCGAACGCACAGCATTGTGCCCGCTGTTTACACTTATGGAAGCCTATTAGAGCCCACCGCTCTAATCAGGACACCTATTAGAGCTGACAGCTCTATTTGGGCGCTTCCAAAAACACCCCCCCCCCCCGCTGTAATTCAGATGCCCGGCGCCCGACAAGGGGCCGGACACCTGAATAGGGGGCAGCAGCGGTGACAATAGGTAGATAGATAGATAGATTCATGCAATGCATGAATCTATCTATTGGTGATAGAGCGGTGCAGGAGAGTGGGGGCGGCGCTCCTGCGCCCTCTATGCACGCACCGCCACTGTTCCAAAGATTGGGTTGGAAAGTCAATCTGCAGAAATCTTCTCTGGTTCCCTCCCAGAGCTGTCTTTTTTTTTTTGGGCTACCTGATAGACTCGCCCAAAGAATTTTCTTGCCGGAAGAGAAGATCTCCAAGATCCTCCTTTCCGTGCAGAAATTCAGGTGCGATTTCCCCAGGCATCCCTGCATCAGATAATGCAGCTGTTGGGCTTGATAACTGCAACAATTCCGGGAGTGCCCTGGGCCCAATTGCATTCCAGACCCCTACAGGCATTTCTTCTGCGTTGTTGGGATCGCAGAAAGGACTCTCTAGACCAGGTCGTGTGGCTTCCAGCAGACGATTCTCTCAATCTATCCTGGTGGGTCCGACTGGAGCATCTGCAGGTAGGGAAGGCTTGAGCCCAGGGCCAGCCCTGGGGCCGCTTTGCAGCTGCACTGCTCCCCTCTCTCCTGCTCCTGTGATCACGGAGCTGGCTGGGTCTGTGTGTGTGCGGCGGCTGCGCTGCAACACGGTCCCGCCCCCCTAGACCGGCTCATGTGATAGTAGATAGAATCAATGTTCCACCTATTACATGAGCCGGTCTAGTAGGGCGGGACCGTGTTACAGCGCGGCCGCCGAACACAGACCCAGCCAGATCTGAGATCAAAGGAGGAGATGCCTGTGAGTACAGCCCGCCCTGTGTACCTGAATAGGGGGATCAGCAGGAGGGCGGCATATAGAGGAAATTAGCTTTATATATTCCTCCATGCAGCCGCTGAATGCTTGGAGGAGGGAGAGGAGGAGAATCAAGCATTCAGCGGCTGCATGGAGGAATATAGAAAGCTCATTTCCTCTATATGCCACCCCCCTGCTGATCCCCCTATCCAACTTCTTTTACAGCCCCCCCCCCCTTTCTCCTTGTACTCCCCCCAGTGCTCTCCTCCCCCACCACACTCACTCTGCAGCCCCCCCCACAGTTCTCTCAACCCGTGTTCTTTCTTCCCCCCTGCTCTCCAGCTCTCTCCATCCTTCTCTAGCCCCCACCCAGTACTCTCCACCCCCCCAGTGCTCTCTAGCCCCCCCCCCCCAGTGCTCCCCACCCCCCACAGTGCTTTCCAGCCCCCCCACAGTGCTCCCCACCCCCCACAGTGCTCTCCAGCCCGCCCCCCCCTGCTCCCAACCCCCCACAGTGCTGTCCAGCCCCCCATACTCCCCACCCCTGTTCTTTCTGCCCCCGGTGCTCTCCAGCTCCCATCCCAGTGCTCTCCAGCCCCCCGTGCTCCCCACCCCCCACAGTGCTTTCCAGCCCCCCCGTGCTCCCCGCCCCTGTTCTTTCTGCCCCCGGTGATCTCCAGCTCTCCCCATCAGTCTCCAGCCCCCACCTCAGTGCTCTCCAGCCCCGTGCTCTCCACCCCTGTTCTTTTAGACTCCCCCTCCAGTGCTCTCTCAAGCTCCCCCCCAGCACTCTCCACTCCCCCCTGCATTTTACCCCCACACATGTGCTCTCCAACACCACCAGTGCTCTCCAGTCCCCCGTGCTTTCCACCCCTGTACTTTCTGGCCCCCACCGTTGCTATCATGCCCCCCCCCCATTGCTCTCCACTCCCCCCTGCTCTTTGTACCCCCCAGTGCTCTCCAGCCCTGTTTTTCTTCCCGTCCAGTGCTCTTTGCCACCCCACACTCTTACCCCCCCCAGTGATCTCAGCCTCCCGTGCTCTCCACCCCTGTTCTTTTTGCCCCCCCCAGTGCTCTGCACTCCCCACCCCTGTGATCTCCACTCCCCCCTGCTCTTTGCCCCACCTATGTGCTCTCCAACCCCGCCAGTACTCTCTGCTCCCCCTTCTCTCCAGCTCCCATCCAGTGCTCTCCACTTTCCAGTGCAGGTGGCCAGGGACCACTCCATCTCACAGCAAACAGATCCTCTGGAAGGAGCACTGTCCCCATCCAAAACGAGAACAGCCCCTGCCTGCTGCTGGCCATCATGGATATCCTGCTGGCATGCAAGGTACTGTACCGAGCATCAACAACACACCTGAAATATTGCCTGTGCCATTCGCAACACAGGAAAGGCAGGGGGTGATTAGAGAGCTGAATGCATGGCTAAAGACCTGGTGTAGGGAGGAGGGATTTGGGTTTCTAGAGCACTCGGCTGACTTTTCAATGGGGTGCAACCTATATGCTAATGACGGTTTGCACTTGAATGGAAGGGGGTCTGCTGTGCTGGGGAAGAGGTTTATGGGAAGGCTGGAGGAGTATTTAAACTAGGATTGAGGGGGGAGGGTGAACTAGAATTACATCGGGCAGACAGGTTAGCTAGGGTTCTGATATTAATGGAGGGTGGAATGGGAATAGATGGGGGGAGGGTTATGGCAGGTGACAGGAAATTTCCCATGTTGCAAACTGCCATTGGAAACTATAGTGCCATTTGTACTACTAAAAATGATATGAAAAACACCAGAGAAAAATGTAGTAATGCATTAAAGTGTTTGTTCACCAATGCCAGAAGTCTGCAGGGCAAAATAGGTGAGTTGGAAGCTCTGGTGCATGATGAGAGCTATGATGTAATTGGTATTGCTGAAACTTGGCTTCAATCTTCACATGACTGGGCTATTAATATTCCTGGCTATGCACTCTTTCGGAGAGACAGAGTAAATAGGAAAGGTGGCGGGGTCTGTCTCTATGTGAGAAGTGATCTCAAAGCAAGCGTGAAAGAGGACCTGGTTGATGGAGAGTGTGATGAGTCTGAAGCATTATGGGTGGAACTGCATATAGATGTGCGTAGTTCTAAGTTAATCATTGGGGTTTGTTATAGACCACCCAATGTTCACGAGGAGGTGGAGACTCAGCTCCTTGCACAGATGGAAAGGACTGCAAGGGCTGGGACGGTGATAATAATGGGGGATTTTAACTACCCAGAAATTGAGTGGAGTAATGGCACTGCTGGGACAGTTAAAGGGCAAACATTTATAAACCTATTACAGGACAATTTTATGGTCCAGTTTATTGAGGCCCCAACTAGGAATGATGCTCTGCTGGATCTGGTAATCTCAAACCATGCAGAGCTTATTACTAATGTTCAGATAAAGGAACACCTGGGTAACAGTGATCATAACATGATTTCATTTGATGTTAGCTGTAAGCAAGAAATACATACAGGAAAGATAAAAACACTCAACTTCAAGAGAGCAAATTTTCCAAGGATGAGGGCTGCTCTCCAGGACTTGGACTGGGAGGGAATATTGGCATCAATGAGCACAGAACAGAAATGGGAATTCTTCAAAAAGACTGCAAAGTATATTCCCATGGGCAATAAGTTTAAAAGGCTTAAAATAAAACCTATGTGGCTCACGGTCAAAGTTAAAAAAGCTATAAACAATAAGAAAAAGCTTTTAAAAGATATAAAAGTGAAGGAAAACTAGTGTTGTTTAAATGTTACAAAGAATTTAACAGAATATGTAAAAAGAAAATCAAGGATGCAAAAATTCAAAACGAATGACAGATTGCAAAAGATAGTAGGACAAACCCCAAAAAATTCTTCAAATATATTAATAGTAAAAAGGTCAGGTCTGAGCATGTAGGCCCTTTACAAAATAATCTAGAGTGGGTGACTGGGGACAAAGAGAAGGCAAATTTATTAAATACTTCAGCTCTGTGTATACAAAGGAGCATGGGGGAGCTCATGTCCATAATGGGGGTGGTATTTACACAGCCCCAAATGATCCACAATGGCTCAAAAGTGATATGGTCCAGGAATATTTAGACAGAATAAAGGTGGTTAAAGCACCTGGACCAGATGGCATCCACCCACGGATCCTAAAAGAATTGAGCTCTGTAATTTCAAAGCCATTGTATTTAATTTTTAGGGACTCATTAATGACAAGAATAGTACCACTGGATTGGCGCAGGGTGAGCGTGGTGCCTATATTTAAAAAGGGAACAAAGTCTTTACCAAGTAACTATAGATCTGTTAGTTTAACTTGTACAGTCGGGAAGATACTAGAGCATTTAATAAAAGACCACATAGACGAGTTCTTGCTGGAAAAAAACATTTTAAGCAACAGACAGCATGGGTTCATGAAAGACAGAAGTTGTCAGACAAACCTGATTTCTTTTTATGAAGAGGTAAGTAAAACCTTGGACAGAGGCGTGGCTGTGGACGTGGTATACTTGGATTTTGCAATATCGTTCGATACAGTTCCCCACACACGGCTCATGTGTAAGGTAAGGTCTACAGGCTTGGAAATATCGGTTTGTAAATGGATAGAAAACTGGCTAAATGACAGAATTCAGAGAGTAGTGGTTAATGATTCTTACTCTGAATGGTCTAAGATTATCAGTGGTGTACCCCAAGGTTCAGTGCTGGGACCCTTACTTTTTAATATCTTTATAAATGATATTGGGTCTGGGATCAAAAGTAACATTTCTGTCTTTGCAGATGACACCAAGCTATGCAGTGGAATAACGTCCTTACAGGAGGTCTCCAATTTACAAGCCGGCATCAATGCTCTGTCTAATTGGGCGACTATGTGGCAGATGAGGTTTAATGTTGATAAATGTAAAGTTATGCACTTGGGGGCTAAGAATATGCATGCATCATACATGCTAGGGGGAGTACAACTGGGGGAATCTGTAGTGGAGAAGGATCTGGGGGTTTTGGTAGATCATAAGCTCAATAGCATGCAATGTCAAGCTGCGGTTTCCAAAGCAAGCAAAGTTCTTTCTTGTATTAAGAGAGGTATGGACTCCAGAGAGAGAGATATAATTTTGCCCCTGTTCAAATCATTAGTAAGACCTTATCTGGAATATGCAGTTCAGTTTTGGGCACCAGTTCTCAAAAAGGATATCGGGGAACTGGAGAAAGTGCAGAGAAGGGCAACCAAACTGATAAAAGGCATGGAGGAGCTCAGCTATGAGGAAAGATTAGAGGAACCGAATTTTTTCACTCTTGAGAAGAGGAGAATAAGGGGGGATATGATCAACATGTACAAATATATAAGCGGTCCATATAGTGAACTTGGTGTTGAGTTATTCACTTTACGGTCAACACAGAGGACAAGGGGGCACTCTTTACGTCTAGAGGAAAAGAGATTTCATCTCCAAATACGGAAAGGTTTCTTCACAGTAAGAGCTGCGAAAATGTGAAATAGACTCCCTCCAGAGGTGGTTCTGGCTAACTCAGTAGATTGCTTTAAGAAAGGCCTGGATACTTTCCTAAATGTACATAATATAACTGGGTACTAACATTTATAGGTAAAGTTGATCCAGGAAAAATCCGATTGCCTCTAGGGGGATCAGGAAGTGATTTTTTTTCCCCCTGCTGTAGCAGATTGGAGCATGCTCTTCTGGGGGGTTTTTTTGCCTTCCTCTGGATCAACTGTGGGTATAGAATGGGGTATATTGGATTGTACGATATTTTTTATTTTTATTTATTATTTCAATTATTATTTTTTTTATGGTTGAACTGTGTCTTTTTTTCAGCCTAGCTAACCATGTAACTATGTAACCTTCCCACAGACAGGAACTGCAGACTGGGACATGGGGCACAGGAGGGGCTGCATTCATGGGCACAGTAAGGCTGCATTCATGGGCACAGTGAGACTGCTTTCACGGCACAGTAAAGCTGCATTTGATGGGCACAGTGAGGCTGCAATGATGGGCACAGTGAGGCTGCAATGATGGGCACAGTGAGGCTGCATTTGATGGGCACAGTGAGGCTGCATTTGATGGGCACAGTGAGGCTGCATTTGATGGGCACAGTGAGGCTGCATTTGATGGGCACTGGTGAGGCTGCATTGAGCTCTTGTATCATGTCTGCAGTCTCTGACCATCTCCTGTAGCATGTCTGCAGTCTCTGAGGGAGTCTGGAGAGGAGTCAAGAGTGGGAGAGCCGCCAGGATGGGGGTCATGGGAGAAGTCAGACGTGTGTGGACTGTGGAGAGGAGCCTATAGGAAAACCAGAGCCACCAAGCTGGAGGCAACTGACTGAGCCCTGCTTGGTGCACCTGAGAGGAGGTCAGTGACAGCACCGCCAGGCCAGTTTGAAGGGGGGGTCACTGATATCAGTAACCCACCCCCCCTTATCTTAGTGTATTCTTTCTGCTTTATATATATAAAGCCCTATGTGAGTTCATATCTGTCTCATCTGTATATAATACACTCTTCAAATGTGCTTTAAAATGTATGGTTTTCCCTTTCATGAACAAGAAAATAATGACGTTATGCTGTTGTGCTGGTATAATAATGCTGTGGGGCTGGTAGGAGATTTTTTCAAGGGCTGAATTTTATTCTCAGTCCGGCCCTGCTTGAGCCCAGCGTTTCCCGGTAAAGATTACAACGGATGCCAGCTTGTGGGGTTGGGGGGGTGCACTCAGAGAATTGGCAGGCTCAGGGCGTCTGGCAGCCCAATCATCAAACTACAGGGAACTGTTAGCAGTAGGAAAAGCATTGGTCACTTTGAAAACCAGTGTTCATGCAAAGGACCTGTTGATTTTTTTCAGACAATGCCACGACAGTGGCTTACCTCAACAAGCAGGGGGGTACTCGCTCAGACAGCCTGCTAGGGTTGAGTCAGGAGATCCTTTCCTGGGCAGAGGACAATGTTTCCTCAATCAGGGCAGTCCACATCAGTGGGTCGGCAAATATACTGGCAGATTAACTGTCTCTTCCAGCAGTTGGGAGCTGAACCAGGAAATCCTCTGGGAGTTAGTGGTCAGGTGGGGAATGCCCAAAGTGGATCTGTTTGCTTCCACCCACAACAGGAAGCTTCCAGCTTATTTTTCCCTGGAGAGAGAAGCAAAGTCCCTAGGGACAGATGCGCTCTCTTTCCAGTGGAATTTTCCCCTGGGCTACGCTTTTCCTCCAATTCCGCTATTGCCTCTGGTGCTCCGAAAGATTGTGCAGGAACAAGCAGAAGTGATTCTGATTGCTCCATGGTGGCCCAGGAGGAGTTGGTTCTCCGCACTGAGAGCATTCTCAGTAGAGTCCCCCTGGCCCCTGCCAGAGAGAAGAGACCTACACCAAGGGTCAATGCTACATCCAAACCCTCAGATTTACTGTCTGATGGCTTGGAGACTGAGGGGCGCATCCTATAATTGAAAGGATGTTCAGAGTAGTGATCAGTCCTGACCCTTTGAATTTGCCCAAAGTTTCGTCTGACTTCCACAGATCCCAGGAAGTAGTTCTTCCTAGCTTTTGTTCCTCCCCCAGGAATCTGGAGGAAGAAAGGTTTTTTTTTTTTTTTTTTAATTTAGTTTTTAGATGTAAGATGTCTTCTACACTACTTAGAAGTTAGTAGTGAATTTAGGAAAGATTCCCAACTACTGATTACTTATAATGGCCCTAAAAAGGGTTCCAAGGCTTCCAGAGGTTCAATTTTTAGATGGATTAGAGAAGCTATTTGTGAGGCCTACAAATCTTCAGGACAATCCCCACCTTCCAGAGTTAGGGCTCACTCTATTAGGTCGCTAGCTGCCTCTTGGGCAGAAAGAGCGGGTGCGTCATGGAAAGATATTTCCAAAGCTGCTGTCTGGGCCTCCTCTCATGCATTCGTCAGGCATTATAGAGTCCAGATGCTCTCCAGCCAGGACCTCTCCTTTGTAAGGAAAGTACTTCAGGCTGTCGTCCCTCCCTAAGGTATAGATCTTGCTTAGCCTCTCAAGTAGCTGTCCTGGAAGATGAGGGGGGGGGGGGCCCTGGTTAGACTTACCGGTAACAGTATTTACAGGAATATTCCAGGACAGCGTCTATATTCCCACCCTATTCTTGTTTCACTGGTCCTCTTATTTTAACCTGGTGGTGTATTAATGAGTCTCTGTTATTCCTCTTCCGAGTTTACTTTTGGTGGAGGTTTACTTGATCTTCATACAACTGAGGGTCAGGGGAAAGGGAGGGACCTTTTAAATTGTATCTGATTTGTGTTTCCTGTAGAAGCGGAGCCAATCATCTCTCAAGTAGCTGTCCAGGAATATTCCTGGAAATACCGTTACCGGTAAGTCTTAAGCCCCATACACACGCGCGGATTATCCGAGGACCAGGTCCGACGGATCCTGTCCGTCGTACTTTGTCCGATGTTGGTGTTGCGTACACACGGTCGGACAACGTTGTCTGAATTTCCGGTCTGCAAGAACGTCGTGACGTAAGTCGTCTTCCACGAGACTAGAAAAGGGAAGTTCAGCACCACGTCAGGCACCCGTTGGGCTCCTTCTGCTGATCCCGTGTTTATCACGAGTTAGTCGAAGTTTGGGGACTTAAGATTCGCGCTTCTCAGTTTTCTGACTCAGATCGTTACTGCTCTTCAGTTTGTGCTTGTCGTGCGTATCTGTTTATTAGTGCGTGTAGTCAGTTCGCATTTGTTGGTCATTGCGGCCTATTTCTTGATATAGGACGTTTTGATTTGCACTGCTTATTGTCTGCTCGTTTCTGGTATTCATTTCGTTCTTTCAGGCCTTGCTGTTTATCGGTGCTTTCTGTTTGTCCGTTCTGACCAGCCGACCTTTTGTGAGCGATGTTTCCCGTACGTACTCGTCGCCGAGTTCGTGCTGTACGCGGAATTGGTGTCGGGCTTTTAGCTTTGACCCAAGACCCGTTCATGAACAGAGTGACGAGGAGTATGTGGACCAAGAATTGGTTGCTTCAGCGTGATCAGTTCTCGCACATGCCTTTGCTTCGTGAGATCCGGGAGAATAATCCTGATGATTTCAGGAACTTTCTCCGGATGACGGACCCCGTTTTTCACCGTCTTTTGGCTTTGCTGACCCCTTTTATCAGCCGGCAGGATACCTGCATGAGACAAGCCATCACTCCGGAGCAGAGGCTTGTTGCTACGTTGAGGTACTTGGCGACAGGGAGAAGCCTTCAGGATTTGAAGTTCTCTTCAGGTATCTCTCCCCAGGCCCTGGGAATCATTATTCCAGAGACCTGTTCTGCCATCATCCAGGTCCTGCAGGAGGACTATATTAAGGTAACATTTCTCCTTTACTATTCCCTTCTATGTATGCTCTGTTTGCTAATGTCTTGTATTTTTGACCTCCTTTCCTAATTACCATGATTGCAATATGCTCTAATATGCTGTGCCCCTTTTCTCCTTCATGCATTTTTCCCTTCACTTACCTCCCCAGCATGCTCTTCTCCCCCGATAGACACCTATGGCCTAGTCACTTAAGCAATGTATTTTGTCTGCTGCATAGTATTGTTTTCCCCCAAACACCCCCTAAAATATGCACAAATGTTTGCTGTGTGGTTTACTTCATGTAGAGCCCCTTTTTTTTCCCTTTTTGTTGGTGGGGGGGGGGGGGGGTGCCCAATTCATTCTGAACCCCCTCCCCCAACTGCTTTGTCAGATGGTACCAATCCTCTATCTGCTGGCTTTCCAAAGGTCAATAGACACTACATACCTACCTCTTTATAGTGGGCATCTTTAGGGATGAATTCAGCAAAGCATGTAGTGCAAGGGGCTGGCTCCATACTTTCCATTTCCTCTTTTTTTGTGTTCTTTCCCTCCTATTAGCTTGCTAGGTAATTTCAGAATGTCCAAATGTGCGTTCCTTTTTTTTTGGGGGGGGGGGGATTTTGAATGTTATTTTATCTTTCCTGTGGGCTGCCAATAGTGTTAAGTAAGGAGGGTCTGGCCAAACTAGCACACATTATTGAGCCATTATTGAGCCTTGTTTCACTCCACAGTTCCCATCCACGCCACAGGAATGGCAGACTGTGGCCTCCCACTTTGCCAGCCGTTGGGACTTTCCTAACTGCGGAGGTGCAATTGATGGGAAACACGTCCGCATCGTCCCACCGCCCAACTCGGGGTCCTACTATTATAATTATAAGGGGTTTAATAGTGTAGTGATGTTGGCGGTGGTGTCGGCGACATACGATTTTTTGTATGTGGACGTGGGGATGAACGGCCGGATCTCGGATGGTGGTGCCATTGCGCACACGGAGTTCTACTGGCGTCTCCAAAGTGGCAGTCTGTGCTTGCCACCTCCAGAGGAGAATGCTGAAGGACTCCCCTTCGTCTTTGTCGCAGATGAAGCGTTTGCGCTGACTCCCCATCTGATGAGGCCCTTCCCGATGAGGACCCTCACCCCAGACCAAAGGGTCTTCAATTACAGGCTGTCCAGAGCCCGCAGAGTGGTGGAGAACACCTTCGGAATCCTGGCCAGCCGCTTCCGCCTGTTTTTTACGGCTATTAACTTGGCGGAATACAAACTCAACCACATAGTTCTTGCCTGTTGCATATTGCACAACTTTTTAAAACGACACAACAGCAACTATGTAGTGCCCGTTGGCCCAGATGTGGAGGGCCCTTCCAATGCGGACCTCACAGCCCTTCAAGCGGCACGTCCAGGCTTGCCCCCTCTAAATGCCCGCGCGGTCCGCGAGCAATATATGGACTACTTTGTGGGTAGGGGGGCCATTGCTCTGCCTGACGATGTGTGAGAGGCATTTTTTAATAAATATATTTTTTAAACCAACCTATGATTTCTTGTCATTTCCGTATTATTGCTTATTTGACCTTGAAATTTTTTCCCTTTAGCTTCAACAGTGGGAATGCACTTTCTGGGCAAAAGGAGGTAACAGTCTCTTCTTCCCAAAAAGATTCTTCTCATGTTGTGTGTTTGATACCTAATCTTTGGTCTAGAGAAGGTTTGTAGTGCATAACTGACACCCAAAATACTCCTTTTCATCACCATGACAGAAATGTGTGTATTACCAAAAATGGTGTGCTACGTGTTTTCAAACAAATCACTGTGGGTGTCATTTACATAAGTCAAATCCACTATGCTCTACAAGTGCAGTGCAAAAGTGCCCTGGAAAAGAAACTTGCAGTGCAAACTGGATTTGCCTTTAGTAAATAACACCCATTGCCCCCCAAATCCTTTACATTTTACATACATAATGCTTTTTTGTTTTTAAATAAGGAAGCCACACATTTAGAAAATTAAAAAAGTTTACTTGCAACACATTCACAAGTGCGTTTACAAACTTCTTGCCAAAACTGACAAGATATTGGTTATTTACAACATTGTTTACAAACATTCCGCATTTGGTAAAACCAGGCATGGAGCAAAACAGAACCTAGGAACTAGGAAAGTTCAACTTTCTAAAGTGAAGACAAGATCAGACATGTTCAAAGTGTGTTTGATCTTACCTTCATCACATGGGGGGTCACCCCTGGAAAGTGGAAATTTAGAACATGCACACAATTTGGGTCTGAAAATGGTCATTAGATGGTTAAACACATGCCTAGAATCTTCAAAAGTGCCATTTTCCATCATGGGGATGAATGGACGTTTTTTGGGGGTGCAACCCCGTCACCACAACCACTTTAGTAGTTCGTAAAGTGGTTGCACCCCCAAAAAAACGTTGTCATTCATCCACCATGATGGGAGCTAGCACATGTGTACACAATGTGTGCATGTTCCAAATTTCACACAGTTCTTAAGTTGCAAATGTGTTCAGAAGCAGTCACAAATGTGTGTTAATTACTTGGTGCGTTTTCATATTTTTCCTAAAACATCAATGATGTTCTTCAATTTTTGTTGAACATAATTGATGTTTTGCTTTATGTCATCTAGATCTCTATTGCAGACCATTATCTCCCCGATGAGTACGTGGGCACTCTCTGTGGTAAAGTGCGATTCTTCTTCCACAACATCCACGTCACCTAAAAACAAACAAAAACCAAAAAAATGTCTTGGAAATGAGGCAGGCATACATTGATTAGCTTACCAGTAGCTGTGTTCTCCCACACTCACCTGTTGTGGTGACAAGTTCTCCAATTTCTATGATCTCTCCTTCCTCCTCCTCCTCCTCTGCTTCTGGTCTTTCCCCTTCTTTGGGAGGTGTTGGTTTTGGGGTTTCCTCAGACGTCCCGAGTTTTCGCTCCCCTATGAGAATGTACAAAAGGAAGATTTAGCAACACAATCTATTGAGGGCAGAAATAGGAAATGACAAACATTGCTTGAAAGTGAGGGACAATATTTTTGGTTGGCCAGTTACAAATGACACCAACATGAATGTAGTCACTTTGTAAAGGTGATAAACTTATAGCTTATTGGTCGACGTTTGTCTGATGGAGACCCCCATCTAGTATCCACTGGAGCACATGTGTGGAAAAGCATAATAAAAAGTGGGTTTGGGTGTCCCAGCACTAGTGCTCTATAGTCCAGATGGGTAAACAGCTACTGGGTGACCTCTCCTTTACATTGAATAAATTGGCTTTACATTCTTGATGACATTTCTAGAGAACAAACTTAATTTTCCCCAAAAAAACACCAAACATCGTATTATAAGTGGCCGAACGATCGAGGTTGAGTACGATCGAATGGACACACACACGAACATGACAGTGGCAGAAAGATCGAGGTTGAGTGCGATCGAATGCACAGACGAACATGAAAGTGGCCATTTTCTAATGTACAACTTTGTAAAAATACAAACACATGGAGCAGTATGCAAGCAAGAAATCAAACACACAACACAACTACTTACTTTTTTGAAGAACTCGCTTGATCTTTCTGTACTGATCGTGCTCCCTCAGTTTCAGGTCTGACCAGCGTTGCTCCTTGGATCGTTGTACCCCAAAATGATTGTACAGCCTCCTCACAACTTTAGACATGATCTTGGCCTTGCGGACATTGGGGTTGAGGTAAGGCCCATACTTCCCATCATAGTCGCTCCTCTTTAATATGTCCACCATCTCCAACATTTCTCCAAATGACATATTGGAGGCCTTGAATTTCAGGCTCCGGGATCGGGACGTTTCTGCCTCCGGCCTTTCCTCGTCCTCCTCCTCGTTGCTGCAATATTTCGGCCGCACCTGCTGTGTCCCCGCCATGTGCTCTCCCCACTGCACCGTAAAGAGAAGGGGTGGGGATTAGACGAGAAAGATCGTCAGGGGCGGGCGGAATTTGACGCATGCGCACTGTATATAAAACATCACACGCCTGTGTCGTAGCCACGATCTGTGAGACGAGGGGAGAGAAAGCTCACGCACGAGACGATCGCTATAACGAAGGTACAATTTGACGTTGGTACATAACTAGCCTAGACTGATTAGACCTTGAGGCTTCTTTATGGAGAAGATTAGGAGAGTTTAGCCTGACATAATTCATAGTGTTTTGTGTGGTGTTGTGTCTTGCAGAGATTATGGAGGGCTTCAACCATGTGAGTTTTCTCCCCCTCTTCATTGATAAATATAGGGAAATGCCCCTATTATGGCAGGCGAAACACCGAGACTACAGCAACAGACCAAAGAGGTACGCAGCCATGAAGAAACTTGTGGCATTTGTAAAGCCAAGGTTCCCCACGGCAACCGTGGAGACCTTAAGAATAAAAATTGCCAACCTGAGGAGTACCTATTTCAGGGAGCGCAATAAGGTCCGGAAGTCCCAAGCATCTGGAGTTGCAGCAGATGAGGTCTATGTCCCCACGCTCTGGTACTATGACAGGCTCCATTTTCTCAAAGACCAGGCTAATGTCAGGAAGTCACTCTCGACTCTTCCTTGCACGTGTCCTTCCATGCACGCCACCCCTGATGAGGCTTCCGAGGAGCAACCTGGGCCTTCCAGTCTTGAAGATGTGGAGGAGCCCAGCTTGTGGAATAATGAATGATGTTCACTTAATTCAGGATCCCCAATTGCTTAGTTCCTAACGTGTTTGACATATCAACTGACAGTAGTGTTGGAGACAGTTGGGGCAAGAATCTAAACTGCAGGGCTGAGAATTGTATGGTTTTCTATTTGTAAACATTTTGCAACAGTCACTAGATGAGAATTGTGTGTGTTTGATGAACAAATAACTCAAACTATGTCCCTTTTTCATACACAGGAAGACCTCAGCCAGGAGGTGGCTGTGGAATGTGGCAGTCAGGAGGAGGCAGGGGTTAGTGGCAGCCAAGAGGTGGGTAGTGGCAGCCAACAGGGGGGTAGGCGTAGGAGCCTGACTGTCTCCCAAGTCCCTCCCCTCCGCCTTCCCTACAGAAGGGCGAGAAGGATGGGGGAGGTGGGAGAGTCAGCGCTTCGGCTGATCAGAGATGATTCAGCCTCCCTATATGCCACACCCACCTACGAGGAGGCCTTTGGCTCCTTGGTTGCCAATAAAATGAAGGGTATGGAGGCGGGGCAACGCAGCATGTGTGAGGGGGTCATCCCCAAGGTCCTAAATGAGGGGATGGCTGGGGAGATGACCCCACTCACACATATTTGCGATAGTGAACAGGCTCCGCCTCCTCCTCCTCCTCCTCCTTCTGCCACCCCACCAGCACCACAGCGTGGAAGGAAGCGTACAAGGAAGACCTGAGAGTGACGACCTGGATTCAGTCTGGTCTGAGAGAAGATGGAGCCTTTCGTAGTACCAGAGCCTGGGGACCTAGATGGCATCTGCTGCAGTTCCGGATGTTTTGGACTTCAGGACCAGATTGCACTCCCTTATTATTTAGATAGGTACTCCTCAGGCCCCCAATTTTAGATGCTTCAAAAATGATTGTTTGCCGTGGGTGTCCAAGGCTTTGCAAATTCCCCAAGTTTCTTCATCGCTGCGTTCCTCTTTGGTTTGTTGCTGAGACCTAAATAAAGGTATTTTTGATTTGAAAAAATCATTGCCTATGTGTTTTACTTTTCTACAATGACAGTTTTTCTTTGAGTAGGCAGGTACATTTCACTAATCATAAAGTATAATTAACAAGGGGCACCAACAACCAACACACTCCTAGTAAATTTAAGCAACAAATAGAAATGTTAATAATGTTGTTTTGCTAAGTTGAGACACACAACCCCCCTCAAAAAAAAAAAAAAAAAAATCTCCTTAAAATATGTATTCCAAAAAAAAATACAAAAATGAGAAATCATCCAAAAAATATAACAAAGATTCTTTTACGATCTGAGTAAAAATAAACATGTAGTCTAGAAATCCTGAAAACTAAGAAAGAACTAAGTTTGGGAGAAGTGCGGGTGAATAGGAGCAGCTAAAACATGTCATTCTTCTTGCATTGTAAAGAAAAAGAGAATGCGCTGCATTAAAGACATTTTAACATTGCAGCGTGACGAATGTGCTGTGTCGATTAGGAAAGGTAGTTTTACCTGACCGAGCGCTTCCGTCACAGAATTTCTTCTGAGCATGCGTAGCACTTTGTCAGTCGGACTACGCTACACACGATCGGATTTGGTGTGATCGGACTTTGTTGTCGAAAAATCTATCCAGCAGGAGATAGGACTTTGTCCGTCGGACAATCCGAGGTACACTGTCCGATGGTGCCTACACACGGTCGGAATTTCCGACAACATTGTCCGATAGGACAGAATCCATCGGAAAATCCGACCGTGTGTATGGGGCTTTAGGGGGGTTTTTCATGTGACAACACTGAAGAAATTACACTTTGCTACAATGTAAAGTAGTGAGTGTACAGCTTGTATAACAGTGTCAATTTGCTGTCCCCTCAAAATAACACAACACACAGCCATTAATGTCTAAACCACTGGCAAAAAGTGAGTACACCCCTAAGTGAAAATGTCCAAATTGGGCCAAATTAGCCATTTTCCCTCCCCGGTGTCATGGGACTCGTTAGTGTTACAAGCTCTCAGGTGTGACTGGGAAGCAGGTGTGTTAAATTTGGAAGTTAAACGTGCCACCTCATGGCAAAACTCTCTGAGGATCTGAAAAAAACAATTGTTGCTCTACATAAAGATGGCCTAGGCTATAAGAAAATTGGCAAGATCCTGAAACTGAGCTTCAGTATGGTGGCCAAGACCATACTGTGATTTAACAAGACAGGTTCCACACAGAACAGGCCTTGCCATGGTTGACCAAAGAAGTTGAGTGCACATGCTCAGCGTCTATTGGAAAATAGACGTATGAGTGCTGCCAACATTGTACGCATCACCCCGGTACAACCTCTTCAAACCGAGGTGTGAAGGGGTTAAAATGTCAGCGGGCCAGGTGCATGTGAATTCATTATGTGCACTGACATTTAGCAGCGGCGGGCCGGGTGTGGCCAGTGGGCCGTAGGTTGCCAACCCCTGGTCTAAAACTACCACAAGATAAAAATTAACAATTTATCAAGGTAAATGAAAACAAAATATCAAGGTGAAAAAAACAAAATAGATCAAATCCCAGAGGTGTAACATGAACTAGACAAAAGACTAAGGCCCCCTTCACACTGGGGCACCGGTGCCATCGGCAGTAAAGCGCCGCTATTTTTAGAAGCGTTTTTGCAGAGGTTTTCGGCCGCTAGTGGGGCGCTCTTAACCCCCGCTAGCAGCCGAAAAAACATTAAAACGACCTGCAAAGTGGGTGGGCAGGAGCCGGGTATACACCGCTCCAAAGATGCTGCTTGCAGGAGTTTTTTTAACGTTCTGCCAGCGCATCGCCTCAGTGTGAAAGCACTCAAACTTTTACACTGAGACTGCAGGGGAGCTGTTTTTCAGGTGCTTTAATGGCGCTATTTTTAGCCCAAAAGCGCCTGAAAAACGCCTTAGTGTGAAAGGGGTCTTAGAATAAAGGCTGGGTGTAGGCTGTCTCTTCATAACAGGCTAGGGAACTGCAATCTGCAAAAACACTAGAAAAGAGAAAGAGGTACCAAGCAGCCATTTAGTGTAATATGTCCCTCTTTTTAAATTGTAGCATACTGATAGTAGGCAGGGTTGCTAACAACATTTAGCTTGCTAGGGGGTAACTAGCTTGGCTGATTGATAGTGATTCACTGGCTTTTCCCTAACTCTGGATTTGTTGCATCTCTCTCTTCTGTCACTAGATGGCCTTGTTGCCTGTGACATTAGAATGACCAGGGCATAGTGAAATAGGACTAGGAGTGAATGGGTTGTCTCTGCCAATTGGCAGGGGTTTCTTTAGTCCCTTGGCTTGCTGGGAGAGCCTAGTAATTTGGGAGGAGTCAGGTGATCTGGGTTCTGTGCCACCTGGATGGCTGTCTGGGTGGACGTGTGTTACAAGGCTCTGGGTTGCTAGGCCAGAAGCCTGAGGCCTATCCCAAGAGCACCTGGCTGCTAGGCTGTCTGAGGCCTATCCAGGTTTGAGAGAAGCAGCTGTACTGTTGGGGCTTTTGGCCGGAAGCCCAACCAAGTTTCAGAGTTTCCATCGGACGGGGAACCGCATCGTTACCAGCTGTGAGGGAGAAGCAGTTGCCACAAGGGACGACCACTCCCGTCGCAGCAAGTGATGATCAAGGCCAGAGGTAAAGGAAGGAATAGTTGCCAGCAAGGGACAACCATTCCTGTTATCAGAGGCCAGTGTATGGAAGTCTGAAGAAGTACCAGAGCAGCCTTTTCACCAGCCGGGGATGGTGAAGAAGTGGGAAAGCATCAGCAGAGTGCCGAGCCAGGGATCCAGTGGGTTAGCAGGGGTGACCCTTAAGGAGAATACAGCGGGTTAGCTGTGGAGGAGCTCAGGGGATCCAGTGATGGGATCTTGAAGTCTAGTGAGAGACTGGGAGCTCAGTGAGTGAAGATCTACAGTGGCATACTGCAAGATGTAAGAAAAGATCTATAACGGGCTACTGTGAGTTACGTGTATGAATCTTTGTAGACTGTTCTAAGTTCAGTTGCCATAGGAGACAGCGGTTCTATATATACAGTTGCTGCATCCAGCTTAAAGGCCCTCTACCTGTATAGCTGTCTGCCTATTTTTTTGTCTAGGAGTCTGCCAATTACTATTGCATCTGCCTAAGGGGATGTCCTGGCCCTAACCCTCTCTCCCCCAGTTCTGTTTAAATCTATTTTCTTGCATTCCAAAAAGTGAATGGCGCCCATGTTTCCAACTTGCAATACACCCACCATGCCTAATAACCCACACTAAAAAGAAGTATGTCAGCTCTCCCTGACTCTGGAGGTCACGATAAGGCCTTTGGAGGTCAGGGATGCCACTACAAAATAAACCTGTATAAAACAAAGGGTAGAAACGCCACCACTGCAGGGAACCGCTGAAAGGTCTAGAGAGCAGAGAACCGCTGAAGCTGCCAGTAAGAAGCAGGAACTCCACACAGGATCACAGCCGGACACTCCTCCTTCTCTCAAGGGATGCTGGGATATGCTTTTTGTGATAGAGGATGCCCTCTTCATAATTCTACCTAACTGCTACCCTCCGGGAAATTAATAGGAAATTCTCTTAGTAGAAATTAACCCTTTGTAAACCAAGAGCTAATGCGATTGTAGGACCGGTCCGCAATCTATAGCCATAAAGTATATGGAAGACAATAAATAGATCAATAAATGAACGAATGAATGAAAATATTTTATATATTTCTAAGTTGATGTTTTTTCTAGCTGAGTCTCACTTATAATACTCACATCTAGTTTGAGACTCTTTTTCCTTAGTTTTTTTATTCATTTGTTTATTGATATATTTATTGTTTTCCATATAGTTTTGAACTATAGATTGTGAGCTTACAATCGTGGTAGCCCTTGGTTTACAAAGTGTTAATCTCCGCTCAGAGAAGTCACTATTTATTTTCAAGGGTAGCAGTTAGGGTAGACGAAGGGGTAATCTTGTCTCCCAAACCGCGTATCCCAGCAACCCTTGAGAGAGAGAGAGAGAGAGAGAGAGAGAGAGAGAGAGAGATTCAGAGAGTTTCTGCTTCTCACTGGCGGCTTCAGCAGTTTTCTGCAGTGGTGGTGTCTCTCCCCTGCATATTGACTGCCAGCCCCGCTGTGCCCATTTATTCATCTATGGTTTGAATTTTAGTTTTGGGCACCAGTTCACAAAAGCAAGGTAACGAATGTAGCGCGCTTAGCATGCTTACCACTGTGCAGCATTACAGGCCTCCTCAGACGACTGTCCAGAGCACTGAGCAGCATTTACAGGCCTCCCAAGTCCCAACTGTTCATAGACCAGAACACTGTGTGTGGCATTACAGGCCTCCTCAGATGCCCGCTTAGAGCACTGTGTGCATTACAGGCCTCCCCAGACTGTCCAGAGCACTGTGTGCATTACAGGCTTCCTCAGACCGTCCAGAAAACTCACTGTGCATTATAGTCCTGCTCAGACCGTCAAGTGCACTCACTGTTCATTACAGGCCTCCTGAGACAGTCCAGAGCACTCACTGTGCATTACAGGCCTTTTCAGACCGTCCAGAGCACTGTGTGCATTACAGGCCTTTCTCAGACTGTCCATAGCACTGTGTGCATGTCAGGGCTGGGCTCAGCCCTTCCTTCTCTGAGCTGGCCACCCAATTGCCAGCTCCTATCTCTCCACAGTTACTCAGCTGTTGATATCCTGCTCGTCAGCCCTGCCTACTTAAGCCGTCCAGCCCAGAGGATCTCTGCCTTTGCCTTAGTCAACATCACAGAGACGCTCTCCTGCATTCCTGTTAAAAGACTTGCTTGGCTGACATCCCTTCTGGCTCCAGATCCTGCTTGCTGTTTTACTACGCTCATCTCCAGCTCCCTGACGTTTGGCTTGCCTGACTATCCATTCCGGTTCCTGAACTCTGGCTATGTTTTGACTAGGTTTGTTCTATTTACTTTTATTATTAAACAAGTGTGATTTAATGGTACTTCTGTCTCGGTCTGATTTCATGGTTTCTGACAGTGCATTACAGGCCTCCTCAGACCATCCAGAGCACTCACTGTGTGCATTACAGGCCTCCTCAGACTGTCCAGAGCACTCACTGCACATTGTTATGTGCAGTGAGTGCTCTGGACGGTCTGAGGAGGTCTTCCCCTAATTCAACCCCACAGATACAAATACACAACTGACTCTAAGGAACAACAGGCAAGGGAGGAGGCCATAGAAAAATGGATTGGCGCACCAGATTACCAGCCGGACTGATCTGCTGCTTTATGCTGTTTGGGTAGATCCTCAGCTTGCGGCATTTTGAAAGAAACCAAAAGACTGGCTGCTTTGATGTGGAAGGTGCTTCTTACACTTCGTGTGATTTTTTTCAATGTTCTCCGTTTCCACATCTTCAGACAGATCCTCATCTTGTGTGTGTGTGTGTGTGGGGGGGGGGGGGGTTCTTACTTCACGGGCATGCTCCTCTGCCTTTTTAAGCAGTTTCTGAATATTATCATCAGCGACATCAACAAGAGTTTCACAGACAGTAGGGTTGACAAAACAAGCAGCTGCTGCAAGTGGTGAGAACATTTCATCAGTTGGATCTAGGAATGAATGAAGCAAAACGTTGGTTCACATTAGCTTTCATTGTCTGTGCAATTGTGGCAAGATCTTGGTCGCTAGTGTTCTGTTTAACCCTTTTGCCGCCAGGTCCGTACGTTGTACAGACCTAACGGTGGGGGGTATTGCACACAATCCAGTGGCTGCAGCCACTGTGATTTTGTGTGAAACTGACATGCAGCCTCCTGCCTGTCAGATGAGAGCAATCAGGCAGCAGCGGTGCCGCCTGATCGCTTTCACCTGACAGGCAGGAGGCTGCCTGTCAGTTTCACACACAATCCCAGTGGCTGCAGCCACTGTGCCTTAGGTCTGTACAATGTACGGAAATGGCGGCAAAAGGGTTAAACAGAACACTAGCTACCACTCACGCACCCCCAAGACCGGCCCCCCCCCCCCCCGCTCGCCATGCTTACCGGGCTCCGCTTGCCCATCAGAGGGCCCGGGAAGTCATGGCGGTTAGAGGGTGTTGTGAATTTATGAAGAATAAGACATTTAATATTTACTGGCAGAGATGTGAGATTATAGTAGGCCTCAAAATGAAGTGAACTATTTCTCTTGAAAACCTTCCAGAGAAAAGAAGAGGAGCTCATGTTCTCTTTTACAAGTCTCCAATACGTCAACTATTGAAAAGTTTTACAAGCCTGTATTGAGACAGAAACTTGCATGAACAATAAGGTCCCATTTCAAAAAACAAAGGAGATGGGTTCCTATCTGGGGGGGGGGGGGGGGTAAATACAACTACAAAACCTTTAACTCAACTCAAGGAGAATTTGAGTAAATATGTCTTATTGTATCGGAGGACGATATGGCTTCCCTAGTCAAACCATGATGTTGACTCAGGCTTGTTCCACAAAACAATGGCTGAGAGACTCCAGTTAATTATATGCCAGTGTGGCAACAGTCACAGAAACCAAAGTGGAATGACAAATACATGTATCTGGAATATGTTATGTTACAATGTTAAAATGGATGTTATAAGATTCATATACCAGAGTCATCCACATCTTTTTATAAGCCATTCAAATTATATGTAGGTCACAAAAGAGATATTATAATTTTAGTATCTGATGTTTTGATGAAATTTGTTATAAAGAAAATATATATGAAAGTATGATTATAAATAGAAGTGTTTTAGAAACAAATTAGTATTATGAAAAACATATAATCGTGATTATAACTGTATAATAATTTAGCCTATGTTGAGAGAAACAAATATTGATTGGATACCCAAATTATACATGTATCCATATAGATAATAATTGTATGTGATTTTGATTAATATATATAACCTGTGTCCGTTTTAAATGGACTAAACTTTTATAGATATACAGTGATATACATATATATAACCATTTTATGCAAGTGATTAATCAATAATTATGCTAAGCGTATTTTATAGTATGTTGGTTACTAGGATCCCCAAATACTAAAGCTATAGATTATTTTCATTAAGATACAAATAATACACAATATAAAAATAAATATATTACTTAAAGAGATAAAACCCAAACACATGTGAGACACCTGGTGGTTGAAGGTGCTATTACCTTAAAAGCATTTAGACTCCTAGAAAAAGGTAATCATTAAGTTTTGCCTGCCAATAAGGAGAGAACACATACCTCTTGGGCAGAACTTATTATAATTTTATAATCTTATTGTTTGAGAGGGTATTTAAGAAGCAAGAAAGATACCATAGGGAGGAGAGCCCACCTGAGAGCCTGAGAGGAAGCTCAGGGATTCACCCTGGGAGAGGCTCAGGGACCTACCCTGAGGAAGGGACACTGGAAGAAAACACATATTCCCAGACAGACTGACACCCATGCACCATGCATGAATACCGATTTTAACATTCAAGAAGATTCCTGAACCTGGCAGCCATCTTAAAAATCCTGGTAACCAGCAATCCAGACAAATAGCCATTTTGGAATGGGTAAATATGTCATGTTGATTTTATCTGGTATGTTCTCTTAACTATTGATGTATTGAATATTCTACTATGGATAATCCATTCTCCAGAATCAATAACCGCCTTTTAGATTTTTTCTCTAAAATTCAATTTTTCATTAGATATTACTTTTGCAAAGTTGCCACTTTTATTGACAAACAAATGTCTAATTTATTTCACATTGTTCAACGTTACTTACCTGCAGCATAGTAACGGCTGGGTGTGTGAAATACAGACATTCTGTTTAATTGTCAAGTATCATAAGGTTATTGATTCTACTGAATAAGTTATCATGGTGATATCATGTCCAAGGTACTACTACGCCCATTTTGAGGGTGTTTCCATTAATTGTCAAAATGTTCAAGTAATGCAATCTGTATTTTAATTTCATGTAAATATTTGTTTTCTGTCAACCAATAAATGTAACTATTTTGTATGATCACTCGTCTCCGTGAATAAGTTTCACATATATAGACTGTGTCATATAGATTGATTTTGTATCTTAAAAATATCTTCGTTAAAAATTACTTAATAAATATGTGCGGGAACTGTCCTTAAAAAGCACAACAAGGGCAAGAAGAGCAGATACACGTCTGCTCTCCTCCCCTTCTTGCAGTGACCTGGAAAGCGACGTCTCTGACATTTCTGGGTCACGTGACCAGTGTAGTCCAAATGACCCCCATATATTAAACTGTTATGCACCTATACCCCAACCCACTTTATTACCCACCTAAAATAACTGAGACCACACCTTGCTTTGCAGTATAAATGGCCATAACAGCTTTTTTTAAACAATCCAACCAAAAAAACTCCAATATCAAATATAAACATAAAAAAACACACACCATAAACATTTTACCCCAGTCTGTTTGTCTCTGACGGCGACCCACCTTTTACCATATATACCACCACGCACTGCGGGACCATTTTAAAACCTGATTAGGCCTCCAGCTGTAGCCGCTCAGAGACACCCCCTTTCCCGCAGTGCCACTATTACCGTATTCCATCCACCTTGCTGGAATACACCGGAGGGGCTCATACTGCTGATGAGCCCCCCACCCCTTTTTCATCACCTACGTTTTACTGCCACCGTCAGAGACCAACAAGCAACACCGCCACAGTCCAAAAGGGTGACAAACTTACTCTTGAGGGCACCTCCACACCCGCAGGGCCCTTTGAATCCCCTCCTGCAAGCCCATTGTCCAGAGGTCAATCCCCACATCTGAAAGATGAACTCCATCCTTCCTCAAATAGAGCCCAACATTTGTCTCCAATTCCTTATGCCTGATTACTAAGCCTCCATTCTTAACCACAAACTGCCCCACCACTTTGTTTATACGTATGCGGGTCTTCTAAATGCTCGCCACTGACCTAGCCAATCGCCAAACTGTCCATGCGACGATGTCAGACCACAGCAATAGAGTATCAGGAAAGTTCACTTTCAACTGTAAAAAATCTGACTTGATGTCCGCGATCAGATCCGTGACCGGGCGGACCCTCAGGTCATTGCCCCCTGCGCGTATTACCAAGACATCGGGAGGTCTGTCTAAACTTGCATACCTCACCACCTCCTGTACTACTCTCTCCCACTTCATCCCGGGCATACCCAACCATTGCACATAAGCTTCCCTCCGTGATATGCCCAATTGTCTGCTATCCGGCCTAACATCTCCTCTCCTGGCCCCCCAACACACATAAGAGTGACTGAGGATCCAGACGAGGCACGTGGAACCTCCATCTAAAATGAGATGACAAACAAAAAAGGTAGCAATACCCATTATACCTTACAACTTACTGACAACCTCATTCCAGCCACCATGCGAATCCTGCCTACCCCCACCCTTTTCTTTGTTTTTTTTTGTTTTTTTATTCAACCACCATTTGCGGCCTAATATAGGTACGGAATCTCCTCGATTCCCACCTCCCGATCCTTCGCACCATCGCCTCATCCAACCCACATCTGGCAGCTTTGGTAGCCACCTCTATGCAGAAGGAGTGTGAAGCGTATTGTGCCCCGTCCAAGCCCGCCCTTGTAAGGCATTTTCTGAACACCGAAACAAACTGGAACTTTGACAAATAGGACCCATCCTTATGCCTCAAGGATGGCCCTCCCCCAGTCGTTCTGACCCTCATAAATTCCCGCACCGCTACCACGGGGCATACCTCGGACCCCGGCAGTGTAAACAGCCAAACATCTACCCCTTTACCTTGTTGGTCCGTTTTTGACCTCTGCGGCCTACAACACACCCTGTCCAGTACATCCCGCTCCAGAATCCCCCCTACCCCTACCCACGATGGGCTCACCAATTCCCCTATCTGGAATGCCCCATAAAATGCCAGCGAGAGCGCTGCCGTAAACAGTAGGACCTCGAAGCTTGAGGTACACACTGCACCTAACATCCCACAGATGGTCATCAAATTGGCAAATGTGACAGGCCGTCTCTTATCCATTTTCTTGTGACCCTTCCTGAAACCCTTTATTGCCTGTTTCACCCAAAAATCTTTAGTTGCGTCCTCTCCCCCCATCAGCTTGAAAAGGAATGACAGGCCTGCCATCTTTCGCTCAATGGCAGAGAACGATTCCCCCACTTTCCATGTTCCGAGACACGAAATACAACACCAACAACCTTACCTCTGCCCTGTCCTTGCCAATCCCGGCCTCCTGTACCAGTAACAACCACTCTTTCCATACCTTACTGTAATACGCCCACGTGGACTCGCTTACTGACTGCCGAATCCATCCCGCAGCGACTCCAATGCCAGCTCCCAGATCCAATCCGGGCAAGGAACTCCTTCCTTCTCTGCTCCTGGGGCCAGCTCTCTGAACCTGTCCCACTGAAATCGAGACTGTGTGTCAGCCAGCGTATTGTCCAGGCCAGGGATGTGAACAGCACATATGAAAATGTTCAATTGCAAGCACCTCAACACCAACCTACGCAATAGCCTTATTACTGGTGGTGATGACGCCGACATGCGGTTGATCACCTGGACCACTCCCATGTTGTCGCAATTCAATCTCAATTTCAGGTTCCGACAAGCTTCCCCCCACAGTTCAATTGCCAGTACTACTGGAAAATGTTCCAGTAGCACCAGGTTACACGAAAACCCTGCGTCTACCCATGACTGTGGGCAAGGTTCCGCACTCCACTGCCTCTGGAAAAAAGCATCATAACCCGTGGATCCTGCCACATCCGTAGCTAATTCCATGTCAAAGTTACTCACCGGGCCCCACATCCACACCGATCTGCCATTGTATGACTCCAGAAACTCATACCACACATTCAAATCCTCCCGGTGTTCCTTGGTAAGCCTAACAAAATGCGTAGGTGCCTTGATCCCTACAGTAGCCGCCGACAGCCGTTCGCAGAACACTCTCCCCATCGGGATTATCCTACAAGTGAAATTCAACTTACCCCGTAATGACTGCAGAGCCCACAACTGGACTTTCCGCAGTCCGTGGATCCCTCAAATTTTTTTTGTAAGTCTTCCAACTTACTTCTGAGCAGGCGACACTCCATTGCTTCTGCATCTATCACTATTCCCAAAAAACTGAGTTCTGTCATCGGGCCTTCAGTTTTTTCAGCTGCCAAAGGCACTCCAATTCTGCCCGCGATGTGCTGCAATGTAGAGCGTAAAATCGCACCCACAGCGGAGGCAGGGGGGCCAATGCACAGAAAGTCATCCAAATAACGTATGACCGAATCTAGGCCCGACACGTCCCTAACCACCCACTCCAAAAATGAGCTAAACGCCTCAAACATGGCACAAGAAATTGAGCAACCCATAGGTAAGCATTTGTCCACATAGAACTGCTCTTGCCAACAACAACCCAACAGCCGGAAACTATCCGGATGCACCGGAAGCAAGCGGAACGCAGATTCTATGTCTGACTTTGCCATCAGTGCCCCCTTACCATATCTCCTAACCCACTGTACTGCCACGTCGAATTACGTGTAAGACGCAGTGCATGCCTCTGTATCGATAAAATCGTTCACCGAACCCCCTTTTGGAAATGACAAGTGATGAATAAGTCGGAAATTGATTGGTTCCTTCTTAGGCACCGCCCCCAAGGGTGAAACCACCAGGTCCTGCAAAGGTTTGTCCGCGAACAGCCCCCCGTGTGACCCAAGGCCACTTCCTTTGCCAGCTTCTCTCCCACCACCCCGCGTGTTGCAATGCAGATTTCAGATTCCTTGCCAGTGGTGGAACCACTGCCAATGAACACAGTATATGAAAACCCTGCTTGAACTCCGCGGCCAGCAGCCTTGCAGCTTCCTTGTCCGGATACCTATTTAGAAAAGGCTGCATCCTTTCCCCCTTCACCGGAGTAATCCCTTTTGTGAGCAGGCTCGTTGGAACGCTTCCCTTTTTTGAAGCATCGGGACAATGGGTGGGCTCCCCCACATCCTGAGCACTCGTGCTTAAATTTACAGGATCCCCCAAATTTGCAAGAGCCTTTATTGTACTGCCAGCACACCCCCCGCTTTTTTATGGCCGAAAGTCCTGAGGCATGTGCCTTCCTGGCCCCCCCTTGAAGAAACTGTGGTGGGGCCCTCGCCGATGACATAGGTCGCATCCAGAGGCTGATGTCCTTGTGGTCCCAGCGAAGGGAAGGAAGAACCACCGTATACCCTGTGTGCATCCCCGATTGCATCCATATAACAAAATAACGCAGAGCAATGCTCGCGGTTCTTTTCCCCAATTGCACTCGCCATAATGGCAAATGCCTGAAGCCAGTTTACAAATGTCCGTGGAATCAACCTATACCTCCTTTTTTCCTCGTCCTCTTTTTTGGAGCCATCCGGTTTTACCCTATCAAGGATAAATTTCTCCAAGGGCAATAGTGAAAAAATCTCCAAGGGCAATTTCTCCAAGGGCAATAGTGAAAAAATCTCTACGTACTCACCCTTGTAAATCTTATCTCGGACCTCCTGCTTTAAGTGTGCTCCCAGCGGACCCTTAAAACACACATAAACCTCACACTTTGCCGCATCTACAATCCTTACCACATCTATCCTGGCTGTTGGCTCTGCACCCCCTTTTGCCCCCCCCTTTTCAGGGCCCGTCCCCCCCTCCACTGTCCCCGGGGGGGTTTGTCATATGCTAGATGTCTCCGCATCTCCTTCCGCTTTCCCAGTTACCAAACCCGTCCAAGGGGCCACCTGTGGTGGCTGGTCCTGCCCTGTCGAATCCACCCACCAAGGCCCTCAATCCCTCCAGTAAATCCTTCAGTTGTGCCCCTGATCCAGAACTGGCAGGCCCTTTTGCCGCCAAATGCTGGTTGTCCCCACTGTACCCGCTGATACGACCCCAAGTAAATCATTCAGTGCATTAGTCAAAGATAAGTTAGTAGTGGACTTACCAGGCTGTCTGGGAGCTCGCCCCACCCCCTCTGTGCTGGTCTCTCTTGCTGGCACTTGTTGTTTCTCTGCCTCTGACACCCCCTCTTCCGACCGTTCGTCTTGCTCCATGACCGGTGGCGTTGTCAGCCCCCCGGGTGAAGTGGCCCCGGAGGCCGTAGCATTCTGGCTGTTTGAGGGCCGACTCGCTCCTGCAGCTGCGCCCCTTACTGCTCCGCCACTTGGAGTCGCCCTGGCTGTACACTGATCGGCCTGCTTGTGACCACCACCGCCATCTTGTCCTTGCGCCCACCTCTCTGTTAGGCCCTGCCCACTCACGGCCTTGATGGCTGCTCTTGTCCCCACTCTGATGGCTGCTGCTTCCTCTCTCCTCCCCCTGATACCCCCGGGTCACTGCTGTCCTTATGGGATAACTCCCCACTATGTCGCCTGTGAACCCCAGGCGGGGAAGCGGCGCCATAACGTCCCGTGGCCCCACCCCCCGCAGTAGGCTCGCGCTGTGCGCAATGCACGGGCCCTGTAGACGCCTGCTGCAGTGTCCGCTTTGCTGGAGGTGCCGATCGTTCCTCCCGCAGGCTCCGTGTCTGCCGGGTGGGCCATGATGGCGGCCCAGGTGAAAAGCGCCAGAGGCCGCACCCTCCGCGCACGAGGGGTCTCTTCCACGCCCGCTTCTTCCTCTATCAGTGCACCGACTTGCCTGTGCAGCCAGTCCAGACCTCTTGTCGCGGCCGCAGCCCTCAATCTTGCCAGGATGGTGTCTATGTCAGCCATGGTGGTGGAGAAGCAGTGAAGAAAACTGCCTCCTCCTGTATCTTCTGACTGCCCTGTCCTAACTCCTCCTTTCCTTTATATAATGCCACTCCCCTTCACCAAAAGTTCCTATTTCCCCCTCCCCTTTAGACACTCCTAATATCCCTTTCTGATTAACCCTTTCTGTGTCTCCTTATCCACACTGTCATGCCTGGCCTTCCCTTATCATTCCTGTCTGTCATTTTCTCTCCGGGCCTCACTTTCTCTGTGTCCCCGACTCGCTTTGCCGGTGTAGGATGTTTTGCAAAGCGATCTGCACTGCAAAATATTTAGTGAAATACAGGAGAGATATGCAGGGTATATTAGACCCTGCATATCTCAAAGAGAACCTGTCACCAAAAAAGCATCACATAGGGGACTGTTTATCCCCTATGTGATGAAAAAGAAAGGTAAATAAAAAAAATAAAGTTACACCCAAGCACATAAGGTGCGTCCACGCGTGAAACCGTCTATTGCGATACACATGTTGCATATCGCCGCGTACACCAGAGTAAAAGCAATAATTCAAGCATCAGACCTCCTCCGTAACACTAAACTAATAACTATAGGGGGTCTTTGAAGCATCGCCTATAGAAAATATAGGGTACTGAAGTTTGACGCCATTTCTCAGGTGCAAAAATATTCAAGGTTTGGCATGTTTGGTAAGTTTGGCATGTTTCTCTGCGCAACCTCATCTTTTAAATTTTACCAAAAATTTGGGTAATTTATCTGCCCTAAAATTCACGTTAGTGTGTTTTTTTTTACTAAAATATTGCTTTCCTTAGACTTTTGCGGTAATATCATGCAACATAAAAAATTGGAACTGCCGCTATTTTATTCTCTAGGGTGTCTGCTTTCAGAAAATATATAATGTTTGGGGTTTTGTGTAATCTTCAGGCCTAAAATGATTTTTGAATCGTGTGCAAAAGAACCCTAAAACGGCTCTGGCAGCGAAAGGGTCCTCCAGGTGGCAGAGTAGATCAAAGAGGGCAAGGAAAGCCAGGGACATGGTGTCACTATAGAGGGTTTTAATATGTTCTGCAAAAGGCAGCAGTAGGTTTACAATAATGTGAGCTTTTGCCATTCACTAGGGAGCAAGCTGTCCCATCCCATGTTTGTGATTTGGCAGACCAACTCTCTCAGTTTGAGGAATCTTCCGATCATGTTGAATATGCTTGAATGTGCTCCATTACCTTCTGTGTTGCAATGGAAGACTTGAAAAAAGACTTGGAAAAGGTTCACTATTGATCTTGCTTCATCAAGGATTCTCTTAACACTTGCCTCCTTCTGCACCATGTGCACTACAAGTTGTGAGGTATGCAGTATGTACCACACACAGTGTCCATTCCCTGTCGATATGTTGGTACCTAACAAGAGAAACACTGCCAAATAAGCATAAAGTATAGAAAAGGTTATCATTTCCATTCTAACCCTCAACATCTTATGGGAATGCTTTTACACAAGATTAGGGATGAGCCGAACACCCCCAGGTTCGGTTCGCAACAGGACCTGCGAACGGACCAAAAATTTGCACAAACTTTAGAACCCCATTAAAGTCTATGGGACTCGAACGTTCGAAATCAAAAGTGCTAATTTTAAAGGCTAATATGCAAGTTATTATCCTAAAAAGGGTTTGGGGACTCGGGTCCTGCCCCAGGGGACATGTATCAATGCAAAAAAAAGTTTTAAAAAAGGTCGTTTTTTCTGGAGCATTGATTTTACTTTTCAATCAGTTTTTATTGAATTTCATAACATACAGTAAAGATGCAAATTACACATTGTATGCCGTTAAAATAAATTAACTCAGAATAGCACTTAAATAATGTCAACTCAATTATCAATGAAGTGTTACAGAACAAGAATTACTGTTATTAAAATGCTACAAAACGCAATACATTCAATATAGAAATATAAGATCAATATAGTAACATAAGATCAAATAGAAGTATATGTCCTCTAGACACCCCCATGGGGACTACACTGTGTCTAAGAGGAGAACGTTGCCACAATAATAGAACTTATCCAGGAACCTGTGTCCATACTCTAGAACCCAGAGGCAAAAGTGTATATCAATCTGTTAGATATGAGTGTTACAAAAAGTTAGTAATAGTCGACCATTGTTCCCATGATGCCCACTTGGTTTTTTCCTTGGGTAATTTACCCTCACTGGATGCCATCATTAATTCATAACTATAATGTAGGTTTACGGTATCTAAGAGGTGAGTGATAGAGGGAGTTGTATCTGACTTCCATAATCTGGTTATAGTTAACCTAGCTGCCAATAGGATATGTGTCGTCACATGACGAAATGAAAAGGGTATGTCTTCAATGGATAAATTCAGGATAGCTAGACCCGGAGACATTGGTATATCTATCTGGGATATATCTTTTAAGAGAAGAAAAACGGTTTTCCAGTATCCCTGTATGAGGGTACATTCCCAAAATATGTGGAATATGCTTCCTATGTTGGAATTACATCTCCAGCACTTATTAGATAATGTGGGATAGAATGTTGCCAAGCGAGAAGGCGTCAAATACCATCTAAGGGACAATTTTTGTGTGAGTTCCCACAACGCAGAGCTTTTCGTGGATTTGTATACACTTCGTGAAGCTTGTTCCCATTGTGATTCTGTATAAGTCGTTGCTAGATCATTTTCCCAGTGTGTATGTGGTGTGGATTTAGTAAATACACGCTTTTGGTTCAGGGTGTTGTATACAAGTGAATTACCCTTCTGTTTAGGAAATTCAAAGTGCAGGTATTTCCATATTACTGAAGAAACTGTATATAAGAGAGGTTTGATTTTGTTAAGGCATTTCAGAAGTTTGGAATATGCAATAAAGTCTGATTCAGGCAAGTGAAATTCATTTTGGAGGGTTGAAAAGGATTTTGGGTTTGAGTCATGAAATAGTTGATTTATGAATGAGATTTTTCGGTTAGACCAATGGGATGTAGATAATTCAGGTGAGATGTGGTTTAAGACTTCTATAGGTATCGGTATCTGTGTAGTAGTGGGTTCTTGATGGATAGTTTGGGTTAGAATTTTCCATGCTCTGACCGTGGCTATCATGGTAGGGGGAATCGCTTTTGGTATTTTAGCGTCTAATGGAGTGCTCAACAACCAATTTTTTAAACTAGGATGAAATAGTAAGGAAGTAAGTAAGGAAGTATATTGCACCAGTTTTTATTCGGATCTTGCTGAAACCACTCAGTTGCTTGAGCTATGATCGCTGCAGTGTGATAATCTGTAAAATCTATTGAACCTGATCCTCCCGCTAATTTGTGTATCCTAAGTATAGAATGAGCGCATCTAGGTTTTGTACCGTGCCAAATACATCGGTTGAGTATCGTTTGAAGTGACTTAAAGTAATATTTAGGAATAGGAATAGGAATGGTCCTAAACAGGTATAAAATTTGAGGTAAATGCATCATCTTGAACGCCGCTAATCTGCCAGACCATGACAGTTCCATTTTAGCTAATTTCTGAGATTCAGTACGTAATTTATCTAAGAGAGGCTTGAAGTTTGATGAAAAGAGGAGTTTAGTGGTTCTAGTGAGTTGAATACCTAGGTAAGAAATGCTGTGTTCAGACCATGTGAAGGGGTATTGGGCTTGTAATAGTAATTTAGTGGTGGAATTCAATTTGAGATCTAGTATTTGTGATTTGGTGACATTTAGTTTGTAAAATGATATTCGTCCAAACCAATCTAAAACGTCTCGGGCTGCTGCTAAGGAGGAGGTAGGATTTGATAATATTAAAATCACATCATCAGCAAAAAGACTAATCTTATGAGTAGTGTTGCCAACAGTTATGCCTGAGATGTTCGAGTTCGTGCGTATGTGCTCAGCTAAAGGTTCTATAGTTAGATCAAAAATTAAGGGCGACAATGGGCAACCCTGACGGGTACCGTTCGATATTTGGAATGGATGAGATATCATATTAGCCGAAAAAAACTTGAGCAGCTGGGCAAGTGTATAGTGCCATGATAGCATTATAAATATTGTCTTTAAACCCAAATTTCATGAGAACTTTCTGTAGATAGGTCCAGTGCACCCGATCAAATGCCTTCTCTGCATCTAAAGAAAGAAGCAGAGAAGGTGTTCCACTGGAATTTACGCAATGGATTAAGTCAATCATGCGTCGCGTCGGATGCTTGCCTCCCTTTAATAAATCCTGTTTGGTCATTGTGAATCAGGTCTGGCATAATCTTCATTAAGCGTCTAGCAATAGTTTTGGCGTATATTTTTAAATCAAGGTTAAGTAAGGAGATTGGCCGGAAGTTTTGTGGGGCAGTCGGATCTTTTTCAGGTTTTGGGAGAGTGATAATTAATGCGTTTAGCGATTCTACAGGGAATTTGGAAGAATATGCAGCTTGGTTAAGAAATTTCAGCAAGTGTGGAATCAAATAGGTAGAGAATTGTTTGAAGTATTCCCCTGTAAGGCCATCCGGGCCTGGTGTTTTGTTACAAGGCAGTGATGAGATGGTAGCTAGAAGTTCTGGTGCTGAAAAAGGAGCATTTAAATAAGACAATTGTGTTTCTGTCAGAGTCGGTAAATTTATCTTATGGAGAAAGTCATCAATTTCCTCTGGGGATGGTTGGTGGGTTGTAGGGTCATTCTTGAGATTATATAGGTCACTATAGTAATCGCTAAAAGCATTCGCAATGTCTTGTGGATTAGATAGCTTCACTTTCGAGTGTGGGTGGAATAAGAAGGGAATTTTAGATTTAACTCTAGCCCCTTTGATACGTTGTGCTAATCTTTTTCCTGCCTTATTGGATGTGGAATAAGAGATGGCTTTGAATTTGCGTTGCATATGTTCGTATGTATGGAGAAGAAGCAGCCTGAGTTCCTGTCTAAGCGACATTAATTGTGCTAGTGTAGTGGGACATGCAGATGACTTATGGTCTGCCTCCAAATGAGCAATTTGGGAAGTAAGGGAGTCTATTTGTTGTGTTCTTTTTTTTTTTTGTGAATGGAGCCCAGTTTTATAAGAACACCTCTCATTACCGCTTTATGCGCGTTCCACACCACGGCAGGATCCCCCACTGAATCAGCGTTTAATTCAAAATATTCTTTTAAATGAGTAGCAATTTCTTTGGAGTATGTAGCATGTTGTAATATGAAATTATTGGCTCTCCAGAGAAAAGAGTTCCTTTGAGGAGACGTATCATCAATAATTATCGAAATTGGGTTGTGGTCTGACCATGTCATGGTGTGGATAACAGAGGTAGTCACCTTTTGTAATAACACTTTATCAACAACAAACATGTCAATTCTGGAATACGACTTGTGTTGCGGGGAGAAATAAGTATAATCCCTCTCTGATCCATGGTGGCATCTCCAGACATCGTAAAGATCAGACGATGTCAGGATTTGCCCCAGGGGAGAGGGTCTTCTCTTATCCGCTGAAGTAGTGTCCATATAAATATCTGCAACCATATTAAAGTCTCCGCATACAAGGAGATATCCTTGTTGTAACTCTTTAATTTTGGTCAAAGTCTTTTTGACAAAATTTGCCTGTCTAGAATTGGGAGCATACAAGTTGAGTAAGGTATATTTAGTTCCATTAATCATACAGATTAAAATAAGAAAACGACCATTGGGGTCACCTATTTCTTTTATGAGGTGGAAGTCAGTGTCTTTCTTGATCGCTACAAGCACTCCTCTCTTCTTGGAAGAGAAATTAGAATAGAAAATATGGGGAAATTTGTTACTGCGACATAAAGTGGCTGAAAGTGGGGTCAAGTGTGTCTCTTGGACACATAAGATATCACTATCAAGCTTTTCAGCAGTATGCCACAAAGATTGTCTCTTTGCTGGGTGGTTGAGACCCTTGGCGTTCAAGGATACTATCGTGAATGGCATATTTCCTGTTGTGGCTAAGTGATGGATTGTGGGAGACTATAACACTTACAGTTTGCAGATATTTCTTGGTGTATACAGTAAATTCAGTTCCTTTCGGCTTATCAGGATACCTGGGTTCCGTAACTAGATGTATTTCTATAAAACCTGGAATGAAATTACAATTATATATAACAGCTATTTAAAAATATAGCAAAAGATATGAAAACAGGATGCGGCAGATTTGTGTCAAGCACAAAAAAAAAAGCAAAGAGTCAGCTTTTACTGCTGCAGTGTGGAACAGTTAATACCAAAGGCAAGTGAGATCAAACAAAATTCCTGGAGGGGACGCTATAAACGTAGTTAGCGGACCGCTCAGGAGCCAGATACTTCCATAGGTTGATGATTCCGGGATCTTTGATTGTAGTGATATGTTGAAGGACGTTTTGGAAGAAGCGAAGTTTCATCTTTGTGGTATTCCGGGATTATTCCCCATTCTTTCAAAAGTTTCAAACCCTTGTGTAGGTCATTTATTATATGAGTGGATCCGTTTTTGGAGACAATTAGTGTGGCCGGGTAGCGCCATTTGTATAGAATCTTATGGTTTTGCATTCCTTTAGTTATGGGGTTTAAATCTCTACGTAGTTGAAGCGTATATCTTGATAAATCAGGAAATATTTGAACACCCTCAAACGGATGTGGTAGAGGGCCTTTCAGTCTGGCTTCTGACATCATTTTTTCTTTAATATGGAAAAAATGGATCCTCATAAGTATATCTCTAGGCACTGATGCAGCCAGGTGTGAAGGTTTTGCAATTCTGTGTATTCTGTCAATTATAATGTCACGTGGCGTAACTTCAGGTAGAATAGTGCGTATAAGTTCTTTGGCGTATTTGGGTAATTCTGGAGTTGTTATATTTTCGGGGACCCCCCTTAACTTGACATTGTTTCGTCTAGAGCGGTCTTCTAAATTTGCTAATTTGCCCCTTATCCACTCTTGTTCATCTTTTACCTCATCAATAGAATCAATGATGTCATTGACTGTGGAGGAGCATTCCATCATACCTTTCTCAATAGTGGATACTCTGTTATCTATTAGACTGACATCTGTAGTGAGTTTAGTAAATAGAGTGGATAAATCAGTCACAAGAGAGGAATGCAGTGATATTAACATCTCTTTCAGTGTAGTGTCAATAACAGGCTGACCGCAGGTTGGGAAGGATGCCATTGAGGAATGTAAGGCCTGGTTAGATTGTAGTGGAATAAAAGCCTGGGGCTCAATTTCTGAGTGAGGTGGCCGCTGTGCTAGAGCATCCATTCTCATTTTTGCCTTAGCTGGGCTGTTCATTAAGGGATCCCCCTCTGTGTCATTGTCATGGGAGCTAGACATCTCCCTGTTTGGTGAGTCACCAGAAATGTTATTAGGGATTTCTGTATGTTTAGTCTGAGGCGCTGCTATGCCTTCAGCTCCATTTTGATTCTGACTGACCAGCGCTTCAGGAGGGTACAGGAGTGTGGTGAGCTTTTGGGGCTTGTGGTCCCCAGTTCTCTTACGGGACATTGTTGTGGGTCACTACCGGACTAATGTGGGGAAGTTTTTGTACAAAAATACCGGCTCCAGCGGTCCCTAATCGTTCCGGTTCGTCTCCCTCACAGCAGAGCTCAGCACTAAGCGTCCATCTCTCTTGCCGGCTGGCCACGCCCCCTGGAGCATTGATTTTAATGACGCTTAAAGTGAAAAAGAAAAGTGAAATATTCCTTTAAATATCGTGCCTGGAGGGTGTCTATACTAGTGACTCTTGGTGGGCGCTGGAATGCCCTGCTGTGAACTATTATATCAAGAATTGTAATTACATGCCATTGTTGAACAGGGGCAGAAAAATTGGGCCTTTGGTGGTGGTGGTGGTGGTGTTGCCACATAACTGTAAGCCCTCACAGTTACTCTTGGTGGGCGCAGGAATGGGCCCTGCTGTGAAATATTAGATCAAGAATTATAATTACATGCCATTGTTGAACAGTGGTAGAAAAATTTGGCTTTTGGTGGTGGTGCTGGTGCCACAACACTGTAAGTCCTCACAGTTACTCTTGGTGGGTCCTGGAACGGGCCCTGCTGTGAAATATTATATCAAGAATTATAATTACATGCACCTGTTAACCACTTGCCGACCGCCCCCTGTATATATACGTCGGCAGAATGGCACGTACAGGCAGAACCACGTACCTGTACGTGCCATTCTTCCGGCGGGTGGGGGGTCCGATCGGACCCCCCCGGCCGGCGGGGACGGTCGGGATCGCTTCAGGAGCGATCCGGGATGAGGGGACGGCCAGTGGTTTCTGGCCACCCCCTCGCGATCGCTCCTGGCGAATCAGATGCTTCCTCTGTCTGTGTCAATCAAAACACAGGCAGAGGAAGTGATGTCACGCTCGGTGCGCCGGTCTATGTGACCGGAACGCCGAGCTGTGAACATCTAAAGGTTAGTGCACAAACAGTACACTGACACCAGTACACATAGGCACACAAAACACCCCCCTGTCACCCCCTGATCACCCCCCAGATCACCCCCTCCCCCCCCAGTCACAGTGTCACTAATTGCAGTGATCATTTTTTTACTGATCACTGCATTTAGTGTCAGTGTGACTGTAATAACTGTCAGGGCAGTTAGTTTTAGGTCCAAGGTAGCCCCCACCCCCCCCCCCTAATAAAGGTTTAACCCCTTGATTGCCCCCCAGGTAACCCTTTCACCCCCTTTTGCCAGTGTCACTAAGCGATCGTTTTTCTGATCGCTGTATTAGTGTCACTGCTGTCGCTAGGTAACCATTTTTTTTTTTTAGGTAACCGCCATGTTTATATAGGTTCATAAATAGGTTTATAGGTCAGGTACCCCCATATTACAACCTAAATAAAGGTTTTAACCCCTGATTGCCCCTAGAGTTAACCCTTTCACCAGTGATCACAGTATAACTGTCACTGGTGACGCTGGTTAGCCAGTTAGTTATTTCGTTATTTAGGTTCCCCGTCAGGTTTTTATATAGCGTCAGGTACCCCCATATATTACCTAATAAAGGTTTTAACCCCCTGATTGCCCCTAGTTAACCCTTTCACCCCCTTTTGCCAGTGTCACTAAGCGATCGTTTTTCTGATCGCTGCATTAGTGTCGCTAGGTAACCATTTTTTTTTTTTAGGTAACCGCCATGTTTATATAGGTTCATAAATAGGTTTATAGGTCAGGTACCCCCATATTACAACCTAAATAAAGGTTTTAACCCCCTGATTGCCCCTAGAGTTAACCCTTTCACCAGTGATCACTGTATAACTGTCACTGGTGACGCTGGTTAGCCAGTTAGTTATTTCGTTATTTAGGTTCCCCGTCAGGTTTTTATATAGCGTCAGGTACCCCCATATATTACCTAATAAAGGTTTAACCCCCTGATTGCCCTAGTTAACCCTTTCACCCCCTTTTGCCAGTGTCACTAAGCGATCGTTTTTCTGATCGCTGCATTAGTGTCGCTAGGTAACCAGTTTTTTTTTGTATTACTGTTACGGGTGACGCTGGTTAGTTAGCTTGTTTTTTATACTGTCAGGGCACCCGCCATTTATTACCCAATAACGGTTTAACCCCCTGATCGCCCGGCGGGTGATATCAATTAGGTTTTAGGGTCAAATAAGGTCTGCGTCGCCCCAGGTTAGTGCCAGTACCGCAAACACCCACGCACAAAGCATACACCTCCCTTAGTGGCACAGTATCTGAACAGATCAATATCTGATCTGATCAGATCTATACTAGCGTCCCAGCAGTTTAGGGTTCCAAAAAAAAAACGCATTGTTAGCGGGATCAGCCCAGATACCTGCTAGCACCTGCGTTTTCCCCCTCCGCCCAGCCCAGCCCACCCAAGTGCAGTATCGATCGATCACTGTCACTTACAAAACACTAAGCACACATAACTGCAGCGTTCGCAGAGTCAGGCCTGATCCCTGCGATCGCTAACATTTTTTTTGTGGTAGCGTTTTGATTCAGTCGCTTCAGTCAGGAGCTTTTTTACCTGTGAATCTCAAAAAAAATAAAAAAAAATAAAATAGTTGTCGTTTTATTGTTCTCTCTCTCACTCTATTCTCTCTCTATTGTTGCTCTTTTTTTACTCCATTCTATTCTGCAATGTTTTATTATGTTTTATTATGTTTTATTATGTTTTATCATGCTTGCTTTTCAGGTATGTAATTTTGTTTACTGTGTGTTTTAGTGTTGAGCATTTTTTTGTTTTCAGGTGCGCCATTCAGTTGCAACGCGGATTTATTTATCTTGACAGCAACAGCGTTTGCTCCCACGATACATAAAGCCGCGACTCCAACGCTGTAGGAGGTGATTTCACCACCACAGTTAAAAAAAAGAGCATATATGCCGAAGCATGGGGGCAGCAGGGGGGGGGAGCGATTGGCTCCTAATGCCACGTACATACGGTCGAAATTCCGACCGTGTGTACACGGCATAACTTTTGCGGGAGGATGCCCCCATGCATCGGCATATATAAATGGTGCATGTATGCCCATCATTAGAAGTGGGTGGATGAAGGGAGGTATTCTAATGGTGGGCATACCCACCAATCAATCTCTTTTTTTCGTTCAGCCAAGAGGCTGCATGAAAAAAAAAAGATTACAATATATGTCCAGTATGTTGCTGGACTTTGAATGGTTATACCAGAATGATGCCTGCAGGTTTAGGTATCATCTTGGTATCATTCTTTTCAGCCAGTGATCGGCTTTCATGTAAAAGCAATTCTAGCGGGTAATTAGCCTCTAGACTGCTTTTACAAGCAGTGGGAGGGAATGTCCCCCCTCCCGGATATAAACCGCGCCATTGGGAAATTGGGAAAGCATTTTATCACACCAATCTTGGTGTGGTCAGATGCTTTGAGGGCAGAGGAAAGATCTAGGGTCTAATAGACCCCAATTTTTTCAAAAAAAGAGTACCTGTCACTGCCTATTGCTATCATAGGGGATATTTACATTCCCTGAGATAACAATAAAAATCATAACAAAGAAAAAAAATGGAAGGAACAGTTTAAAAATAAAATAAAAAAGCTAAATAAATAAAAAAAAAAACAAAAAAAAAAAAAAAAAAGCACCCCTGCCCCCCCTTCTCTTGCGCAAAGGCGTACACAAGCGTTGGTCTGGCGTCATATGTAAACAGCAATTGCACCATGCATGTGAGGTATCACCGCGAAGGTCAGATCGAGGGCAGTAATTTTAGCAGTAGACCTCCTCCGTGAATCTAATGTGGTATCATGTAAAGGCTTTTAAAGGCTTTTAAAAATGTATGTAGTTTGTCGCCACTGCGTGTTTGTGCGCAATTTTAAAGCATGTCGTGTTTGGTATCCATGTACTCGGCCTAAGATCATATTTTTTATTTCATCAAAAATTTGAGCAATATAGTGTGTTTTAGTGCATTAAAATAAAAAAAAAAGTGTATTTTTTTCCACAAAAAATGCGTTTGAAAAATCGCTGCGCAAATACTGTGTGGAAAAAAAAAATGCAACACCCACCATTTTAATCTGTAGGGCCTTTGCTTTAACAATATATATAGTGTTTGGGGTTCAACGTAATTTTCTTGCAAAAAAAAAATATGTTTTCATGTAAACAAAAAGTGTCAGAAAGGGCTTTGTCTACAAGTGGTTAGAAGAGTGGGTGACGTGTGACATAGGCTTCTAAATGTTGTGCATAAAATGCCAGGACAGTTCAAACCCCCCCAAATGACCCCATTTTGGAAAGTAGACACCCCAAGCTATTTGCTGAGAGCAATGTTGAGCCCATTAAATATTTTTTTTTTTTGTCCCAAGAGATTGAATAATGAAAAAAAAAAAATATATATATTTTTTTTACAAAAAGTTGTCACTAAATGATATATTGCTCAAACATGTCATGGGCATATGTGGAAATACACCCCAAAATACATTCTGTTGCTTCTCCTGAGTACGGGGATACCACATGTGTGGGACTTTTTGGGAGCCTAGCTGCGTACGGAACCCCAAAAACCAATCACCGCCTTCAGGCTTTCTAAGGGTGTAATTTTTTTATTTCACTTCTCACTGCCAATCACAGTTTCGGAGGCCATGGAATGCCCAGATGGCATAAAACCCCCAAAATGACCCCATTTTGGAAAGTAGACACCCCAAGCTATTTGCTGAGAGGTATTGTGAGTATTTTGCAGATCTCGCTTTTTGTCACAAAGTTTTGAAAATTGAAAAAAGAAAAAAATTTTTTTTTTTTCTTTACTTTCTTCATTTTCAAAAACAAATGAGAGCTGTAAAATACTCACCATGCCTCTCAACAAATAGCTTGGGGTGTCTACTTTCCAAAATGGGGTCATTTGGGGGGGTTTTGTGCTATTTTGGCATTTTATGGCCTTCGAAACGGTGATAGGTAGTGAGGAGTGAAATCAAAAATTTGCACCCTTAGAAATCCTGAAGGCGGTGCTTGGGTTTCGGGGCCCCGTACGCGGCTAGGCTCCCAAAAAGTCCCACACATGTGGTATCCCCATACTCAGGAGAAGCAGCAAAATGTATTTTGGGGTGCAATTCCACATATAACTATGGCATGTGTGAGCAATATATCATTTAGTGACAACTTTTTGAAAAAAAAAAAAAAATCTTTTTTATTTTTGTCTTTATTCAATCACTTGGGACTAAAAAAAAAAATATTCAATGGGCTCAACATGCCTCTCAGCAAATAGCTTGGGGTGTCTACTTTCCAAAATGGGGTCATTTGGGGGGGGTTTTGTACTTCTCTGCCATTTTAGCACCTCAAGAAATGAAATAGGCAGTCATAAATTAAAAGCGGTGTAAATTCCAGAAAATGTACTCTAGTTTGTAGACGCTATAACTTTTGCGCAAACCAATAAATATACGCTTATTGGCATTTTTTTTACTAAAGACATGTGGCTGAATACATTTTGGCCCAAATGTTTGACTAAAATTGAGTTTATTAGATTTTTTTTATAACAAAAAGTAGAAAATCTCTTTTTTTTTCAAAATTTTCGCTCTTTTTCCGTTTATATCGCAAAAAATAAAAATCACAGAGGCAATCAAATACCATCAAAAGAAAGCTCTATTTGTGGGAAGAAAAGGACGCAAATTTCGTTTGGTTACAAAATTGCATGACCGCGCAATTACCAGTTAAAGTAGTGCAGTGCGAAATTGAAAAAAGACCTCTGGTCCTTTGGCTGCCAAATGGTCCGGGGCTGAAGTGGTTAAACAGGGGCAGAAAAATTGGGCCTTAGTACATGCTCCATGAGGATGCCCAGCGTTTTGAAGGCTCTGATGATGATGCCCAGCTAGAGGAAGGCAGTAACAAAAGCCCAGAGAAAGGGGATGCCCAAGAAGGACAGCAATCTGACAGTCATGTTCCCCCAGCTGCAGCATACTGCCAGGTTTGCTCCAGTGATGAGGAGGGAGGGGATGATGAGGTCACCGACTCCAGGTGGGTGCCTGATAGGAGAGAGGAGGAAGAGGAGGCACATCTCCAACGAAGCAGGATGCCCTCCAGGGGCAGCTTAAGGGCAGCACACCGACTGCATGACACGCACAGCTGCACATGTGCAGGGCGCTGCCTCTGTGCATTATTCCAAAAGTTCTTTGGTGTGGGCCTTTTTTTGAGACGAGAGCTTTAGATCGCACCGCTGCTATTTGCAACATATGTCTCAAGCGTATCTCGCGTGGCCAAAACATCAGCCGCTTGGGCACCACATGCTTGACCAGACATATGTCGACCTGCCATGCAGTTCGTTGGCAAGTGTACCTAAAAGACCCACACCAAAGAACAAAGCGGACCTCTCCTTGCTCCTCATCAGCTGGGATCTCCAACCCCACTATACCTTCAGTCCTCTCTGAAACCTGCACTGGGAGAAATGAAGGTGTAGAATTAGGTGTGTCACAGCCAAGTACTTGGGGGCAATCTGCTATTCCCTGCCCCAGCTGCTGCACCGTCAAAATAAGTTCACTCCCAGCCATCCACATGCCCAGCGGTTGAATGCTAGCTTGGCTAAATTGCTAGCACTTCAACTGCTGCCTTTTCAGTTGGTAGACTCTGCCCCCTTCCGGCTCTCTACGGGCATGTGGAAGGCAATGTCTTGGCCTTGCTGGACAGGGCGGTCAGCGGTAAGGTGCATATTACCGCTGACTCATAGTCCAGCAGGCATGGACAGGGATGTTACCTATCTTTCACGGCGCATTGGGTGACTCTTCTGGCAGCTGGGAAGGATGCAGGACAAGGTGCAGGAGTGTTGGAGGTTGTTCCACCACCACGCCTCCAAAATGCTACTACTGGTGATTCTAACATGCCTCTCTCCTCCACCCCCTCCTCTTCTTCTTCCTCCATGGCCTCTTCCTGTGCTTTGTCCTCGGAACCAGTGGTTCTCCGTAGGCATTCAAGGGGCTACGCAAGTATGCAGGCAAAGATGCCATGCGGTGCTTGCACTGGTGTGTTTTGGGGACAGGAGCCACACTGGGGCAGAGGTTCTGTCAGCTCTGCAGGGGCAGGCTGAGAGGTGGTTGATGCCACACCAGCTTAAGCCAGGAATGGTGGTTTGCGACAATGGCACCAACCTCCTCTCCGCCCTCTGACAGGGACAACTGACCCATGTGCCCTGTGTGGCTCGCGTCCTTAACTTGGTGGTGCAGTGGTTCTTGGGCAGGTACCCGGGCTTACAGGATTTCCTAAGGCAGGCCAGGAAAGTCTGTGTGCATTTCCGCCGGTCATATAATGCAAGGACCGCCCAAGAACCGCCTAATCTGTGACATGCCCACCAGGTGGAACTCAACATTGGACATGCTGCAGCGGCTACACATGCAGCAGAGGGCCATCAATGAGTACCTGTGCAACTACGGCACCAGGACAGGGTCAGGGGAGCTTGGTTTCCTCACGCCAGTGGGCCATGATCAGGGATGCATGCACTGTCCTGTCACCATTTAAGGAGGCCACGAGGATGGTGAGCAGTGACAGTGCATGCATCAGTGACACTGTCCCTCTTGTCCACCTGTTGGAGCGCACGCTGGGTGGGATAATGGACAGGGCACTTGAGGCAGAACAGAGGCCGGAAGAGTAGGACTTCCTTACCTCTCAACGCCCCCTTTATCCAGACAGTGTTCCTGCTGGCCCGCCGATCACACAGGAGGAGGAGGATTGTGTCAGCATGGAGGTGGAGCCTGGCACTCAGCATCAGCAGCCGTCTTTTAGGGATCATTCACAGTCCCAAGAAACCCGTGGACTTGTACGTGGCTGGGAGGAGGTGGCTGCGAATCATGTCGTCCTTAGTGACCCAGAGGACTCCAAACCGATTGCCTCAGCTAACCTAAGCTGCATGGCCTCCCTGATCCTGCAAAGCATGCGGAAGGATCCTCGTATTCATCGGATCAAGGAGGGGGATCATTACTGGCTGGCAACACTCCTTGATCCACGTTACAAGGGTAAGGTTGCGGACCTTATCTTGCCATCGCAGAGGATGAAACATCTTCGGACAGGCCTTTCATAAAGGTCTGTGCAGAGACTGGGAGGTTCCAAATTCCTGGTCCTGGACAACTTGTTGCTGAGGCTTCGGTCAGTCACAGAAGGAGCGGTGGAGAAGGTGGCCATCTGACCGATGCGTTCAGACAATTTTTTAGTCCGCAGCCCCAAGGTATGATCGGTTCCAGCAACCATCGCCAGCGTCTGATTTACATGGTCCAGGAATACCTAGGGGCAGGTTAGACTTGGACACATTTCCCACCGAAAATCCTCTGGGTTACTGGGTCTTGAGGATAGATCACCGGCCAGAGCTTGCACAGTATGCAATTGAACTACTGGCCTGTCCTACATCCAGCGTTCTTTCGGATGCACATTCAGTGCTGCTGGAGGCTTTGTAACCGATCACAGGGTGCGCCTGTCCACCGATTCGGTTGATCGACTGACCTTCATAAAAATTAATCAGTCTTGGATCACCACCAGCTACCAAGCACCTGATGCTGATGTAACCGAATATTTTTTTTTTAAATGTCAGATCCCTTCAAGACTGCCTATGCTGATGCTGAGTGACTATCCTGTTATGCTGAGTGACTATCCTCTTCCTCCTCAATGATCATGCTGATAGCTTGTAAGAACATTTTTGGTTCTGGGCGCCGTCACCAGTGGCTAAGGCCCAATTTTTCAGCCCCTGTTTAACAGGGGCGTGTAATTACAATTTTTGATGCAATACTTTGCAGCAGGGCTCATTCCTGCGCTTCAACTAGATTTTCTGTGAGGTGTTGCAGTGTTTGACTGTGCTCAAACAGTTCGGGGGACTTCTCAGGAGGACATGGTGGGCTAGGGAAGGATTGACTGATGCCATTGAGCCTAGGGAAGAGGCCGCATTGGCAGCTGCTTTGCCAGTACTCTAAGCCTGGGTGAGAGAGGATGAGGAGGATGAGGACAGCTTGGTCATCCACTCTAGCAAGTCTTCGGCATGTTGCAGCTCAACACGTCCAGCTGGAGGATGAGCTTGTCCTATGGCCACGTGCTGATGAGGATGCACCGTGTCCACGACCAGCACTTTTGCCTCTAGACACAGAGCCTGCTTGCCCTCTTTTATTGCCTTGTGACTGTCTGCCTCTCCTTGTTGGCCTTCCAGACATACTAATGGCCTGCAGGGAGATGTAGCTGCACAAAGCTGGGACGTATATACTGATATACTGCAGCTAGCAGAATCAACTGCCTGCCTGTAGTATTATTATTATGAGAACACCAGCAATTGGGGTAGTGTCATGGAAATTCCCAGAATGGACCCAGTGAGCATGAGCGGCGCACAGCGTTTGGCGCCAACCGGCCTACTTAGCATTCTCATGCACTGTGCTCAGTGCTGTCCGATCTTCAGCTCCCAGTACCCCTGCACCCGCTGCCTTCCCTGAGTCTCCTGATTACCCTCCTGACTACACGGCTTGCCCTTGGATCACCCTGTCTTCTGCCTGTACCCGACCTCGGCTTGTCTTTGACCCTGTACCTGCCTGCTCCTTTGTACCACGTTGCCTGCCTGCTGCCAACCCTGCTTGTGACCCGGACTCTGTACCTGCCTGCTCCTTTGTACCACGTTACCTGCTTGCTGCCAACTCTGCTAGTGACCGGGACTGTGAACTTGCCTGCTCCTCAGTATAGTGCCTGTGTGTGGACTTGTTGCTCAGCTCCTGCCCTGCATCCGCTGCCAGCAACCAGCTGCCTAGTAGGAGCCACTCCATTAGCACCAGAACCGTTGGGCCTCTTCATCTGCACTTACCCACCAGGCTCTCATACCAGCTTGCGCTCCCGTGCCTCCTGTCTATACTACCAGGGGCCGCGAACCAGGCACGTAAGGGAGACCTTCCCCTGCTATATCGGGCTCATCAGTCAGGTACGTGAGTCTGACAGGTAGCTTTAGGTGTACACTGTGCAGGTGGCACAATTCATCCACTGTAATTGTTACAGCTGCCTGCGGATAGGATCAGCCGAATACCAGCAATTGGGGTAGCTTTATGTGCACACTGTGCAGAGTACACAGTAAACCAACTGTAATTACTGCAGCTGCCTGCGGATAGGATGAGCAGAACACCAGTAATTGGGGTAGCTTCAGGTGTACACTGTGCAGATGGCACAATACACCCACTGTATTTGCAACAGCTGCCTGTGGATAGGATGAGCAGAACAACATCAATTGGGGTAACTTCAGGTGTACACTATGCAGATGGCACAATACACCCATTGTATTTGCAACAGCTTCAAAATTAAATTAAATCACACTGTCTCTCTGTGTATCTCTCTCCGCCGCCGCAACACACTACACAAGGCCTCCACGCAGGCGGCTTTATATAGTGTGGGGCGTGTACTAAACCCCCTGAGCCATAATTGGCCAAAGCCACCCTGGCTTTGGCCAATTACGGCTCTCCGCTTTTTCTCTGCGATTGGCCAAAGCATGCGGGTTATAGTGCATGCTTGGCCAATCATCAGCCAGCAATGCACTGCGATGCCGCAGTGAATTATGGGCCGTGACACGCCACTCGAATTTGGCGTGAACGGCCCATAATGTTCGGGATTCGCCGAACGGGTGAACAGATGATGTTCAAGACGAACATGGGTTCGACTCGAACAGGAAGCTCATTCCTACACAAGATTACAAATAAAGTGAAAAAATAAAAAAGATATACAAAGTAAAGTAGAGCAGACAGCCCCAATATCAACCATCTCATATCCATGTGATAATTGGCTGTCGTCATGTAAAAGAATAATCACCGAGAACCTCCAGGGCCAGAGATATCTGACATCCTTCTGTATATAGTGGGTTGTGAGGCATGGTGGGTGCAAGATGATTAAAGTCTTTGGGCGCCAGACACTTCTTGAATGCAAAAGAGATTTTATTTCTCTTAAACTTTTTGGGGGAAAGAGGGTTAGGACCAGGACACCCTTAAGTAGTTGCAAGTTCAATTGGCAGACTCCGAGACTTCGATAGGACGGAGGACAGCCATGCAGGTAAAGGCATCCAGCAAGACACCACATCTGCACGTGCGGTAATGCTGTCTCCTATGGCAATAATCTTTAACAGTTCCTAAAACAAAGCTCTCTCACTAGACCTGCTGATTCACTGCCACTGAATCCCTTGAGCTCCTCCAATCTTCACGGTGGTATCTTCCTCAAGTGTCACTCCGCCTCTCTGCTGGGTCCCTAGCTTGCCACTCAAGATACCTCTCAAGCTTCACCCCACTGGCCTGCTCGGTCCCTGGCTTGACACACAAGGCTGCTTTGACCACGACAGGTTCTCTGGCCGGCAGAACCGTCAGTTTTAGATGGACTGCAAGCTGCAGTCCCAACCCTGCACTGCTCTCCTGCTTTTGGATAGGCACTAAGACAGCCTAGCAGCCAGATGTGCCTGGGATTGGCCCAATCTCTGGCCTGGCAGCGCGGGCAGTACCAACCAAGGGATTTAAGAAAACCCCTGCCCATTCGCTGAGATACCCCATATACCCATAACCTGACCTTGCGGTGTCCTTCTCGTATCTAGTACCACCAAGTACCTGGACACCTAGTGGTAAAAGAGAAAAGTGCAACAAGGCCAAACTTAGGGAGAAATCAATAGATCTCTAACAATCAACCGGGATAATTATTCCTGACAAGTAAATTTGTGAGTAGCAACCCTGGCTAAACTCCAGGGTGCTACATCCTCCCCCTGCCCACAAAACTACGTCTCAATGTTTGCAGAAAAATAATTTATTTTTAAGCTCTCCAAAAAACTGGGATGGGTAGGGAAACCAGAGGGTTAACATTATAACTAATATATATATATATATATATATATATATATATATATATATATATATATATATATATATATATATATATATATATATATATATATATATATATATATATATATATATATATAATATATATATATATATATATATATATATATATATATATATATATATATATATATATATATATATATATAAGCGTGGCATACCACATGCAATAAACATAGGTATCAAATAGACATAAAATAAGTTATGATGGGTCATATAAGATAATAAAGTATCAAATATATCTATGTCCAATTTTTAAAGGCAGGCCTAATCAACAGCCTTAATTCCTCACTATCTATCTAAAATATATATACAGTGATAATATAGAAATGGGTTAGTGTTGATGGCAGGTTAGATCTTGGTCTCTCCTTAGCCAAAGAAGACACACCAACACCTGAAAGAGAGAATCAACAGCAATGCAAATGCATCCTATCCTATGGTAACTAGGTGCAGTATATACATACGTGAATAAACAGGTTTCAATTGTCCATAGCAAAAGACAGCATAGCAGTGTAAATACACCCTATGAAATATATTATTTAAATTTTTGGAAGCAGGCCCCATCCTCAACGGAGAATGTCACCTCCTTCCCATTGATCACCACACTTACACATTATGACACATAATGTGAATAAAGTTTACTCAGGTCAGCACTGTTCATGCCACCTGGCGACCACACTAGAAACAGTTAAGACGTATTTTTTAGTCTATTATCCACATGCACGGTGGGGATTGACCACTCTATTACAGCCTAATCTAACTGACTAAACACTTAGGGGCTGATTTACTCAGATGAATGCGCTGCGCCGGTTCATACCATAATTGGTGCGCCAGATAAATTATTAATTGAGCATATGAACCGGCGCACACATAAGCACAACACATAATATACCGGCGCACCGCGATAATAATATGCCATTGATAATAGCGCACAATGTTATCATTAACAGTCCATTCACACAGGGGAAACACGATTTCCAGCGCGACTTGGGGTGACTTACAACACGACTTGGGGCGACTTTACAACATGACTTGGGACGACTTTACAGCACGATTTGGGGCGACTTACAACACAACTTAAAGTCGCCCCCAGGCCAGGCGACTTTAATTAAAAAAAAATTAATTAAAAAAAAAAAACGCATGGGTTCCCCTCCAAGAGCATACCAATCCCTTCAGGTCTGGTATGGATATTAAGGGGAACCCCGCGCCAAAAAAGAAAATGGCATGGGGGTCCCCCTCAAAATCCATACCAGACCCTTATCCGAGCACGCAACCTGGCAGGCCGCAGGAAAAGAGGGGGGGCGAGAGAGCCCCCCTCCTGAACCGTACCAGGCCACATGCCCTCAACATTGGGAGGATGCTTTGGGGTCCCCAAGGACAAGGGCCTCATCCCCACAACCCTGGCCGGTGTTTTTGGGGGATTGCAGGCGGGGGGCTTATCGGAATCTGGAAGCCCTCTTTAACAAGGGGACCCCCAGATCCCAGCCTCCCCCCTGTGTGAAATGGTAAGGGGGTACAAAAGTACCCCTACCATTTCACCAAAAAAGTGACAAAAGTGTTAAAAATGACAGGAGACGGTCTTTGACAAGTCCTTTATTAAAGTCTTCTTTCATCTTCTTTCTTCTGGTCTTCTTCCTTCTTCCTTTCTTCATCCTTTGGTTTCTTCATCTTCCTCCGATCTGCTTCTTCTTGTTCGGGTGTTCTCGTCCGGCATCTTCCTCCACGGCGTCTCTTCTTCATTCTCGGGCCACTCCGCGGCAATGGGAGGCTCCTGCTGTGTGACACTTCTCTTCTTCTGACAGGTCTTATATAACGGAGGCGGGGGCCACCCGGTGACCCCGCCCCCCTCTGATGCATGGAACCGGGGTCACCGAGAGCCTCCCATTGCGCGGAGCGGCCCGAGAACGAAGAAGAGGCGCAGTGGAGGAAGATGCCGGACGAGAACACCGGAGCAAGAAGAAGCGGAACGGAGGAAGAAGAAGATGGAGGAAGAAGATGAAGAAACCGAAGGATGAAGAAAGGAAGAAGGAAGAAGACCAGAAGAAAGAAGATTTTAATAAAGGAATTGTCAAAGACCGTCTCCAGTCGTTTTTAACACTTTTGTCACTTTTTTGGTGAAATGGTAGGGGTACCCCTTACCATTTCACACCGGGGGGAGGCCGGGATCTGGGGGTCCCCTTGTTAAAGGGGGCTTCCAGATTCCGATAAGCCCCCTGCCCGCAGACTGGTTCAGAAGGGTTCAGGACCGGTTCAGGAGGGGGGGCGCTCTCTCGTCCCCCCCTCTTTTCCTGTGGCCTGCTAAGTTGCGTGCTCGGTTAAGGGTCTGGTATGGATTTTGAGGGGGACACCCACGGCATTTTTTTTTTTTTGGCGCGGGTTCCCCTTAAAATCCATACCAGACCTGAAGGGTCTGGTATGGATTTTGAGGGGGATCCCCACGCCAAATTTCGTTTTTTATTTTATGGCGCTGGGTTCCCCTTAATATCCATGCCATCACCCACATCACCCCCATAATATTGGTAAATAGTAAATGGGGAATTGCGCTGTGTTACAGGCGAAAATGCTTTGTGAATACGAAAACGGCCGTTGTGCGTCGGCGTGCGCCGCAACTCATGGCGCAAATGCTTTGTAAATCAGCCCCTTAGAGTCCAAGACATGTTACAGTCCATCGATTTCCCTCTGGGTGGACTATATTTCCTAGCAGTTTCCCCTCTTCTCCAGGGACAACTCTGGGGACAAGAAGGCACAGCTCCATTCCAGGTAACAAGCAGACAGGCAGAAAGAAACGAAAGAGAAAGAAAGAAAAGATGGAAGGAAAGAAAGAAAGGAAAGGTGGAAGGAAAGAAAGAAAGAAAGAAAGAAAGAAAGAAAGAAAGAAAGAAAAAAGAAAGAAAGAAAGAGAGAAGGAAAGAAATAAAGGAAAGAAAGAAAGAGAAATAAGGAAAGAAAGACAAGATGGAAGGAAAGATGGAAGGAAAGAAAAAAAAAAGAAAGAAAGGTAAGATGGTAGGAAAGAAAGAAAGAGAGAGAAGGGAAAGAGAAAGAAAGGAAGGAAAGGTGGAAGGAAAGAAAGAAAGGAAGGAAAGAAAGAAAAAGAAACAAAATAAAGAAAGAGAAGGAAAGATAGAAACAAAAGATGGAAGGAAAGATGGAAAGAAAGGAGGAAAGAAAGAAAGAGAAAAGGAAAGAAAGAAAAGGAAAGATGGTAAGAAAGAAAGAAAGAAAGAAAGAAAGAAAGGAAAGAGAGAAAGTGAGAAGGAAAGAAATAAAGAATAGATGGTAGGAAAGAAAATAAGAGAGAAGGAAAGAAAGAAAGGAAGGAAAGAAAGGTGGAAGGAAAGAAAGAAAGGAAAGATGGTAGGAAAGAAAGAAAGAGAGAAGGAAAGAAAGGAAAGATGGAAGGAAAGAACGGAAAGAAAGAAAGAAAGAAAGAAAGAAAAGATGGAAGGAAAGAAACAAAGAAAGAAAAATAAAGAGAAAGAAAGGAAAGGTGGAAGGAAAGAAAGAAAGAAAGAAAATATGAAAGAAAGAAAGAGAAAGGAAGTAAAGGTGGACGGAAAGAAAGAAAGAGAGAAAGGAAAGGTGGAAGGAAAGAAAGAAAGGAAAGATGGAAAGAAGGAAAGATGGAAGGAAAGAAAAAGAAAGAGAAAGAAATGAAGGAAAGAGAGAAAGAAAGAATGAAAGAAAGAAAGTAAGAGAAAGGAAGGAAAGGTGGAAGGAAAGAAAGAAAGAAAGAAAGGAAAGATGGTAGGAAAGAAAGAAAGAGGAAGAAAAGGTGGAAAGATGGAAAGAAAGAAAGGAAAGATGGAAAGAAAGAAAGGAAAGAAAGGTGGAAGGAAAGAAAGGAAGGAAAGGTGTAAGAAAAGAAAGAAAGGAAGGAAAGAAAGAAAAAGAAACAAAAGAAAGAGAAGGAAAGATAGAAAGATATGGAAGGAAATAAAGAAAGCAAAAGTGGAAGGAAAGAAAGGAAGACAGAAAGAAAGAAAGAAAGAAAGAAAGAAAGAAAGAAAGGAAAGATGGTAGGAAAGAAAGAAAGGAAAGAGAGAAAGTGAGAAGGAAAGAAAGAAAGGAAGGAAAGGTGGGAGGAAGGCAGGAAGGAAAGAAAAAAAGAAAGAAAGAAAGGAAAGATGGTAGGAAAGAAAGAAAGAGAAGGAAAGGTGGAAGGAAAGAAAGAAAAAAAAAGGAAAGATGGTAGGAAAGAAAGAAAGAGAGAAGGAAAGAAAGGAAAGATGGAAAGAAAGAAAGATGGAAGGAAAGAAAGAAAGGAAAGATGGAAGGAAAGAAAGAAAGAAAAATAAAGAGAAAGAAAGGAAAGGTGGAAGGAAAGAAAGAAAGAAAGAAAATATGAAAGAAAGAAAGAGAAAGAAGGAAAGATAGAAGGAAAGAAAGAAAGAAAGAAAGAGAAAGGAAGGAAAGGTGGACGGGAAGAAAGAAAGGAAAGGTGGAAGGAAAGAAAGAAAGGAAAGATGGAAGGAAAGAAAGAAGTAAGGAAAGATAGAAAGCAAGGGGGGATGGAGGAAGAAGGGAAGGAAGGACATCCCCTACACATCAGTGTACTCACTGGGAGGCAGGAGGGGCTGGATGGATGGATGGATCAGACTGCCCTTTTCCTCTTCTGTTTGTTGGGCTTCATCATGAATCTTCCCGCCCACATCTCCTTCTATGAGGCAGAGCAGAGAACACTGCCGAGGAGAGTGGGCGGGGCAGACACAAGAGGAGAGGGCGGGAGGAGGAGGAGCAGAAGCAGGTCTCTCCTATCCTGTCTGGCTGTGCGGGCAGCCGGGGGAGGGGGGAGATCTGTCAGGCTCTGCTGAGCGGCTCTCCCTGTCTGTGATCAGGAGCTGTATGTGAGCTCCGATCACAGAGTAACTTTCACTCACAGCCTGTATCTCTCCCTGTAGCAGGGAGAGGACACAGAACTTTGCTGCTGGAAGAGTCAGCTCTCTAATTAGGTAAACTAGCTGGCCGTGGGAGGCCCCTGAGAGGGCGAGGCCTCAGGCCATCGCCTAATTTGCCTAATTAGAGAGCCGCCTCTGGTGGGCAACATCAGAGAGAGAAAAACCCAAATGCACAGGATCCCGCTCACTAACAAGGTAGAAATCAATCAAAGTTCTTAAAGATAAATAACTAATGAATTATATACATAATAGTCACATTTATGTGTACTAGTGGTGCAAATAATATGTGCAAAAATCGCAATAAAGTGCAAGTGGTGACAAAAGTGCAAAATTAGCAAAGGCCTGAGAAAAAGATTTACCAAAAATGTAAACTAACAATGTGCAAAAATAAATGTAAAAATCTGTATGCTAAAAGGCCAAAAAAGCCAAAGCTGTGTATAAATAGGGAAAAACTCTAAAAAAAAAATATATTTAAAACTATGTGGTAAAGATAGCCAAATTAATGAATTAAATAAAATGAGTATAGAAAAACTGTGGAAATATGCAACAATTAATAAATGTGCAAAAAATCTGCAATAATAGTTTCCGGGAAGTGGGGCTGAACGGAATGTGCCCAGGTGCTGTATGTTTGTATTAGTTCCATAGTGTATATATATATAACGCAGAGGTGGCCATCTGGTATATACCCCAGCAGAAGTCTGTGTAGATGAAACACGTAGGGTGAATACGCCAGCTGCACCACCTACACTGCGTTTTTCTTGATTTTATATTATTTTATGGAAAACATTTTTGGAAGTTGCCATACTCCTCAAATACATTTTTGATCCGGTCATCGGATTTTTTACACTATGAGGAGGCTCTCTCTCTTTCTTATTTCATGCTCCTGACCTCTTGAGGATTTCGGAAAGTATCCTATTGAATAACGGAGTTCCGAACGTTCCATCATCTAATACACTTGGAGGTCGGTGAATACAGACTGTTGCACTGTCACAGTCTTGCCCATTCTCAACATTCCAAGTTGGTCTTATCCAAGGGTACCGCTTGTCGGTCCACCAAAGCCCATTTGACCCTCAGCTACCGGCTTGTGGGTCCACCCCTGATGGTAAGCGTACCTAATCTTCACTATATGCCATTGTTCAAGATGTCATTTTATTATCGGGAATGGACGTGCTGACGTAGTACGCAGCACGGAGGGAGGGGTTTGAACCCGCAGGTCGATGAGAGCGGATGTGAGGCTGGGGAGAGCGCCGGACCACCACGGAGTGTGAGAGACCTCGTGGACGAGTCCGTCACTCCCCGGGTAAGAAATCCAGAACGCCGCCGACGGATCAGCTGAGCGATACCCGCAGGCTGGGAGGACAGAACGGTAAACGACCCGGCTTTAGCGGCCGGCGGCGACGGAGCTCACCTCACCATACACCTGTCGCCTCCCTCCCCCTCCACCCCACTACTGGATAAAGAAAGCCCGCTCTGCACTCCAAGACCCGCGAGGCTGTAACCTGTTAGGGACGAGGCTGCGGTTCTCGTGAGTATATTGATATACCCAAAAGCAGATCGGAGGTACAACTTATTGGAAGGTAAGCCTGCAACTTCTCTGAATTAATGGATGTCTATATGGTCTCAAAAGCCCGAAACACGAAAGCCTCTTGCTCTATGGTTGCACAGGTCTGTTTTAAATGCTAATTTGGTACTATTCTTATGGAGGTTATTGTCATAGTTGGTGCAAAACTCGGATAAGTCTCAGTAATAACAGGACCCAGCATATAACTTCTTCTCATTTTAACGGGGGAAGGAGAAAGAAAATAAGGGGAAATCCTCTGACATTACGAGTCGGATCCGATACAAGAATCACCGGTATCAATTATGCTTTAGCACAAGAAAGTCTCTCATAACCTACCCCTATTCAGCAGTGTAGTGTTCTGGCGGGGAAGGCAGGGGGGAAGGATTAGGGGGAGAAACCAAAACGTTCTTATCTCTCCTTGCTTCTTTGGTGCCCTTTTTCTATTTTTTTTCTCTTTTTTTTCTTTTCTCCTTTTTTGAAACGCTCATTGGTTTTGTGACTCGTGATTAAATAGCCTGGAATGGTATTGCGGGACAATCGGCTTCAGTCCATTCCCCCTCTCTCCCTCTTTCTCTGGATCTCTGCTCTCTGAAAACAGTTTTTGTCTCATATTTGCTGCTTGTGAAAAGAAAAATAATATTACTTCCGAGCTGGTTTCTAAGTATTTGCAGTGCGAAAGTGGAGGAAGCGTTTAAAGGGGAAAAAAAGAGAGATGGTTAAATAAAGCCCATATTTGCTGTGAATATCCCGCGGAGGGGTTTGTAGATCTCGCCCAAAGGTACCACATGTAGTCATAAGCACAGGCAATATCAAATCAGGCCAGGGCCTTGCTACAGTAAGTGGCCTGGCGGGACAATATTCTTTGTAAAAAGAAGAATAAAGTGGCCTTATTCAGCTCTGGTGTATGAGGATTGGAGGGCCAAAAGATTGATAAGTGTGCGCATGTTCTCCAAGACTACACTATCAGATGGTAATGCCTTCTGCAGTTGCAAGTCGCAGCAGCTAGGGGCTGGTATAATATTTCTCAGTGGGCTAAGTGGTTGCGGTTTTTTCTTTCTCTCCCCGTTTCCGTCGGAAAATCGCACAAGGGCTTTAGAATACCTAGCCTGAGCTCCGGGCCGCATAAGGAAAAACGGGGGTCCGTCCCCACTATTTCTCTATATTCCCTAAATAGGGGTTTCAGCACAGCTTACAATTCTCAGTACCTGTGGTAAAAGAAAAACAGCAGACAGAGGCTTTGTTGGGCAAAGAGGGGCCTGAACGATAACAAACTGGGTAAAAGGATAAGAGGTAACAAGAAGGACAATATGAGTAAAGATACAAGTAAACCATCAAAAAAGGGAGCCTCAAAAACGCCGAAAGGCGATACAAGTACAATAAAGCATTATCTCAGACAAGGTGCAAGTCTGACAACTGTTGTGGCGGACCCCTCTTTAAAGGTGAATATAGAAAGGAGTAAGGGGGCAAAAAAGAGAACAGAAGGGACAGGCGATCAATCGAGAGCAGATTGCACAAATGAGAGCGAGATTGATATAAGCAGATCTGATGACCAGCAGGATGGAGCTCATTTACCCGCTAAAATAGAAATGGAAGAGATGCTGTTGAGATTGGAAAGCATCATATAAACAGAAATGAACACCTTAAGAGAGGACATGGGCCATTTACTGACCAGGGTGGAGGTGATTGAAGGGAGAGCAGATAATATAGATCAAGAAATTATTGAATTAAAGACCCAATTGAAAAAGACTCAATTAAATCAGAGAGATACTTTATACAGGATCGAAGATCAAGAAAACAGAGACAGAAGGCAAAGCTTGAGAATACGAGCGATTCCGGAACATAGGGGGGAAGACCTTGAGAAAATAGTCAGGACTATATTTGGCCCGATTAGCGGAAAAGATGAAGCTCAGTTTCCCAAAATTGAAAGGGTGCATCGGGTATGAAGGATGGAGCACGCTGAATCAGGCAGATCCCGGGATGTTATAATAAGATTTCACCACTTTACAGACAAAGAGGATCTCTGGTTTAAAATTAGAGGAAAAACCCCCTTGAAATATGAGGACAAGGGATGGGCCCGGTGCTCGATGCAAACCCATGTTCGCATCGAGCACCGGGCGTTCGCTCGCTCGGCGAGCCCAGAACTATTTTAGCCGCTCGCATCACATTCGTGTGATGCGAGCGGCCCCGCAATGCATTGCGGCCGGCGCGGCCGGCGCAGTGCATTGCTGGCTGATGATTGGCCAAGCATGCACTGTGACCCCGCATGCTTGGCCAATCACAGGACGCCTGTAGCCAATTACAGCTCAGGGCTTTTAGTACACGCCCCACCATTTAAAAGGCCGCCACGCCGTCGGCGCCGGTCACATGAGTTCCGGCTTTAGGAGAGATCAGGCTGATTCTGTGTCTTTGCTAGATTCATTCATATAGAAAGATTTGCTCTACTTTGCTAAACCATTGGCTATTTATTTGCTAAACCATTGCTACCTGTAATTGATCGTCCATTGCTGCTGGTTAGTGTGTTTTTAGCTGCTTCTGGGGATTAGTCTGGTGCGTGTTTTGTACAGTATTTCAGTAGTACCAACCGCAGTGCTGTTAGCACAGCATTGCACCCCAAAAGCACCCATAGGACTTCTAGTGTGTTAGTGGCAGCAAACAGAGCTCCTATATTTTCTTCCCAGAAGCACCCATAGGACTTGTACTGTGTTAGTGGCATCACACAGAGTAACTATATTTTCTTCCCAGAAGCACCCATAGGACTTGTACTGTGTTAGTGGCATCACACAGAGTTCCTATATTTTCTTCCCAGAAGCACCCATAGGAATTCTAGTGTGTTAGTGGCATCACACAGAGCTCCCATATTTTCTTCCCAGAAGCACCCATAGGACTTCTAGTGTGTTAGTGGCATCACACAGAGCTCCCATATTTTCTTCCCAGAAGCACCCATAGGACTTGTACTGTGTTAGTGGCATCACACAGAGTTCCTATATTTTCTTCCCAGAAGCACCCATAGGACTTGTACTGTGTTAGTGGCATCACACAGAGTTCCTATATTTTCTTCCCAGAAGCACCCATAGGACTTGTACTGTGTTAGTGGCATCACACAGAGTTCCTATATTTTCTTCCCAGAAGCACCCTGTTGGAATCAAACATGAATGTTATATTTCTAAAGTTCTACACCTCTGAGAAATGTGGCCCCAAACAAGATCTGCATAGCAAAAGGAGTTATCTTCAGCCCACCTGGTGTGCATGAAGCTTCAAATAGATTGAGGACGAAGATAGCCTGGGGCACAGACTGCAGCAGGACAGTCATGGCTTGTCATGGGAACAATGATTGGTGCAGCTAGGATTGGCAAGGGGGGGGGGAGTTTGAATGAGTGAGTTTTGTTAAAAGTAATTGTTGCACAGAACTCTCTCTCTGTGTTTCTCTGCCTTGCTCTCCGAACACAGCTGATGGTGATTCTATCCAAGCCTCATGGCTTGGCAGCCATTTTGAGGTTTTCATGGAGGGCCTTGTGATAAGTACCTTTGATATTCTTGTATTATGTGATTTGATTGTAAGCTTTGTGATATTGTAATGTCTTTTAATACTTTATGTTAGCATTCCTGATTCTTGGGAAATAAATAAGATAGTGTTTTACTAGCAGAAGTGTGTGTACTTTCATAACTAACTTTATATCAGTGTGCCTAGCAGGGTTTAATAGACCTGCTAACTAGTTATATACTGCAGCGAATTCTACAAATGGCACCCGCAGACAGCATGTGGCAATCCTAAAAGCCACATAGAACCTACAGGACAGAAGTGCTCAGATACAAGGCAGCTGATAATGCCACAATAAGTGTGGTTAGTCTTTACAATGGATAGGCAAAAGTTGTATTGTTTAGAATGATATCAAGTAAAAGTGATAATGAATGAAGAATCTTGAATGCTATGGGAGCGATTATTTTTTATTTTTATTTGTTTCCCGTGAGTTGTAAGAGCTAACGATAATTGGGTTTGGTTTAGTACTCAGTGCAGTGTTGGAACGTTAGTACAAATAGAAGTGTGGATTGTGTGCTTGTGAGAATGGAACTTGTGTATACATATGTTAAGAAGTACGCCTCTGCCAGTTATCATTCATGTGCAGATGAACCTCTTAAAAGCCAGTGTAATGTACTAGTGTCTCAGTGTCAGCAACAGAATAGCAGATTACTGGGTAAACAGCTAAAAAAGAAAGCGAAAAAGGAAAAATTGGCTAATGAGATTGCAGTGTTGCTCAGAATTAAAGTTATATCTGAGCAAACGGGGGAGAAGTGGGAAGCAGAAAGGAGACATCTCGGGGAAGATATAGAGGAAATCAGTGGAAAACTTCTAAGGCTTGTAACAGCCTCCAGTAGTGAGATTGACAAATTGCGGGCAAAAGCCGCCGATTTGTCAGAAAAAAATAGTTACCTACGAGAACAGCTTCAGAGGTGCAGCATGGACTGCGTCATGAAGAGTAAACTTGTAGAGTCATTGCGAATAAAGTTATCAGAGATGGTTATGTCTTTGGTTATGTCTTTAGAAAGGAAAGTAGCAAACGCACACTCCCAACTTCTTATTAAAGAACAGTGTATAATATCGCTCAATGAGCACAAAGCAACATGCCAATTGGCCGATATCTGCACAGTCAGTGAGGAAAAGAGCCGTGAGGAAACACAGTCTACTATTGCGCCTATAGCGTCAAAGCAGAATGACAGTTTGATTACAATCCAAGAGAGACTCACGTTATGCCAGATTCTGGGTGAATTTAATGCTCTGGAGTCGCCAGTGACGCTGTCCAATAAGTTTGAGGCTCTAATCCATAAATTCCAGTTGAATAATGACGATGCATGCTCTCTTCTAAAAGCATGGCTACCAGGACCTTTGATAGGCCAGTTATCGGCACAGGTTAAGGATAATTTAGCAGATGCAGAGGGGCGGAGGAAAGAATTGCAGCGTCTTGTGGACAGTCGTGATAATGGTATGAGTGATTTGCAACGAATGAAATTTAGGAGAGGAGTTGACCCAGTATTGTTCTGCAGTGAGTATCTTGCATTGTATACGAGAGTCTTCAACTGTCCTGACTTATTGGAGGATGATGCAAGTTTCATGTACTCGATGGCCAATAAGTGTTATGTAAGCTATCCCACTAGAATGGCTCTGAGGAATGCTAGGTCCTACCAAAATTTTGTCAATATCCTGTGAGATTTTTGTCAAGAGTCCAGTGATAGCGAATATGGGTCAAAGGCAGGTGTATCCGTATTAAGCAGAAATACAGGAAGGCGGATGATGGGAATCGATGTTGGAGACGTAAATACAAGCGTGGTATCTGCGCTTGAAATTGATTCAGGAATTGAAATAGAAACTTCGGATGACTCCTCAGACGATGGAAGTGTAAAGTCTGTTAATTCCAATCACAGTAATATTATCCAGCAATGTGAATTTCCAGCACAAGATGTTAAAAAAAGGGCCTATGCAGGGGAACCAGAGCTAAAATGTTGTTTGTGTAAAAGGGGAGGTCACATCGCAAAGTATTGTTGGGCGAATAACGATAGCAAAAAAAGATCATACCTGAAAACTACCCCAAGGCATTATGAATGTTATTCAGCCAGGTGGGGTAGCAATCCAAAGCATGGAGCCCATAGTAAGCAAACCCAATTCCCCGTTAAGACCCAATTACGGAGTCTACAAACTGAAAAGCAATATGTAGGACAGTTGCATAAAATCAAAATGGAAGTAGCCGCATGGTTATTCAAACATAGCACTGGGGGAAGCAATGCTAGCAGCACTTAGTCAGCTGCAAGTATGTTAAAAATACTCTGATCAAAGTTTCCTTCCTATGAATAAGGTTTTAAGTATTTTTGTAATTTTTTTTTTATAAGGTTTCATGTTTTATTAATTTTTATGAATTTTTTATTAGTTTTTTTTAATTTTCTTTATTATTAATTTTTATTTTTATTTTTATTTTTCATTAATTTTTTTTAATTTTCATTTTTAATGTTTTCATTTTTTTTTTTATTATGAATTTTTTTTTTTCATATTTTGTTTTTTTTTATTATTAAATTTTTTTTTTCACTTTTCAATTTTTTTTTTATTTTATTAATTTTTGTTTTAGTTTTAATGTTTGTAATTTTTATTTTTTTAGTTTAGTTGTTTATACTACAACTCGGTGTTCCCCTAGCAGTACAATTAATGAAAAGAGACTTGGGGCACTTAAAGTCAATTGTCATGATAATCGTGTTTAATCATTGTCTTTTTGTTCCTTTTCCAGAAATCAGGGAGAGAACAGGTTTGGATACTAAACATTTGTGTTTTGATTGCAGGTCCGTCAAAGTGAGACCAACACGGGGGTTAGGTTATTGTAAATGCATAATCGATTATCACATGGTACCATGAGCTCATTAATTAGTAATTGTTTGCAAACAATGAAAACATTTAACCACTTGCTTACTGGGCACTTAAACACCCTTCCTGCCCAGCCCAATTTTCAGCTTTCGGTGCTCTCACACTTTGAATGACAATTACTCAGTCATGCAACACTGTACCCAAATGAATTTTTTGTCCTTTTTTTCCCACAAATAGAGCCTTCTTTTGGTGGTATTTGATCACCTCTGGGTTTTTTATTTTTTGCACTATAAATGAAAAAAGACCGTGATAAAATTTAGCAAATTATTAATTTTTCTTCATAAATTTTGGCCACAATTTATACTGCCACATATCTTTGGTAAAAATAACCCAAATTAGTGGATATTATTTGGTCTTTGTGAAAGTTACAGACTCTACAAACTGTGGTGCAAATCATACAAAATTGATCACACCTGATGTACTGGTGGCCTATCTCATTTCTTGTGACCCGAACAAGCCAGGAAAGTACAAATACCCCCCAAATGACCCCTTTTTTGAAAGTAGACATTCCAAGGTATTTAGTAAGAGGCATGTGAGCTTTTTGATGTTGTCATTTTTTTCCCACAATTCTTTGCAAAATGAATTATTTTTTTATTTTTTATTTTTTTCCACAAAATTGTCATTGTAATAGGTTATTTCTCTCACATGGAATGTGTATACTACAAATGACACCCCAAAATAAATTCCGCTACTCCCCCTGAGTATTATGATACCACATATGTGGGACTTTTACACAGCCTGGCCACTTAGAGAGGCCCAAAATGCAGGGAGCGCCATCACGTGTTCTAGGAGCATAAATTACACATCTAACTTGTTGAATACCCATTACACTTTTGAAGGCCCTGGAGCACCAGGACAATGACACGTGACACTGACGTGGCACTGATGACAGGTGGCACTGATACGTGGCACTGATGACACGTGACACTGATGTGGCACTGGTGACAGATGGCACTAGTGTGGAGCACTGATGACACGTGACACTGATGACAGACGGCACTAATACGGGGCACTGATGACACGTGACACTGACAGATGGCACTAATATGTGGCACTGGTGACAGATGGCACTAATACGTGGCACTGATGAGAGATGGCACTAATATGTGGCACTGATGACACGTGAGAGGTGGCACTGATGACACGTGACACTGATGACACGTGACACTGATGACAGATGGCACTGATACGTGGCATTGATGACACGTGACATGATGACAGATGGCACTGATATGTGGCATTGATGACACGTGACACTGACAGGTGGCACTGATGACAGATGGCACTGATACGTGGCACTGATGACAGATGGCACTATGTGGCACTGATGACACGTGACACTGATATGGCACTGATGACAGATGGCACTAACGTGGCACTGATGACAGATGGCACTAACGTGGCACTGATGACAGATGGCACTTATACGTGGCACTGGGGACAGATGGCACTGGGGACACAGATGGGGACAGATGCATGGGGACACAGATGGATGGGGACACAGATGGGGACAGATGGATGGGGACACGGATGGGGACACGGATGGGGTCACACGGATGGGGACACACGGATGGGGACACACGGTGGGGGGTCACACGGATGGGGGTCACACGGATGGGGTCACATGGATGGGGACATGGATGGGGTCACATGGATGGGGACACATGGATGGGGTCACATGGATGGGGTCACATGGATGGGGTCACATGGATGGGGACACATGGATGGGGACACATGGATGGGGACATGGATGGGGACACATGGATGGGGACATGGATGGGGTCACATGGATGGGGACACATGGATGGGGACACATGGATAGGGACATGGATGGGGACACATGTGGGGACAGATGGGGAGACAGATCGCACATTTAGTTTTTTTTTTTTTTTTTTTTTTTTTACTTACGGCTGCTGCAGCCGTTGATCTCTCTCTCCCCACACGCTGTCTGTGTGAGGAGAGAGAGCGGCGCTGACAGATGATCTCATATGTTTCCATATGAGATCATCTGTCATTGGACACGCCGATCTCGCTGTAAACGGCCGCTGTGATTGGCCGTTTACAGCGATCTGTGACCGGCCGTGTCCGACGGACACGGCCAGCACAGAACTTCCCCGATGCGCGCTCTCAGGAGCGCGCATTAGGGAAGTAAACAGGAGGACGTCCAGGGACGTCCTCCCAGCAGAGAGCGTCCGCGCTGCAGCCGTCTTTCGGCTATAGCGCGGGCGTGAAGAGGTTAAACAATAATCTGACAAAACTAAAGAGTTACAGATGTGGTAGCAAATGTTGTGATGAAGTTACAAATGTTTTGTTTGTGTTGTTTCTCCCATTAACTTATTGTCTTTCAGGAAAAAAAAAGAAACATGTACTCTTCTCAGGAGAAAATCCATGGATGTCTTTAATTAAAAGTTGAGTGTTTGTCATTGTTGTATGGTGGTTGTCTTGTCATGTTGTTCTTGGGTGATAATGGCCAGACTTTTAATTTTTAATTTTTTTACATTTTTGTTTTTTTTTGGACAAAAAAAAAACATATTTTTTTTGTTTTTGGGTATTGGCTTAGTCAGCTATTTTATTGTTGTTTTGTTCAGGTGTAAAAAGCTCCAAAAGGTTTAGGCTTTGTACACCTGAAAGGGGATTAGTGCATAGATCGTAAGATAAAGATAAATGCATTGGTTGTTTTTCTTTTTGCATTTTTAAATTGAGAATTTTTGAGAAACAACAGTGACGTTCGTTTTCTTACATTTTTGATCATACCATGGGGATCCATTTTAGAGTGGGTTTTGCCTAAGGAGGTCATGGTTGTGTTTGATAGTTTGGTCAAAGGTGCAGAAGCCAGGAATACTAAGTTCCTGCGTTCCAAGGAGGGAAATAGGAGTAAATATAGTAAGCAAGCAGATATTATGGATAAGAATTTGATTCTGCTCTTGTTTTTCAATTCCAGAATCCTGGTGGAGCGAGATTGGAAAGGTTCTGGAAAATGGATGACGGATGATCATCTGGTTGGCAGTTTGTCTGTGCCATGCCACGCCCCAAATTTATTCTACTAAATATTAGGAGAGATGGGACAAACAAAAAGATTCACTTTAACACTTTTCTTTTCCTATGGACGATCTGGTGCTGAATCTGAAAGACTGTGCCTATCAATAAGACTTGAAACATTTTTTTTTTGCTGGACTCTCTCCTGATGAATGCAAACGTGTTATTAATATACGTACAATGGGTTGGAGGTTGGGGGAAGGAACATAACACATCCAATCCATCAGAACATGAAAATGTAAAATATATATGTTTTTGTTGGAGGGAGGAGTTGAAATAAGAAAAGTTGTGTAATGTATGACATGTATTAACGTAACGGAAGTTATATGGTGCAGGTACCCAGGAGGCGGGCACTTATGCATAATAAGGTGTCTGTTGGCCGGACTAGAGGGTGTCAGGTGACACATCAATGGGGTGAACATTTCCTTGTATGGGGGAGATGCGCCTGGTTGAGGTCTCACCTGAGAAGTTGAAACCCTGCACAGGGAATGCCAGTGTATACGCACAGGAGCATGCTCCGATAGATAAAGGGAACAAACGCTGACTACCAGGGTACAGTATGCCTTCACCACATGGCGCTGCAACATCTCACAGTGGTTGATAAAACCTATTACCCTATATGTGCTGAGTATACGCTGAATCAAGTGCTGTCATCGTACCAGTGACTTACTCCCAGAGATGTGCGGGCACAGAATAAGGTGCATGCAGGATGCTTATCTCTGAGGAGTAACCACAGGAGGAGGCGTGTATTCAGCACTATATTGGGGGAATAGGAGCTGGGATGGGTGTTGGTAATGGAGTAGACATCGGTATCCTGAGGAACAAACTCTCAGCCATAGCTTGAGCGGGACTTTGTTACTCAGAGAGATTGGTGGCGTCCTTAATAACATTCACAAAATACCCAGGGTCTCCAGATTTGGTGAACCATGTTGAGAGGTTGGTGGAGGGGGTGAGGGTACAGGATAGAAATTGGTCATGGGCTCTGGCGTACACGCAGTGGCAGGTGTAAGTGTCAACCAGCATCAAGCTGATTGTGAAATCTCTGTATAAAGGGCAGTGGCCTGATGAGTTAGCATCACCGCTCAGTAAGACTCTGCCACAACACGTCGCTTACACTAATCCAAAATGGTGGTCGGATGCCTGGATGGGCTGTACCAGTTTGGATGGTGAAAGGTGTTAGGCTGTATGATCCCATACACAGAAGTGCGGACTTGGTCTGTATATTTGGTGGCGTCAACGGGCTTACTGATTGGGGATTCTATCGCGTCGCATTTGAGGCTAAATCACCCACATGTGATCAGAGGAGATGGAAGCAGGTTGATACTTCCCTCGGTCGGAAGCCTGACCATGATGTCCTTTGTATGCCAGGGTAATACACCATGGTGGTGAACATAAAAATGTCGGGAAGTTATTTCAGGGATCATTGCTGGGGAGGAAGCACCTGGGTGTCGTTTGGGACATAGACGAGTTTATTTCTTTGTCCTAAAGAATACCGATGTAACGCTAGTCATAAAACTGGAAGGTTCCTTGAACCTAACCATAGGTAGAGGTGCATGGTATACCCTGGGCATGGTCTCTGAAATCCAGGCACAGGGATGGAATTGTGTGATTTTGTAATTTTTGCAAATTTATATGTGTGATTAAACTCAATATTTATATAGAAGGGTCTCCCATTTGGCTATGCAAGTTGAGGGACGAATTGACAGTAGAGTCTCTGTGTACAAATTAGAGACCTTGCTGCCAAGTCAGAGCCCTGCAATACCGCTGTGAGCAAGCCTGCCTAATCCCGACCCATATGTACAGTAAAGGGTTATAGGGTTGGGAGCGGGGTGCGTAAATGGACGGGACACATATATATGTATATAGTATGGTAATAAGTTGATTTATATTATGGTATAGTGTGACCTATGAGTATTGTAGGTTATTAATATTGGTGAATAAGGCCCTCCTCGAGACTTATCTAAATAATAGATCAGTATTTGAGAGCTGTGTCATATGTTGCTCTGAATGTGTACTGGTGAATGGTGAATGAATGGATACCCCTTGCCTGTATTGCATCCGTCCGGAAGATACCAAAGATACATAATGGCGACATGGAAGCTGTCGCTGAAGGAAGATGTGTCACTCAGTGGCAAAGCGGCACGTGTCGGGAAGCATAACACGGTAAGACCACAATGGACTGTTCCATAGGATCTGTTTCTGCACACGTTGTAAAAATACAACAAGTTAAGACGTTTAAAGGACTGTTCTATGGATACTGGTTTGGAAACGCATGTCAGGGACAAAACAGTTATGGACTGTTCAATAGGAGCCGCGTCTGAAGAAGGGTTTTTATGCGACTTTCAGTCGCAAAGCGGCATATGTTGGAATCAAACATGAATGTTATATTTCTAAAGTTCTACACCTCTAAGAAATGTGGCCCCAAACAAGATCTGCATAGCAAAAGGAGTTATCTTCAGCCCACCTGGTGTGCATGAAGCTTCAAATAGATTGAGGACGAAGATAGCCTGGGGCACAGACTGCAGCAGGACAGTCATGGATTGTCATGGGAACAATGATTGGTGCAGCTAGGATTGGCAGGGGGGGGGGGGGGGGAGTTTGAATGAGTGAGTTTTGTTAAAAGGAATTGTTGCACAGAACTCTCTCTCTCTCTGTCTCTCTGCCTTGCTCTCCGAACACAGCTGATGGTGATTCTATCCAAGCCTCATGGCTTGGCAGCCATTTTGAGGTTTTCATGGAGGGCCTTGTGATAAGTACCTTTGATATTCTTGTATTATGTGATTTGATTGTAAGCTTTGTGATATTGTAATGTCTTTTAATACTTTATGTTAGCATTCCTGATTCTCGGGAAATAAATAAGATAGTGTTTTACTAGCAGAAGTGTGTGTACTTTCATAACTAACTTTATATCAGTGTGCCTAGCAGGGTTTAATAGACCTGCTAACTAGTTATATACTGCAGCAAATTCTACACACCCATAGGACTTGTACTGTGTTAGTGGCATCACACAGAGTTCCTATATTTTCTTCCCAGAAGCACACATAGGACTTGTACTGTGTTAGTGGCATCACACAGAGTTCCTATATTTTCTTCCCAGAAGCACCCATAGGACTTGTACTGTGTTAGTGGCATCACACAGAGTTCCTATATTTTCTTCCCAGAAGCACCCATAGGACTTCTAGTGTGTTAGTGGCATCACACAGAGCTCCCATATTTTCTTCCCAGAAGCACCCATAGGACTTCTAGTGTGTTAGTGGCATCACACAGAGCTCCCATATTTTCTTCCCAGAAGCACCCATAGGACTTCTAGTGTGTTAGTGGCATCACACAGAGCTCCCATATTTTCTTCCCAGAAGCACCCATAGGACTTCTACTGTGTTAGTGGCATCACACAGAGCTCCCATATTTTCTTCCCAGAAGCACCCATAGGACTTCTACTGTGTTAGTGGCATCACACAGAGCTCCCATATTTTCTTCCCAGAAGCACCCATAGGACTTGTACTGTGTTAGTGGCATCACACAGAGTTCCTATATTTTCTTCCCAGAAGCACCCATAGGACTTCTAGTGTGTTAGTGGCATCACACAGAGCTCCCATATTTTCTTCCCAGAAGCACCCATAGGACTTCTAGTGTGTTAGTGGCAGTGGCATCACACAGAGCTCCCATATTTTCTTCCCAGAAGCACCCATAGGACTTGTACTGTGTTAGTGGCATCACACAGAGTTCCTATATTTTCTTCCCAGAAGCACCCATAGGACTTGTACTGTGTTAGTGGCATCACACAGAGTTCCTATATTTTCTTCCCAGAAGCACCCATAGGACTTCTAGTGTGTTAGTGGCATCACACAGAGTTCCTATATTTTCTTCCCAGAAGCACCCATAGGACTTGTACTGTGTTAGTGGCATCACACAGAGTTCCTATATTTTCTTCCCAGAAGCACCCATAGGACTTCTAGTGTGTTAGTGGCATCACACAGAGCTCCCATATTTTCTTCCCAGAAGCACCCATAGGACTTCTAGTGTGTTAGTGGCATCACACAGAGCTCCCATATTTTCTTCCCAGAAGCACCCATAGGACTTCTAGTGTGTTAGTGGCATCACACAGAGCTCCTATATTTTCTTCTCAGCAGCACCCACAGGACTTCTAGTGTGTTAGTGGCATCACACAGAGCTCCTATATTTTCTTTGCAGAAGCACCCATAGGACTTCTAGTGTGTTAGTGGCATCACACAGAGCTCCTATATTTTCTTCTCAGCAGGACCCACAGGACTTCTAGTGTGTTAGTGGCATCACACAGAGCTCCTATATTTTCTTTGCAGAAGCACCCATAGGACTTCTAGTGTGTTAGTGGCATCACACAGAGCTCCTATATTTTCTTCTCAGCAGCACCCACAGGACTTCTAGTGTGTTAGTGGCATCACACAGAGCTCCTATATTTTCTTTGCAGAAGCACCCATAGGACTTCTAGTGTGTTAGTGGCATCACACAGAGCTCCTATATTTTCTTCTCAGCAGCACCCACAGGACTTCTAGTGTGTTAGTAGCATCACGCAGAGCTCCTATATTTTCTTTGCAGAAGCACCCATAGGACTTCTAGTGTGTTGGTGGCATCACACAGAGCTCCTATATTTTCTTCCCAGAAGCACCCATAGGACTTGTACTGTGTTAGTGGCATCACACAGAGTTCCTATATTTTCTTCCCAGAAGCACCCATAGGACTTCTAGTGTGTTAGTGGCATCACACAGAGTTCCTATATTTTCTTCCCAGAAGCACCCATAGGACTTGTACTGTGTTAGTGGCATCACACAGAGTTCCTATATTTTCTTCCCAGAAGCACCCATAGGACTTCTAGTGTGTTAGTGGCATCACACAGAGCTCCCATATTTTCTTCCCAGAAGCACCCATAGGACTTCTAGTGTGTTAGTGGCATCACACAGAGCTCCCATATTTTCTTCCCAGAAGCACCCACAGGACTTCTAGTATGTTAGTGGCATCACACAGAGCTCCTATATTTTCTTCTCAGCAGCACCCACAGGACTTCTAGTGTGTTAGTGGCATCACACAGAGCTCCTATATTTTCTTTGCAGAAGCACCCATAGGACTTCTAGTGTGTTAGTGGCATCACACAGAGCTCCTATATTTTCTTCTCAGCAGCACCCACAGGACTTCTAGTGTGTTAGTGGCATCACACAGAGCTCCTATATTTTCTTTGCAGAAGCACCCATAGGACTTCTAGTGTGTTAGTGGCATCACACAGAGCTCCTATATTTTCTTCTCAGCAGCACCCACAGGACTTCTAGTGTGTTAGTAGCATCACGCAGAGCTCCTATATTTTCTTTGCAGAAGCACCCATAGGACTTCTAGTGTGTTGGTGGCATCACACAGAGCTCCTATATTTTCTTCCCAGAAGCACCCATAGGACTTCTAGTGTGTTAGTGGCATCACACAGAGCTCCTATATTTTCTTCTCAGCAGCACCCACAGGACTTCTAGTGTGTTAGTGGCATCACACAGAGCTCCTATATTTTCTTCTCAGCAGCACCCACAGGAATTCTAGTGTGTTAGTGGCATCACACAGAGCTCCTATATTTTCTTTGCAGAAGCACCCATAGGACTTCTAGTGTGTTAGTGGCATCACACAGAGCTCCTATATTTTCTTCTCAGCAGGACCCACAGGACTTCTAGTGTGTTAGTGGCATCACACAGAGCTCCTATATTTTCTTTGCAGAAGCACCCATAGGACTTCTAGTGTGTTAGTGGCATCACACAGAGCTCCTATATTTTCTTCTCAGCAGCACCCACAGGACTTCTAGTGTGTTAGTGGCATCACACAGAGCTCCTATATTTTCTTTGCAGAAGCACCCATAGGACTTATAGTGTGTTAGTGGCATCACACAGAGCTCCTATATTTTCTTCTCAGCAGCACCCACAGGACTACTGACTACAATGGCTGGAAGACCGCCAAGGGGAGGCAGAGCGTGCAGAGGCAAGAACACAGGGCAGGCAGGCTCTGTTTCTAGTGGACGTGGCCGTGGACGTGCATCGTCATCAGCACGTGTCCATGGGACACGCGCGTCTTTGTTTTCGGCAGCTGGACATGTGGAGCCGCATCATGCTGAAGGCTTGGTAGAATGGATGACCAAGCCCTCCTCATCCTCCTCATCCTCTCTCACCCAGGCTCAGGGTACTGGCAGAGCAGCTGCCAACGCGTACTCAATGGCATCATCAGCCACCCCTTCCCTAGACCCACCATGTCCTCCTGAGGAGTCCCCCGAACTCTTTGAGCACAGTGTTGGGTACATGCTCCAGGAGGATGCCCAACGATTCGAAGGCTCGGATGATGATACCCACCTTAGTGTGCGCGCAGAGAGAGGGGATGCTGAAGGACAGCAATCTGGCAGTACTGTTCCACCAGCTGCAGCTTACTGCCAGGTTTGCTCTAGTGGTGAAGAGGGAGGGGATGATGAGGTCACTGACTCCACGTGGGTGCCTGAAGGGAGAGAGGATGAGGAGGAGGACGAGGAGGAGGAGGATGCGGCGTCACATGTCCAACGAGGCAGGATGCCCCCTGGAGGCCAGCTAGAGGCCAGCACAGCAACTGTACAACACAGCAGAGCTCCGCCTGTGCAGGGCGCTGCCTCTGCAGGTTATCAGAAAAGTTCTTTGGTGTGGGCCTTTTTTGAGACGAGTGCATCAGATCGCACCACTGCTATTTGTAATATTTGTCTCAAGCGTATCTCGCGTGGCCAAAACATCAGCCGCTTGGGCACCACAAGCATGAGCAGACATATGTCGACCTGCCATGCAGCTCGTTGGCAAGCACACATAAAAGACCCACACCAAAGAACTAAGCGGACCTCTCCTTGCTCCTCATCAGCTGGGATCTCCATCCCCACTACATCTTCAGTCCTCTCTGAAAGCTGCTCTGAGAGGACTGAAGGTGTAGAATTAGGTGTGTCACAACCAAGTACTTGCAGTACACCGACGTCCAATTGTAGCAGGCAAATTTCCCTGCCCCAGCTGCTGGACCGTCGAAAGAAGTACACTCCCAGCCATCCACATGCCCAGCGGTTGAATGCTAGCTTGGCTAAATTGCTAGCACTTCAACTGCTGCCTTTTCAGTTGGTAGACTCGGCCCCCTTCCGTGAGTTTGTTCAATGTGCGGTTCCTCAGTGGCAGGTTCCCAAACGCCACTTTTTCTCACGGAAGGCGATTCCGTCTCTCTACCGGCATGTGGAAGGTAATGTCCATGCCTCGCTGGACAGGGCGGTCAGCGGTAAGGTGCATATTACCGCTGACTCATGGTCCAGCAGGCATGGACAGGGATGTTACCTTTCTTTCACGGCCCATTGGGTCACTCTATTGGCAGCTGGGAGGGATGCAGGACAAGGTGCAGTAGTGTTGGAGGTTGTTCTGCCACCACGCCTCCAAAATGCTACTACTGCTACTGGTTGTGACACACCTCTCTCCTCCACCCCCTCCTCTTCTTCTTCCTCCAGTGCTCTGTCCTCCGAACCAGCGGTGCTCCGTAGGCGTACAAGGGGCTACGCAAGTACGCAGGCAAAAAGATGCCATGCCGTGCTTGCGCTGGTGTGTTTGGGGGACAGGAGCCACACTGGGCCAGAGGTTCTGGCAGCTCTGCAAGTGCAGGCTGAGAGGTGGTTGACGCCACGCCAGCTTAAGCCAGGAATGGTCGTTTCTGACAATGGCACCAACCTCCTCTCCGCCCTGCGACAGGGGCAGCTCACCCATGTGCCCTGTATGGCTCACGTCCTCAACCTGGTGGTGCAGCGGTTCTTGGGCAGGTTCCCAGGCTTACAGGATGTCCTGAGGCAGGCCAGGAAAGTCTGTGTGCATTTCCGCCGATCTTATAATGCCAGTGCTCGGCTGACTGAGCTGCAAAAGGAGCTGAACCTGCCCAAGAACCGCCTAATATGTGACATGCCCACCAGGTGGAACTCAACATTGGCCATGCTGCAGCGACTGCACACGCAGCAGAGGGCCATCAATGAGTACCTTTGCGACTACGGCACCAGGACAGGGTCAGGGGAGCTTGTTTTTTTTTCCCCACGTCAGTGGAGCATGATCAGGGATGCATGCACTGTCCTCTCACCATTTGAGGAGGCCACGAGGATGGTGAGCAGTGACAGTGCATGCATCAGGGACACTGTACCTCTTGTCCACCTGTTGGAGCATACGCTGCGTGGGATAATGGACAGGGCACTTGAGGCAGAACAGAGGCAGGAAGAGGAGGACTTCCTTGCCTCTCAAGGCCCCCTTTATCCGGACAGTGTTCCTTCTGTCCCACCCATCACACAGGAAGAGGATGAGGAGGAGGAGGAGGAGGATTGTGTGAGCATGGAGGTGGAGCCTGGCACTCAGCATCAGCAGCAGCAGTCTTTTAGGGATGATGTACAGTCCCAACAAACCAGTGGACTTGTACGTGGCTGGGAGGAGGTGGCTGGCGATCATGTCATCCTCAGTGACCCAGAAGACTCCGGACCGAATGCCTCAGCTAACCTACGCTGCATGGCCTCCCTGATCCTGAAAAGCCTGCGGAAGGATCCTCGTGTTCTTCGGATCAAGGAGAGGGACCATTACTGGCTGGCCACTCTCCTTGATCCACGGTACAAGGGTAAGGTTGCGGACCTTATCTTGCCGTCGCAGAGGGAGCAGAGGATGAGTCATCTCAGGGAGGCCTTGCAGAAAGGTCTGTGCAACGCGTTCCCAGAAACTGGGAGGTTACAAACTCCTGGTCCTGGACGACGAGTTGCTGAGGCTTCGGTCAGTAGCAGAAGGAGCGGTGGGGAAGGTGGACGTCTGACCGATGCGTTCAGACAATTTTTTAGTCCGCAGCCCCAAGGTATGATCGGTTCCAGCAACCATCGCCAGCGTCTGATATACATGGTGCAGGAATACCTTGGGGCAAGGTCAGACTTGGACACCTTTCCCACCGAAAATCCTCTGGCTTACTGGGTCCTGAGGATGGATCACTGGCCAGAGCTTGCACAGTATGCAATTGAGCTACTGGCCTGTCCTGCCTCCAGCGTTCTTTCCGAACGCACATTCAGTGCTGCTGGAGGATTTGTCACCGATCATAGGGTGCGCCTGTCCACCGACTCGGTTGATCGACTGACCTTCTTTAAAATGAATCAGTCTTGGATCACCACCAGCTACCAGGCACCTGAAGCGGATATAACGGAATAATTTATAATGTCACATCCCTTCAAGACTGCCTATGCTGATGCTGAGTGACTGTCCTCTTATGTTCACTGACTATCCTCTTCCTCCTCCTCAATGATCCATGCCACCACACCAGTGCCTAAGGCACAATTTTTAAGCCCCTGTATAACAGGGGCGTGTACTTACAATTTTTTTTTAAAAATGCTTCGCAACACGTGTGACTGCTGTGCTCCAAGTACAGTATCTGTGAGGGGTTGCAGTGTTGTGGCACCAGCACCAATGCCTAAGGCACAATTTTTCAGCCCCTGTTTAACAGGGGCGTGTAATTACAATTTTTTAAAAAAATGCTTCGCAACACGTGTGACTGCTGTGCTCCAAGTACAGTATCTGTGAGGGGTTGCAGTGTTGTGGCACCAGCACCAGTGCCTAAGGCACAATTTTTCAGCCCCTGTTGGGGCGTGTAATTACAATTTTTAGGCAATGCTTTGCAACAGGTCTCATTGCTGTGCTAAGAGTACAGTGTCTGTGAGGGGTTGCAGTGTTGTGGCACCAGCACCAATGCCTAAGGCACAATTTTTCAGCCCCTGTTTAACAGGGGCGTGTAATTACAATTTTTTCAAAAAATGCTTCGCAACAGGTGTGACTGCTGTGCTCCAAGTACAGTATCTGTGAGGGGTTGCAGTGTTGTGGCACCAGCACCAGTGCCTAAGGCACAATTTTTCAGCCCCTGTTGGGGCGTGTAATTACAATTTTTAGGCAATGCTTTGCAACAGGTCTCATTGCTGTGCTAAGAGTACAGTGTCTGTGAGGGGTTGCAGTGTTGTGGCACCAGCACCAATGCCTAAGGCACAATTTTTCAGCCCCTGTTTAACAGGGGCGTGTAATTACAATTTTTTCAAAAAATGCTTCGCAACAGGTGTGACTGCTGTGCTCCAAGTACAGTATCTGTGAGGGGTTGCAGTGTTGTGGCACCAGCACCAGTGCCTAAGGCACAATTTTTCAGCCCCTGTTGGGGCATGTAATTACAATTTTTAGGCAATGCTTTGCAACAGGTCTCATTGCTGTGCTAAGAGTACAGTGTCTGTGAGGGGTTGCAGTGTTGTGGCACCAGCACCAATGCCTAAGGCACAATTTTTCAGCCCCTGTTTAACAGGGGCGTGTAATTACAATTTTTTAAAAAGATGCTTCGCAACAGGTGTGATTGCTGTGCTCCAAGTACAGTATCTGTGAGGGGTTGCAGTGTTGTGGCACCAGTGCCTAAGGCACAATTTTTCAGCCCTTGTTGGGGCGTGTAATTACAATTTTTAGGCAATGCTTTGCAACAGGTCTCATTGCTGTGCTAAGAGTACAGTATCTGTGAGGGGTTGCAGTGTTGTGGCACCAGCACCAATGCCTAAGGCACAATTTTTCAGCCCCTGTTCAACAGGTGCATGCAATTACAAATCTTGATCTAATAACACACAGCAGGGCCCATTCCTGCGCCCACCAAGAGTAACTGTGAGGGCTTACAGTCTTGTGGCAACACCGTCCACCACCACCACCAAAGGCCCAATTTTTCTGCCCGGTTCAACAGGTGCATGCAAGTACAAATCTTGATCTATTAACTCACAGCAGGGCCCATTCCTGTGCCCACCAGTCTTGTGGCTACACCAACATCTAATAGGGCAAATTTCTGCAGAGTATATACGGCAGGCCCCTACTTTCAAACATCCAACTTACAAACGACTCCTACTTGCAAACGGAAATAGAAAACAGGAAGTGAGAAGAAATCTACCCCTAGGAAGGGAAATTCTATCCTGTTAGATTTAATTTGGGAAAAAGGTATCTCCTCTCTACTGATGCTTTATCACCAATCCTTGTTTCAATTCAAACCCCACTTTTCCAAAAACATTTGTCATTGGGACGGAAAGTGAGGTGACATGTTCTGAACAGATGTGCAAAGACAGCAAATGTTACAGGGATGATAACCCCTCCCTATGTTCTCCAAAAAGCTTAAAAATAGATTTTTTGGGGATGGAGCTACACTTCATAATGTACCTGTTCAGATTCTACTTAAGAACAAACCTACAGTCCGTGTCTTGTTTGCACCACCTATATACTGCTGTTCAGAGTATATAGGGTTGTAGGTATAGGGTTTTATTTTGGGTGCGGGGTCCCCCTTAATATCCATACAAGACCCAAAGGGGCTGGGGTGGGGGGGGGGGGTGATGGGGTAGCCATGCCATTTTTCTCAAGGATTTTCAGCCATATGGCGGCCAGGACAAGACATGACATTAAAGCCGCAAGTGGTTTTAAATGGCTTATTTTTTTCCTTTACAAATGTAATTTTGTGCAAGGACAGTTCTAAACACGGGAAACACATGCCACTTCACAGGCATACTTTAGACACCCCCCAGGTACCATATTTAAAGGAAAATTTCACTTTTTTTTTTCACTTTATGCATCATTAAAATGACTGCTCCCGAAAAAACGTTAGTTTTTAAAAGTTCTTTTTGCATTGATATATGTCCCCTGGGGCAGGACCCGGGTCCCCAAACCTGTTTTATGACATTAACATGTATATTGGCCGTTGTAATTAGCACTTTTGATTTCGAATGTTCGCGTCCATTATAACGTATAGGGTTCGAAAATTCACGCAAACTTTCGGTCGGTTCGAAGGTTCTGGTGTGAACCGAACCCGGGGGTGTTCGGCTCATCCCTAATGAGGACGCTGAAATTCAGATTTATGCTGATTTATCCCCATGAACTCTAGAAAGACGAAGGCTCCAAAGACCTTTACTGGATAACTGGGGCTTTCCATCCTGCCTAATAGGCATTAAAGAAGGTCGCTCGGCCAGATTAAGATTCCCAGAGGAGTTGCAGGGTTTTTGTAAGAAACTGGAAATTCAAGATTTACCGGGCTGGACTGGCACAGGAGGCTTAGATGAAATAACTTAAAAGTTGGTGGTGTCGGTGGTGGGGGGGGGGGGGGAGTCCAGCTGAAGAAACAACCTTAAAGAAGATCACGCTAGATCGGCTGGCTCACTACCAGACCCCTGAGAAATCTGGGGTATGGGCGAGTGAGGAAGGGCGGTAAAAAAAAAAAAAAAAAAAAAAAAAAACCACCTCACCATGGATCTAGAGTCAGGGGAAGACCACGAGAAGATGGCATCCACTGACTCAGAGACCCAGGATGGGGTCAGAGTGGGCAGGGAATTAGGGGAGGGGGAGGGAGAGAGAGGGGGTCTGGGTGAGGGGAGTGGGGAGGAAGGGAAGGGGGGGATAGGGTTGTGGGGAAGGGGGGGCAGGTTGGGGGGAAGGTTAGGAAACCCCATCGATACGTGTCGCTTAAAGGCTTTAAAATAAAAGAAACAGGGAAATGGGGTTAGAAATTAATTGTCTCACATACAATGTAAGAGGCCTGAACTCACCCGGTAAATGACATAAGGTTTTAGAGGAGGTTGCGAGATATAGGGCTAGTGTTGTTTTTTTACAGGAGACCCATCTGTCTGACACCTCAAATATCAAACTATTTTCAAAACTATACCCAACTTGGTATAATGGTGACACAATCTCAAATAGAGCTAGGGGGGTGGCCATCAGGTTTGCCAGAGATACACACTTCAAACTAGAAGACAGGAAGGTAGACATAGAGGGGAGGTATCTCTTCTTAAGGGGTTCCCTCTATGGGACAACTTTCACCCTATCCAATATATATGCCCCTAATATAAGGCCTATAAAATATCTGGAGGCGATATTAACAAAACTAAGGGCCTTTAAGAAGGGATATGTAATTTTAATGGGAGACTTAAACCTCACTATGGATCCTGGCCTAGATAGTACGTCCGGTGTGCAGGGGACAGGGAACGTACAGCTAAAATCCTTAAAAAAAAAGTGAACCAGGGACCAACTGGTTGATATCTGGAGGGTCCAGCACCCACAAACAAGGGACTATACGTTCTTCTCCCCTGTACACGGGACGCACTCCCGACTCGACTATATACTCATTGATCATGGGCTATTGGAGAGAGTTATTAAAACTAATATTGAAATAGTGTCACTGTCAGATCATGCCCCTGTTTCCATGAAACTAAATATACCAGAATATAAGCAACCCTTGAGCGGGTGGAAGTTAAATGATGAACTACTACATGACAACGAGATACGGGAATACGTCAGAAAATAACTTGAATGGTTCTTTCAAACTAATGATAATGGCGAAGTGCGGGGGTCGTATCTTTGGGACGCTCACAAGGCCTTTATAAGGGGGATTTTAATAGCTAAAGCGTCTTGGAAGAAAAAGGAAAGGATGAGAAAAGTTCAAGAATTGACGGCGGAAATTAATAAATTAGAACAAAAACATAAGATTGATCCGATCCACAACCAGGGAATGCACCAAGAAATGGCCGAAAAGAGGGAGGAACTGAAAGAGCTGGCAGAACAGGAGACTAAACAGGTTTTCAATAGGATCGCTAAAGAAAAGGTACTTGGGGAAATAAACCAAGTAAATATCTAGCTAGAATGCTTCAAAAAAATAAATCCAAAAATTATATAGAAAAAATACAAACAAAAAATGGAGAGATGAAATACGCATCTGAAGATATAGCCTTGTCTTTTAAGGAATACTATGCAGAATTATATTCTGTGGACCCCAAGGGCAATAAAAAGGGTGATAACAGCGAGAGAATAAATAGTTTCCTGAGTGGGGCAAGGCTGGCTACTCTGGGATCCGAGGAGAGTGAGGCACTAGAAAGACCTATTACTGAGGATGAGTCACTGAGAGCACTAAATAATTCACCTCTGGGCAAGAGCCCAGGCCCCGACGGATTTACGGTGTCCTACTACAAAACCTTCAGAGAGATTCTGATCCCTAGACTACAGCGGTATATGAATGGCCTGGGGACGGATTTCGGTATGAGTGAGGCCTCCCTGTCGGCGACGATCACGGTGCTGCTGAAGGAGGGTAAGGATGGTTCAGTGTGCTCAGGCTATAGGCCCATTTCTTTGTTAAACTTTGATACGAAGCTATATGCTAAGATTTTGGCAGATCGCATAAAGGGGCACCTGGGCACACTGATCCATCCGGATCAAGTGGGATTCATACCGGAAGAGTGGGCAGAGATAATGGCGTTCGGACCCTACTTGCTTAGCAGAGGATGAGGGATACACAACCCCCCAGTCTACTAGTGTCTATAGACGCAGAAAAAGCGTTCGACAGGGTAGACTGGGGGTTCCTGTTTAAAACAGTAGAGATCATGGGGTTTGACCCTAAAATTATTCAGAAAATTAAAGTATTATATAACCATCCAAAAACTAATATAAAAGTAAAATGGTATTGTTTCTTCCCTCTTCGAAATGTGCAATGGGACCAGACAGGGCTGCCCCCTATCCCCTCTCCTTTTTGTTTTGTCCTTGGAACCCCTCTTGGCTACGATAAGAGGAAACCCAGGCATAGAAGGTTGTTCGGCCGGGGGTGAGGAACATAAACTGGCAGCATTTGCCGACGATGTTTTATTTTATGTAGGCTCCCCTCAGAAGACATTGCCCAATCTTTTAAAAACTTTACTCGAATATGGAAAAATATCTAATTTTAGAATCAATTCTTCCAAAACGTTTATACTAAATATTAATATTAATAAGGCTGAGAAGCAGAAATTACAGAAGGACTTTAGTTTCCCATGGAAAAAACAAATAAAATATTTGGGAATTGATCTGGCTGACACTATAGGAAAAATGTATAAGATAAACTACCTCCCACTATTAGATGAAGTTAAAAAAAAGTGCCAAGAATTTATGACCAAGCCTCTGTCGTGGCTAGGTCGGATAAATGCCATAAAAATGATGATATTGCCCATCATAACATATAAGTTCCAGATGCTCCCAATCCCTCTTCCAGACCAGTACTTGAGGAAACTTAAAGCCCTGATTATGAACCTGGTGTGGAAACACAAGAGGCATAGAACTTCACTACAAATTCTAAAACAAGATAAAAGCCAGGGGGGCTTAGTGGTTCCAGATATTGAGAATTATTACTATGCGATAGTTTTACTTAGAATCCCAGAATGGGTGAATTAGCACAGAAATAAGAGATGGGTGAAAATGGAAGAAACACTTAGCGAAGCACAGTTGGGGAAGATCCTTTGGAATCCCCCAAAGTTTAGAGCATTAGGAGAAAAACACACATAATTACATGGAATACACTTAAAATTTGGGATAGGATATATAAAATTTTTAATAGGAAATATAACTCACCTCTAATTGCACTTAAAGAGAATGAACTCTTCCCTCCAGGGAGAAAAGAGATGGGTGGAGATTGGATTATAAACGATAATACACGTTTAGGGGAAGTAATAAGTAAGGGTAAAATATTGACACTTCAGGATTTACAAAAAAAAAAAAACGAAATGATCACGATTGACGGATGGCGGTATCTCCAGTTAGGTCACTTTGTGAAGTCGTTACCCCTCCCTTTAAGGGATGCAGACGACTTGACAAGGCAGGAACGTATATTCACAGCAGAAAACACTAAAAAGATAATATCAAAAATTTACAAATTGCTACTGGAGAAAGACAGGCAGGAGATACCGCCATTCCTCAAAAAATGGGAGAGAGAGTTGGGGGTACAAATAGACACAAGCACGGTTAAGAAAATATAAAAATTGGCCCATAGTTCTGCGGTAGATATAAAGACCGCTGAAACAAACTACAAGTGTATGGTGGGGTGGTATGCGACTCCGGATAAATTAAACAAATTCCAGCAGGGAACATTGGCAAACTGCTGGAGGGGTTGCAAACAAAGAGGGACTATGGGTCACCTGTGGTGGGATTGTCAAAAAATAAAAAAATACTGGGATTCTATATTAAAATATATCAAGGAAATAACAAACGCAGAAGTAAAAAATGATCCTTGGGTCGTATTGATGCATGCCACCTCGGGAGGAGCCAGGCAATATAAAGGCTCATTGATTCCTCATCTGCTAAACGCTGCGAAACGTGTTATCCCAAGGAGGTGGAAGGACCAGGACAGCCCTCCTTTGTGGGAATGGGTGGACGCGGTGGAAAACGGAAAATTGTTACCAATACTTACCGTAATTTTCCTTTCCTGGCCTGCCCTCACGTCAGCACACAATGGGTTAACCCCTTCCTCCAGTCTCTCAGTACCACCTTCTCTTAGCTGATAAAAGGGAGCCCCTCCTCCCCAGCCCTTGTTCCATTAACTAGCGGACGACAGGCTTATAGGGAGGGAAAAAAAGATTGTGCTGACGTGAGGGCAGGCCAGGAAAGGAAAATTACGGTAAGTATTGGTAACAATTTTCCGTTTTCCTGGCCAGCCTCACGTCAGCACACAATGGGATTTGATTTAGCTGATATAGGGTGGGATAACAAAAAAAGTCGAAAAACAACTGGTAATGCTGCTTTAGTGAATATTTTATTTTGCTTGGAAGGGTGCTGACACCACTGCGTTTCCAAAATTTGATGCACTAGCTGCTGTGACATCTAAACTGTAATGTCTTGCGAAGGTTTCGCAGGAGCTCCAACTAGCGGTCCTGCATATGTCTTCAACCGATATTTTAGCAGAAGCTGCCCATGAGGCTGCCACCCCTCTTGTAGAATGAGCTCTAATAACTTGTGGAGGCGTCAGCCCCTGTTTCTCATACGTGAGGCTTATCACCTTGGTGATCCAGGTAGCTATGATTCTAGCTGATGCCGCTTCTCCTCTTCTAGGTCCTGAAGGCAGGACGAACAAGGTATCCGTTTTGCGCATCTGTAGAGAGCGGTTTAAGTAGGTTGAAAATAATTTGACCATGTCCAATGGTCTGAGATCTAGTTCCTCCGCTTGTCTCGGCGGTTGCGTGAAGCTGGGTAGGACCGCCTCCCAATTTACATGGAACTTGGAAACCACCTTAGGGGTTAAGGCTGGTGAGGGCCTTAGGATCACTTTGTCCGGGAGAATGATGCAAAGGGGATCTTTGCAAGATAGAGCGGCCAACTCTGAAACTCTCCTTGCTGACGTTATGGCTGTGAGGAAAATTAGCTTGACTGTCAGGAACCATAGTGGGCATGTCTCCGCAGGCACGAATGGATGTTGGAGCAACGCTTTTAGCACTGTGCCCAAGTCCCAAGCTGGGACTTGGGACTTCCTTGGTGGTCTTATTCTTATGGCCGCTCTAAGAAATTGCTTTATTAGCGGCTCGTTTGCCCACTTGTGGCCTGTGAAGCAAGACAAGGCTGACACCTGCACCTTTATGGTGTTGTATGCTAAGCCCATACTTAGAGCTGACTGTAAAAACTCCAGCACCTGCGCAATGTTTGCGGACAATGGGGAGAAATTTTGTTGTAAAGCGAATGCTGTAAATTTTCTCCAAATCCTGGTGTATGTGGCATTAGTTGTGGCCCTTCTTGACTTCAATAGTGTCGAGATTACCTCCTCTGAGATGCCCTGAGACTGCAGTCTGGCTGATTCAACAGCCATGCTGTCAGTTGCAATCTGCCTGGGTTTGGGTGACACCATTGGTCCTGCTGTAGAAGGTCCCTCTTCAGCGGCAGCCATATTGGGGGAACTGCCGCCATCTGCAGGAGCAGTGGGAACCATGGCCTCCGTGGCCAGAAGGGTAGGATTGCAATTGTATGGACGTTCTCCCTCGCAATTTTTAATAGGGTTTTCATTATCAGAGGTACCGGTGGGAAAAGGTAGACTAGGGGAAATTCCCACGGGATTGAGAAGGCATCTTGAGCTAGCGCTTCGTTGCAGTGGAATCTTGACACAAACTGGGGTACCTGTTCATTCCATGGGGTCGCCATCAGATCTACCGAGGGTGTACCCCACCTGTAAAATATTGTTCTTAGATAGTCCTTGTTGAGTGCCCACTCATTTTTGTTGGGAAAATCCCGACTCAGATGATCTGCTATGTAGTTCTGACTGCCCGGAATGTAGGCTGCAGTCAAGGCTTCCACATGTGCCTCGGCCCAGACGAATATCTCGGTTGCCAACTGCAGCAGTGGCAAGCTCTTGGTTCCACCCTGTTTGGTTATATAAGCGACCGCTGTACAGTTGTCCAACATAAGCTTGACCCGAGCTCCCTGAATCAGGTTCTCGAATGCCAGTAGGCCTAGGTATGCCGCTTGTAACTCCAAAAGGTTGGAGTGTCTGGTCTCCATCCTGCTCCATTTGCCTTGAACCCGTCTGCCAAGGCAGTGAGCACCCCAGCCCCGGAGACTGGCATCCGAGGTTATTTGGATCCAATCTCCGGGGCTGAGAGGCATGCCCCGCGACAGAGTTCCTGGCGCTATCCACCATGCCAAGCCCTGGCGAAACCGTCTTGGTATGAATATTTTTTGGTGGAGTGATACGCCATCCCACTGGTTCAGAAATGACTTTTGGAATGACCTTGTATGGAATCTTGCCCATGGAACAGCTGGGGTTGCTGCGGTAAACATTCCCAGAAGCGTCATACAGTCCCTCGCCGACAGCGACGAGGACTCCATCACGCTGTTCACGCAGGCTACTAGCTCGGCTATCTTGCGATGTGGTAGCGAGACCTGCCCTTTGCTTGTGTTGAAAACAAGCCCTAGGTACTCCATCTCCTGGGAGGGAATCAACTGGCTCTTCTGCTTGTTGATAATCCAGCCGAATTCGGATAGAATTTTCAGCACCACTTCGCCTTGTGCTGTTAACTCCTCGCTTGCACGGGCCACTACCAAGATGTTGTCTAAGTAGTGGAAAATCTTTATGCCCCTCAAACGTATAACAGCGATGGTAGCTAGCAGGATCTTGGAAAAGACTCGGGGTGCTGTGCTGATTCCGAAGGGCAGACATTTGAACTGGAAATGATCTTCCCCTACCATGAATCTCAGGTATCTTTGATGATGCCTGTTGATTGGGACATGAAGGTAGGCATCTGCTAAATCGACTGATATTAGCCAGTCCCCTGGTTGCAGAATTGATATAATTGTAAACATTGATTCCATCTTGAATGTCTTGGGATCGATGTAGTGGTTCAGAGATCTTAGGTCTAAGACCGGTCTGAGATCTCCGGACACTTTTGGCACCAGAAAAATTGGGGAGTAAACCCCTGTTCCCTGCTGCTTTAGAGGAACCGGCAAGATTGCCTCTTTCTGAAGTAATTCGATCACATATTCTTGCAAGCACCTTTGTTTCTTCGGATCTTGTGGCCATTCTGTCTGGACAAAGATGTCCGGTGGTTTCTCTCGAAACATTATCTTGTACCCTCGCTTGACTGTTTTCTGGACCCATTGGTCCTTGACCTTCTCCGCCCATACCTTTCAAAAAGATGCCAACCTGGCACCCACCTGGGGGTGATGGGCGGTCAACCCATCAAAAGGACTTCTCCGGTTTCTTAGCAGTCTGAGCGGCCTTAGACTTCACGTTCCGAAGAAAGGAGCTTTGTGAGCCTCTCCATTGGGGTCTTGTATATTCTCGGCCTGGTCTATATGACCTGGCCTCCTGTGCCCTTCTGAACTCTGATTGGCCTGACCGAACGGTTTGCTGTCTCCTTTTGGGTCTCTGTGGTAGCAGACCCGACTTCCCTCCAGTAGCTCGTTTAATAGCTTCCTCCAGGGTGTCCCCGAAAAGCATCTTGCCCTTGTATGGGATGTTACAAAGTGCCTGTTTCGAGGTACTGTCTGCCACCCAATGGCGTAACCATAGGGCCCTTTTTGCCGTTACTGAAAACGTCATAATTCTTGCGAGCAGTTTTACTAGGTCTATAGAGGCTTCTGCCAAAAAGGCGGCTGAGAGATTAAGTTCCTCCATTGCCGAAATGATTCTGGCCGTCTCTACGCCAGACTTCAGGGCCGTCTCCACATTTGTGACCCAGACCTTCAGAGCCCTGGAGATCGAGGTTAGGGCTATGGCCGGGCAACAAGCTGCGCCAGCAGTTAAATAGATTTTCTTTAGATCTGTGTCTGTGCGTCTGTCCATCGGGTCTCTGAAGGTTGTAGAATCCTGCAATAGCAGGGACACCTGCCTTGCTAGGCGCTGCAAGGCCGCATCTACCCCTGGAGGTGACTCACAAAATGCAGCATCTGGGGCGTTAAATGGGTATAATTTTAAAAAGCGATTTTGTATGTTCGCCTTCCTTTCTGGCTTTCCCCATTCCTCATCGAATAATTTGCGGATCTCCATCATGAACGGAAAGGTTGCCCCTTGCCTTTTCAAGTTAGGGAAATATCTTTTAATTTTTTCCGGAGGCTGAGTGTCTTGTTCCCAGTCTATGGCCTCCTTCACTGCTACGATGTAAGGGTCTATGAGTTGGAAGTCGAACAAATATTCAGACGGTTCATCAGAGTCTGAAGAATCTCCTGAAGATATTTCAAGCCCCGGTGAAGAGTCTCGCTTCTGCTTAGATGCGTTTTTGGCTCTAGGCTTAGTCCCGGAGGCACTTACGCCTGCGACTGCCTGCATACTCTGTCACCGCCTCCTGAATATAGTCCTTTATCCTACGTGCCTCAGTTTCTCTATCTGTGGCTACATCTCTTATGCATTCTGCGCACAAGAGCTTCTCAGGGGTGGATGGCGCTGAACAAGCCCAGCAGAGGCCTTCAGCGGGACGGCCTCTTGTCGCACTTGGTTCTGCCGCCATAGCTGTCTGAGCATTTTTGCGGCGTGGACTGCCCGTTGCTTGGGGTCTATGTCCTGTGCGTGACCGAGATGCATGCGGAGATTTTGAGCGGTGGCGGGACTTTTCCTTCCGCGACTGTCTTTTTTTAGGACTTCTGCTCCTATAAAGACAAAACACCTTATTAGACTGGTGTTGCACTCTTTTGTTTTGTGGCCCCCGTAGACCCCTCCTACCTTTCCGACGATCTTCGTGCATTTTGGGGCTGTGGTGAGCTCATACTACAGCAACAAAAGACAAGATATAGAAATAAGAAAAAAGAAGTTCCTATTCTATCGCTTTTTTTTTTTTTTTTTTTTTTTTTTTACTGGCTTTTTAAAGGAAATAACTTTACCTTAATACTGGATAAGGAGTCACTCAGGGTGGCAGCAGATTTGTAGGGTATCTGAAAAGCTGTAAACACATGGTGTAATGCATTTTGTGATCATGGCTCAGTAAACACTGACACAGCCCAGCCACCCCTCCCCCTCTGTGAAGGAAAACTCACCAGTACACTTCCCTCACTAGCTGTGGCAAACAGCACTGGAGCTTCTGGCTCTCCAGGCTTTATAGCCCTACAGCCCCGCCCCCCTGTGAGGTCATCATCGACCGACAGAAAACACAGGGGAGGCGGCTGGCGCAGCACCTAGGAAGCAGGAAAGGAAAGCACAATACTACAGCAACACCACAGCCTAAAATGGTAAGCTCTTTAAGCCTTAGTATGCCCGCATGGCTCCTGCACATAGAGCGTCCAGTGTGATAAAAGGAACTACCTTTATTGTTCTGGACCTTCCGATCCCAGGAGAGGCTTGAACCTGGGTGGGTAGGTTCGGTAGGGGGGTGTAGTCTAATCCACGAGCATGGTAGTCTGGAGTCCGACCAAAAAAAAGGAACAAGGGCTGGGGAGGAGGGGCTCCCTTTTATCAGCTAAGAGAAGGTGGTACTGAGAGACTGGAGGAAGGGGTTAACCCATTGTGTGCTGACGTGAGGCTGGCCAGGAAAGTACATATATAATGGAGTGCCTAAAAAACAGTTTAGAGGAGGACAGGGAGGGAACGAAGGAGAAATGGGAGAGTTGGAAAAAATTTAAGAAAACCTGGAGTTACGCAGAGGCCTTGAGGATCTAGTCGCAGACGTTTGAAAGGAAAAGTAACTACATCATATTCAGTTCCCTGAAAATTAAAGAAATGGATAAACAAGGAAGAGAATGGATTTATAGGGAAAGAAAAAAAAGCCACAGTATCGAAGGGGTGGGGAAGGGGGGTGGGAGGAGGGAAATAGAATATAGTTTGGCTTAGAAATGCATACCCAAGGAAGAGGAAAACAGGGGAGTGAAGGTGGAGCAAGCTGATGAATATCTTGTTGTGTCCACCTTGTTTTAGCCATTTGTAATGGTTCACCCTCATATGTGTGTGTGTAAAGTATTAAACTAAGAAGAAGGAAAAAGAGAAAAAAAAGAAAAGAAAAAAAAAGCACAACCCTTAAATGGGAAAATGAAAAGCAGAAAACAAACCACAATGATGTTAAGACAATATGGGACTGAGGGCGTAACTGACTAAGTCCTACAAAAGTTTTATCTGAAGTGGAAAAAAAAAAATGTAATTTTACTGAATGAAGGCATAGCATCTGAATACCACATAACCATCTTTAAGAAATCTGCACATATGTTCCACATATATGAACTTTTTTTCTAAAAGTCACAGACAGTTTTCTTACAGCCACATTGTGGTTCACACAGTTTTCAACATTGTCCCATTTTGAATGTTTTAATATTTGAATATTGAAAAATTCCATTGTGCTTGCTATCAGACACATTAGATTGTCATTTATTTTGTTTTTTTATTTGTTTTCACATTTAATTATTTGTTTTCACATTCAAATATTGGTATGTTGAGATGTGTATTCTTGCATTACGTCATTGTGTCACTTTTTGTATTCTAGCGAATAGATAACACATATCTTGTTTAGACCATCTTCTAGACCCATTTCCTTCCTGCAATGATGGGCAATGAGGGGCTGCAATGATGGGCACAGTGAGGCTGCATTCATGGGCACAGTAAGGCTGCATTCATGGGCACAGCGAGACTGCTTTCACAGTACAGTAAAGCTGCATTTGATGGGCACAGTGAGGCTGCATTCATGGGCACAGGGAGGCTGCATTGATGGGCACAGCGAGGCTGCATTGATGGGCACAGTGAGGCCGCAATGGCGGGCACAGTGAGGCCACAATGGTGGGCACAGTGAGGCCGCAATGGTGGGCACAGTGAGGCCGCAATGGTGGGCACAGTGAGGCCGCATTCACAGGCAGAGTAAAGCTGCATTTGATGAGCACAGTGAGGCTTCATTTGATGGGCACAGTGAGGCTTCATTTGATGGGCACAGTGAGGCTGCATTTGATGGGCACTGGTAAGGCTGCATTGAGCTCTTGTGTCAGGTCTGCAGTCTCTGACCATCTCCTGTATCATGTCTGCAGTCTCTGAGGGAGTCTGGAGAGGAGTCAAGAGTGGGAGCGCCGCTAGGATGGGGGTCATGGGAGAAGTCAGACTTGTGTGGACTGTAGAGAGGAGACTATAGGATAAGCTGGAGCCGACTGACTGAGCCCTGCTTGGTGCACCTGAGAGGAGGTCAGTGACAGCACCGCCAGGCCAGTCTGAAGGGGGGGGGGTCACTGATGTAAGGGGGGAGTCACTGATGTAAGTCACTGATGTAAGGGGGGAGTGAGTACAGGGCTGAATTTTATTCCCAGTCCGGCCCTGTCCACATGCGATTCACCTTTGCTGGGTCCCTGCAATAAGATGATCCTGCCCGCACAGGTATCTTCTATTAATATTTCCAGCCTAGCCAGGTATGTCAGAGTGTGCTGAATAGTTCATAGAGTTGTGGGCACAGGAACAGGAGGTTGGCTGCCCAGCACAGGCACCATTCAGAAAATGCTTTGTGCTTTCTAAATGAATGTAAAGATTTTACTGACTGGAAGTGTCCAATCAGAGAACACTTTGCATTCACTGAGAAAATGCAAATAATTTTCTGGCACTCATGCTGAGCAGCCAACCTCCTGTGTTCAAAATGCATCAGGTCAACCACTCAGCGTGGGACATTTAAGCAAGTGGAGATCACTGGAGTAGCGGTGTCTGTTTCTGTGATTTCCAGCTTACAGGGGCATCGGTCAGGTATGCTATACAGTATACTCAGTTACAATGGTACAAGCTGGACCAATGTAACTATGTAAAATTATATCATACATGGAATTCAGCTTTAAAGCTAAACTCCAGCTTTTAATATACTTTACATAGTTCGTTTGGGCCAATATTGTTAACATTCTGCTATAAAACACGTCCATAAAAAACATTTTTTTTACTAGTAATGGCAGTGATCAGTGATTTTTAGCGGGACTGCAACATTGCGGCAGACAAATCTAAGTGACACTTTTTTGTGGACCAGTGACACCAATACAGTGATGAGTGCTAAAAAAAAATGTACTGTCACTGTACTAATGACAGGCAGGGAAGGGGTTAACATCAGGGGCAATTTAAAGGGTTAAATGTGTTCCCTGGGAGTGCTTGCTAACTGTGTGTGGGGTGCTTTGACTGGGGGAAGACAGAGATCTGTGTTCCTGCTTAGCAGAAACACAAGATCTCCATCTTCCCCTCTGACAGAATGGCGATCTGCCTTGTGTACATAGGCAGACCGCCGTTCTGTCTGCCTCGGGAACGATTGGCAGGTTCCGACTGACATCGGGTTTGGCTCCCGCTGTATCCAATCACAGGTAGGTGATTTCACACTGAAGGGCTGCCCTGCTGCAGTGTTTTCCATATGCTCCTACTGAAGTTTATGCGGTGCAAAATGCACTAGGCAGCTATAAAATACAAACAGTCAGTGCTCAAGTGGATAAAAGGATACAATCTTGCTGAAGGGAAATTTAGGAATACGTTCACAGTAAAAGTTGATATTACAATATACAGTGTTCAAGAGGAAGTAAAGCCTCTTAAAAAAAAAAAAAGACACCCTGCAAGGCAAAGGCATAATGAGCTAGTATGCATAGCATACTAGCTCATTATGAATGACTTACCTGAAAATGAAGCCCCCGAAGCGGTCCTCATCCACGATGTTCTGCGTCGCCATCAAACCCGGAGTGACTTCCGGGTCTCTCCGCTCCAGCTCTGTCATTCGCTGGAGCGGCGATGACGTCACTCCCACGCATGCGCAGGAAAGCGGCATATCGCCGTGAACCCGGCATGTGCAGTGCGCCGCTGTCTATGGCACATGCGCCGTAGACAGCGATGCCTTTTCTTTTCTAAATATCTCCTAAACCATGTAGGTTTAGGAGATATTTATTGGACCTAAAGGGAAGCCTTAATCTAGGCTTACCTGTAGGTCAAAGTGGTTTGTAAGGGTTTACAACCACTTTCAAGGCTTTGCTTCTTCCTCCAGACTGGGAATCTTTATAAAACACTATGGAACAAACAAAAGCATTTTCTATTTGTTCTATAACTCCCTATTCTGCACCTTTTCAAAAATAGCACTGCGCCAGGTTGGTTTGATGTGAACAGGTGACTTCCATTGTTGTGAGTTGCAGTGTAATGGCAGATGTAGCAGAAATGGTGCTAGTGTGAACCACTCCTTAGAACTAAATCAAGTTCAGCAGGAACCGGCCAAGTTTTGATCCGTCTATAGTCAGGCTGGTTTTACGGAAGCTAATCCATCGACTTCTGTACAAGGCTATTGGATATTTTTCACCCAATCACACTGCCAACCAGGGGCGTTGCTAGGTGGCAAAAAGACCAGGGGCTTCAGCCCGAGGTCGAAGAACCTGGGGGGGGGGGGGGGGGGCGGGCGGTTTTGCAGCATTTTTTTTTTTTGTTGGGCCTGGGTGGTGGGGATGTGTGGCTTACATACACTGACCTACATACAATGGCCACTGACCTGCCAGACCTACACACACTGACAGGCCTGACCTACATACACTCACCTCACTCACCTGCCTGACCTACACACACTGACCTGCCTGACCTACACACACTGACCTGCCTGACCTACATACACTCACCTCACTCACCTGCCTGACCTACACACACTGACCTGCCTGACCTACACACACTGACCTGCCTGACCTACACACACTGACCACTGACCTACACACACTGACCTACATGCACTGACCACTGACCTACACACACTGACCTACACATACTGACCTACATGCACTGACCACTGACCTACACACACTGACCTACACACACTGACCTACATGCACTGACCTACACACACTGACCTACATACACTGACCACTGACCTACACACACTGACCACTGACCTACATACATCGACCACTGACCTACACACACTGACCTACATACACTGACCACTGACCTACATACACTGACCACTGACCTACACACACTGACCTACATACACTGACCACTGACCTACATACACTGACCACTGACCTACACACACTGACCTGCCTGACCTACACACACTGACCTACACACACTGACCTGCCTGACCTACACACACTGACCTGCCTGACCTACACACACTAACCACTGACCTACACACACTGACCTACATGCACTGACCACTGACCTACACACACTGACCTACATACACTGACCACTGACCTACACATGACCAAGTACCACATAGCTACATTTCTGAGCTGCCCAGCTCTACACTCCCACCCCCTTACCTTTTCCCAGTAACGGAGACCACACCGCGCTGGAGTGTAAAATAGGCCATAGCAGCCCCTTTATTAAATAACAAAATATATAAATAACTTTATAAATAACTTTTATAAACAAATAAACAAACACATAAACAATTTCAAAAACACGTGACGTAGGCCTATAGCAGGACATTACCCCCCCACCCCCCACCCAAATTACCATAAACAACAATTCGTGCACTGCGGTCATCTCAACTGTAACTAGGCCTCAAGTTGACATACTAGCTCAGAGACAAAACTATTCCCGCAGTGCAGTCATCCACCATATTCCCTACATCACTTATAAGGAATATACCAAACGGGCCCATATCTCCAATGGGTCCCGCATCAAGTTTTCTGTGGGGAGGGGGTTTCTTCTCTATGCCTACGTCAGCCAACATCCCCCACCGCAAACAAGGTTAACACCTTAACCTTGAGCGCACCTCCACACCCTAAGTGCTCGCTCAATCCCGTCCTGAAAACCGATGGCCCACATATCTGTGCCCACTGGGTTCAAGTGAACTCCGTCAGCCCTCAGATAGCGCCAGGTGTCGACCTCTAATTCCCTATGCCTGATGGCCAACCCCCCATGCTTGATGAAGAACCTGCTGACCTCCTGGTTGACCTTTTTCCTAGCCTTGTTGAGTAAATCTACTGACCTGGCAAAACGCCACAAAGTCCTGGCTATCATATCTGACCAGACCAGGATGGTGTTGGGAAAGGCCGCCTGAAGTCGGCAGAAGTCATACTTGATGTCCCTAGTGACGTCAAGTTTTGTCCTGAGCCCCAAATCGTTGCCCCCAACATGGATGACTAGAACTTCCGGAGGCCTATCCCATCTCGCAAACTTAAGCGCTTCCGGGATCAGACGGCTCCAGAGCATCCCCGGGAAACCCAACCACTTTATGTAGGCCTCCCTCCTAGAGAAACCTAGCTGTCTACCGTCTGGTCTGTCATCACCCCTTCTGGCTCCCCAGCAGACATAGGAATGCCCTATGATCCACACAAGACTTGGTGTTGAATCTGAAAGAAAAACAATAAAAACTCCGGTGAACTTCACTTTAATGTACCACACGAAACCATGTCGGCACTTCACAGAACCCTCTATTTTCATAAAACTTTCATTCCACTAAATCCGTCCTAACGTATGACCTGAAACGCCTTGATTCCCACCTCCCGATCTGTTTTACCGCCTCCTCTGTTAGACCCCACCTGACCGCTTCCGTCGCCGCCCCAATCCTAAATGAATGCGAGGAAAATTTCAAATCCCCCATATTCAGGTTACGCAAACATTTTTGGAAAACTCTTATGAATTGAAAGCGCGACAGCGCCTCGCCATTTTGGTGAACCAACAGGGGGCCCTCCCCAGTTGGCCTCCCTTGCAAAAACACACTCGTGACCAAGACGGGGCAGAGTTTGGCGTCTGGAATGGCGAAAACCACCACATCCTTGCCTCGGCCCTGCTGATCCGTCTTTGATCTCCGAAGGTGCAAAACCAACCTGTCCCCTGAGCACCGCACGTCCCCCACTGCCAATCCATCCCCCTTTGTCTTCGAGGAACTTACCAGCTCCCCTATGCGGAAAGCCCCAAAGAAAGCCAACACGAAAGCCGTGCGGAAAAGACCCACCTCGTAACCGGACGAGCAAACCCCACGCAGAGTGTCCACCACTCTGCCCAACAGTTCGAACGTCACCGTCCGTCGCTCGTCCCGCCGCAACTTCCCTTTCTTGTAACCCTTCACTGCCTGACGCGCCCAGAACTCCTTTGTCCAGTCGCACCCCCCCCCCCCCCCCGAGCTTACACCAAAAGGCCATGGCCGCCATAACTTTCCCCAGCCTCGACACGGAAATGCCTCTCTCCATTTGCCTGGCGATAAAATAAATGAAAAGGAGCCTAGGTTCACCCTCTCCCCCTGAGGCCTGACCCTGGAAAGCAACCCATTCGTCCCATACTTTCCTGTATGCCTTCCATGTCCCTTCGCTCACCGACCGCTGAATCCATCCCGCTATTCGTCCAGGGCAATCTTCCACATCTCCGACGGACACGTCACCCCCTGATGCTCTGCCTCCGGTGCCAGCTCTCGAAACTTCTCCCACTGAAACCGAGAGAGAGCATCAGCGATCACGTTGTCCAGTCCTGGCAGGTGCACTGCATGAATGAAAATGTTCAACTGCATGCACCGAAGCACCAAATGTCTCAACAAGCGTATCACTGGCGGCGATGCCGCTGACACCTTGTTGATAACCTGTACTACCCCCAAGTTATCGATGTGGAAGCGAACTTTCCGATCCCGGAAGAATTCACCCCACAGCTCGACCGCCAGCACCACTGGAAACAATTCAAGTAACAGCATGTTCTTGATCAACCCTATTTGTTTCCAGCTCTCCGCAAACGAGCTAAAACATTCGAAAAATGCACACGAGATAGAGCAACCCATAGGTAAACACTTATCCACGTAGTATTCTTCCTGCCACTTGCAACCCAATAAGTAAAAGCTATCGGGGTGAACAGGTAGCAAACGAAAAGCCGCCTCAATGTCTGTCTTTGCCATCAGCGCCCCCCTACCATACTTACGTACCCAAAGGACCGCAGCGTCAAAGGATGTGTAATGGACTGCGCAAGCCTGGGGATCAATGGCATCGTTCACCGACCCCCTTTGGGGTAAGACAGGTGGTGAATAAGCCTGAATTTATTCGGTTCCTTCTTGGGGACCACTCCCAAAGGAGAAACCACTAGATCGGGGATGGGCATCTCAGGGAAGGGGCCCGCCATTCTGCCCAGCGCTACCTCTTTGTGTAGTTTCTCCGATACCACTGCTCGGTGTCTTTGAGCTGACCTCAAGTTATCCGCTCCCGGAGGCACCGAGCCCAATACCGCAGGAATCACAAAGCCCTCCCCGAAACCCGCTGCCAACAATTGGGCCACTGCCTTATCCGGATACCTACCTAGAAAAGGCAGCATTCTTTCCACTTTCACCGGCGTCTTCCCCTTTGTTGCTAGACTCGCTGGCCTTGCCCTTCCCTTGTTTAAAGCACCGCTAACCAGGGTGAGATCCCCCGCATCCTGAACACTCGTGCTTAAACTTACATCCCATTCCGAATTTGCAGGTGCCCTCATTATATTGCCAGCAGACTCCCTTCTTTTTTGCGGCCGATTGACCTGAAGCCCCTGATCCACCGCCCCCCCCTGAAAAAACTGCCCCGCCGGCTTCGCCGATGACATCAAGCGCATCCACAGACTGATGTCCTTGTGGTCCCAGCGAAGGGCCGGCCTGACTGCCCTTCTCTGGCGGAATTGTTTGTCATAGCGCAGCCATGACAATCCCCCATATGTCCTATGTGCTTCCCCAATGGCATCCAGGTAACAGAAAAGGGCCGAGCAGTGCTCCGGCTCCTTCTCCCCTATCACGCTTGCCAGAATTGCAAACGCCTGAAGCCAGTTTTGGAAGGTCCTAGGAATCAGCCTGTATCTCCTCTTCTCTTCATCCTCCTTCTTGCTGTCATCGGGTTTTACCCTATCTAAATTGAACTTTTCCAGGGGAAGTAGTGAGAATATCTCAACGTACTCCCCCTTCCAGATCTTCTCCCTAACCTCCTGTTTTAGGTGGGCCCCCAGGGGCCCTTCAAAACAAACGTAGACTTTGCAGCGTGCGGAGTCCGCCAGCCGTACGATGTCTTGTTTTTTGGGTTTGTCGCCCCCTTTTTCCCCCTCCCCTGTAGCCGGAGCCGTGGGCGGACACGCCAGCACCGTGCTCCCCAATCCCGCCTCACTCTCCCCCGGGGCCAACGCGGGCGGAATCGCCACCGCCGTTTCCCCCGCCTGCTCGTCCGCCCTTACACCCCCTGCCTCTGCCCCCCCCGCTCCCCCCCCCGGTGCGGGACCCAAGCTCGCGCCGGCCCCGCCGGTGCCGGCGGATTGAGGTCAAACCTGCCCACTAGATCCCTGAGCCCTGCCAGGAGGACCCTGAGGCCGTCTCCCGACAAGGAGGGTTCGGGAAACCCGCTGCTCCTGAAAAGTGACCCTTGTGCTGCCCCCGTACCGGAATGCCCCCCCTCCCACGGTTCCCAACCTGACATCACAGTTTCCCCCCCGAGACCCGTAAAAGAAAAGGACTTACCAGGCTGCCTGGAAACGCTCCCACCAGCCGCAGTTTCCGGTTCCACCGCCGCCCCCGGTCCCTCCGAGATCTCGTCCTCCGACCTGGTCAGTTCTCCCTCCGACAGCTCCGGCTCTTCCTCCATCGACTCCACAGCCTGCCCCCCAGTGGATTCATCCCCGGAGGCGGACGAGCTCCGCTCTCTCATGCTTCTCTTTCGCCCCTCCGCTGACTTCCTGGTGCATTTTCTTGGGCTCTGTGCACTCTGCTCCGTTGCTGGCTCCATAGCTGTGGGGTTAGGCTGCACGCCTCTGTACCCCTGTAGCGTTTTTTCAGGCCTGGGCTGAACGCCCCCAGCCCCTGCCGACCGTGTTACCCGGCTGCCGCATGCGTAGCTCCTCCCCCTTGGTTGTACCCGCGTGGGCGGACCGCCTTCACCCCGCGTGCTTAGTAGGTGGCTGCCGGGCCGACTTGTACTGGCCCCCCCGGTTGCCGACCACAGGCTAGGCGGAACGCCACCCGCCCGGGCCTTCTGTCTTTTTCCACTGGGCGGCGCGCCCCCTTGCTCTTCCTCCTGGTCCTCCGCCGGCCCCCGGCCCGACTGTATATTCCCCCCCCTGCTCCTGGTGTTCCTGGACGCCCCCCCCCCCCCCCTGGCGGGCCGCAAGCATGGGCGGCCGCCTGTTGAGACCTGGTGCCATGGTCCTGAGTGCTGGCTGCCACGGTGTAGCTGCCCCCATGCTGTCTGTTAGTGCCCAGGGAGCTGCTGCGCTGCTTGCCACAACCAAGATGGCCGCCCGCCCCCCCCCCGCCGACGCTGGCGCCACGAGGCCTGAGGCCTGTGCATGCGGCCTGATGGATGGGGAAGTCTGTTTGCTGCCGCCGGGCCCCCCTGTGGACTTGCCCCCCCCGGATGGCTTGATTCCGGATGCTGCTGCCCCCCTCACCGACCGCTTAGCCGGCGGTTCGGCGCCTGTGACTAACATGCTGTCCCCCGGCCTGTCCTGTGCCCTGCGCCCCTCAGGCGAATATCTGTCCAGCGGGCGGATCGGCCTGGCCCGGCCGCCGTGACCCGTCCCCCCCCCCCCTCCGCTCTCCCCCCCTCCTAGGGCCCGCTCTACCTGCGCCCTCATCCATTCGGTCCCATTCGCCGCCGCCGCCGCCCTTATGTTGGAGAGGAGCTCTTCCATGCTGCCTCTCTGTAACTTTCCTATCAGCAGACTGACTCTGGGGAGGCGTGTCCCTCCCCTTCCTGCTGCCTGGCTCCACCCCCCTTGCAATCCTTAAACGGCCATACCCACAAATGGCATGTTGACTTTATTCATGCCAGCCCTGCGCTGATCCCTTCGTTCATAGCTGCGGGCTGTTCTCACTGACCACTGACCTACATACATCGACCACTGACCTACACACACTGACCTACATACACTGACCACTGACCTACATACACTCACCACTGACCTACACACACTGACCTACATACACTGACCACTGACCTACATACACTGACCACTGACCTACACACACTGACCTGCCTGAGTGCCTGACCTACACATACTGACCACTGACCTACACACACTGACCTACATACACTGACCTGCCTGACCTACATACACTGACCACTGACCTACACACACTGACCTACATGCACTGACCACTGACCTACACACACTGACCTACATACACTGACCTGCCTGAGTGCCTGACCTACACATACTGACCACTGACCTACACACACTGACCTACATACACTGACCTGCCTGACCTACATACACTGACCACTGACCTACACACACTGACCTACATGCACTGACCACTGACCTACACACACTGACCTACACATACTGACCACTGACCTACACATACTGACCACTGACCTACACACACTGACCTACATGCACTGACCACTGACCTACATACACTGACCACTGACCTACACACACTGACCTACATACACTGACCTGCCTGAGTGCCTGACCTACACATACTGACCACTGACCTACACACACTGACCTACATACACTGACCTGCCTGACCTACATACACTGACCACTGACCTACACACACTGACCTACATACACTCACCACTGACCTACACACACTGACCTACATACACTGACCACTGACCTACATACACTGACCACTGACCTACACACACTGACCTGCCTGAGTGCCAGACCTACACATACTGACCACTGACCTACACACACTGACCTACATACACTGACCTGCCTGACCTACATACACTGACCACTGACCTACACACACTGACCTACATGCACTGACCACTGACCTACACACACTGACCTACATACACTGACCTGCCTGAGTGCCTGACCTACACATACTGACCACTGACCTACACACACTGACCTACATACACTGACCTGCCTGACCTACATACACTGACCACTGACCTACACACACTGACCTACATGCACTGACCACTGACCTACACACACTGACCTACACATACTGACCACTGACCTACACATACTGACCACTGACCTACACACACTGACCTACATGCACTGACCACTGACCTACATACACTGACCACTGACCTACACACACTGACCTACATACACTGACCTGCCTGAGTGCCTGACCTACACATACTGACCACTGACCTACACACACTGACCTACATACACTGACCTGCCTGACCTACATACACTGACCACTGACCTACACACACTGACCTACATGCACTGACCACTGACCTACACACACTGACCTACACATACTGACCACTGACCTACACATACTGACCACTGACCTACACACACTGACCTACATGCACTGACCTACACACACTGACCTACATGTACTGACCACTGACCTACACGCACTGACCACTGACCTACACACACTGACCACTGACCTACACATACTGACCACTGACCTACACACACTGACCTACATGTACTGACCACTGACCTACACACACTGACCTACATGTACTGACCACTGACCTACACACACTGACCTACATGTACTGACCACTGACCTACACACACACTGACCTGCCTGACAATGACATACATACACTGGTAGTCTCTGTGTCTGACCTACCTCAGCCGTGATGTGCGGTCACAGCAAGCAGGCAGGCACTGGCAGTCAGTCAGTCACTGGGGGAGAGGAGCCAAGGAGGAGAGGAGAGCCGAGCCGCCCGCCCGAGCGGGGATGTAGCGTTCCCGCCTTCTGGAGCCTGCAGGCTACGATGGACGTCACGTCACACGTCCCGCTCCAGAAGGCGGGACCAGCGCAATGGCCACTCGGCCACTTTCGTCTAATTTCGGCCGCTTTCGGCCGCTATGGCACTCGGCTAATTTCGGCTGCTGGGAACCGATCTGTTAGCGAGTGCAGCCGAAATTAGCCGACGGCACTCGGGGCTAACAATGGAATGCAGGCATTCCGAGACTCGGGGCTTTGCAGGGACACATTCGGGGCTCCAGCCCCCCCTAGCCACCCCCTGGCGACGCCCCTGCTGCCAATGGCTATAGCTGCCAGCAGTGATCATTGTATTCTGCCGGTGGGGAAGGCTCCCTGTGCTCCTCTCCGGCAGATCACAGTAGCACTGTGGAAGGGATTCCCCACCAACACTGACTGCAGTGGTGGGCCGTCCATTAGGGGCAGCCAGGCGCCACCCCATCTATCCACGCCACCACATATATGAATAATGGATAGATTTATTCATTTCAGGACACCGGGTGCATGACCAAGTACCACATAGATACATTTCTGAGCTGCCCACCTATACACTCCCACCCCCTTACCTTTCCCAGTAATGGAGACCACACCGTGCTGGAGTGTAAAATAGGCCGTAGCAGCCCCTTTATTAAATACCAAAATATATATAAATAACTTTATAAATAACTTTATAAATAACTTTTATAAACAAATAAACAAACCAATAAACAGTATCAAGAACACGTGACGTAGGCCTATAGCTGACATTACCCCCCCCCCCCCCACCCAAATTACCATAAACAACAACTCGTGCACTGCGGTCATCTCAACTGTAACTAGGCCTCAAGCTGACATGCTAGCTCAGAGACAAAACTATTCCCGCAGTGCAGTCATCCACCATATTCCCACATCACTTGTAAGGAATATACCAAATGGGCCCATATCACCAATGGGTCCCGCATCAAGTTTTCTGTGGGGAGGGGGTTTCTTCTCTATGCCTACGTCACCCAACATCCGCCAACGCTACGACATCCAATGATCCTGTAAAACATTATTATATACCTGTGAAGAGAAAAAGTTAAAACAAAGGGCGGGAGGGCGGGAACTTTCCTAACAGCAGACTGACTCTGAGGAGGAGGATCCCTCCCCTTCCTGCTGCCTGTCTCCACCCACCTTGCAATCCTTAAACGGCCATACACAAAAATGGCATGTTGACTTTATTCATGCCAGCCCTGCGCTGATCCCTTCGTTCATAGCTGCGGGCTGTTCTTGACCAAGTACCACATAGCTACATTTCTGAGCTGCCCACCTATACACTCCCACCCCCTTACCTTTCCCAGTAATGGAGACCACACCGCGCTGGAGTGTAAAATAGGCCGTAGCAGCCCCTTTATTAAATACCAAAAAAATATATATAAATAACTTTATAAATAACTTTATAAATAACTTTTATAAACAAATAAACAAACCAATAAACAGTATCAAGAACACGTGACGTAGGCCTATAGCTGACATTACCCCCCCCCACCCAAATTACCATAAACAACAACTCGTGCACTGCGGTCATCTCAACTGTAACTAGGCCTCAAACTGACATACTAGCTCAGAGACAAAACTATTCCCGCAGTGCAGATATCCACCATATTCCCACATCACTTGTAAGGAATATACCAAATGGGCCCATATCACCAATGGGTCCCGCATCAAGTTTTCTGTGGGGAGGGGGTTTCTTCTCTATGCCTACGTCACCCAACATCCGCCAACGCTACGACATCCAATGATCCTGTAAAACATTATTATATACCTGTGAAGAGAAAAAGTTAAAACAAAGGGCGGGAGGGCGGGAACTTTCCTAACAGCAGACTGACTCTGAGGAGGAGGATCCCTCCCCTTCCTGCTGCCTGTCTCCACCCACCTTGCAATCCTTAAACGGCCATACACAAAAATGGCATGTTGACTTTATTCATGCCAGCCCTGCGCTGATCCCTTCGTTCATAGCTGCGGGCTGTTCTTGATCAAGTACCACATAGCTACATTTCTGAGCTGCCCACCTATACACTCCCACCCCCTTACCTTTCCCAGTAATGGAGACCACACCGCGCTGGAGTGTAAAATAGGCCGTAGCAGCCCCTTTATTAAATACCAAAATATATATAAATAACTTTATAAATAACTTTATAAATAACTTTTATAAACAAATAAACAAACCAATAAACAGTATCAAGAACACGTGACGTAGGCCTATAGCTGACATTACCCCCCCCCCCACCCAAATTACCATAAACAACAACTCGTGCACTGCGGTCATCTCAACTGTAACTAGGCCTCAAACTGACATACTAGCTCAGAGACAAAACTATTCCCGCAGTGCAGATATCCACCATATTCCCACATCACTTGTAAGGAATATACCAAATGGGCCCATATCACCAATGGGTCCCGCATCAAGTTTTCTGTGGGGAGGGGGTTTCTTCTCTATGCCTACGTCACCCAACATCCGCCACCGCAATCAAGGTTAACACCTTAACCTTGAGCGCACCTCCACACCCTAAGTGCTCGCTCAATGCCATCCTGAATACCGATGGCCCATATATCTGTGCCAACTGGGTTCAGGTGAACTCCATCAGCCCTCAGATAACGCCAAGTGTCGACCTCTAATTCCCTATGCCTGATGGCCAACCCCCCATTCTTGATAAAAAACCTACTGACCTCCTGGTTGACTTTCTTCCTAGCCTTATTGAGAAGATCAACTGACCTGGCAAAACGCCACGACGTCCTGGCTATCATGTCTGACCAGACCAGGACAGTGTTGGGAAAGGCCGCCTGAAGTCGGCAGAAATCGTACTTGATGTCCCTAGTGACATCAAGTTTTGTCCTGAGCCCCAAATCGTTACCCCCTACGTGGATGACTAGAACTTCCGGAGGTCTATCCCATCTTGCAAACTTAAGCGCTTCCGGGATCAGACGACTCCAAAGCATACCCGGGAAACCCAACCACTTTATATAGGCCTCCCTCCTAGAAAAAACCTAACTGTCTCCCATCTGGTCTGTCATCGCCCCTTCTGGCTCCCCAGCAGACATATGAATGCCCCATGATCCACACGAGGCTTGGTGATGAATCTGAAAGAGAAACAATAAAACTCAGGTGAACTTCCCTTCTTAGTACCACACGAAACCATGTCGGTACTACACACAGCCTTTTATGTCATAAAACTTTTACACCAAATCCGTCCTAACGTATGACCTGAAATGCCGAGATTCCCACCTCCCGATCTGTTTTACCGCCTCTTCCGTTAAACCCCACCTTACCGCTTCCGTTGCCGCCCCAATCCTAAATGAATGTGAGGAGAACTTCAAATCTCCCATATTCAGTTTACACAAACATTTTTGGAAAACTCTTATGAATTGAAAGCGCGACAGCGCCTCGCCATTTTGGTGCACCAACAGGGGGCCCCCCACATCTGGCCTTCTTTGCAAGAACACATTCGTAACCAAGACAGGGCAGAGTTTGGCGTCTGGAATGGCGAAAACCACCACATCCTTGCCTCGGCCCTGCTGATCCGTCTTTGATCTCCGAAGGTGCAAAACCAACCTGTCCCCTGAGCACCGCACGTCCCCCACAGCCATTCCATCCCCTTTCCTCTTGGAGGAACTTACCAACTCCCCTATGCGGAAGGCCCCAAAGAAGGCCAACACAAAAGCCGTGCGGAAAAGGCCCACCTCGTAACCGGACGAGCAAACTCCCCACAGAGTGTCCACCACTCTGCCCAACAGTTCGAACGTCACCGGCCTTCGCTCGTCCCGCCGAAACTTCCCTTTCTTGTACCCCTTCACTGCCTGGCGCGCCCAGAACTCTTTTGTCCAGTCGCATCCCCCCCCAAGCTTACACCAAAATGCCATGGCCGCCATCACTTTCCCCAGCCTCGACACGGAAACACCTCTCTCCATGTGCCTGGCGATAAAATAAATAAACAGCAGCCTAGGTTCCCCCTCTGAGGCCTGATCCTGGAAAGCCGCCCAGTCGTCCCATACTTTCCTGTATGCTTTCCAAGTCCCTTGGCTCACCGACCGCTTAATCCATCCCGCTATTCGTCCAGGGCAATCCTCCACATCTCCGCCAGACACGGGATCCCCTGATGCTCTGCCTCCGGCGCCAGCTCTCGAAACTTTTCCCACTGAAACCGAGAGAGAGCATCAGCGATAACGTTGTCCACTCCTGGCAGGTGCACTGCATGGATGAAAATGTTCAGCTGCATGCACCTGAGTGCCAGATGTCTCAACAAGCGTATCACCGGCGGCAATGCCGCCGACACCTTGTTGATAACCTGTACTACCCCCAAGTTATCTATGTGGAAGCGAACTTTCCGATCGCGGAAGAATTCACCCCACAACTCGACCGCCAGCACCACCAGAAACAATTCAAGTAACAACATGTTCTTGGTCAACCCCCTTTGTTTCCAGCTCTCCGGCCAAGAGCCCGCACTCCAGCGTCCCTTAAAAAAGGCCCCGAAACCTGCCGACCCTGCGGCGTCAGTGAACAACTCCAGGTCGAAGTTGCTCACTGGCCCCGTCTTCCACAGCGCTCTACCATTGAAGTTGTCCAGGAATACGTGCCACATCCGCAGGTCGTCCTTATGGTCCCTAGAAAGTGTCACGTAATGCCTGGGCGACTCAACCCCGCCTGTGCTTGCTGACAACCTCCTGCTAAAAATCCTACCCATCGGGATAATCCTGCACGCAAAGTTGAGCTTGCCCAACACCGATTGCAGGACTCTGAGCTGGACCTTGCGCCGCCCTACTAATGCCCGCACTTTTAGCGCAACTAATTTCGATTCTGGTAGCCTGCATTCCATGGCTACCGAATCAAGGACGATCCCCAGAAAGCTAATCTCTGTCCTGGGCCCTTCCGTCTTGTCAGGTGCAAGGGGAATGCCGAAATCCCTCGCTATCCTCTCCAGCGTCGTCAGTAACACTGCGCAAACCTTGGATGCGGGCGGACTGACACACAGAAAGTCGTCCAAATAGTGGATCACTGAGTTCAAACCAGACACGTCCCTCACCACCCATTCCACGAAGGAGCTAAAACATTCGAAGAATGCGCATGAGATAGAGCAACCCATCGGTAAACACTTATCCACATAGTATTCTTCCTGCCACCTGCAACCCAATAAGTAAAAGCTATCGGGGTGAACAGGCAACAAGCGAAAAGCCGCCTCAATGTCTGTCTTTGCCATCAGCGCCCCCCTACCATACTTACGTACCCAGAAAACTGCGGCATCAAAGGATGTGTAATGGACTGCGCACGCCTGCGGGTCAATGGCATCGTTCACCGACCCCCCTTTGGGGTAAGACAGGTGGTGAATGAGCCTGAATTTATTTGGTTCCTTCTTGGGGACCACTCCCAAAGGAGAAACCACCAGATCGGGGATGGGCATCTCAGTAAAGGGGCCCGCCATTCTACCCAGCGCTACCTCTTTGTGTAGTTTCTCCGATACCACAGCTCGGTGTCTCAGAGCTGACCTCAAGTTATCCGCTCCGGTAGGCACCGTGCCCAATACCGCAGGGATCACAAAGCCTTCCCCGAACCCCCCTGTCAATAATTGTGCCACTGTCCTATCCGGATACCTACCTAGAAAAGGCAGCATTCTTTCCACTTTTACCGGCGTCTTCCCCTTTGTTGCTAGACTCGCTGGCCTTACCCTTCCCTTGTTTAAAGCACCGCGAGCTGGGGTGAGATCCCCCGCATCCTGAGCACTCGTGCTTAAACTTGCACCCCGTTCCGAATTTGCAGGTGCCCTCATTATATTGCCAGCAGACTCCCTTCTTTTTTGCGGCCGATTGACCTGAAGCCCCTGATCCACCGCCCCCCCCCCCCCCTTGAAAAGACTGCCCCGCCGGCTTCGCCGATGACATCAGGCGCATCCAGAGGCTGATGTCCTTGTGAACCCAGCGAAGGGCCGGCCTGACTGCCCTTCTCTGGCAAAATTGTTCGTCATAGCGCAGCCATGACAAACCTCCATACGTTCTATGAGCTTCCCCAATGGCATCCAGGTAACATAAAAGAGCGGAGCAGTGCTCCGGTTCCTTCTCCCCTATCACGCTTGCCAGAATTGCAAATGCCTGAAGCCAATTCTGGAAGGTCCTGGGAATCAACCTATATCTCCTCTTCTCTTCATCCTCCTTCTTGCTGTCATCAGGTTTTACCCTATCTAGATTGAACTTCTCCAGGGGAAGTAGTGAGAAAATCTCCACATACTCCCCCTTCCAAATCTTTTCCCTGACTTCTTGCTTTAGGTGGGCCCCTAGGGGCCCTTCAAAACAAACGTAGACTTCGCAGCGTGCGGAGTCCGCCAGCCGTACGATATCTTGTTTTTTGGGTTTGTCGCCCCCTTTTTCGCCCTCCCCAGTAGCCGGAGCCGCGGGCGGACCCGCCACCACCGTGCTCCCCACTCCTGCCTCGTTCTCCCCCGGGGCCACCGCGGGCGGAACCGCCACCGCCGTATCTCCCGTCTGCTCATTTGCCCGTACCCCACCTGGCACTACCCCCCCCCCCAGCACCCCCCCCAGTCCCGTCCCCCCCGTGTGGAACCCAGGCATGCTCTGGCCCCGCCGGAGCAGGCGGGTTGAGGTCAAACCTGCCCACGAGGTCCCTAAGTCCTGCCAGGAGGACCCTGAGGCCGTCTCCCGTCAGGGAGGGTTCGGGAACCCCGCCGTCCCCCAAAAGTGACCACCGGGCTGCCCCCCTCCCGGCATGTCCCGCCCCCTCCCACAGTTCCCAACCTGACAATACATTTCCCCCCCCCGAGACCCGTAACTGAAAAGGACTTACCAGGCTGCCTGGAAACGCTCCCACCAGCCGTAGTTTCCGGTTCCACCGCCGACACTCGTTCCTCCGGGATCTCGTCCTCCGATCTGGTCAGCTCTCCTTCCGACAGCTCCGGCTCTTCCTCCATCGACTCCGAAGCCTGTCCCCCAGAGGATTCACCCCCGGAGACAGACAAACTTCGCTCTCTCATGCTCCTCTTCCGTCCACCCGCCGACTTCCTGGTGCATTTTCTTGGGCTCTGTGACCTCGGCTCTGCTGCTGGCTCCATCGCTGTAGGGTTAGGCCGCACGCCTCTGTACCCCTCTGTACCCCTGTAGTGGTGTTTCAGGCCTTGGCTGTGCGCCCCCAGCCCCAGCGGGCTGTTTTTTCCCGCTGCCGCCTGCGTGGCTCCTCCTCCATGCGTTTTCCCGCGTGGGCGGACCGCCTTCACCCCGCTTGTTCTGTAGGTGGCTGCCGGGCCGACTTGCCCTGGCCCCCCCGGCTGCCGAACGCCGGCTGGGCGGAACGCCCCCTGACCGGGCCTGCTGTCCTTGTCCAATGGGCGGCTCGCCCCGCCCTGTGTTCCTCCACCGGCCCAATGCCCACCTGTTGGAATCCCCCTCGGCTCCTGGTGATCCTGCTCACCCCCCCCTGGCGGGCCGCTAGCATGGGCGGCCGCCCGGATGGTGTCTGTGCCCCGTGGCTGGGTGCTGGCTGCCGGATGGTGGCTCCCCAGGTCCCCCCTGTTCGTTCCCTTGGAGCTCCTGCGCTGTGTGCCACACACAAGATGGCCGCCGAGTGCCCCCCCCCCCGCCGCCGCCGCGTGCACAGCAAGGCCTGAAGCCTGTCCATGCGGCCTGGTGGTAGTGGAAGGCTTGCCGCTGCCGCCGGGCCCCCCCGGGTGCCTGCCCCCCCCGGATGCCTGGTTGGAGAGTGACGCTGTCCCCCTGGCCAACAGCTTAGCCGGCGGTTCGGCTGCTGAGACTAAGGTGCTGTCCCCCTGCCTGTGCTGGGCCCTGCGCCCCTCAGGTGAATATCTAACCGGAGGCCGGATCGGCCTGGACCGGCCGCCGTGTGCCGCCCCCCCCCCCCCCCCCCCCCCCTCTGCTCTCCCCCCCTCCCAGGGCCCGCTCTACCTGAGCCCTCATCCAGTCCGACCTGTTCGCCGCTGCAGCCGCCCTGATGTTAGCAAGGAGCTCCTCCATGCTTCCGCTCTGTAACTTTCCTAACAGCAGACTGACTCTGAGGAGGAGGATCCCTCCCCTTCCTGCTGCCTGTCTCCACCCACCTTGCAATCCTTAAACGGCCATACACAAAAATGGCATGTTGACTTTATTCATGCCAGCCCTGCGCTGATCCCTTCGTTCATAGCTGCGGGCTGTTCTTGAATTACAGCGGCCGGGGTGTATAACTCCCAACATTTTGAGATGGGAATGAGGGACACATACTAGCAAACCTATGTAGGCATAGGACACACCCCCTGCCACACCCCCTTAAAGGAGAATTAACCAACAAACAAGGTTAATTAAATCCAGAAGTACTTTTTTTTTACCACTACTATTACTTTATATTGGCTCTTAAAATTTACAAATGCAGCAATTTTGAATTTGGATGAAAGGTTTAGCACTGGGAAACACTTTTTCGTTTTCTGATTAGCCGAAAAGAGAAGACTCCCGATTGGCCTCCGAGAAGGAGGGGGGACATGGAAGACGCTGATGCCCGTGGAGAGCAGAGGAAGGGTAAGCTGTCGCCGCTGCCAAGCAAGGGAAGGCGCCGGTGAAGCGCTAAGCGCTGCATAGATGGGGTAAGTGCACGCAGACCGACCGGCGGGGGGGGGATAACTGTTTGCCGCCCCCCCCAAAAAAAAATTACCACTGGCCGCCACTGACTGATTGTATTGATGGGGGAATCAAGCAATTTTCTTCCCTTCAAGCTGTGGTTGAAGACAAGAAAATTGCATAATGAAGGTCCTGCCTTAGGGCTCTTTCACACGGACGGTCCGTATGTCCGTTTTTCATCCTTCCGTTTTCGGATGAAAAACGGAAATCCGCTGACACCCGATCTCGTCCGTGCCCGCTATGGTCCGTTTCTGCAGACGGAGGAAAACCCTATTTTTCCATCCGTCTGCAGAGCGGATCGGATGACAACGGACTCTACGGTCTGTCGTCACCCGATCTACCATAGGGGAGAGCGGCGCTGTGACAGGTCCGTCCCTGCACAGTGTGCAGAGACGGACCTGTCATCTTCCTGCTCAGCGGAGATCGCTCCGGCGATCCCTGCTGAGCAAGGGGATATCCACGGGGCGGATCTGCACTGATCCGCCCCGTGTGAAAGAGCCCTTACACTCTGCTTATGGTTGTGACTGTTGTCTAAAATATACCCAACTTATTATTTAGTGTATGTTCCCTGGGACTTGTATTTGCACAATTTGAGAAAGATCCTAAGCTTTTTTTCAGAGAGATTCAGAAATGACAGGCACATGGCTGAAAATAAAGATCATTATTCTTGTGTGAAGCTTCAGTTTCTGATGACATTTCTTTATATGACTGGTAAACAGACTTTGGTAACGGTTAACGCCACATCTTCTGAAACGTTCAGGGTTCACTGGATCAAACTCGTTGCTGCTGGTTTTTATGGTCAAAAAGGAAGAGCCTATGTTAAGGAACCCTCCCTTGCTCCTTTGTTATTGGGTATAAAAGGCCAGTGGGCCTGGTTTGAGCTTTTCCACCTCTTAACTGATTGACTTATTTTTCTAGATGCAGAGATCTGCAGACTGTGATTGGATGCAACGTCTGTCCTCACGTGGTGGCTGATATCTGGGCTCATAGCCTCGGTACCAGAGATGGAGGAGTCTTAGCATCCCTGGTATCCCTTTAGATGTGCACTTTTTTTTCACATCTTTACACTATGCCTTATAAATTAGTTGCTAAGTCCAGGTCTGGACTGATGGACAATTGTGGCATTTGCCGGAAGGCTGATCTGTCTTCCTCTTCTGCCTTCCTCTGGATCAACTGTGGGTGAAGGATTGTGTATATGAGACTGTATGATTTATTCATTTTTTTTGGTTGAATTAAATGTACTTGTGTTTTTCAACCTGATTACTATGTAACTGCAAGAAGAAGAGCGCTGGTATGAACTTATATTCACTGATCAGTGCTATAGAGAAAGGAACACAAAGTTCCTTGAGCGCTAGGAGCCGTCAGCCATATATATGGATGTAAATGCCCAGAGAGATGTGGAATAGACTAGAACCCAGTGCAGCTGCCAACCACTGGAAAATGGATAAAAAGGGACAAAAAACAAAGAAGCAGCGCTCTATGGGTAAAAGCATAGATACTTATAGACCATTGGCTAAGTAAAAATTTAGTTTATTGCACTTGAGAAAGGAGAACAACAACTGTCAATTATAAAAACTTGCGGAGGTTGCAAAAAACTGTCATAGGAGCATATAGCCAGTATAGATACTAGTATAGAAATGTTAAATAAACGGTACCACAATGACATCTGAGTAGGGAAGGGTAAACATCATCCAGTAGGCTTGTTGGTTAAGCATGGAAAGAGATGTAATAAACCATATGAGATAACGATGGTGTAAGAGAACTGCTCTGGCGCACACTCACGGGCAACAGCGGACTTCCAGGGCGCTGATGCGCATGCGCAACGGACTGCGTGCATGCGCAGGAGCACGTCCCTAACTCCAGTTTGCGCCAGACATCCTATTTAAAGGGTACCCTGACTCACAAACAGCGCTGACTGGTCTTCAGCTATGTCCGGATCTTCTGATTCCTGTTGTACTCTGCCTGATACTCTGCCTCTGGACTCTGATACATTCCTGATTACCGGTTCCTGATCTCGGGCTTCCATTTGACCTTGCTCATGCCTTTGTACTTCGCTGACCACCTGTTACAGAACCCGGCTATCCTTGAGACCCTGCTCCTGCTCTACGCCTGGCTCAAACACTGCCTGTTGTCCTGCCTGTGCCACCGAGCCTACTCCTCCATCTGTAAGTTTTGCAAGCAACACCTACAGGCACTCGTGTTCCTCCCGGCCCTAGCCACCATCTGTTCTACCTTCAGTGGGGCTTAGGCTGGAGATACAAGGGAGGCCGACCTCGTCATATCAGACTCCTACCAGGTACGTGACAGATGGAAGCTCGGTGGAAGAGGGGGGTTGTGTGACAGCCCTTTGCCTCAAGCTGGTGGTCAAGCTCAGCTGGTGTCTAGGATGGAGACCGCCATGCCAAAGGACACTTGCAGGAAGCTGTAAGATGCTGAATCTGGATGCGGGAGTGAGCCACGCTGAGCCGCAGACAGTGTGGTATAACATCCACCGCTCGGAGATTGAACCAGGAGAGCTGATCAAACTCACTGGAACCGTGCGCACTGGATGATGTCAGGGCCATGCTGGAAACAAGGGGAAACAGGAAGCATGTCTGTAGTGGTGAACCCCAAGCGCTGGGTTGCCGTGGCTTCCATGTTTCGTGCGCATGTGCTTTTTCAAAGTCACGGAGGGAGCGGCAACATCAGTCTAAGGCTTGTTATCTCCACCCCCTCCCCTTCAATGGGTTTAAATATTGTTGTTGCCGCTCCCTTTGTGACTATGAAAAAGCGCATGTGTGCAAAACATGTAAGCCACGGCAACCCAGAGCTTGCGCTTTACCACTACAGATGAGCTTCATGTTTCCTGATGTCATCCAGTGCGCCCGGTTCCAGTGAGTTTGTTCGGCTCTCGGTTCCATCTCCCAGCAGTGGAGGTTATACCACACTGTCTGCGGCTCAGTGTGGCTCACTCCCGCGACCAGCTTCAGCCTCTTACAGCTTCCTGCAAGTGTCCTTCGCCTACTAGAACCCCCAGGTCCTTTTCCATCCTAGATTCCCCCAGAGGTTCTCCCCCCAATGTATAGATTGCATTCATATTTTTGCCACCCAAATGCATTATTTTACATTTTTTTACATTAAACCTCGTTTGCTTTGTAAAAATATATAAGTGTGACAGCGCTGCAATACTAATATAACAGGATACAACTTTCCAGTGATAATACCAATTAAGTCCCAACAAAAACTGTATGGGAACTAAAAGTGGGATAGCGCTAAAATGATAATACTGCAATAATAAATATTATACAAAATACAAACTTTCCAGTGATAATGCAATATGTGAAGAAATATAAAAATAAATTAATGCAAAAAAAATCCAATAATCAATAATGAGAAATCCTCCACAGTAATGGTTCTTCTAACAAAAACTTTATTCTGAGTACTCTCTCCACCACATGCAATGCCCTTTGCACTTAGTGCCAATATGCCTTTAAAGGAATCTTTTATGGTCTTTAATCAAACCACACCATCAATGGCTGACATAGGTCTCATCCACTGTACTTCTTTTACATTTTTATGACCAGCATTGCATATGAAAAAACAACAAGAAAGTTAGTCTTTATTCAACCTTACTAACTATGAGATGGCTGTGGCGGGACCAATTTATAGTGTACAGTATGAATGGGAAGTAATTACCTAGGTTGGATACAGCTGTGGCATTCAAAGACGCCCGCACATGCGCAATATCGCTTCCTCGTGTCAGTGGGACACAATGTAAACATACGGCGCACTGTTTATGATGCACTTCTGGTTTAAACGGACAGAGGGCACCGCTTTGTGACCACTTCCGGTCATGGATTCCATAAAAATAATGGACTTGATTTTTTGGTGTCAGGTTCACTTTAATGAGAAATCTGGGGACTAATCTCCCCTGTGGTAAAAGGATTAAACTGTAAGTTCACCTTTTACAGAAATTTGTTTTAGAAAAAACAAATACACTACACCTTACCAACCCCCCAGTCCCCGCCGCACTTACCTTTGTGGGTGATGAGCTATCACTACCCATGCAGTCAGTGTAGCAAAAAAAAACACTGACAGACCCCCCCACCTACTGCCCTTATCCACCCAAACTACCGCCCCCCTCCCACCACTGACAGGTCCTATCCCCCAACCACCGCTCACATACCTTCACCTCCAAACTGCCGACCCGCAACCCCCACTGACAGATCCCCAAGCCACCAAATACCACCCCCTTCCTCCACTGACAGAACCCCACCCGATCTTCATACTACAGCTGCTGTGAAATCCTGTATCCCCACTGTTAATAATGATAACTCGTGATTGTGTCCCCACTTGGCTGTCAAGGTGCCTGAACTTGTGTTGTGCCTGTGTTCCCAGCGACCATTCTGCATGTAAGGAGTTAATTGAGTTCAGTTACCTCTTCAGGCGCAGCTCGGTGGCTGGCTTGTTTTATCTAAATCCAGTGCATGAGCAGTTGCTGCAGAGAATACAGATCTTTATGCTACACCGGGAGAGGAGACACAGGCATGATTGCGGCCACCTCTTGCCACGCAGCCTGGTCACCAACAGGTTGCTTCTGCTTGGCCCACCAGGCATATGCCTGGTGTTCCCTATGGCCAGTCTGGGCGTGGTGTAGGATGTCAGGTGTGTGTGCGCATTTTCGTTTTTTTACTTTCTGGTACCTGTAGTTCTTCTGCAATATCGCTAAGTCAAGCTCTGCAGTACTCCCACAAAGCCTGTAGCCAGACTTAAAAGCTGTCTCTCTCCTCCTATTGGGTAGTCTTGACAAAGTGAGAGGAGCCCTCAAAACATGTTGCCACTCACCCCCCTGCATTTTTGGGGAATTGGGATATTGTTTAGTGTCACTACGGGTAACCTGTCAGGTTTTTGTTGCTGTCTATGCCCCCATTAGGGCAATTCACTCTCTCTAATTTTCCTGTTTACTATTAGCACCAAGAGTGAAAAAAAATCCCAAATTTTGGATTGTCACCAGAACAGGAATAGAGGGGAAATCTGACAGATGAAAAACAGACAGCAATACATTTCTATAGGCAAACGAATGTAAACGGATGATGTTTACATCCGCATACATTCAGGCCCCTTTTTTAAATGGAACAAGTCTCCTGTTCTGTTTAACCGCTTTCCAGCTGCCTCACGCAGATATACTGCGGCAGAAGGGCATGTACAGGCAGAATCACGTACCTGTATGTTGCCCTTTAAGAGGCAGCTTGCGGGCACGCGCACGCCCGCCGGGAGCTTCGTGAGCGTGATCGCGGGTCCTGCGGACTCGATGTCCATGGGGATACCCGCGATCGTCTCATGGAGAGGGAGAACGGGGAAATGCTAATGTAAAAAAGCAATTCCCCCGTTCTGCCTAGAGACACTGTCACTGATCACAGCTCCCTGTATTCGGGAGCGGTGATCAGTGTTGTGTCACACACAGCCCCTCACCCCCACACCGCGCAGGAGCAGACCGATGAACGGTTGGTGGCAGTGAGCCTCAACCCCGGCCTGGTGGTGTGCGATAATGGGCGAAATCTCGTAGCAGCTCTGGGCCTAGCCAGTTTGATGCACATCCCTTGCCTGGCGCATGTGCTGAACTTGGTGGTCCAGAGGTTCCTTAAAAATTACCCCGATATGCCAGAGCTGCTGCAGAAAGTGCAGGCCGTCTGTGCACACTTTCGGCGTTCTCACCCTGCTGCTGCTCGCCTGTCAGCGCTGCAGCGTAACTTCGGCCTTCCCGCTCACAGCCTCATATGTGACTAGCCCACAAGGTAGAACTCCACCTTGCACATGCTGGCCAGACTGTGCGAGCAGCAGCAGGCGATAGTGGAGTGTCAGCTGCAGCACGCACACGTGAGTCGCTCTGCGGAACAGCACCACTTCACCGCCAATAATTGGGCCTCCATGCGAGACCTGTGTGCCTTGTTGTGCTGTTTCGAGTACTCCGCCAACATGGCCAGTGCCGATGATGCCGTTCTCAGCGTTACTATACTAGTTCTATGCCTCCTTAAAAAAAACGATTCGGGCGATGATGGAAGAGGATGTGGCACAGGAGGAAGAGGGATAATTTCCAAGGCTTTCAGGGCAGTCATTCACAAGTGGCTACGAGGGTGGGTTCCTGCACCAACAAACGCCAGGTACACAATTGTCCAGCAAGGGCACAGTTCTGGAGGGTGACGAGGTGGAGGATGAGGAGATGGAAGAGGAGGAACCATGTTCACAGCAGGACCCAGACCAGCTCATGGCCATCATGGGTGCGTGGCTGGGGGGATACAGAGGACACAGACGATACACCTCCCACAGAGGACAGCTTTTCGTTGCCTCTGGTCAGCCTGGTACACATGAACGATTGCATGCTGCAGTGTCTCTGCAACGACCGCCGAGTTGCCCACATTCTAACTGGTGCTAATTACTGGGTGGCCACGCTGCTGGATCCCCATTACAAGGACAACGTACCGTCCTTAATTCCCTCACTGGAGCATGATCGTAAGATGTGCGAGTACAAGCGCGCGCTGGTAGACGCGCTGCTGGTGGCATTTCCACCTGACAGCGGGGGTACGGTGGAAGCACAAGGCGAAGGCAGAGGAGGAGGAAGAGGTCGCCAACGCAGCTGGGGGGAACCGCCAGCACCTCAGAAGGCAGGGTTAGCATGGCCGAAATGTGGAAAAGCTTTGTCAGCACGCCACAACAACCAGCACCACCAGCTGAGATGGAACGTCTTAGCAGGAGGCGGCATTTCACCAACATGGTCGAGCAGTATATGTGCACACGCCTACACGTACTGAATGACGGGTCTGCCCCCTTCAACTTCTGGGTCTCCAAATTGGGCACATGGCCTGAGCTTGCCCTTTATGCCTTGGAGGTGCTGGCCTGCCCTGCAGCCAGTGTATTATCGGAACGTGTATTTAGCACGGCAGGGGGCGTTATCACAGACAAGCGCAGCCGCCTGTCCAGAGCCAATGTGGACAGGCTCACGTTCATTAAAATGAACCAGGCATGGATCCCACAGGACTTGTCCGTACCTTGTGCAGAATAGGCATGTATACCGGTGTTCTGACAAAAACTGTCCGGCCATCGTACTGCTAAGGCGCAGCAATTGCACAGTATGGAGGACAAGGAGATTCCGAAAATCTCAGAAGATGAACGGCGCCTGCACAGCGAGTGCAGGTTCAAGCCCCACCATCCAAGTGGACATACGGTAGCACATAGTAACAGGGCCCCTCGCAGGCTCGCTTCGCTCGCCATGCTTCGGGCACGGCCTCGCTTTGCGCGGCTTGAACCTCGGATGGTGGGGCTTGAACCTGGACTCACCACGCAGGCGCCGTTCGTCTTCGGAGATTTTCGGAATCCCCTTGTTTTACGTACTGCGCAAGCGCAGTACAGGACGGACACTATCAGACGGTGGACAGAATTCGAAGCCTTACCCAGCCATTGTTGTATTTTTGATCTTTCTCTACCCTAATTTAAAAAAAAAAAAAAAACAGTGTTGGCTACCTCGTCCACCTCCACCGCCGCTTCCACCTACACCGCCACCTCCACCCTCTACTCCATATGGACCTCGTCCTCCTAGGTCAAGATTATTATTTTAATTTTTTTTTACTTCAAAGTATTTTATTTTCCCACAAGCTTATCGATTAAATTGAATAATTCTTTCCAGAAAGAATATGTGTGGCATCGTGCCGTTGAGTTTCTGAGGTTCTTAATGACTTCCTGTACCTCTTCTTCTGAGAAAGGGGCCTCCAGCATATTATTATTTTTTTTTAATGTATTTTATTTATTTTAAGTTATTTCCCTATCCACATTTGTTTGCAGCGCACTTGCCATGTTATTAATAACAGTTTGCTGCCATTTGCAGCCCTCTAGCCCTTTCCATTACTTTTTTAGAGCCATTTTAATCCTCAAAAGTTTGTGTTCCTCTAGAAAAATGATAAATTTGATTTCACTTATGTAGGTCTAACTAAAACGCCATCCTTGCTTCTATCGCTTGATGTGGAAAAAGCGTTTGATAGAGTGCATTGGGGCTACCTATCATCGGATTTAACAAAATTTGGATTAACAGGTAAAATCAATAAAGCAATACTGGCCTTGTATTCTACCCCTTCAGCTCAAGTATTTACAGCAGACTCTCTATCATGTCCATTCCCAATCACAAATGGCACAAGACAGGGATGCCCTCTATCCCCTCTAATTTTTAATCTTGTTATCGAACCCTTGGCTGAGAGCATTAGATCCAAGTAAAAATATCCTAGGAATTCACATAGCCGAACAAGAACAAGTTCTTATGATAGCTGATCCCTTGAAATCCTTACCAGAAATTCAGAAAACACTAAATTTGTTCAGTAAAGTCTCTTACTATAAGCTTAATGCAAATAAATCCGGTATACTAAATCTGGGCATTGATGATCATACCATTAAATACATTAAACTAAACTTTCCTTATATGTGGGCTGAAAATACAATTAAATATTTGGGTATTCATCTATCAAACTTGTGTAAAACACTGTTCCAATATAATTACATTCCCCTGCGTAATTTTCTAAAAGAAAATCTTACCAAACTAGCATCTCATGAGTTCTCATGTATGGTGCGTCTAGCAGCCTTTAACCAGTTAACAACCGGCCCATAGCCGAAAAACGGCTACAGGGCGGTTGCTTAACTCTGAGAGGCCGTTAATTAACGGCCTCACAGAATTCCCCTCTTGCGCGCCCCCTCGAGAACATCCCTGATCACGGTAAACGGTAAACGGCCGATCATCGCGGCTGTTTACCACGTGATCGCTCCGTCAAATGACGGAGCGATCACATGTAAGTAAACCGGCGTCATTTGATGACGCTGGTTCCTCTCTCCTCCTCTCTCTGTACCGATCGGTACAGATTGAGAGGAGAGGGGGAGGGATCGGTGGCAGCATTGCTGTGGGCGGGATCTGTAGTGCCCACAGCCTGCTCTGCAGTCACCACCGATCCGGTATGGCAGAGTATCGCAGGGTATGGCAGAGTATCGCAGGGTATGGTAGAGTATTGCAGAGTACTGCTGGGTATCCATCCATCCATGCTCAGCCATCCCTCCATACCCTGCAATACCCAGCAATACACTGCAGGCTATTGCTGTGTATTGCAGGGTATGGAGGGATGGCTGAGCATGGATGGATGGATACCCAGCAGTACTCTGCAATACTCTACCATACCCTGCGATACTCTGCCATACCCTGCGATACTCTGCCATACCCTGCGATACCCAGCAATACTCTGCCATACTCTGCGATACCCTGCCAAACCCTGCAATACTCTGCCATACCCTGCCATACCCTGCAATACTCTGCCATACCCTGCAATACTCTGCCATACCCTGCAATACTCTGCCATACCCTGCAATACTCTGCCATACCCTGCAATACCCAGCAATACTCTGCCATACTCTGCGATACCCTGCGATACTCTGCCATATCCTGCGATACTCTGCCATATCCTGCGATACTCTGCCATACCCTGCAATACTCTGCCATACCCTGCGATACTCTGCCATACCCTGCCATACCCAGCCATACCCTGCCATACTCTGCGATACCCTGCCATTCCCTGCCATATTCTGCAATACCCTGCAATACTCTGCAATACCCAGCCATACCCTGCGATACCCTGCAATACCCAGCAATACTCTGCCATACTCTGCGATACCCTGCCATATTCTGCAATACCCTGCAATACCCTGCAATACTCTGCAATACTCTGCAATACTCTGCAATACCCAACAATACTTTGCCACCCCCTGCGATACTCTGCCATCCCCTGCGATACTCTGCATCCCCTGCGATACTCTGCCATACCCTGCAATACCCTGCGATACTCTGCCATACCCTGCGATATTCTGCGATACCATGCAATACTCGCTACGATCGAAGCCAGGATCGTTTTTTTATTTTATTTCATGCTTTCCAGCCTAGAGGTGAGATGTGGGGTCTTATTGACCCCATATCTCACTGTAAAGAGGACCTGTAATGCCATATTCCTATTACAAGGGATGTTTACATTCCTTGTAATAGAAATAAAAGTGATCAAAAAATTTTTTGGGGGGGGAAAAGTGTCAAACTAAAATAAATAAAGTAAAATGAACAATAAAAAAAGAAATAAAAAATTTCAAGCGCCCCTGTCCCCGCATGCAGAAGCGAACGCATAAGTAAGTCCCACCCACATATGAAAACGGTGTTCAAACCACACATGTGAGGTATCGCTGCGAACGTTATAGCGAGAACAATAATTTTGGCCCTAGACCTCCTCTGTAACTCAAAACATGTAACCAGTAAAAAATTTTAAAACGCCGCCTATGGGGATTTTTAAGTAGCGAAGTTTGGCGCCATTCCACGAGTGTGTGCAATTTTGAAGGGTGACATGTTAGGTATCTATTTACTCGGCGTAACTTCATCTTTCAAATTATGCAAAAACATTGGGCTAAATTTACAGTTTTGTTTTTTGTAAAGCACAAAACTTTTTTTTTCCGTATGTCTGTTTTTCATCCATCCGTTTTCGGATGAAAAACGGACATACATGTATCCCTATGGGATAGCGGGTGTCAGCGGATGAGCATCCGCTGACACCCGCTCTCGTCCGTGCCCGCTATGCTCCGTTTCCGCAGACGGAGGAAAACCCAATTTTTTCATCCGTCTGCAGAGCGGATCGGGTGACGACGGACTCTACGGTCCGTTGTCACCCGATCCCCCATAGGGGAGAGCCGCGCTCTGACAGGTCCGTCCCTGCACGGAGTGCAGAGACGAACCTGTCATCTTACTGCTCAGCGGAGATCGCTCCGGCGATCCCCGCTGAGCAAGCGGCTATCCACGGGCGGATCTGCACTGATCCGCCCTGTGTGAAAGAGTCCATAGGCCGTCAGTACTTCAGGTGTGATCAATTTTCAGATATTGGCACTATAGCTTGTGGACTCTATAACTTTCACAAAGATCAAATAATATACCCCAATTTGTACCTATTTTTACCAAAGATCTGTAGCAGTATAAATTTTGGCCAAAATTTATCAAGAAAAATTACAAATTTGCTAAATTTTTTAACAGAAACGAAGAAAAATTCATTTTTTTACCAAATTTTCTGTCTTTTTTCTTTTATAGCACAAAAAATAAAAAACCCAACTGTGATTAAATACCACCAAAAGAAAGCTCTATTTGTGTGAAAAAAAGGACAAAAATTTCATATGGGTACAGTGTTGTATGACTGAGTAATTGTCATTCAAATTGTGAGAGCACCGAAAGCTGAAAATTGGTCTGGTTATTAAGGGTGTTTAAGTGCCCAGTGGTCAAGTGGTTAAAATGCTTCATCTTCCACAAATATTATACTTTTTTAGGACTCTTCTGATCCCAATTCCGTCTAAATTTTTCCAATCACTTCAAACTCTCTTCTCTAAATTTATCTGGCAGGGTAAGAAGTCTAGATGCGCACATTTAAATTTAGTGAAGAGACGTCAAGCTGGTGGATTGTAGATTTTCAAGATTATTATTTAGCCTCGGTGCTTACACAATCTAAAGACTGGTTTATGTCACCTCCATTGACAATATGGGGGAAGATGGAAAATGCTAACGTCCCGGGAAACAATTTATCTTTATGGAACCCTTCCATAGCACTTGGAGCCAAGATACCTTCTCGCATCTCCCCAACAATATTAGCAACTCTCAAATCCTGAAAGCGATTTCTACACCTATCTTCTTCGCACCCTCTCCCTACCACAGTACAACCACAGTACAAATCCCATTAGAGACTTTACATAATTTCATGCACTCAACCCCATTTTCGCCATGGATAGAGAAAGGCATTACATTTTTATCAGACATACTAGACAATGGGGAGATTAAACCATTCCCTACACTTTGTGTAAGTGTTTACTAGTGCCGCCCTCCTAAAAATAAACACTGCTCTGCGCTACAAGGATATGTTACTTGCAATGTATGGGGTGGTCCTGGGATGACCAAGCCTGTAGATAGTGACAGATGTGTAAACTAGTTATTTAAATAAATAAATAGATAAATAAACATATATGTGCAAACTGCAATATAAATAAAAAGTTATAAATATATGTGCATGATGTGCAATTTAAGAATTACTATTATTGTCTTCATATAATGTGGGTATATAACAATAATGATAGCTGCCGCTTAAGAATATGGAACTGTAAAATGTACAAAAGTTTCTATGGTGGGCTAAACTTAATCCCCCCAATTTTGAATTTTTTTTGCAGCGCTATTTAAGGTGAGCTTTCTCAAATAAATGTGAAAGGTTAATGAGATAAACACGCTAATCAAGGTGACCGTGAATGAAATAAATAAATACATAAATATCAAACCATAAATAAATGCCTGAAATATATATAAATAAATAAATAAATCAGTCCATATGCGTGAAATCAATAAATCAATAAATAAATAAATAAAAATTCAAAATGGATCACAAATGGTGAGTAAAAAAATCGTGAAACCAATTTCTAATTTAGCAATTAATATTTGTAGTTCGTGTATGAACGGGGTTTGCTCATCAAATGAGCCAGTGAAAAATAGTGACAATGAGCGGCGTCCAGGAAACAGGAAGAAAGGACGCCGCTCATGAGCGGAATTTGAAGGATCCACTTCCTACTGACAGAAAGGAACACAGGCACAGTACCGTTCTATGTTTACCCAATGCTTACTATCTCATAAATTTTGGTACGCAGATATCGTTTGGGGGGGATCTTTTGCAATAAAGGGAAACTGTTTTAAATTAATTAAATAAAAGTTTTTAGCAATATCACACTATGTGGCCCTCCATCTATTTTTACACATGATACAACCGCGCTGGTGGAGTTATGATCAAGGGATGCTGGATATAAAGTCTGAAACTCTGGTCCAATAACCGCGCTGGTGGATGGCAATTATCTGGTGATGTTGGAGGAGAAGGTCCAGATTGATTTATACTACAGGCTTATTTAAAGTAGATTTCTGGTGAGTGTACCCCCAGAAGGGGGCGATTCCCTCACGTGGTGAAAGCTGTGGTGGACGGATCACTCAAGAAATATTTATTTAGAACTGTTGCTCACATCAATTCTGAACTGTCACTATTTTTCACTGGCTCATTTGATGAGCAAACCCCGTTCATACACGAACTACAAATATTAATTGCTAAATTAGAAATTGGTTTCACGATTTTTTTACTCACCATTTGTGATCCATTTTGAATTTTTATTTATTTATTTATTGATTTATTGATTTCACGCATATGGACTGATTTATTTATTTATTTATTTATATATATTTCAGGCATTTATTTATGGTCACTTTGATATTTATGTATTTATTTATTTCATTCACGGTCACCTTGATTAGCGTGTTTATCTCATTAACCTTTCACATTTATTTGAGAAAGCTCACCTTAAATAGCGCTGCTACAAAAATTCAAAATTGGGGGGATTAAGTTTAGCCCACCATAGAAACTTTTGTACATTTTACATTCCCTACACTTCAAAGGAATTTTCAATTGCCAAACTCAGATATATTCCTTTATATCCGAACTAAGAATTGCATTACCAATCTCCCATCATGGACATATAATGTACCCCAATCGGCTTGGTCCTTCCTTAAAATCCCCTTACATCATCAAAAAGGGATTTCCCTTTTCTATAATCTTCTTCAACAAAAAAGTGTGTTCATAAAGACCCCTCCTCTAATTAGATGGAAAGAAGATTTAGGATGCACCTATACTGTAGACCAATGGAAAGAGGCTTATAATACCAATCAACGCTATGGGAGACATCCATTAAACTGACTCAACGTTGGTATCTTACTCCTGACAAAATATCCAAATTTAACTGCTTATTAGACGATAAATGTTGGAGATTATGCGGACAAAAAGGAGATATGATGCATACATTTTGGACATGTCCAAAACTTAAGAAGTATTGGGAACAAATTTTTCAGATCATGTCTGAAATTCACAGCGCAATCTTACCTCCAGATCCCTAATTAGCTCTACTATCCCTTGATCTCACTCACTATCCCACTCCGATCAAAAAAACGTGTTCACACATATTTTGTTATCTGCCAGAATTAGTATTACAAGAAAATGGAAAACCCCAGATCCTCCTTCCATAAAAGAAGTAGTAGAATCGACTCATACTTACTTTACTTATGAGTCAATATTAGCTCTACGTCCTCATAATAAAGAACAATTACTTAAGTTGTGGCAGCCATGGTTAAAATGGGCTAGTCCTCAAAACACTGCTCGAGTTTTATGTTCCTAAGTTACTTAACTAAAACAATCCTTATCTCGCTCCTCTCTGTAATGCCGCGTACACACGTGTGGACTTTTGCCGGTGGACTAAGTCCAGCGGACAATCCCGCCGGACTTTCCAGCTGGGTCCGCTGGACTTTCCGAGCGTGTGGACTTGCCCACACACGCACGGACTTCTCCGGCAGATAATCCGCCGGCCAAAAGTCCACGGGACTTTTGAAAATGAACGGACTTGCCCACACACGGAGCAGTCCGTTCATTTCGAACGTAACTTCAGGTACGTAGCTAGCGTAGGCAGTGCCGGCGCGCTAGCTCCGTCACCTGGCATGGATTTAAAGGGACTCCCCACGCCAAAAAACGGCGTGGGGGTCCCCCCCAAATCCATCTCAGACCCTTATCCGAGCACGCAGCCTGGCAGGCCAGGAAAGAGGTGGGGACGAACGAGCGCCCCCCCTCCTGAGCCGTACCAGGCCGCGTGCCCTCAACATGGGGGGTGCCCTGGGGAAAGGGGGGCCGTGCGCCCCCCCCACCCCAAGGCACCTTGTCCCCATGTTGATGAGGACAAGGGCCTCTTCCCGACAACCCTGGCCGTTGGTTTTCGGGGTCTTTGGGCGGGGGCTTATCGGAATCTGGGAGCCCCCTTTACTAAGGGGGCCCCCAGATACCGGCCCCCCACCCTATGTGAATGAGTATGGGGTACGATGTACCCCTACCCATTCACCTAAGGTGTAAAATGTAAAGTACAAAAACACACACACTTTTGAAAAAATATTTTATTGCACTGCTCCGGGGGTCTTCTTCCGTCTTGGGGGTCTTCTCGCCGGACTCCTCCGCTCTCTTCTGCTCTTTTACCTAGCTCTTTCACGAGCGGAGAAGTCCGGCTACCTTCTTCGTCGTCGCCGCCGTCGTCTGGGGGTCTCGATCCGCCTTCGGTGGTCTTCCGGGGTCTCTTCTGTTCTTGCGGCGGTCGTCGTCTTCTGCGCCGCCGGCGCCTTCTTCTTCTTGTTCTTCTTCTTGTTCTTCTTCTTGTTCCGATGTTGACCCGATGCTCTCTCTGCCCGGAATGGCAGAGGCGCGCTGCGCTGGGACTTATATAGGGACATGGGGACAGGGTCACATGCTCATGTCACATGGTGACCCCGCCCCCCTGTGATGTCACAGTCCCGGAGGATGCTGGGACTGTGACATCACAAGGGGGCGGGGTCACCATGTGACATGAGCATGTGACTCTGTCCCCATGTCCCTATATAAGTCCCAGCGCAGCGCGCCTCTGCCATTCCGGGCAGAGAGAGCATCGGGTCAACATCGGAACAAGAAGAAGAACAAGAAGCCCGCAGACCCCGACAACCAACGGCCAGGGTTGTCGGGAAGAGGCCCTTGTCCTCATCAACATGGGGACAAGGTGCTTTGGGGTGGGGGGGCCGCACGGCCCCCCTTTCCCCAGGGCACCCCCCATGTTGAGGGCACGCGGCCTGGTACGGCTCAGGAGGGGGGGGGCGCTCGTTCGTCCCCACCCCTTTCCTGGCCTGCCAGGCTGCGTGCTCGGATAAGGGTCTGACATGGATTTGGGGGGAACCCCCACGCCGTTTTTCGGCGTGGGGAGTCCCTTTAAATCCATGCCAGCTTACGGAGCTAGCGCGGCGGCATTTACTGCCTACGCTAGCTACGTAACCTGAAGTCACGTGCTAAATGAACGGACTTGCCGATGAGCGGCAAGTCCGTTCATTTTCAAAAGTCCCGCGGACTTGCCTACTAACGGCGGGATTGTCCGCCGGACTGCCAAGTCCAGCGGATAATTTTAAAACCAAACTTAAAACTTTGGTCCGCCGGACTTTGGCGCCAAAAAGTCCGCCGGCGCCCACACACGAGGGGATTATCCGCTGGACTTCAGTCCAGCGGATAATCCTGCGGGATTGTCCCTTTGTGTGTACGCGGCCTTACCATTGTTTATTTTCTACCATAAAAAAAAAAAAAAAGGTTCACATCATTATCCCGAACACAGTTTAGCACCCACAGGGGTGTTCGGGATCAGATTTACGCTATATTTACGCTACATTTACGCTCTTTACATCTGAATCACTTGAACCGGTAGTACGCATACAGGTATAAAGATAATATTTATACTTATCTGTTTTATTATAATTTTATTATTTCATTTGTATCTATAGATACCTCTTTCCTATGTATCTAATTATTATAACTGATTTGTTATCTTGTCAAATTCACTGTTATTTGTTTTGATAAATTTCAATAAAAACTATTGATGAAAAAAAAAAAAAGTTTGTGTCCCCATTGACTTCAATGGGGTTCGGGTTCGGGGTCAAGTTCGGGTCAAATTCGGTCCCGAACTCAACCTTTTTTGCGAAGTTCGGCCGAACCCATCGAACCCGAACATCCAGGTATCCGCTCAACTCCAAAGAAGAACTTTGCTACCCTCTAAAAAAAACTGCAAACAAACTAACAATTTGTAAATCATTTCCTATGAAATCTGAATTTCAGGAAACCCATGTGAGAGAATTGGCCAAGGGTTAACTTATTTGGTCAATGGGCGTCTCTCATATAAAAAGGGGGTCACATGCTTAGGGGGAGAGAAAAAAGGAGAGAAGAGAGAGAAGGAGGGCCGGAGGGCTGGGGGTTTGAAGGCCTGGGGGTTCAGAGACCCCAGAGCTGGATAACCGGAGGAGTAGGAGTCCAGGGGACCCATATCTGGTCCCTGGAAATCAGCAACCATGTAGAAGTCTAATGAGGAACGGGCGTTCCATGCCATCAGAGAAGGAGGAAGTAGAAGTAAAGTGGACAGAGGAAACTGGGAATCAGCTTTCTGTGAGTAACATGGACTGTTGATTGGGAGTGAGCAAAGGGAATGCAACCCAGTAGTGCTATTCCATGAACACACTGTGTGTCCAAGGACTGCAGTGATACACAAGTTCCAGGACATGACGGAGGTACGAAGACACAAGAGTCATGGAAATAGGCAGTGTGGCCTGTGACTTTGTAGTCTAACTCGACGCATTATTCAGAGTGATGTTGGTCGATCCATATTGGAAGTTCTAACGGAGCCAAAAAGTCAAGAGCAGGAGGGAGTCACCAGGAGTAAAGTGTAACATGCCAATATGTTCAGATAACGGGACATCTCATATCATCTATGTCACCATTTATTGATTTACCCCAGAATAAAGAATTATAATTTTTAAAGTCGTCTGGTGTTTGAACTTGCATGGGACAGGAACAAACGGGGCTAACTGGCAAAAAGGTAATGAACAACGCTGCAGCTCCCAAGAGGGTAGTGTGCTACATACATACTGTACATCAGGACACCAAGCTATGTCTGCTCATATCCTGTACATCAAACTCCCATCTTACTTTCCTAACCCTCCTTCTCCTAATCTCTGGAGACATCTCCCCCACTCCTGGCCCTTCATTTTCTAACTCAATTTCCAGATCCATCACCCTTTATTCTCTGGCAACAGCCGTTCAGTTTTATTTATATCACCCTGCTTCCAAAGACCAATGCCCTATGGAATGCCGGCCGCTCTGTCTGTAACAAGCTCACATCTGTGCATGACCATTTTTATCTCCCATTACTTTAACATAATTGCCATATTACTGAAACCTGGCTTCAGGATTCTGCTTCTCCTGCTGCCCTCCTCCATGTTGGCTTCCATTGGACTCACTCACCCAGACCCAGACCCAGTGGACAGAAAAGGGGGAGGTGGACTTCTTTTATCCCCACTGATCACCTTCCAAGTCCTTCCTACGCATCCCTCTCTATCCTGCTACTCGTTTGAGACCCACTGTGTTTGTTTTCTCCAATTTTACTGAGGATTGCAGTGGTTTATCTGACTCCTGGATGAGTATAACACTTTTTCTCTGCCTGATTTCCCTATTTTCTCTCCTCTGAAACACCCACTATCATATCAATATCACCGTGACTTTAATATCCCTGTTAATGTTAACAGCTCAGCCTCATCTCAACTTCTCTTAACTTAATCTAATCTTTTGACCAAACACAATGAACACACACTTCCACTCACTGATGGTAACACCCCTATGTTGTATTCACCCATCTCTGCAGTTCTGGCAACCTCCCCAGCACCTCTTTCCTCTCACTGATCACAACCTTTATCAATTTCAACCAGCTATCCCTTCAAACATCAAATTACCTGTAGAAACCTTCACTACAAAATCTCACCCCTGTCCTGTCCTAACCTGGCCACCTCTGTATATAACAGTTCACTCTCATTCAATGCACTTGCTCCTCTAACTACACGCAGAATCAGGCCCCTACCATTACAAACTTGGCAAACTTATCACACTAGAAATCTCAAGAGACATAGCCATGCTCTGTGGTGATTGGCGACTGTACACGATTGGCGATTAAACGACTGACCAAATCAATGCAGGACTTTAACCTATACAAATCTTTCCTAAAATACAATTCCTGCCTCCATGCTGCCAAAAAAACATACTTTATCACTCTTATTAATACCCTGTCACCCAGTCCTCATCAGATCTTCTCTACTTTTAACTCTCTATGTTCTGTCCTCGCTACACGTTACCCTATGGTGTGTGTGTAGTTTGACATGCAGATAAACCGCCCTATTCTTCAATAGACAAGACTGTATGGTGAAGTCTGTAGATTCATTGAGTCATAGATATAAGCAAGCGGTGAAACTAGAAAACAATAGAGCAGAAAACATGAATAAAACACATGTTCATATACAACTAACATATCAGCATATCAGCATTACAACATATCAGCATTACAAGATAGCTGAAACATAACATGTAATAACATGGATGACATGTGGAGAGCTGGTCTGCTAGTTACAACTTAAGACAGTGCAGCTGCTGCTACTGAACATAAAAGTCTGCCACCAATACTGTAGGACAAGTCCATAAGCTTACCAGCGATGCTGCCACATGGGGCAATGGAGGATGCAGACTTTTCTCTTCTTAGCACAGTCTGTAATGGAGTTCTTCCTCCCAAGATGCTTCACTTCACTGAGGAGGGATGGAAAGAGCAGAGGGACAAAACACTGAAAGGCAAAGCCAGCCACTAGGTGGAGTGCCTGTGTAGTGTAATCAGACTCACTTTACAGTACATAAAGATGCTGGAGGCATGACACTCCCTGCCTGGTATCCATGGATGCCACCAATTTTTAGTCTTCAGAAGATAGAAGCAAAATTAGTTCAGATATTGGTCTGAGAAACAACTTGGACTCACCTCCCTTCGCTATCTTCACTTCTACTTTGCGAACATGTCCATCTTCACTAGGGAATGTTTTGGTGACTAAGCCAAGAGGCCAATGGTTTCTTTGAGCTTGACAGTCTTTTACGAGAACAAGGTCACCATCTTTTAGGTTAGGTTTGGTGATTTGCCATTTGTTCCGTGGTTGCAATGTAGATAAATACTGTTTACGCCATCTGTCCCAGAAGGTATTTGCAAGGCTTTGCACTTGTCTCCATTGACGTTTATACAAATCTTTGGCGTCAAATTCTCCTGGAGGAGCATTGAATGTCCCTGTTTTTTGAGTAAGCAAAATGGCAGGAGTCAATAAGAGAGGTTCCTCTGGATCACTAGGGACTGAGGTGAGAGGTCTTGCATTCACTATAGCTACAATTTCTGCCATAAAGGTAACTAGTTCTGAGTTGTACAAGAATTTTGGTCCTGAAAACCACGTAGTGTTATTTAAATGATTAGCAGCAATGGCTCTAGTAGCATGATCAGCAGGGTTCTGGTCTGTTGGTACATAGTGCCACTGCTTTGGATGGGCAGATCTCCTAATCCGTAACACTCTGTTGTTAACATAGACATAGAATCTTCTGGTTTCATTGTAGATGTAGCCTAAGACCACTTTACTGTCTGTGTAGAATGCAACATCTTTTAGGTCAATGTCCAATTCAGATGTAACGAATTCAGCTACTTCAACAGCTAGTACAGCAGCACATAGTTCTAGTCTGGGTACCGTGTGCTCAGGATATGGTGCAAGTTTGGTTTTACCCATGACAAATCCGACATGGCATTGTCCTTTAGAGTCAATAGTTTTAATATAGGCCACAGCAGCAATTGCCTTGACAGAAGCATCTGAAAATATGTAGAGTTTTTGGCTTTGTATTTCTGTAGAAGGCACTGGTGCATAGGGTCTAGCTACATTGAGCTTAGATAAAGCTGTTTGAGAGTTTTTCCACTCTTCCCACTGAATCCTTTGATCGGCTGGTAAAGGTGTGTCCCAGTCAGATGTTTCACGGGTTAAGTTTCTGAGTAGGGCTTTACCTTGAATTGTAACAGGAGCTGCAAACCCCAAGGGATCATACAAGCTATTTATGGTGGACAGAACACCCCTACGTGTGAAGGGCTTTTCCTCCTTGCTGGCTTGGAAGGTGAATGTGTCCGATTTTAGATTCCAGAGAAGTCCAAGGCTGCGTTGTACTGGCACAGGGTCAGTCCCTAAGTCCAGGTCTTTCAAATCGCTACAGCGATCCTGAGATGGAAAGGCTTCCATTAGTTCTTGACTATTGGAGGCTATTTTGTGAAGCCTGAGGTTTGAGCAGGCAAACATTTCTTGAGCTCTCCTGAGGAGATTAATAGCAATCTCATTTGAAGGCATAGCTTTTAAGCAGTCATCAACATAGAAGTCCTTTTCTACGAATTTTCTGACATCTGATCCATATTCTGCCTCACCTTCTTGAGCAGACCTTTTGAGTCCATAAATTGCAACTGATGGCGAAGGACTGTTGCCAAAAATGTGCACTCTCATACGATACTCTATAACATCTTTAGAAGGATCATTGTCTCTGTACCAGAGAAATCTTAAGAAATTCCTGTCTTCCTCTTTGACAAGGAAACAGTGAAACATTTGTTGAATGTCAGCGGTGAAGGCAATAGAATCTTTGCGGAAGCGCATGAGTACTCCCATAAGTTTGTTGTTCAGGTCTGGACCTGTCAAGAGAGCATCATTTAAAGAGACACCCTCAAACTTGGCACTAGAGTCAAACACCACCCTGATCTGGCCTGGTTTCTTTGGGTGGTATACTCCAAACATTGGTAGGTACCAGCATTCCTCAAAGTCTTTGAGTTTGGGAGCTATCTCTGCATGGCCATTTTCAAATATCTTTTCTATGAAGGTGAAGAAGTGATTTCTCATTTCTTGTTTCCTCTGCAGGTTGTGTTTGAGAGAAGAGAAACGTTTTAGAGTGTGTTCTCTGTTATTAGGCAGGCGTTGTCTGGGACTCCTGAATGGAAGAGGTGCGACCCAGCTGTTAGTTTCATCTTTAACAAATCCATTGTGCATTATGTCTAAAAACAACTTGTCCTCTATTGACATTGCCACTTGATTATCTTTCGTTGTTCTCTGAAAGACTGTACATCCTAGCTGATCTTCATAAATGTTAGATGCTCCATGGCTGTCACAAGGAAGATCTGTGTAGGTGCAGAGCAGTTGGTTGCTGTATGGCAATTCTTTAACATGAAAGTTGTTGTTGCATGGTTGGAAAAGAGAAGGTCGACCATTGTCTAGCATATTGGTGAGCATGCTGGTCACAGAGGTGGGAGTGTGCATGCGTCCCAAGCATACATCTCCTATTATGACCCATCCTAGGTCTAGCCTTTGGGCATAGGGAGCATTATTGGGGCCATTAATACCACGTCTCACTTTGTGTACTTGTAAAATATCTCTCCCAGAAAGTAGGATTATCTGTGCCTGATGATCAAGTTCTGGTATAAGATGTGCCATGCTCTTTAGGTGTGAATGGTAGCTTGCTACCTCTGGTGTAGGGATTTCAGATCTGTTGTCAGGAATTTGGTTGCACTCAATTATGGTAGGTAAGGGCAAGCATGTCCGTCCATCTAAGGATTCAATCTGGTAGCCGGTGGCCTTCCTTCCCATTGTGGATGTGGTGCCTGCACAGGTTTTTAAGGAGTATGGAGTGCTTGGTCCTTGAATTTTGAAGATGTCAAAGAATGTTGATATGGCTAAGGATCTATTACTCTGATCATCCAGTATAGCATACAGTTTTACAGCTTTGTCCTTTTGGCCTTTAGGATAGACTCTGACTAGACAGATTTTAGAGCAGGATCTGCTGCCTAATGTCTCTTTTCTACACTTCTGTGCATTGTGAAGTGACCAGTGACCTCTGGTGAAGCTATAGCAGTGTTTCCTTTCTCCCCGCCATGCTCAGTGTCACTTGAAGTGCTCTGTGAAGTCCATGGTGCTGGACCAGGGTGTAAAGCGGTGTTGTGATCTGTGGTGTCACATTCTGTGCATTTTACACTGACCTTGCAATCCTTGGCAAAATGAGATGTGGATCCACAGCACTTGTAACAGATGCCATTCTCTTTCAGAAATCTTTTGCGATCTTCAACTGGTTTCTCTCTGAAGGCTCTACATTTTAGAAGAGGATGAGGCTTTTGATGTATGGGACACTGCTTGCTTGGATCCCGTGCCTTTACCATGGCTTGCAGACCTGTGAATAAAATCTGGAGAAGAAACATTAGTCTTGTGTACTGCCACTGAGGTTTTGCGTAAGTTGAGACCTGGAGTGGCACATGACAATGTAAGATCAAAACTAGGGTCATTTCTTATCTTTGCTTGGTTATGCACAAATTCAACAAAAACAGAGAATGGAGGAAATGGGACATTATGTTTATATTTATATGTGGAACCATGGGTAATCCACTTCTCTTGTAGGTTGTAGGGTAATTTTTGAACTAAAGGGTTGACACCTCTTGCTGTGTCAAGGTATGCAAGTCCTTGTAAGTCCCCTTCAGATTTGGCAACTTGAAGTTCCATTAGTAGGTCGCTCAGTTCTCTGAGTTTATGATAGCCTTTGTTGGTTATCCTGGGAAAGTCCTCAATTCTTTTGTACAGGGCACTTTCTATAACCTCTGCTGAGCCATAGCACTCATCAAGTCTGCTCCAAATCATTTTAAGACCAGTCTCAGGGTAGTTTATATTGATAGCCCTGATCCTAGCTGCATTTTCGCTTGACTCTTCCCCCAGGTATTTGACCAAGAGGTCCATCTCTTGACAACATGACAGGTCTAAGTCTCTGGTGACATTGTGAAAGGAAGATCTCCAGGCTCTATAGTCTTCAGGACGATCATTGAACTTCACAATTCCCTTTGCGACTAGTTCGCGCCGTGTAAAAAACTTTGCAAAGTCTATTGTGGTCTGGTTAACAGCAGGATATACTGGTGGTGTATTACCCTGGTAAGAATATGGGGTGTGTTCATACCTGTTAGTAGTCTCTTGGTTGTGCTGGCCAGTATCAAGCTGCCTTGGCGTCAGGGGAGATGCAACAGTGAGGTAATCTGCCTTGACTGCTTGACCTGTAATGAGGTTATTACCAGCGGAGTTGCTCTCTTGCTTGTAGTTGACCCAGGATGGCACTTCATGCTGTACTGGGCCTATTTCACTTATGGGACAATGTTCAGGTTTTTGTACTGGATCAGTATTGCTGCCTGAACCTGGGAGCTCATTTACATACTCTGACGTGCATTGCAATGGATCTTGCGATTTAATCTTCATACCTGCTATGCTGTCACGTCTTGGTGTTTCAGGGTACTCTATAGCCTCTAAGAACTCTGCTTCAGCAGTGGTGGCTGCAGCTTCCTTTTCTGCAGCAAGTTTCTCTAATGTTGCTTCTAGGCATTTTTCCTGTTCTGTAAATTTTGCTTCTAGCCATGCCTTCTCTATTTTTACTTGCATTTCTTGCTCGGCATATGCTGCTCGCGTTTTAGCCGCTTCAGCTTTTGCGCGGGCAATGACCACTGCACTGCTAATAGATGAAGCTTTTGTGGAGACAGAAGCGACAGATCTGGATCTGCGTGAAGATTTCTGGGACATTGTGCCTTTAAGAAGATGCTTGTCTGTGTAGAGAGTACTGTATATCTGTGAGCAGGTAGCTGCACTATAGCAGGTCTCTATGTCTTGTATCCCACTGGCTGGGTAGCCGCTGTTTCACTGTCCTGTCCTCGCTACACGTTACCCTATGGTGTGTGTGTAGTTTGACATGCAGATAAACCGCCCTATTCTTCAATAGACAAGACTCTATGGTGAAGTCTGTAGATTTATTAAGTCATAGATATAAGCAAGCGGTGAAACTAGAAAACAACAGAGCAGAAAACATGAATAAAACACATGTTCATATACAACTAACATATCAGCATATCAGCATTACAACATATCAGCATTACAAGATAGCTGAAACATAACATGTAATAACATGGATGACATGTGGAGAGCTGGTCTGCTGGTTACAACTTAAGACAGTGCAGCTGCTGCTACTGAACATAAAAGTTTGCCACCAATACTGTAGGACAAGTCCATAAGCTTACCAGTGATGCTGCCACATGGGGCAATGGAGGATGCAGACTTTTCTCTTCTTAGCACAGTCTGTAATGGAGTTCTTCCTCCCAAGATGCTTCACTTCACTGAGGAGGGATGGAAAGAGCAGAGGGACAAAACACTGAAAGGCAAAGCCAGCCACTAGGTGGAGTGCCTGTGTAGTGTAATCAGACTCACTTTACAGTACATAAAGATGCTGGAGGCATGACACTCTATTTGTACACCACCCCCTCCACCCACTAACTCCTTCACTGCCCAAGAGATTGCCGATCCCTTCAAAAACAATATTGATGCCTTTTTGTGAGGACACCTCAACTGTACAGATATCTTACCCACGTAACATACCCTGTCTAACAGCACATTCAATACTTTCCTCTTGTGAACTGACTACTACTGAAGAGGTTGCCAAATGTATCTCACATGCCCACTTAACCTATTGTTCAATGGATCCTGTTCCTTTGCAACTACTATAGTCTCCCTCTTCATTTATCCTATGCTCTCTCTCACATCTTCAATCTCTTCCTCTCTACTGACACCTTCCATTCTCCTCTAAAGCATGCACAGATCACCCCCATACTTAAAAAGTCCTTACTGGAATCCACCACCTTGAAAACTTCAAAACTTCAGATCTATCTCCTTGCTTCCATTCACCTCTAAACTTTTAGAATGGTTAGTATACAACTGTCTGAGCTCTTACCTTTTTGAAAACAACTTTCTTGACTCTTTACATACTGGCTTTCACTTGCAGCACTTCACAGAAACTGCCCTACAAAAACTCACTAATGATTTACTAACTGCTAAAACCAATTGCCATTACCCCACACTCTACTAGACCACTCTGTGGCCTTTGATACTGTTAACCACCTGCTCCTTCTCAATAAACCTCATTCCCTTGGCCCCCCAATATTCTGTTCTTTCCTGGTTCTCCTCCTATTTATCCCAGCACACCTTCAGTGTTGCCTACTACTCTGTCTCCTCCTCTCCACTTCCTCTTTCTGTAGGGGTTCCGCAGGGCTCTGTTCTTGGATCCCTTCTCTTCTCTATCTATACCTTCTCTCTTGGTCACTTGATAACCTCCCATGGCTTCCTTAACCATCTCCACACAGATGACACCCAAATCTACCGCTCTACTCCTCACCTCACTCCTTCAGTCTCCTCTCGCATTACTAACTTAATAACTGTCAGGAAAACCTTCAGTTTATCGCCGTGCGCCGAGTACCTGGGCGCATGCGCGGCGGAACGGCACTCCGGCGCATGCGCATTCGCGGCTCGGCGCTCCGACGCATGCGCACTAGCGCACGCCTGAGCGTCCCAGTGCGCGGCAGCGTCACATGACCACTCACACCGCCCATTTAAGGAAGTGCATGAGACCAGTCCAGCGCTGGCTTGTCTTCAGCTTCCTGCCAAAGCGCTGTTCCTGTTTCCTGATATCCTGATTGCCTGATTTGACCCGGATTTTGCCTTTGACCTTGCTGCCTTCTCCTGCCCTTGACCTTTGGACTGTATACTGGACTTACCTGCTTGCTTGCCTCTGGCCCCTTGAACCTCTGCCTGTGACCCGGATTTGCTTATCGTCTCCTGCCCTGTGATCTCTGCCTGTGACCCGGACCTGCTTATCTTCAGCCCTGTACCTGCACCTGTGTTCTGGAACTTCCCAGTGTCTCCCTGACCCCAGCACTTGGCTCCTTCTTCAGTCCTCATCCTCTGGTTGGGTAGCCTGTGCCTCTTTGTGCCATTCACCCCCTGTCTCACCTCCAGGGGGCGGACTGCGCTCAGTTGCAAGGGTGAACCACTCTCGGCATTTCGGCCTCGGTAAGTACTCTCCTGATAGTACAAGCCAGCCATTTCTGAGGCCGACAGAGTGCGTTCACCCCTTGAGGTTTTGTGCCAACAAGTCTCAGCATTAACTGAAGCCGTGCAAAAACTGCAAGAGGGGTACACCCAAGTGGACAGTCGCCTGCAGCAACTATCTGGGTTAGCCGCACCCACCTTGGCAGCTCCTTCCGCCTCCAGCGGAATTTCCGCTCCCCCCGGATCAGCTAACCCTACCTTGATTATGGCTTCTCCTGAACCCAGGGTTCCTACCCCTGAACGCTTCACGGGTGACCGTAAGAAGTTCCGGGCCTTTAAAAATGCCTGCTCCCTCTACTTGGCCCTCCAACCCAGGACTTTTGCTTCTGAAGTTGTAAAGGTGGGCTTCATTATTTCACTACTGGCTGAGGAACCACAGGCATGGGCCCGTAGCCTGATGGAGCAGAGGAATCCAGCATTGAATGCGGTGGAAACCTTTTTTGAAAGTATGGCACAACTGTACGACGATCCTCAATGAGGAGCCACAGCTGAAGCTACATTACATAACTTACTTCAGGGTCGCAGACCGGTGGAGGACTACACCGTAGAGTTTCGGAAGTGGTCAGCTGATACCGGTTGGAACGAACCGGCCCTCAAATACCAGTATCGCCAGGGGTTATCAGAAGTCTTAAAAGATGAGTTGGCAAGATCAGAAACTCCTGACACACTGGAGGACCTGATCCAAACCGCCCCCAAATTGGACCTGCGCATGCGGGAGAGGCGTTCCGAGCGCTTTCAGTCCCCCCGTACCAACTGGACTTTTGCTAAGCCTACCTTGTCTCCACCCGCCACTTCAGCTTCAGCCGTGGCCACTCAGGAAATGGAACCTATGCAGCTGGGGTTGGTCCGTGCCCCCCTCACTGCAGAAGAACGGCTCCGTAGGCGACGGGCGAACCTTTGCCTGTATTGTGGGGCTTCTGGACATTTCCTCAGTACCTGTCCCGTAAGACCAAGTAAGTCCTACCATCATTGTATTATGAACTACCAGTCTTCTGGGTTCTCCCAGACTTATGTCGCCCTCTTTGTCTCCTTACAGCTACCGGGAAAGGAAACCCGACTATCAGCAATAATTGATTCCGGGGCCTGCAGCTGCTTCCTTGATGCAACATTAGCCACCAAACTGCACTTACCTCTCGTCCTGAAGAAACAAAACTTGCAGGTACACTTGGCTGATGGCTCTCTTCCCCGTTCAGGACTTATCACCCATGAAACCCAACCCATCCGTGTTACTACTGACTCTGGTCATCAGGAACTCATTCAGTTTGACATCATCCCGTCTCCTATGTTCCCCATCATCTTGGGGCTTCCGTGGCTACAAATCCACGAACCACAAATCAACTGGGGAAGGAAAGAAGTCTCCTTCCCGTCCCCTCACTGCACCCAACATTGCTTAATACAGGCCTCAGCCTCCTTCTCCACTATTTCTTCTGTACCGGACAACCTTCTTCATGTACCACCAGTTTACCTGGAATTCCGAGATGTGTTCGACAAACAACAGGCAGATTGCCTACCACCCCATCGGGCATACGATTGTCCCATCGACCTCCTCCCTGGATCGGAGATCCCTTTTGGCCGTATTTTTCCTCTGTCCGAAGTGGAATTAAAGGTCCTCAAGGCCTATATTGACGAGAACCTGGAAAAGGGGTTCATTCGCCCTTCCTCGTCACCAGCCGGAGCTGGCATCTTTTTTGAGACGGCTCCCTGAGGCCTTGCATCGATTACAGGGAATTAAATAAAATCACGATTAAAAACCGGTATCCCCTGCCACTGATTCCAGAGCTTTTTTAGCGATTCAGATCTGCCCGAATCTTCTCCAAGTTGGACCTGCGCGGGGCCTACAATCTTATCCAAATCAGGGCAGGAGATGAATGGAAAACAGCTTTTAGGTCCAGATTCGGACACTACGAATACTTGGTAATGCCTTTTGGGCTTTGTAACGCACCAGCAACCTTCCAGCACCTGGTCAATGATATCTTCCGCAAGCATCTCGACGACTTCCTTGTCGTTTATCTGGACGAAATCCTTATCTTTTCAGACACCCTTGAACTTCACTGAGTGCACGTGAAACAAGTCCTTACCATTCTTAGAAGCCACAGATTGTACCTCAAAGCTGAGAAGTGCGAGTTCGAAAAATCTACAGTGCAGTTTTTGGGGTTCATCATTTCTACAGGTGGGGTCTCCATGAACCCACAGAAGGTTAAAGCCATACTGGAGTGGCCAGCCCCGGTGAACAAGAAAGGGGTACAGCGATTCATTGGATTCGCAAATTTTTACCGAAGATTCATTATCGGCTTTTCCTCCATAGTGGCACCCATCACCAAGCTGGCCCATCAAGGCACCCAATTTCATTGGTCCTCGGAGGCTCAAGAGGCCTTCGACACGTTGAAGAAACTGTTTTCGTGCGCTCCCATCCTGATGCATTCAAATCCAGCCCTACCCTTTGTGCTGGAAGTGGATGCATCGGAGACGGCTACGGGAGCTATCCTGTCCCAAAGATTGGGCCCCAAGGCTCTCTTACATCCCGTGGCTTTCGCGTCACAGAAGTTAAGCCCTCCAGAGAGGAATTACGATGTGGGTGATAGAGAATTATTGGCCATCAAGTTTTCCTTGGAGGAGTGGAGGTATCTCCTAGAGGGGGCTTCTCATCCGATCATGATTTGGACAGACCACAGAAATTTGGAATATCTCAGGACAGCCAAACCCCTAAGGCCTAGGTAAGCCCGATGGGCTCTTTTCTTTTCAAGATTTAATTTTCATATCTCGTACAGACCCGGCTCAAAAAATGGGAAGGCAGACGCTCTTTCCAGGATGTTCCACGAGACACCCCAGGAATCTGAACCTAGCACCATTCTTTCTCCACAGAATTTTCTCTCTCTCATATTGCAACCTGATCTGATCCCCGCCATTAAGGCGGCATCCGGGCAACTTACCGACCAGGGAATTCCCTCAACGGAGGAACATGACGGGCTACACTGGGTCCGAGGGAAGGTCTTTGTCCCCACAGAAGTAAGACCCTTGACACTCAAGACCCTACATGATCATAAGCTCGCAGGGCACTTTGGGGTTCATAAAACAACTGAACTAGTTTCTCGCTCCTTTTGGTGGCCTGGGTGGATACAAGACTGTCGGAATTATGTGACTTCCTGTGTTGTCTGTCAACGAAACAAGGGGACTAATTCTAAAGCCTGGGGCCTGCTAAGACCTTTGTCCGTTCCCGAGCATCCATGGGCGGAGATATCAGTGGACTTTATTGTGGAATTACCTTCCTCAGACGGGTTCACCACCATATTGGTCGTAGTTGACCGATTGTCAAAAATGGCACATTTTCTTCCAATGACCGGGACCCCTTCTGCTTCTGCTACAGCCGACATATTCCTCAAGGAGATTGTCCGACTCCACGGTTTACCTGCAACTGTCACATCTGATAGAGGTCCTCAGTTCACCTCTAAGTTTTGGCGAGAGTTATGCAAAGCCCTTGAGATTAAAATATGCCTCTCTTCGGCCTACCATCCTCAGAGTAACGGTGAAACAGAAAGGACAAATCAGTCACTGGAGCAGTATCTCCGTTGTTTTTGTTCAGACTCCCAGGACGAATGGTCCAGCCTCCTACCTTATGCAGAGTTTGCTTACAACAACGCGGTCCATACTGCCACTAATCAAACGCCCTTTTGGGCCAACTATGGGTTCCACCCTTCCTTCCTACCAGGGTTCCTTCCTGAAATTTCCGTCCCTGCGGTCCAAGACCGAGTAAGGTCCCTTCAACAGAACTTCCAGAAAATACAAGAGGCCATGCAAAAAGCTCAGGAGGGGTATGAAAGATACTTCAATCGGGGAAGGAAGGAAAACCCAGATTTCAAGATAGGAGACGAAGTTTGGTTATCCTCAGTCAACCTCAAGTTGGCCATTCCTACACGGAAGTTGGGACCTAAATTTATTGGTCCTTTCAAGATCAAACGGAAGATCAATCCCGTGGCTTTTGAACTGTTCTTACCGGATTAATACAGGATACACCCTGTGTTCCACGCTTCCCTCCTGAAACCTGTCACCCCCAGTCCCTTTCCAGGCAGGACCGAGCCACCACCTCCATCAGTTCTGGTGGATGGCGAAACTGAATTTGTAGTGGAGAAGATTTTGAGTTGCAGGAAGAAGGGGAGGCAACTCCAATATTTGGTCAAATGGGAGGGTTACCCCTCAGAAGAAAACTCGTGGGAACCCTCAGGAAACCTACACGCTCCACATTTAATTCGGGCCTTCCACACTGAGCACCCAGAATTGATGGCCAGAGGCCGCCCCTCGGGGGAGGGCACTATCAGGAAAACCTTCAGTTTAGCGCTGTGCGCCGAGTACCTGGGCGCATGCGCGGCGGAACGGCACTCCGGCGCATGCGCCATCGCGGCTCGGCGCTCCGACACACGTGCATGCGCACTAGCGCACGTCTGAGCGTCCCAGTGCGCGGCAGCGTCACATGACCACTCACACCGCCCATTTAAGGAAGTGCATGAGACCAGTCCAGCGCTGGCTTGTCTTCAGCTTCCTGCCAAAGCGCTGTTCCTGTTTCCTGATATCCTGATTGCCTGATTTGACCCGGATTTTGCCTTTGACCTTGCTGCCTTCTCCTGCCCTTGACCTTTGGACTGTATACTGGACTTACCTGCTTGCTTGCCTCTGGCCCCTTGAACCTCTGCCTGTGACCCGGATTTGCTTATCATCTCCTGCCCTGTGATCTCTGCCTGTGACCTGGACCTGCTTATCTTCAGCCCTGTACCTGCACCTGTGTTCTGGATCTTCCCAGTGTCTCCCTGACCCCAGCACTTGGCTCCTTCTTCAGTCCTCATCCTCTGGTTGGGTAGCCTGTGCCTCTTTGTGCCATTCACCCCCTGTCTCACCTCCAGGGGGCGGACTGCGCTCAGTTGCAAGGGTGAACCACTCTCTGCATTTCGGCCTCGGTAAGTACTCTCCTGATAATAACTGACATATCAGCATGGATGTCGCACCACTACCTCAAACAATATCTTCATAAAAGTAGTAGTTGGTAATATTACCACTTGCTCGTACTCTCCTCCCTGACTTTTCCATCTAGATCAATAATACAACTATCAGTCTTTTCTCAGGGTACTAGGTGTAATCCTGGACCCTGACCTGTCCTTTTCAAGCGCCAAAAGCTTGTAGACTTCGTCTCCACAACATCTCTAAAATCAGCCCCTTTTTAACTATTGAAATCACAAGCTACTCATTCACTCGCCTTGACTACTGCAACTCCCTTCTTATAGGCCTACTTCTACATACACTATCCCCTCTTCAGTCTATCATGAATGCTGCTACCAGACTTGTCTACCTCACCAACCACTTAGAGTCTGCCACCCCTCTCTGCCAATCGCTCCACAGACTTCTGATTGCCCATCAAATTAAAGTGTTACTAAACCCACAACAGTAAAATCAGTCTGTATATGCAGTAAAGCATGCTTGTTATACTCACTGTACAACCTGTACAACCAGTAGTTAATCCTCTGCATTGATTAAAAATGCTGCTTGATTGTGTCTTCTCTGTTCCTCTCCTTCTTCCAGTGTCCCCAACTTTTCCAGTCTCCCCACATGCTCAGTTTGGTGTGTATTGCTAGACAGTTTTTATTTTTCTTGGGAGAATGCATGTGATCAGCACAGGGCCAATCAGCACTGTCTAGACAGAGGGTTAGGGGTCCTGCAGTCTTATAGGAATGGTGAGAGCAGCATGAAAACTTCTCGTACAAGCTTCAACCAGAAACAAGCCTGCTATAGGAAAAAACAAAAAATACTGGCGCACCAAATCTATTATGTGTAGTTGTGTGTGGAGTGGAGTGGGGTCAAATTATACGAAAAAGAAAAAAATGAACTGCGCTGGCTACCAAATAACACTAATCCAAATACGGTAAACTCCTTCTGCTGTGCTATATGTGCAGGTCCTGTGATATCACCACCACAAAAAATGAATATGTATACAAATATATAAATTATTATTTTCTGTACCACTGTGCTATAAATAAACACCAACCACTAAAACCAGTGTTGGCGATCAAAACCAAAACCATATAACATATACCAATAAGTGTGTATAAGAAACATATAAATGTATATTCGTGACTCCTCCGTTTATAGTCCAGAAAAACACAGGAATCTTTTCTAACAATCAATGACTTCTGGTTGCTCTTGTGTGTTTCCTGCTTTCACAGTGAGATTCACCCTTTAGTACCCTTTAGTACCACCACCACCTTACGAAATGGCCACTCACCAGATATCAATAGTTCATTAGATGTATAACCACTGGGATTAGAGGACAAATGCAAACATAGTAATTTAATGATGGATATAATTAAAACAATTAAGACTTAAGTTGTGGTTGAATGGCCGCGGCCCTTTATTAAAGTTAATGACGATATAACAAAATAAACACATACTTGACGATATTACCTACATAATCTTGTTTTTACAAAGATTATGAGACCACTGGTCCAGCTATAAAAGCTCGAACCAACTACAACCATAAACAAAAAACACTATCCCCCAATATAATTGGGGATAATTACCAAAGGAAAGGAGGGGGAAAAGGACCGCGACAAATTGTGGGGGGGGAGGGAGGGTGCCTTTTCTTCTGCTGCAACCGTCGTTCTGATAAAAAAACGTTGGATAGATTACATTTATAACCTCTGTTTATTTTTTATAGGTTCCTTGGATCACCTGACTAGACTAAAAAGGTAAGTAACCAATCAAATACAAATATTATTTTTTACAAATACTGGTCACTTTTGTTTATTGTCCCTAATCCCATAGGTAGGAGGCGCTATTTGCTCCCCCTACCTTCATGGGATTAGAGGACAAATGCAAACATAGTAATTTAATGATGGATATAATTAAAACAATTAAGACTTAAGTTGTGGTTAAATGGCCACGGCCCTTTATTAAAGTTAATGACGATATAACAAAATAAACACATACTTGACGATATTACCTACATAATCTTGTTTTTACAAAGATTATGAGACCACTGGTCCAGCTATAAAAGCTCGAACCAACTACAACCATAAACAAAAAACACTATCCCACACGCCAGGCTCTCTTAATTAAAACGAGCCTGGCACCCCACCCGGGCCACGGCCAGATCCACACAAGAACTAAAATCCATATTAAGTATATCATTACTGATATCTGATAGATGTACCTGGTCAGAACGATACAAGCCAGGCAAACCACCTTCCAGTTCAAAGTGACGGAAGGATAGTCCATCAATCAAAGGCATAAATTTAGCCATAAACCTATTAACCCTCTTACGTACTTTTTCGAGAAAGGAATGCGTTGGATCATCCAACCATTTTAACCTGGGCACTATTTCAGAGAAGATTAAAACAACAGAAGGATAAACAGTATGTAAATGAGAGAGATCAGATTTAATTTGGGCAACCAAATCCAAAGTCTTATAATTGCCCAAATCATTTCCTGCTAAATGAAAAATAATAACAGATGGTAGAGGCCTAGAAGAAAGCAGACCATTCAACGATGAATGAAGGTCAAACCAGGACATGCCTCTTCTGCCGAACCAGTATACCTCATAAGATGATGCATCAAGGCCCAGGTTGAGGCCATAACAACGTATTGAAGCTCTTTGTTCAGCCCAGAAAACGAATGAATGCCCTAATATCCATATGCAATAGGGCGGCCCTGCAAAGCAGAAAAACACAAATTAGGCCTAATATACGACTTGAAACAGTTAGATTGCCAACCACCCAAACTTTTTATAGCAGTAGAAGACAAACCCAAACTAGCAGCAGCAGTGGCTGCACCTATGCGAAAAGAATGGGAAGTAATATGCAAATGGGACAAACCTAGATGGTGTAGGCATTTCTGTAAAACCATTTTAAATTGATATTGTGTAAGATGGAGACCAGAAAAATGAATCAAAAATTGACCATTGCATGTAGGGCGAGACGCGCCGAAAAAACAAAGAAAAAACACACTTGCAAAAGCAAAGATTCATAATCGGAATAGCAAACGGCAGATGTAACAGCCAGAATCCGATGCAAGATATCAGGAGTAATAGGAACTCTATTGTCAAAATGAAAATGCACTTTGCGATAACCTTTAAGAGCCTGGGTAACTGAAAAGAAATGAGAACAAGGAGGTCGACCTTTCAGTTTACTAAAAAAGGAAATGCCAGCCAACACCTTCACAATATGTGAATATGAATAACAATTCCCCATCATAGCCTCCACAAATGCCAAAACCAAAGGTTCCAAAAAATGTTCTAAAGGAAGACATGCAGACTGTAAAAAGGAGCACCACATTGACCACGCAGCGTTATATTGCGCCCACGTGGAAGGGGCCAAAGAGTTGGTGATAGATGAAATCACGGAGGGCAAACCACCGACCACAATGCTGCTGGGCAAGGACAACCCACGAGATCCGCTTCTGGCACCAATTTTCGGAACCGATCGAGCTGAAAACGTGACAAAGAATCAGCAATATTATTAACCTTGCCCGGAATATACTTAACTTTGATCCATAAATTAAATTTCAAACAATTGAAAACTAATCTCCGCAACACAGCTAAAACAGGCAACGACCTAGAAGTCAAACAATTCACCGCAAAGACTACACCCTTATTATCCGAATGAAAAAGAATACGAGAATCCTTGAAATGGTCACCCCAAAGCTCCAGAGCCACCAAAATAGGAAAAATCTCCAACAAAACCACATTCTTGGTAAGGCCTTGTACAACCCAAGATGCAGGCCAGAAATCCATAGACCAACATCCATTCCAAAAAGCACCGTAACCAACGGAGCCCGAAGCGTCGGTAAATAAAGAGAAAGACGACGAGTCACAAAATGGAGCTTGCCACAAGGTACGACTGTTATAAGATGCTAAAAATTCATCCCACACTAAGAGATCCGAAACCAGGTCGGCCGAAACACGAACATAATGGAAAGGTGATCGAAAACCAGCTAAAGCCTTGTACAGCCTTTTGGAAAAAACTCGACCCATAGGTATGTTATGCCTGCGTTTATCTATTAAGTTCTTGTGGTAAAACCAAGGAAAACTAGACTTCTGAAGTGTATTAATGCTTTACTAAACAGGGAAAAATCTGCACATACAAACTGTAGGATGAACAATACAATACATCACAACTTATAGCTTCACATATAAGCATGTATAATATGTACACATTAGGTAAACTAAACAATTACTCAACTTAGGGGTTAAGATGTCCTTCATAGTTCCTTGTTCTCACAAACGCGTCTCCAACGATATCCAGTTCCTCAAAGCCATGTGTTTTCTCTTTGTCCTCCCAAAAACCAACTGCCCCTCTCTCCCAAAACACATCTCTCTTTCAAACCCTCTCCATGCCTCCCCCACCCACTTCCTGTAAACACCAACCTCCTCTGCTCATCTTCTATCTGGTTTATTTACATATCAATGGAGGTGGAAGAGAACTTTGTAGACATATGCTGTTACTAAATCTAAAAACTCTATATTATTGCAATAAAGTCACTATACAAATGCCCATAGCAACACATACCACCTCTTGACTTTATAGGATAATATAGGAAACTTCTTCAAGCCTTTTGTCCAGGAAAGGGCAAAATAAACCCCCCGTATAAATGGGAGGAACAAATTCCCTTTCGACCCCCATCTTGTGGGCGGTCAGACGATTGGTTTGTCCCTGGAAGGCTGACTTTTGAGCAGGGTTAACAATGTCTTTTGGCAGTTTGTAAAGAAAGTCCCAGATGAAAAGTCTCTTTTCTTCTTGGTCATAAGGAAAATGCTCAGATGGAAGTCCACTCCAATTCAGCCACCTTTTCGCAGGCTCTCTTCTGGTCTGTCTCCTCCCATCCAGCATGGTCATCTGCTCTGCCTGCTCCACCTCTCGATGCTCAATACCTGAAAAGAGTAAGAGACAAAGCAGATTATATGTTCCTTCCAACTGTGCCAAAAAACATAGCTCACTGCTCACATTACTCTATCTGCCCATTTCTAACTGCAAAACTATTGTAGGGTGCCCACTGTTGCCTTGAAATACTTTCACGGAAAGGCATTGACTTCCAACGTAACGAATAAACTTGCATGTCTCTCCGTGCTGTCTTGGGAAGCACACAGGCCTGCTGTTGTTCAGCCTTCACAGCATGGCACATTTTTGCAAAATGCCCCATTTTATGGCAACAGAAACACTTAATGTGACTGAATCTACCATTCCCAACCATTTGCTTCCACTTCTTAAACAATGCTGGTGTAGGAATCCCATCTATTTCCTCTCTAGGGATCCCCACCTTAAGTAAATCAATCCACATGTGTCTCCTGGAGATCATAGGCCTTGCCTTCCTTGTATCTGACTCAACTCGGTCATTTGAGCTGATCAAATCCTCTGCTTCCCGGTTATGAGAAGTAACAGTGGCACATGTCCTACTTCTGCTTACAGGCTTTGGGCCTCTGTCCTTTGTTAGGGCATCATTAGACTTGGTCATGAGGGCTGCACACCGCTCATTCAAATCTTCAGCTCGGCCTACAGGGGTTTGAACACACTTCAAAGCCACTGCAGGTTTAACTTTGATTACCCTCCTTTCTAAATCTTTTTCCTTGCTTGCAGTTTCTTCCAAACACTTGGATGCCACTGCAAGCTGATCCTTCAGTAAATCTCTTTCTAATTCCGCCTTTTCCCTCTTTTCAGATTCAATATGTAGAGCATGCAGGAAGTGCAAACCAAACACAGCAACTGCCCGCATCTCTCCCTTACTGAACCCAAAACTTTTGAGACTAAAATCTGAGGAAAGATCACAGACTCCATCCCCCCAAGCTCTGTTCAAAGGAGACGCATATCTAGCTAGCTCCTTTGCAACAGGCATCCACTGACTATTTCTGGCCCAGATAGGAAGGGTGCACGCCTTCAAGTCCTCCTGGACACCAGAAATCTTTGCAGCCTTACTCCTCCTAAACAGTGTACGCAGCATTTTTCCCCCAGCACAAGCAACAAAACACACAATATAAAACAGGTCTGCTTCAGTTGAAATTTTAGCACAAATAACGGCCGAGCCCCCAAATGTTATGCCTGCGTTTATCTATTAAGTTCTTGTGGTAAAACCAAGGAAAACTAGACTTCTGAAGTGTATTAATGCTTTACTAAACAGGGAAAAATCTGCACATACAAACTGTAGGATGAACAATACAATACATCACAACTTATAGCTTCACATATAAGCATGTATAATATGTACACATTAGGTAAACTAAACAATTACTCAACTTAGGGGTTAAGATGTCCTTCATAGTTCCTTGTTCTCACAAACGCGTCTCCAACGATATCCAGTTCCTCAAAGCCATGTGTTTTCTCTTTGTCCTCCCAAAAACCAACTGCCCCTCTCTCCCAAAACACATCTCTCTTTCAAACCCTCTCCATGCCTCCCCCACCCACTTCCTGTAAACACCAACCTCCTCTGCTCATCTTCTATCTGGTTTATTTACATATCAATGGAGGTGGAAGAGAACTTTGTAGACATATGCTGTTACTAAATCTAAAAACTCTATATTATTGCAATAAAGTCACTATACAAATGCCCATAGCAACACAAGGTATAATACGAGTGGCGAAAGCCAGCATACCCAACAAGGACTGTAAGGTTCGTACCGTAACCTTCCGTTTAGCAATAACCAAAGCAACTAATGCACGTAAACGTTCAACTTTAGCAGAAGGAAGACGACATTCCATTAAAGCAGTATCTATAGTGATACCTAAAAATTCCAGGCAGGTGGTAGGCCAAACCGTTTTCTCAACAGCTAGTGGAATGCCAAAACGCTCACACATAACATGAAACTCACCAAACAAAAGAAAACAAAGAAAAGAATCCGCCGGACCGATAAATAAAAAATCGTCCAAATAATGTATCACATTAGTGGAATTTGTGCGCCATGAGACTGCCCATTCGAGGAAAGTGGCGAAAGCCTCAAAAAATTTACAAGATAAGGAGCAGCCCATCGGAAGGCACTTATCAAAATAAAAGGCACCAGCAAAGGAAAAACCTAAAGAACTAAACGCGGAATGATGAATAGGAAGCAGACGAAAGGCAGATTTTATATCCACTTTAGCCAATAAAGCCGATTTACCGAGGAGACGGATTTTTGAGATCGCATCATCTATAGAAGAATAAGAAACCGAACATTCGTCAGGATCAATACTGTCATTTAGTGAAGCACCCAAAGGATAAGACAAATGATGAATCAAACGAAAACTATTTTTATCTTTTTTATGGATCAAACCAAGCGGTGAAACTCTAAAATCCTTAAAAGGAGGAGTAAGAAAAGGCCCAGCAACTCTGCCTTCTTGAACCTCCTTAGCGATTTTTTCAGCGACAATCGCACTAAAGCGATTAACAGAAGGAAGGTTACCGTGACATAAACAACCATTGCCAGTAAAAATTGGCAAGCGAAAGCCTGCAGAAAAACCATCAATTATGAGAGCAGCCGTCTGACGATCTGGCCAAATTTGAAGGAACGGCAGCATTTCGTCCAACTTCACCGGAGTTACTTTGAGGACGAAAATTATCCCTGGAATGAGACACAGTTGCAGAAGATAACTTCTTAAAACAGCGAAAAGCCGAGTGATTGCCTGCACACGTGGCGCATTCGTGTTTGTAGCGACACAAATTAGGCCACTTACACTGACTTTCGTTAAATCCGAAACACAAGCCTTTTTTGAAAGGAGCAGGCTGTGAAGACTGGGAAGGAAGCGACTGTTTTTTAGGAATCAGCAGATTCAGCCACAGTCCCACGTCTTTGGTACCCCATTTTAGATTTTTATGAATCGCCAATTTGTGGCGAAAAGACTCGTCATAGAAAAACCATGCAAGCCCGGAAAAATTCTTGAATGCTTCAAGAATGATCTCGACATGTTGGAACATGCCACAACACAATTCCGGGTGTTTTTCACCCATAACACTTGCATAGATACAGAAGGCCTGAAGCCAATTGTTAAAAGAACGTGGTGCAGATTTTCCTTTGTTATCCTCAAATTTATCAAAATCGCGTTTATCTGACCTGTTCTCTTTAAACGAAGGAAGGAGAGAAAGAATATCCATGTAGTCACTTCTCCAAATTTTTTCTTTGATAGAAGTCGGCAAATGAAAACCGAGTGGCGAAACTTCGCAAACTAAAGCTTCTTTAAAACAATATTCTGGGACCGAAGGATTTGCCACACGATCAGCAACGTGTACCACCGGTACCGACGGTACCATATTAGTAGACACAAAAGGCGGATCGTTTTTTGGCCGAGCAATATCCTTCAAGGCTTGCAAAATAGAATTATCAGGAGCAACTGGTAAATTGTCAATACAACGTTTAAATTTTTCAGTAAAAGAAGTAAACGAAGACAATAAAGAATGTAGTTGAATGGACTCACCGCTCCTTTCGTGTACTATAGGAGCCTGAGAAGCATCCTGTTCAATGGAAACCTGCGAGGACACCGCTGCAGGAGAAGACGTGACATTTGTATCTACAAGATGAACAAAAGGAGAAGCGACGGCAGGCAAATTATACGAAACAGAACCAGTTGCGGACTGGTCATCAGCATTTATAGAAATTAAAGCATTTGTAGCAGAATTTTCATTGGATAGCAAAGGATCAGCAACATTTAATGTATGTGCATCAAAAGTAATAGACTTAGGATGTATAGGAATGTCATGCATAGCCACAGAAGAATTTAATTGTGACCTATGCAAAGATCCGACATTTGTAGACATATCAGGGAAATTAAAATTATTTTTACCCTTGAATTTCCTCTTTTAAGGCACTGGCTGGCTCCTGGATTCGATCCAGCGAACCGGCTTCTTCTTTTCCCTCTGTGGACGAGTGGACGGCACTGCGCATGCTCCTGCAATGCCAGCGTCGGCCTGCGGGTGAAATGATGACTGAGGAGGGGAGGAAAGAAAAGGCACAGGCGGAACAAAAACACAAGCAGCCGGAGCCTGGGAGGAAGACATAGTCGGCTGCACAGCAGGAGGGGCCGGAGCGGAGAGGGAAGTGGAAGGGGGCATGGAGGAAAGGGCCGGAACGGCCGAAGAAGAAGCCGAAGGGGAACCTGATGGAAAGGAGGGAAATACTGGGGCACCGGCCAGCAGAGGAGAAGGCACCGGAGGCGCAGACACCGTGGACGGGTCACAGGACAAGCAAGACCTCATCCAGGCATCGCCATCCAGAGCTGAGGCCCTCTCTAACAGCTGACGCAGCAGGGAATCCATGGCAGGTGAGAGAACGACACAGAGGCTGCCTTTTCTTCTGCTGCAACCGTCGTTCTGATAAAAAAACGTTGGATAGATTACATTTATAACCTCTGTTTATTTTTTATAGGTTCCTTGGATCACCTGACTAGACTAAAAAGGTAAGTAACCAATCAAATACAAATATTATTTTTTACAAATACTGGTCACTTTTGTTTATTGTCCCTAATCCCATAGGTAGGAGGCGCTATTTGCTCCCCCTACCTTCATTCTTAAAGTCGATCAATCTCCCCAAGACTTAGACCACCGGATATTCAAAACTCATAAGAAAACATGTAGAGCTATCATGGTGTAGTATTTCTCAATGCGTTTATTTAAACATTTTTAAAACATTGCACTCACATTTCACGGTGTCAACAAGCCGACACCAAGCTTATCCAGCCATGTATGCAGGTTCCACCTAGGTCAACATGAAGGTGTCCTCTATCTTGCATGCGTACCAAACAGTTGGGTCCCCGCTACCAGCGTTCATGTTGTTCAAAAAGTCCCAGCAGCCTCTACGCTTTTCGCAATCTTGTTGCGTCCTCAGGAAGCTTCCAAACTTATTGGTATATGTTATATGGTTTTGGTTTTGATCTCCAACACTGGCTTTAGTGGTTGGTGTTTATTTATAGCACAAATAATAATTTATATATTTGTATACATATGCATTTTTTGTGGTGGTGATATCACAGGACCTGCACATATAGCACAGCAGAAGGAGATTATTTGGATTAGTGTTATTTGGTAGACAGCGCAGTTCATTCCTTTCTTTTTTGTACAAGACTGCTATATACTGCTGATGAGAAAATGTATTTAGCAGTTTATATTTACTAGAACGATTGCATTTCCATGTTTTGTGTACTGTGGGAGACCAGACATAGAGAATGCCGGGTTCTGGGTTTAGTAATACTTTAAATTCAAAATACTAACAACAATATACAAAGCTATTCACAATTCTGCCCCAAGCTACATCACCAATCTTGTTTAAAAGGTGACACACTGTCACATGCCGGCGCTGACCAGCACTGCCCACTGCTGCCAACAACAATGGTGTCCTAGCAACCAATCAAATGTATTCACTGGCCACTGGCAGAGGAAGAGGATGTAACTTCCTCTTCCCTGCTCCACCTCCTACTGCCTCACCCCCTGGCTTCTCTGCAGACAACGGAACTCACAAAAGTAAGGGGGAACCGCCGGGAGAGAAGGTGTGCGGCACTGTGGCAGGGAGAGAACATTTCTTCTGGTGCAGGCATGCCTCCTGCTGTGTCAACTGGGAAGCAGCTCTGAAATAGTCCCACTGGGGAGAGGGGGGCGGGGCAGTGCTGACTAAGGGGGTGGGGGTGCTTGTTATGTAAATTAAGAGAACCCTGTGTTGTGAGGGGGCTGACCTGACCCCCTTCTAGGGGAATTTGTTGTTTGGCACACTGATTTAAAGGGGATCTCTGAATTTTCTTGGGTAAAGGGGAACCCTGATGTGAGGGGGACTCTGGTTACCACAGAGTCCGCAGAGATCCCCCTTACATCAGAATCTGCAGAGATCCCCTTTACATCAGAATCTGCAGAGATCCCCCTTACATCAGAGTCCATAGAGATCCCCCTTACATTAGCGTCTGCAAGAGAAATGCTGGGGAGAATCTGATTTAGGGGGACTCTGATGTAAGAAGGAACTCTGGGAACTCTGATGTAAGGGGGGACGCTAATGTAACAGAGGGTTCATCCTGACTGCTGCACTTGTTGTTTTGTATTTTACTTCTGAACCCTGCACTCTATACATTATGTTGTACATTACATAGTCTTTAGCAAGGTGTTCATTGTCCCAACAGTTGCTGGTTTTAATGAAGTTCTTTTTTATGGTCAGCTTAGTCAGTCCTTTTTGTGTGCATCAAAGCATATGTAATAGAAATGTTTAATTGAAAAAAAAATGATCCCTTGTCCTGAGGTTTTAATTGTGTCCAATTTCCAAAATCCCACTTCTCCTCCTCTCCCCCCTGCAGGCATTGAAGGAGGCTGATTCCTCTATATGCTGCTCCCCCTCCTTCCTTTCTAGAGTCCTCTTCTTTCTTCTCCCTTCGCTATTTCACCAAAGCCCACCAACGTGGCTTCTAACAAAAATTGTAAAAAATAAAAAAATAAAATTGTTAAAAAAAAGTAAAAAATAATAACAAAAAACAAATATAGGAAAACTACTGACACCAGTGGCAGAACTACCAGGAATGCAAAGGTCACACTTACAACCACTAGGCTCAGAAGGGAAGGATCCCGGCCAGGGGTTGAGAGGGCTCTTAATGGTTTATTGCACCGGGGCCCTGAAGGTTCTAGTTACGCCTCTGGCCTCTCCCATCCTGTGGAACTCTCTACATTAATCTGTCCAGCTATCTCCTACTCTGGCTACCTTTAGAAAACCGATCTCTACAGGGAAGCCTATCACACCTCCAACTAATAACTGAACTTTAAACTCTTCCATCAGCTCATCCCCCACAGTTATTACCTTTTGTACCACTTATCCCAGCCTATTAGATTGTACGTGCTAACTGTACTGTCTCACTTTAGACTGTAAAGCGCTGTGCAAATTATTCACGCTATAAAAATCCTGTATAATAATAATAAACAGGAAATTCAACATATGTACAGTAAATAAAGTCCCACAAGTAAATACATAATCACACAAAATAATATGCCAAAGATGTGCAATCAGGTAGGTCTTCTGTTTTGTAATAGTAAATCTAGTGTGCCTCCACCAAAGAAGTAGCTGGGTTTCTTTGGAAATGCCTGATTAGAGCCATAGGCTCAAATAGGCTTCCTGATTAGAGCCATGGACTCTAATAGGCTTCCAAAAGGGTAAACAGCGGGCGCACTGCTGTGCGTTCGCTGATTACTCATTGGTGTGTTAGAGAACCGAATACATTGCTTCCCTAACACTGACCCGCCTCACAGCCAATCAGGTTGCTCGGGTCTGGTTACCTGTCATCTGATTGGCTGAAACAACAGGCGCCGCTATTGGACGCCTGACAGGAGAAGAAGTGCAGGAGACGCATGAAGGACCCGCTCGTTGCCGTCAACCGCTGCCTCACAATCGGGGTAAGTGGCGGGCAGAGGGCGAGTGGGTGGGGGCACACTGTCACACTGACAGATTTTGGCACACTGGCAGATTTTGGCTCACTGGCAGCATTTGGGCTCACTGGCAGCATTTGGGCACACTGGCAGCATTGGGCACACTGACAGCATTTGAAGGGCACAGTGGCAGCATTTGGCACAGTGGCAGCATTTGATGGGCACACTGTTAGTGTTTCATGGGCACAGTCGCAGCGCTTGATGGGCACAGTGGCAGCGTTTGATGGCACAGTGGTTGCGTTTGATGGGCACAGTCGCAGCATTTGATGGGCACAGTCGCAGCATTCGATGGGCACAGTGGCAGATTTTTATGGGCACAGTGGCAGATTTTGATGGGCACAGTCGCAGCTTTTGATGGGCACAGTCGCAGCGTTTGATGGCAAGGTGCCAGCTTTTGATGGCACAGTGTCTGTGTTTGATGGGGGTTTTTTTTGTTGTAAAACTCCTCCGGTATTTTTATATTGCTTTTCTTCCTTTAACATTTGTAGTCTTATGTTATGTTATCTTATACTATGTTAGCTATTAATATTTGATTATTTATGTTCAAAGGTATCCTACGTGTTGTTACAATGCAATATTTTACTGTTCTGAATTGTTCATTTATTGTTCATTGTTATTGTTGAACCAAAATTCTTTGGTAAGTATAAAATACAAAATATGCATTGAAAAGTTTTATCTCCATCTTATCTTCTTACCATTTGGTAGTTGTAGCCCAAAAAATTCTAAGAATTATCTTTTTTTTTTTTATCTCATGGACGAAATGTGAGAAATAACGTATATAACATATAATCCTTCCATAAACATATACCACATCCACTGCATATATAATTTGAGGAATATATGCTTATAAAATCGTTTACCATTTGCCCAAAAAAAAAAATTTCCCCTGATTTAATTTTGAAAATCTGGTCACCTTAGCTTACCAGTCTCCCACACCCCAATACCATGGATGTCTAAGCAAGCTCAGCCTTCCCCAGCCAACTCTAGGTAGACAAATGTGACCTTCTATGCTCTGAACAAATCCTCAGACAATGGTTTCCAACAGAATTGTCAGTAAAGAAAGCAAATGAAAAACTCCATGGTGTAGCAAATGTTGTGCCGCCTTTAAGCAGTGTAAAACTACTCACAAGACAGTGTATGTAAGCAGGTTTCAAACAATCCACCACTCTGATCGCACTGGCTAGGCCCAGAAGAACTACACCTTGAAATAACTCTTTTCTGTGTTCATGATGACAAGGGTGTGATTCTCATGGATGAAAGGGTACAATTTTCATTGCGTTGGAACTGAGCAAGACACTGGCAAGAGACAAACTAAGAAGAAGGCAATCATTAAATATTTAGGGTTAAAGAATACCTTTAAAAGAACTAAAGGCTCCCATTGCTAACCTTGTCTTAAAATTTTGGGTCACAGGTTATCATGTTAGGCATCTGGCTTTAAAGCAGAACTAAAGGTAAAACTTATTTTTTTCAGATAGAAGGGTGGATTATAACCCATGTCAGGTTTTTTTTTTGTCATCAGTGTCCCATTGAAGACTCATTTTCTTCACTCTTGTCCCATGGCCAAAACAGGAAGTAAGGGGAATTCACGCCAAATTGACAGAATCCTGAGATACCAGAACCAGTGATGTAAGTAACTGAGTTAAAATAAACAGAGTTACCTAACGCAGTTACTTTAGAGGGTAATGAGTAATCTAACTGATTACTTTTCCCCTCATGGTAACTCAGTTCCCATTACTTTGGCTTAGTTACCCCAATTACATCTACTGCCACTAGATGGCAGTAGTGTAATTCCGGTGTCCTGCCGAAAAAGTTCCCCCGCCGGATAAGGACCCCCTGCACTGCGCAGGCGCAGGGCTTGCGCAGTACGAAGGACTATGGAGCTTCCGAAAATTGCCGAACCTAAACAGCTCTGAGTGAACTCTACACCGCGCAGGTGCAGTTAACATGTACGAGGTGATGCCGCACTCTCCTGATGCTCGTGCTACTCTGCAAGGGGCGTCTATCGAGTAAGTAAGGGGCGGGTCTAGTATTACTATAACCAAGGGGCGCATTTATTATTATTGTTATATATCGAGCTCTGCCCATTAATTTAACATTCGCTCTCTTCTGTAGCCATCCGCCCCTTAAACGATATAATAATAATAGACCCACCCCTTGCTTACACGCTATAACAGATCTGCCCCTTGGTTAGAGTAATAATAGAGCAGCCCCTTGCTTACACGATATATAACAATAATAATAAATGTGCCCCTTGGTTACAGTAATACTAGACCCGCCCCTTAGTTACACGTATAGAATATTTAAAAAAAAAGTCAGTTACTTTGCTGCGTAACTAATTACTTTTCCAATGTAGTAACTGAGTTACTAACGCAATTACTTTTTGGGAGAAGTCATTTGTAACTTAACTAATTACTTTTTTAAAGTAAGATGACCAACACTGACCAGAACTAGTGTCCCCACTGTAAGATTTCATGGTGAGGAATAAATAATTAAGGTCAGAAAGTGTGGTGATAGGAACCCTGACAAAGCATTAACGAATAGTAAAGGGTGGAGAGAAGGGGTGTGAATATCATCATTGCCAGATCTAGAGGGGTGCTAGAGTGGGCTGCGCTCCGTCAGATTTCAGTTAAACCCCCCCCCCCCCCCCCCCCCCCCCCCAACGCCCATCGCCCTCCACCTTGGATGCTGTGCCCAGCTGCTAAACATATTCCTGCACTGCACACAATTTGGGCACAAGCAGCCAAGCTCCTCCTCCACACACTATATGTAACTGAAATCGTATTCCCTTACACACAGCAAGGGCTGCCGATTTCAGATGTGCAGAGGGAGGGTGATCGGGCAGCAGGGGTGCAATTACAGAACCAATTCTCTATGTGGCTCTCTTTGCAGCAGGTGAAAGCCGGCTTCTCCCTTCCTCTGGCTTTCAGCTGCAGCAGAAAGCCACACAGATTCAGATTGCATACCCCCCCCCCCCCCCGCCTTCCCCATCACCCTCCTCCTGCACCATTCTCTTCCCCAATCACCCTCTGGGTTGATTCATAAATGAAGCATAGTAAACTGTGTTTATTATGCTTCATTTTGTGAATGGACAGGAACCCCTGTACAGCTAAGGCTGCGAAGAAATATTTGTACAGCCACTGCATCCCTATAACGTAACATAGCCTGCCTATATACAGCTCCAGACAAATAAAAAAAAAAATGATTCACTCTATACAAGCCAAAGCTACCACGTGAATGAGCTTCAATACCTCATTCACACATGCTGCTTCATTCATTACCTCAATACAGTTTTATCTTTTAGATTTGGCAGGACTTTGTAAGTTGTGTTTGTGTCCGCTAATAATGATTTTAGTGTATTTTTAGCAAAAATATTGTTTTGATATTTTGTGTGGAATCCTTATCAGGTAGCTGACCCTTGTCCTCTACTCTGTTTACTGTCCTGCTGACCCCTGTCCTCTACTCTGTTGACCACTGTTCTGTACCTTGCTTACTCCTATCCCACACCCTGCTAACCCCTGTACACTGCCCTGCTAACCTCTGTCCTCTGCTCTACTAACCCCTTGTACCTACAGACTCCTGTACACTCTTCTGCTGACCTCTTATCCTTCGCCCCTAAGACCCCCTGTACACTTCCCTGCTGACCCCCTGTACACTTCCCTGCTGACCCCCTGTACACTGCCTCACTGCCCCTGTCCTCTGCCCTTTTGCCCCCTGTTCTTTGCCCTTCTGGCCCCTGTACACTGACCTACAAATGAATAGCCTCAGTACACTGACATACAAACAACTAACCTCATCCCCAGGAAATATGGGGTCCCTGTCCCCAGGGAAGATGGGGTTCCTATCCCTAGAGGAGATGGCAGTCCCTGTCCCAAGGGCATATGGGGTTCCTGTCCCCAGGATATATGGAGCTCCTGTCCCCAGAGGAGATGGGGATCCTGTCCTCAGAGGAGATGGTGGTCCCTGTCCCTAGGGAATATGGGGTTCCTGCCCCCATAGGAGAGGGGGTGGGGTAAGGAATGGTGTATGGGGGAGATGGGGTTGTATAACTCACTGTGACCATTGTGCAGTGCAGTTAATGTAGTGCAGTACTAGATCTCGGCCAGCATGGTCTGGCTGTGCCTGGTGTGGCTGGCTGCCCTCCAAGCACTTGTCCATGGTCGCTTCGGCTCCCTCCAGCAGCACAGAGAGGACGATTAGCATCGGAGCCTGCATCTCCACTCCATGGGCTCTCTGAGAGAGTTCTCTGCGTGAAGGGGCGGGGGGACTGGGAGACAAGCCTGTGATGTCCTCCAGTAAGCCTGCTCACACAGGGCTGCATCAGTGTGCTGTAAGTTTGTCAGACACCTAAACAATGTTTAGGGTCCAGTGGAATCTGGACCTGGAAAAAAAACCTTCTTGCAATATAAGCGAAGCTTTGGGCATCTCAATAAAAGGTGTATCAAATCCCCATGATCTCTACAGCATCTAGTACAGGTGGAATCAGATCTCACCTCCATGCGCGCCAACCTGGCCGGTGTATAATGAACTTTCAGGATTATTATTAGAGCTGGGATAGGTGTTGAGCCACATTCAAAGAGCACTGGGGAACCACCTGGAGGGCTTCCTCCCATTACTCCTCCTCGAATGCTCCAACATCTTGTTCCCATTGAGACTCCACGTTGAAAGGCGAGTTCTGTAGGAAAAAAATTAAGTAACACAGCATAACAGCAAGATACAAATCCTTTATACAGTATGTGGTGACCTTAAACAGGTAATTGAAGACAGAAGTTGAATCTAAAGTTCATTGATCCACTCCCCCCTAGGCGCTGACTGCGTGTTGGAGTTGCAAGTAATAGAAGTGCATAGATGAAGGGAGTCTAAAGTTCTCTAGTTGTTCCAAGAAAGACCTTAATTTTCCATCTCGAAAAATGTGGGACATATGAGAGATGCCAAACTGTTTCTACTTTGTGCCATATAGCAGTTTCGCTATGTCCTGAAAATAGTTATTATCCCAGATGGGGCAATATCTAGTAAACACATTGACACCTGTGCATCATCCCAAACTTGTTCCAAATATTATGCATAAGGGTGTACGTAGGGTAGAGTTTGTTAGATTTGTTGAAATGTAAGGCTTCCAATCCATCTGCCACCCCCTGCCAGTCATAAAACTATGTAGCTTAGAGGAGGAGTCTAGTAAATTCAGCTCCAAGTCCTGCAGTGGGCGTACGACTCTCACTATGTGATGCAGTTGTGGAGCTAAGTAATAGAGCCATGGATTGGGCAATGCCAATCCTCCATCTTCTTTCGGACGCTGCAGGTACTCCAGTTTTATTCTAGCAGGCTTAAAGTGCCAGATTAGTGCCAGATTAAGGATAAATAATTCTGAACTTTTTTCCCAGAATGACCATAGGGGAATTATGCCGCACATAGTGCAATTTTGGCATTAAAATAATTTTTTATGAGATTTATCCTTCCCACCGAAGACAGTTTGAGCCTAGTCTATACCTTAGCCCTATCGCAACAGCAATTGAGCAAAGGGGTCAGGTTTAGTCTGACATAGTCTAATGGGCACGGGGTGATCTGTATTCCCAAATATCTAAAAGATGTGGAGAACGGAATATCCTGTATCATCAAGGGGGGTCAGGTGACTTTTCTAATAACATTGAGGACTTAGTCCAATTTATGACCAGTCCAGAGTACTCTCCAAATTGCCCTATAACCGTCATAGCCTCCTTTAAGGAAGTGTATGTATCAACCAGGAACAACAAAGTGTCGTTAGCTTACATCATTCATTTTTCATGCAGTTCTCCTTAATGAAAACCCTGTATTAATGCATTGGAGCGGATGCATTAGAGAGGGCAGCTAGGTGTTTGATGGCCAGGGCAACAAAAATGGGAGATAGAGGGCAACCCTGCCTTGTGCCTCTATGTAAGCTAAAGCTAGGTAAAATCCGTCCCCCCCTCTTATTATATTGTGCCGCTACAGGGGCACAATATAATAGTTGGACCCAAGAAATAAACAGACTCCCAAACCCAAATTTACGCATAACTGCCCAGAGATATGCCCATTCAATGCTATTTGTGGGCGTCAAGGGACAGTAATGCTCGATCCCCTTTGTTATCTGCTGGAGACCGAATATTAATGAAAAGTCGAAGCTGGTTAATAGCAGTCGATTTTTGGGGCATGAATCCGGATTGGTCTGTAGTCAGCACCGAGGGTTAACCAGGAAATTTAGCGGATAGCGGAGCACACATCAATCAAGGGCTCATAGGGATGGAAGAAAGCCAACCATAGTATGAATCCATATAGACAAATTTATTAAGTATTAAAAATTGCACTTACAAGCAATAAGTAGAAAAGGGCATCCATAAAAAAGCAGTTCGCTGGCCGACTTGCATACACCCGTTCACATACGAGCCACCATGACATCAGCGCGTCAGCCTCCCGATGTATGTTTCGTCTACAAATGACGTAGTTTGGGGAGGCTGACGCGCTGACGTCATCGCGACTCGTATGTGAACGGGTGTATGCAAGAACTGGATGCTCATTTTTACTTATTGCTTGTAAGTGCAATTTCTAATACTTAATACATTTTACTATATGGATTCACTCTATGGTTGGCTTTATTCCATCCCTATGAGCCCTTGATTGATGTGTGCTCCGCGTATCTGCTGAATTTCCTGGTTTACCCTCGGTGCTGACTACAGAGAGGTGACGCTGCTGGTTTGGTGTCTGGATGTCAATCCATCATACAGGCTTATCTAAGCTTGCCCTCTGGTAAGCGCGTTATTCATGTGGTGGTGGATCACATCAGGTGGTGTCTTTATCAAGGACTTCTATTCACTCTTCACCTACAATTATTGGATTTTTTCCTTTATTGGACTATCTAATCCTCACTGAGTTTTGGTCACATATTGCTTTATACATTTCTATGTTTTGGCACTAGGTTGATTCATTACTACTTTCTTTGGTAATTTTGCGCAGCTTTTTCCTTTAAGAATACAGTAAAGCAGAGTTCCACCCACAAAAAGTGTAGCTGCTGACTTTTAATAAACACACTCACCTGTCCCATGGTCCATTGATGCGGCCGCCTGAAGCCTCGCTTCTCTCCCCCTCCTCTCTTCGGCACCGGCATTGCAAGTGTGGGCACCCAGCTGTGGCTTCACAGCCGGGCAGGCACTGCGCATGCGCGATCTGCGCTGCGTGTTATGAATGGTCGGTTAATCTTCTGGGACCTGTGATGTGTCCCAGAATATTACAGGGAGGGAAGGGGGAGAGGTTAACTTCCTTCTGGCGCCGCTGCACCACGAGAGGAAGTGGGAGCTGGGTACCTGTGAAAACTAGGTTCCCACTTCCCCTCCAAAAAAATTACATGCCAAATGTAGCATGTCAAGGGGTCACGAGTACTTAAAACGGAAGTTCCATTTGTGGGTGGAACTCCCCTTTAGGGAATACAACCGGCATAGTAAAAAAACATATATTCCCTCATCAGCCAGCACATAATCAAGCTCCTCATAGTCTAAGGAACCCCTAGAGTGAATGAGAGATGGGTCCCATGGTGCGTTTTAAAGGGTCGTGTATCCCCCTAATGTTCCAAGAAAGCACGGTCACCATCGTCATTGTAAGGGAATAGGTATGTAAATTGCATGATAAAGAGATTGTGCTCCGCATTGGGTGACAGAGGGGTCTTTCCCACAGGTACAAACCTGAAATCCAGTGGGGACCACCGAGTCTGCTTGTTAAGAGCAATCATTATTGTTGTTATATTGAAAACACAGTAAGCACAATGGTGCTCCAAACTGTTGCAACTTGCCATAATGTTGAAGGTGAATGGCCTGCAAAGGCCATTTAACTTTTAGGACCCGAATTGTCAACAGGACTCTTAAAACTATACAGGACAACAGATCCTATCTACCATCCGTATGGCCGCTAACAACAGAAACAAAGTCTTGAATAATCAGTAATCTGAGAATTTCCATGAAAAAAACTCAGTTCCGAACTCATTGTATGTGTAGCAAAGTCCCGGGGCCCCTTAAGCCCCTGGGGACCTACAAAGTTAAGGACAGGTAACATCCTTCAGCATAGAGTGCAGTGTTAATTGTCAGACTCTGAGACTTCTATAGGTAGACAGCTATACAGGTGAAAACCTCCAGCCGGACACCACTTCTGTATAGGTAGGACCGCTGTCTCCTATGGCAACAATGTTGTAGCTGTTACTAAAGGTAAAGTTTTCAACTTTCTGCAACACGAACAGTTCTCTTTACCCCACACTCACTCACTGTGGATCTTCACTCAACGAGCTCACAGTCTCTCTCACTAGACTTCAGATCCACTAGCCACTGCATCCCCTGAGTTCATTCACTGTAGCACTCAATATCTTCCACAAGCGTCCCCCCTGCTTCACTGTTGGGTCCCTGGCTTGGCACTCACAGATACTCCTCAAGCTTGACACATTAGATCCCTGGCTTGGCACACCACAAGCATTACCTCTGCTGTCCCACTGGGTCCCTGACTTGGCACTTGCTGATGCTTTCTACTTCACCGTCCCGGGTTGGCAAAATGTCTGCTCTGGTACTGGCCTCAGCTCACTCACTGTGGTTTCCCGTAGCAAGGTGGATGGTCCCTTTGTGGCAACAGCTTCCCCTCTACCTCCGATCACGACAGGTTCCCCCGGCCGGCGGAACCGTTACTTTGGGTTGGACTACAAGCCTGCAGTCCCAACCCTGCACTACTTCTAGATAGGCTCTTAGATAGCCTAGCAGCCAGATGTCCCGGGGATAGGCCTTAGGTTTCTGGCCTAGCAGCCCGGGGCAAAACGACACACGTCCACCCAGACAGCCATCCAGGTGGCACATAATAGCGATCATCTGACTCCACCCAAATAAATAGGTTCTCCCAGCAGGTCAAGGGACCCAAGAAAATCCCTGCCCATTGGCTGAGACACCCCATGACATAATTACATAGTAGGTGAGGTTGAAAAAAGACACAAGTCCATAAAGTCCAACCTATGTGTGTGATTATACTGTATGTCAGTATTACATTGTATATCCCTGTATGTTGTGGTCGTTCCGGTGCCTATCTAATAGTTTTTTTGAAACTATTGATGCTCCCCACTGAGACCACCGCCTGTGGAAGGGAATTCCACATCCTTGCCGCTCTTACAGTAAAGAACCCTCTACGTAGTTTAAGGTTAAACCTCTTTTCTTCTAATTTTAATGAGTGGCCACGTTGTTAAACTCCCTTCCATGAAAAAGTTTTATCCCTATTGTGGGGTCCCCAGTACGGTATTTGTAAATTGAAATCATATCCCCTCTCAAGCGTCTCTTCTCCAGAGAGAATAAGTTCAGTGCTCGCAACCTTTCTTCATAACTAATATCCTCCAGACCCTTTATTAGCTTTGTTGCCCTTCTTTGTACTTGCTCTATTTCCAGTACATCCTTCCTGAGGTTTGGTGCCCAGAACTGGACAGCATACTCTAGATGTAGCCGGACAAGAGTCTTTGAGAGCAGGAGAATTATAGTTTTATCCCTGGAGTAAATCCCCTTTTTAATGCATGCCAAGATTCTGTTTGCTTTGTTAGCAGCAGCTTGGCATTGCATGCCATTGCTGAGCCTATCATCTACTAGGACCCCCAGGTCCTTTTCCATCCTAGATTCCCCCAGAGGTTCTCCCCCAGTGAGTAGATTGCATTCATATTTTTGCCACCCAAATGCATTACTTTACATTTTTCTACATTAAACCTCATTTGCCATGTAGTTGCCCACCGCAATAATTTGTTCAGATCTCTTTGCAAGGTTTCCACATCCTGCAGAGAAGTTATTGCCCTGCTTAACATTGTGTCATCTGCAAATACAGAGATTGAACTGTGTACCCCATCCTTCGGGTTGTTTACAAACAAATTAAATAGGATTAGTCCCAGCACAGAACCCTAGGGGAACCCACTACCCACCCCTCACAATTCCGAGTACTCCCTGTTTATTACCACCCTCTGAACTCGCCCTTGTAGCCAGTTTTCAATCCACGTACTCACCCTATGGTCCATGAAAATTGGTAACATTCATTCCTAATCTGTCCAATGCCCTTGTCATATCTAATGTAACCAGATACCCAGCGATCTAGTGACAGTAGAGAGAAGTGCAGCAATTACAGAATTAGGGTGAAATCAATTGACCTCCTATCAATTGGCCAAGGCAACTATCACTTGGCAAATAAATTTAATAGCAACCCTGCCTAAACATCAGGGTGCTACATATGTTTCCAGTAGGTCCCTTATCCAAGGGGGGAGAAATGAATGGACAGCTAGTAATATCCAGGAGCTGACGGCAAGGTATTCAATCTTCCTCAACCACCTCTGAGCCTGCCTGAGGGTGTTCTCATTTGCATACAGTCACGCTGAGGCTTCAGTAGCATGCTCAAGTAATGGGTTTGCTCTCTAGAGGTGATGCATAGTTTTGCTGAGTAGAGCGTTGCATATGAGGCCTGTAGCTTCTGCAGGCGTTTTTTCACCTCAGAAAAACATGATCTACTTTTCTGGACTGCAGCCAAGAAATCAGGGTAAAATGAGACTTGTGTGCCATTAAACTGGATGGTTCTTCGTTCTCTGGAAAACCTCAGAATAATTTCTCTATCCCTGTATTTTAGCAGTCTCGCCAGAAGCAGACGTGGGGGATATACCGGTGGTAATGACCTAGTGGGGACTCTATGAGCCCTCCCCACTGCATACAGGTGTGTGAAGGCCTCTTTGCCAAAAACATCTGTTAGCCACTGTTCTACATATTGAGTGGGATCACGACTTTTCACCTTCTCGGTAACCCCACTATTCACACATTATTGTGCCTTAAATGATTCTCAAAGTCCTCGGCTCGGCAAAGTCCTCTGTAGCTTTAGCCAGTCGTGCAGTGGACTGAGGCTCCCTGAGCATATTGGGAAGCTTGTCTTCTATGTCACTGATTCTGCTCAATGCAGCCGTGGTTCTCTCTCTCATCTTTTATATATCCTGTCTGATCAAGCTGACTTCCTCTTTTAAGCCACCTAAGCATACTTTCAAGTTTTTGTTTATGAGCTAGATTGCTGAAACTATAGTTATAGCGCCACATCCCTTTAAATTAGCAAATATTTGAGGACAAAGGATTGGGACTTTTAAAGCGCAAAAAATACATATTTAGATACAAAAATATAAATTTATTGAAAAGTAGTACAACAACATGATTGACATCATATGTCTAGAGAAACATTTAAAAACAATACATGACTGAATAAAGGTAGAGGTTGACAGATGTTAGTATATCTCAACATGTTTCGCCCTCAATAGGGCTTCCTCAGGATACTGACTAATGTCATACAAACAATATTCACTGAAATGAGAAAATCATAAATCAGATACAAGACACATCAAGTAACACATAAACATCAAAATTCAACATAGTATGGCCATCCCCCAAAATGATGGATGGACGGAGATAACACTCCAAGGCTGACCTGTGTATTCAGAAAGGATACCTCGCAGTCCACTAAAATGTTGAATATGTGGCGTTCATAAAAGATGCATCATAGAGAGGGAGATAACAACCAAGACCATCAAGTCTCAGAATCCATCTATTGGATATATATGGGAATTAATTATATATTGTTTATAAGACGTTCAAAAATCTTAGTGATAAAGGTAGAGTATATGATAAGATATAAAAAGGTAGACATAATAGAGACACCTACCTAGAAATTCTTTCTTTGAAAAGGTATATTAAGGCGTATTTGAGGAGACCTTTAGCAGCATATCCCTATTAGTATTAAACCTAGGACAGCACATGGTCTCAAACAGCTCTGAAAAGTTATAATAAGAAATTTTAAATGTAAGAGATATGTCTAACTTTATCAATATTATGAAATTAAGATCACTGAAAGTTTAACTTCCAATTTATATTACCTGTATGATATATTTGCATCCAAAACTGCTTAAGCCAGAACAATGGCCGTCCATATGCATGAGATGATAGGGTATATGAGTGACCTTAATCGTCCCCTTTTAGGAAAATTAATAAGCATTTCAGTGATCTAAATTCATTATACAAAATGATGTGTCTGTCTCATAAAAGTTCTCTTACCTCATCAGTATAGCGTCAGAAAATAAACCCCAGTGGAGCAGCTCAGTCTTACAGTTCTAGTGTAGCTCCTTTTAAATCTCTCTCCACCGCTGTCCGCTGTTTGGCGCCAAATTTTGGCACCAAAACAGTCAGATGAGGACAAATAGCGTCACAGCAGGTGCGCCATCGCACCAGAAGTGACGACAGCGGAACCGGAAGTGTATCCCGCAACAGGAAGGCCAGGATTTGACCTTCTGCATTGAGTATACTGAACACAGCGCCAGATGTTTGCAGCAGTCAACACCGGAAGTAATGTCAGCAGAAAAGGGGAAAGGAAAGATATACTGGCAAAAAATTGCCAATCAATTCAACCTGAAAGGCAAAGCCTACAAGCTGAATTGTGACGATTTAAGTGTCAGTTAAGAATACATCCCTCCGCATCACTGACTCATTAAGGACAAGATGTAAATGTCACTTAAACGGCCGCATTAGGGAAAGCGCTACCAACATGTGACTAATAGGCAATAAATGAGTCTAAAAGTTCAAAGAACTGAAAAACCCATAGCGTGCCTTGGGTGTCCCTATGAAGCACCAAAATCCCACTTCAATATTTTTTTCTATACTAAAGAGCCAGCACATGTTGCTGGTTCAATAGGATCCACATAAGGACTAATAGCCCGTATGATCAGGATATATGGAAAATAAACATATAGAATTGTGGTGAAGAGAGGATATCGACTCAGAAACACACATGGCCAGCAAAAAAACATTCATCAATAATAGAAGGTGACCATTAACGAATAAGTATACCTCACAAAAATAAATATAATATAGACACATATAAAGTTTACAAATCAAATAATGAGAAATTAATCTCGTAACAATGGCGACCTACCCTATAAAAAGGGTTTGAAGCTTAGGGATTTGTTCAAGCCTGGATGGGTAGTGGCCCTTAGGTTATGAATCCATTTTGATTCTCTCTGTAGGAGAGTTTTATCTATATCGCCTCCACGATCAAAGTCCGGTATAAATTCCAACGCAAAGAACTTCATTTGTGATATGTCAAATGAGTGATATAGACCCATGTGGCGGCTAATAGGAGTTTCCATTTTTTTCTTCTTAATGAGAGAGACATGATTTCTAATTCTGTGGAAAAAAGGTCTCTTTGTTTTGCCAACATAAAATGCCTGACATTTACACAATCATAAGGTAAACAACCCCAATAGTCCTACATGTTGCATAAAAATTTGGCCTGAAAATATGACCATTCGGAAGAGTTATTTCGGTGGAATTCATTAACAATTCACAGAATTCACATTTCCCGCAGGGAAAGGTGCCTCTGCGTTGTGTTTTAGTTCTTGCTGTTAGATGACTTTGGACTAATTTATCTTTCAATGAGGTTGACTTGCGATATGTTATCTAAGGACGAACGCCCACATATTTTGAAAGTACATCATCCGCCAAAAGGAGGTGCCAGTACTTCTCAAAAATGTGGCATACTTTTTTATGTTCGCCTACATACGTAGTAATAAGGCGAACTTTGGATTCAAATTTCCGTGGCTTCACTTGGTGGATCAATTGGTGTCTGTCTTTTTGCTTTGCTCTATTGTAAGACCGTTTAAGGCAATTCCTGCTATATCCTCTTTCTAACAATCGAGTCTGGAGAGCTTTTGCTTCGCATTCGAAATCAGCCTCCCTACTGCAATTTCTCTTTAGTCTAAGGTATTGACTATATGGAATACTCTTGACGAGGGACTCGGGATGAGAACTATCTGCATGTAGAATTGCATTTCCTGCTGAAGACTTTCTATAAAGGGATGAACCTATGGTTTTATCATCATTAATGTAGATCTTGATATCCAAGAATTTAACGGAGACCTGATCACAGGTCATCGTGAATTTTAAATTATAGGAGTTGACCTCCAAGCATGTTAGAAATTGCGATAGCTCATCCCGAGTCCTGGTCCAGACAAAAAAATATTGACAATAAAAATCTCTTCCAAATTAAAATATTCTGAAAAAAATCCATTGAACTCTACAGCCAAGAATATCTCTCGCCCCCACCCCCCCCCAGATACAGGTTGGCGTACGATGGGGCACACTTGGTCCCCATTGCCACCCCCTGTACCTGGAGGTAGTGGGAGCGATCGAAGGTAAAGATGTTGTTGCTCAAAATAAACAACAACAAATCTATAACAAATGTTGGCCCCCGTTCTGAGAGGAAGTTGTCTACAACTCGAGCCCCCAATTTATGGGGGATCGAGTTGTAAAGGGCCTCCACATCAATGGCCACCAACCAAGCATGATCCGGCAAGCATAGACCATCCAGAGATCGCAGCAAATCAGCTGTGTCCTGGATGTAGGAGCTCAATGATTTTACATGCGCTCTCAAATAGTCGTCTACCAGCTTACTTGCTGGTTCTGTTAGACAACCATTGCCGGATATAATAGGCCCTGGTGGAAATAAGGCCTTTTTGTGTATTTTGGGCAATGCATACATTGTAGGTAATCTAGGATTCTCCACTAATAAGAATTCACATGTTTTTTTGTCTGCAAGGAAAGCCTGAGTAATAAGACGTTTGTACTTAGTTTGTATATAGGATACTTGCGCTAAAGGAATAGGTCGGTACCATTGGCGGTTGGACAAGAGATCCATAACCATACTTTTATAGTTTACAAGGTCCATTAGAACTATGTTACCTCCCTTACCGGACGGTTTTATGATCAGTTGATCATTGTTTTGCAAGGAGGCAATTGCTTTGCGTTGATTAGGGTTAATATTGGATCTGCTGTTCCAATGCCGCCATTTTGTATTTTGAATTTTCTATGCAAACTTGCTGAGTAAATGCCCAAATGTTGGGATTTCCTTGGAGTACAGGAAAACATCTGGATTTGAGTTCGTACATAGAGGGTAAAGGAAAGCAAGTTCCTAAACCTGAATCTAATGAGGGTAGAGGACATGTGGATGGGTCTTCAAGGGGAATATCTAGAGGATTACTCTCTTCCCAAAGCTCCATTAATTCATTTAACGCTTTAATTTCATTTATTGTTTTATTTTTCCAAATCTCCTATGGGAATTGATCTATTTCAGGGGTAGTCTGTTGTTTATCAAAAATTGCCTTAAACATAAGTCTACGAGCGAACAAATTGACATCTTTTATAATCTCTAAATAATCCACCTCCTGGTCCGGGCAGAAGGTCAGGCCCAGGCTAAGGACCTGGGCCTGATCTTCAGATAGGGAGCAGGAGGATAGATTAATTATTTGGAAACTGTTTTGTTTACAATCTTGGGAGTGGCTCCCAGGATATTTGGTGGCTTCTTTGAATCCATTGTCATCTGAGAAGTAAAGATTGGTGCGTTTTTTAGTACCCCTAGTATGGGAACCAGTGATTGGTCCCCCGATAGAGAAACCAAAGTGACTTGGCTTACCTTGGGAGTGGCCATATGATTGAGATTGGTTATTGGTAGGTTCCCTACTTCTCCCTGAATTTGAGGATCAGTTGAAATTGCAGTTTTATTCTGGGATCGAAGACCCGAACGGACATTATCACGTTGATTTCTTTTACCTGATGATTTTTGAGCTGAATAGTTGTATTTGCGTTTGTCAGTGCCAACTCTAGAGCCTTGAAAAGAACCTGCTTGTTGGGAAGAGACAGAAGAAAAATTGGACTCATCTGTCAACTCTACCTTTATTCAGTGATGTATTGTTTTTAAATGTTTCTCTAGACATATGATGTCAATCATGTTGTTGTACTACTATTCAATAAATTTATATTTTTGTATCTAAATATGTGTTTTTTGCGCTTTAAAAGTCCCAATCCTTTGTCCTCAAATATTTGCATACTTTCAAGTTGTTAACTGAGACTGTGCACTTGTTAACAGCCCTCGGGATTGCTGTGAAGGTTCGCTGTTCTTCCTCCTCCTCTCCAGGCTCCTCTGTCTCCTCCAGCTCAGCATTGTGGATATCATCCCAATCTAACATGGCAGCCACTCCCCGTCCTCTCTCCCACTTCTCCATGACAGTATTACTGGGCTCAGCATCAACGTCAGTCAGGCAGACCAGCCAGGTCAGATCATTCTGCCATCTTCAGGACATAGTAGCGCATATCCCTGGGGGGATCCCCGGTTCAGTCTTTGGGAGTTTTAAGCTGTTTACTCACCCCCTCCTTGGATTTCTCCCCACCATGCGCCTTCTGTGTAGAGGCTGTTGTGGCGCCATATTGGTGGTCCAGCCACGGGTTGTCTCCTTTGTTGCAACGGGTCAGCATTGCTTCTGTGCAGATTCGGCTGGGAGCTTCAGCGGATGTTCGCTGGTGTTGCAGAGCTAAAGCCGAGTGTCTCACGGTGCTGGAAATCTAGCTGTGCTAACTGTAACCAGTGCAGCTGATTAAAGTGGTTGTAAACCCTTACAACACACTTTTTGCTACAGGTAAGCCTATAATAAGGCTTACCTGTAGCTACCCTTGATATCTCCTAAACCTGAACGGTTTAGGACATGTCCCCTGTATTTGCATGTACCGCAATGCGCAATGAAGCAAACTGAATCAACGGCACGTATGCGACGTTGCTTCAGTGAGTGGGCCGTTACCGGCGGCTTCCGAAGTAACTCCGGGAGCGATGTCAGCTGGCGGAGCATTGTACGAGGACGGCTGCAGGGGCTTCGATCTCAGGTAAGTAATTCATAATGAGCTAGTATGCTATGCATACTAGCTCATTATGCCTTTGTCTTGCAGGTTTTTTTTTGTCCTAGGGTTTACAACCACTTTAGTTAGGTTAGTTCAGTGTTCTCAGCTGCTGCTTGTCTGATTGCTCCCTCTGTTTTCCAGAGAGCTGTAGAATTCTCTGGAACATAGGCGTGGAGCTACTGTATGCAGATGGCAGTATGAATATTTATGCTGACCTGGCCAGTCTCAGGGAGCAGGGCCCTGAAGGCTGCTGGCAATCTGCATAAATCTAAACCACTGAGCTTTTGGGTCTTTTCCTGCAGAGGATCAGTCAAGACTGTGGGGCTGCTACCCTCCAGGGTAATGCTTTCATGTGCTTGCTGTTAGTGAGCCCTCAGCTGGAAGCTGGATTCTGAAGCTACAGAGAGCTGACTGGGGGGCTGTCTGCTGAAGATTTGGAATCACTGCAGAAATGTGTCACTTGGATGGTGGAAGGAGACAACTAAGGCCCCTTTCACACTGGGGCATTTTTCAGGCGGTACAGCCAGTGCCGATCCTGACCTCCCTGGGGCCCTAAGCAAAATTCTGCTAAGGGGCCCTCTACCTGACCCGTGATGCCGTGAGCTATGTAAACCATTTGCCATTGCCACACAGTCACACCTGACACTTCAGCGCTCCCAATACAATCCTCCCTCCTTTAAACAAAACAGTCAAAGAATAAGTACAACAATATAGAACAGACATTATATATTTATCTTTACATATCTGAGTGTGGATCCCCCACTTACATCAGGGTCCCCAGAGAGCCCCCCCTTACACCAGGGTCCCCAGAGAGCCCCTCCTTACATCAGGATCCCCAGAGAGCACCCCCTTACATCAGGGTCCCCAGAGAGCACCCCCCTTACATCAGGGTCCCCAGAGAGTACCCCCCTTACATCAGGGTCCCCAGAGAGACACCCCTTACATCAGGGTCCCCAGAGAGCCACCCCTTACATCAGGATCCCCAGAGAGCCCCCCCTTACACCAGGGTACCCAGAGAGCCCCCCCTTACACCAGGGTCCCCAGAGAGCCCCCCCTTACACCAGGGTCCCCAGAGAGCCCCTCCTTACATCAGGGTCCCCAGAGAGCCCCTCCTTACATCAGGATCCTCAGAGAGCACCCCCCTTACATCAGGATCCCCAGAGAGCCCCCCTTACATCAGGGTCCCCAGAGAGCCCCTCCTTACATCAGGATCCCCAGAGAGCACCCCCCTTACATCAGGGTCCCCAGAGAGCACCCCCCTTACATCAGGGTCCCCAGAGAGCACCCCCCTTACATCAGGGTCCCCAGAGAGCACCCCCCTTACATCAGGGTCCCCAGATAGCACCCCCCTTACATCAGGGTCCCCAGATAGCACCCCCCTTACATCAGGGTCCCCAGAGAGCACCCCCCTTACATCAGGGTCCCCAGATAGCACCCCCCTTACATCAGGGTCCCCAGAGAGCACCCCCCTTACATTAGGGTCCCCAGAGAGCACCCCCCTTACATCAGGGTCCCCAGAGAGCATCCCTATAAAGCCCCTCCTTACATCGGGGTCCCCAGAGAGCCCCCCATACATCAGTGTCCTCAGAGAGCCTCCCTACTTACATCAGGGTCTGCAGCATTGCCCTTTACATCAGAGTTCCCCCTTGCACTGTAAGGTGGAATCCTGCATACTATGATGTAAAGGGGAACTCTGGGAATGTGGGTAGGACTCTGGTGACCAAAGAAAGAAAACACTAAGATAAGGGGGTTTACTGATATAAGGGGGAAACCTTTATATCAGTGCCCCCTTACAATATTGTATTGACCCCCCCTAGACTGGCCTGGCGGTGCTGTCACTGACCTCCTCTCAGGTGCACCGTGCAGGGCTCAGTCAGTCGGCTCCAGCTTGGTGGCTCTGGTTTTATCCCATAGTTTCCTTTCCACAGTCCATACATGTCTGACTTCTCCCATGATCCCCATCCTGACTGCGCTCCCTCTCTTGACTCAGGGGAGGTCAGAGGCTGCGGATGGGACAACAGGAGAGTTCAGAGGCTGCGGATGGGACAACAGGAGAGGTCAGAGGCTGTGGGGGGGGGGGCAACAGGAGAGGTCAGAGGCTGCGGGGGGGCAACAGGAGAGGTCAGAGGCTGCGGGGGGCAACAGGAGAGGTCAGAGGCTGCGAAGGGGGGGGGCAGGAGGTCAGAGGCTGCAAGGGGGGGGGACAGGAGGTCAGAGGCTGCGAGGGGGGGGGCAGGAGGTCAGAGGCTGCGAAGGGGGGGGGGACAGGAGGTCCAAGGCTGCGAAGGGGGGGATAGGAGGTCAGAGGCTGCGAGGGGGGGGACAGGAGGTCAGATGCTGCGAAGGGGGGGACAGGAGGTCAGAGGCTGCGAGGGGGGGCAGGAGGTCAGAGGCTGCGAGGGGGGGGACAGGAGGTCAGATGCTGCGAGGGGGGGGACAGGAGGTCAGAGGCTGCGAGGGGGGGGCAGGAGGTCAGATGCTGCGAGGGGGGCAGGAGGTCAGAGGCTGCGAGGGGGGGCAGGAGGTCAGAGGCTGCGAGGGGGGCAGGAGGTCAGAGGCTGCGAGGGGGGGCAGGAGGTCAGAGGCTGCGAGGGGGGCAGGAGGTTAGAGGCTTTTAGGGGGGAGGGGGGACAGGAGGTCAGAGGCAGCGAGGGGGAGGGGCCCAGGAGCTCAGAGGCTGTGGAGGGGACGTTTTACTTTTTAAAAATGGCGCCACTCTGCGCCATCGTGTCACTGCGCATGGTGCCGCTGCCGCCGCTGTGAGGGCAGCGGCGCCTGAAAAAAAGATGGCCGCGGGGCCGACATGCAACTGCGCATGCGCCAACGCTGTTGCCGCTGCTCGGCAATTTTCGGAAATGCGGGCGCATGCGCAGTTGCATGTCGGCCCCGCGGCCATCTTTTTTTCAGGCGCCGCTGCCCTCACAGCGGCGACAGCGGCCCCAGGGGCCCCCGAGCAGAGCCGATCCGCCCTTGGGGCCCTACGCACCTTGCGTAGTCCGCGTATAGGGCGGATCGGCTCTGGGTACAGCGCTAAAAATAGAGCCTGTACAGCGCCTGAAAAAATCCGGCCCCTATTCACCGCTCCTATACCGCTCCCACCCATAGAATTCAATGGGACACTGCGGTAATCCCGCTGCAATACCACCGCAAAGCGTCGAGCAGGGGGTTAAAACCGCACCGCTAGCGGCCGTATACCGCGGCTAAAACGACGGTAAAGCAGCGCTTTGCCGCTCCCGCCCCAGTGTGAAAGGGGCCTAACTGTCCCTGGACATTTTGTAAGTACAGACTGTTGTGAGAGATCATGGAGACTTTTGGGCTGCTGCCACCTCTTGAGCTAGAGAGCCAGCTGTGTGTTTGTGTAAAGAGGACATCCGCTGGTGTCCTAAAGAGCTTAGTCTATCTGATTCTATGTGAAGGGACTTTGCTCTAAAGAAAGGAATTTGCAGTTAACTGTTTCTACTACAGAGCCAAGTCAACAGTTGCTACAAGCAAAGAATTCTGCTTCAGCTTTTCAGAAAAGTTTATTTTCCTGAATCTGTACATAATTCTGTTTTTGGAGTATGCAACTCTATTTTCTCAACCCTATCCCAGTCACTCCAAAAATAAAAAAACAATAAGAACACCTCTAGACTGTTGTTTTGAGCAGAAGAGTGAATGTGAGAGTGTGCCTGGCTGCAAGTCAATCCACTGGGAAATAACCAGGGCAAATTTCCAGTGGCTCCTTTGGGAGTAAGCGCTACAGACTAAAGGGCCAGCTAGTGACAAACTAAGGGAGTCATATTGGGTGATAAAGCCCATAATGAGTGAAACATTTTAGGTGGGCTGCAGTGTGCTTTGTCCTGCTTAAATAAAGCTGGATGTGATCTAAAATCATTGGTGTCTGACTTCATGTTTCCCTGCAGAGGGAACTATGGTACACTTATAATCAGAAAGAAAATAGGCAGATCAGAAGTTTTCAACATGTTCAAGGATACTCAGTGCTGGGTCCAATGCCCGAATGCCAAAGGAGAAATTCAACTGACTGAATTCCACCTAAAGAGCTTGGGATGTCTATTGTAGTCAGGGATGGCTTGCAATTATATCTGTGCTGCCTGATTTAACCATAGCAACCACAAAGAATATTCTCTGATGCCTATAGGCACCTTAAGGTCAGGGGGCACAACTCATGACACCAGTTGAGGGTGTAGGAAAAATGCTGGGGGTTGCATCTCAATGCATGTCATTATTTCATCATGGGCCTTTGCGGGAGGGCAGCAGTGCCAAGCATGCGTGTGATGTGATGATGTATGGCAGTGGGACAGCCTTTCCCACTGTCACACCTCATCAGGGTTGCCAACCTCCTGCAGCATTTTTTTACTGACAAAACATGGAAAATGTACTGGCAGAGCACATTTTTTACTGGCAACTTGAGAAATTACAGAACTCCTATGGAAAACTAACACTAAAAACGAAATATTTGAACAGTATAAACATGATATGAAAACATTGACAATGCCTATAACAAAGTCATTTGCTTGATTTACACCTAAAAAGTCAACACAGCATGAAATTATCAGCCCCTGATATTTAATCAGTTGTCAAAAAATCACTTATTTTTACAAACTGTCAGTAAATTTACTGGCGGTTGGCAACCCGGCACCTCATGCTCTGTGGAGCAGCAGAGCTGTTCATGCCTGTGATTTAATAAATAAGAAAGATTATCCCTTCGCTCTACGTACAATAGTATGGGTCCCAGAAGGTAATGTAGAGGGTTCATGGTATGCCCACTCCCATAGGCTTGAGGTACAATTTTCTTAGTGACTTTATCCAGATTTGGAGGACAATGAAGTAGGGTGATCAAGTGTGGACAGAGGTGTATGAGAGTGCATGCTGTTGTGCTATTGTGCACATATTGTAATTATTACAGCAAAGTAGAATCAAAGGTGGGTTAAAAAACATTGAAGTGTCCAAAGAGAAAAAAGTGGGGAGTTTGGAGAGGAAAAAGTGACATTTTAGTAAACAGCCTAATCCTTCTACAAGCAAAAGCAAGTGCACAATGGGAAAAAAGTGGAACATACACTGCACAGTGCACAATGGGAGCTTCATAAACTATGGCTTCAAACCCTTTTTTTTAATATAGCAGAGATCCAAATGTGGGAAGTGTTATGCTGTGTACAGACGATTGTACATTCCGACAACAAAATCCTGGATTTATTTATGATGGATGTAGGCTCAAACTTGTCTTGCATACACGCGGTCGCACAAATGTTGTCGGAAATTCTGATCGCCAAGAACGCGCTGACGTACAACATGTACGACGGAACTAGAAAAAGGAGTTCAATACCAAGTGCGCCACCCTTTGGGCTCCTTCTGCTAATCTCATGTTAGTACAAGTTTGGTGAGAGACGATTCAGCCTCGTGCTTTTCAGTCCGTTACTACTCCTCAGTTTTTTGATTGTGGGTTCGTATCTGTTTTTCAGTGCATGTAGTCAGTTCGTATCTGGTTTTCAGTGTGTTCTTGTCCACTCGTTTCTGATTTTCAGCTCACTCTTCTAAGGCCTTTCTGATTTTCAGTGCTTTCTGTTAGTTCGTTCTGACCAACCGACTGTTTTAAAGCCATGTTGCAGGAATGTACTCATTGTAGAGTTCATGCTATGCGGGGGCTTGGTGTTGGGGTTCTTACCTTGACCCAAGCCAAGTCCATGAACAGGGGGAGGAGGAGTTCATGGACCAAGAATTGGTTGCTCCAGCGTGACCAATTCTTGCAAATGCCTTTGTTGCGGGAGATCCAGGAGAATAATTCTGATGATTTAAGGAATTATCTCCGGGGGACGGACCCCATTTTTCACCGTCTGTTGGCTTTGCTGTCCACTTATTACGAAGCAGGACACCTGCATATGGCAAGCCATAACTCCTGAATAGAGGCTAGTTGCCACGTTGCGGTACTTGGCGATGGGGAGAAGTCTGCAGGACATCAAGTTCTCGACAGGCATCTCCCCCCAGGCTCTGGGAATCATTATTCCAGAGACCTGTTCTGCCATCATTCAGGTCCTGCAGAAGGGCTATATTAAGTTTTATCCTTTAACATCACATTCTATGTATTTAATGTTTGCTAATGTGTTATATTTCTTTCATCATTACCTAATTACCATGATTGTAATATGCTGTGAATGTCCCCTTTGTCCTCATGCATGCTGGAAGTTTTAAAAGTTCCCTATTTGCCCTTCATGCATATTTGCCTTCACTAACCTCCCCAGCATGCTATCCTGGGCCCATACACACCTAGCCTAGTCACTTAACAATGTATTTTGTCAGATCCATTGTAGTTCTTACCCTAAACACGTCCGGTTCCTCTCTCCTCTCTCTGTATGGATCGTTTCAGCGCGAGGGGAGAGAGGAGAGATCGAGTGATGCAGCGCTGTGGGCTGGATGTGTAGTGCCCACAGCGCTGATATGTGCCCACTCAAGCACTCATCCATCCATACCCAGCCATCTATACCATCCATACTCAGCCATCCATACCATCCATATCCAGCCAGCCATACTCAGCCATCCATACCCATCCATCCATACTCAGCCATCCATACCCAGCCATACTCAGCCATCTATACACAGCCATCCATGCTCAGCCAGCCATTCATCCATACTCAGCCATCCATATTCATCCATTCATCAATACTCAGCCAGCCATTCTTAATCAGCAATACTCATCCATGCTCATCCATCCGTACTCAATCATACCCAGCCGTACTCAGTTGTACCCGGCCGTACTCAGCCATACTCAGCAATACTCAGTCATACTTAGCAATACTCAGTCGTACTCAGCCATACTCACTCATACTCACTCATACTCAGTAATACTCAGCCATACCCAGCAATACTCAGCCATACCCAGCAATACACGGTCATACCCAGCCATACTCGGCCATACCCAGCCATACTCAGTCAAACCCAGCAATACTCATTCATACCCAGCAATACTCAGTCATACCCAGCCATACTCAGCCGTACCCAACCGTACTCAGCAGTACCCAACCGTACTCAGCAGTACCCATTCATAGTGATGGATGAACTTCCGATGGGACGTTTCGCAAACGCGATCCGCGAACATGCCCAAATGACGGCGGACCCCATTGACTTTAATGGCAGGCGAAAAAAAACCTCCAGGTCATATTTTCAGCCACAAAATACTTACTAGCTGTGCACACATAGTCCCACAACATGGACGCTGACATACCAGAAGTATTAAGTGAATCTGGGATCGACACCGACAAGCATTCTTTTTTTATCTGTGAAATTTTGTCAATTCAAGGCCATGGAGGAGAGGCAAGGTCAGGCCAGGCTATGAAGGGGGTGCAGGAGATGATTGATCAGTGCCACAGTCAGGGTAGCGCAGTCCTGTGCCAGTGTCCCAGTGTGCCAACCTGTGCTTGAGCCCCTGACCCCTCCCTCTGCCCGGCCCTTACCCCCACCTATGCAGGGCTCCACTGCGGTCGTCTGGAGGTGCCAGTCCAGTGCTGATCCATTCCTCAGCCATGGTGCTGGCACTGCCTGCTGATTGGCTTCTCCGCTGCTATCTCCCTCACTGACACCAGCACTGAGATAGAACACTGACACCAGCACCGCGATAGAGAGCACTGACACAAGCACAGCGATAGAGAGCACTGACACCAGCACCGAGATTGAGAGCACTGACACCAGCACCGAGATAGAGAGCACTGACACCAGCACCGAGATAGAGAGCACTGACACCAGCACCGAGATAGAGAGAACTGACACCAGCACTGAGATAGAGAGCACTGACACCAGCACTGAGATAGAGAGAACTGACACCAGCACTGACACCAGCAACTCGCTGCGGGACCCAAAAATATGACACCGCTCAACCTCTTCAAACAGGAGGGTACGGGCATATAGTACGGTGTGCTTTTTTTGTACAAGTGAGCCAAAGGTAGAAAAAAGGTCCGTGTGCTAGATTATATAAATCGTTTATAGAGTTATGCATATACCTGGTCTACTGGTTACATGTGTTGAATTCCTCAGAGATCCATGCCTCATTCATTTTTATAAATGTGAGGTAGTCAACACTGTCGTGAGCTAGGCGAGTTTGCTTATCGGTCACGATCCCCCCTGCTGCGCTGAACGTCCTTTCGGACAGGACACTGGACGAGGGGCAAGCCAACACTTCCATTGCAAATTGTGCAAGCTCTGGCCAGAGGTCAAGGCTGCCTACCCAGTAGACCAGGGGTTCATCACTTCTCAGAGCGTCCACAGCGGCCGTTAACCAGATGTAGTCGGACACCTGTCGGTCTAGGCGTTCCCTGATGCTGGATCTGGATGACACCTGTCGATGGGTCGGCTGAAAGAATGATCTCATATCAGAAGTGACCAACACATCTTCAAACCGCCCACTTCTTGCAGGCACTGTTGGATTGGTACCCGCAACTCTTTCTCTGGGAATTCCTCTGCCAGCGCACGCAAAAGCAGAATGCAGCATTTCTCTAAGCAAGGCCTGTAAGTGCTCCATTCTGACAGCCCTCTGTGATGGTGGTAACATTTCTGCCATTTTGTGTTTTTGATTTTCCTTGCCTGCTGCAAGATATCCTGGACCCCAGTTTCAACGCCCTGTTTTTGCCCTGTTTCAACGCGCTAAGCAGATTGGCACCGTTGTCGCACACCACTTTACCAACTGTCAAATTGAGTGGTGTTAGCCACTGATCTGCCTGTGAACGCAAAGCAGAAAGGAGTGCAGGGCTAGTGTGGCTCTTGGATTCCAGGCAAAACAGACGCAGCACAGCATGGCAACGTCTCACCTGGCATGTCGAATAGGTTCTGGGGATCTTGGGCGGCACAGCGGAAGTGACGGTAGCAGCGGAAAAGGAGGAGTCAGCCGAGGAGGAGAGGGAGGATGGAGTAGGAGGAGGAGAAGAAGAGGCAGGCCTGCATGCAATCCGTGTCGGTAAAATCAAATCTACACGGGTGCCACGGGATACATGCTTGATGGCCGTCAGAAGGTTCACCCAGTGGGCAGCAAAAGTTGTATACCTTCCCTGCCCGTGTTTGCTAGACCACGTGTCTGTGGTCAGATGTATCTTGGCACCGACACTGTGTGCCAGAGATACATTCACTTGCCGCATAACATGGCCATATAGCTCTGGGATGCCCTTCTGTGAGAAATACTTCCTTCCTGGGACCTTCCATTGTGGTGTTCCAATGGCCACAAATTTTCGAAAGGCCTCCGAGTCCACCAGTTTATATGGCAGTAGTTAGCGGGCTATCAGTTCTGACAAGCCAGCGGATAACCGTTGGGCAAGAGGCTTATCCGGCGTCATCATTTTTTACGCTCGAACATTTGGCCCACAGAGGCCTGCCTTTTTCCAGAAAAACGTGAGGACGGCATGATGGAAGGTGGAGTGGAGGACAATTCTGAGGAGAAGGAGAAGTAGAAGAGTCTGGACGGTGAGAGCCTGGAGTGTGGCTTTGTGGGTTCTGACGGCGTTGCTCCCACTGGGCTCGGTGATGGCAGCTCATGTGCCTTCTTAAGGCGGTCGTCCCTAGGCGAGTGTTGGGCTTACCGCGACTTATGCGTTGCATACAAAGGCTGCAGATGGCAACACTATTGTCAGCAGCGGACACGTTATAAAAAGCCCACACTGCGGAGTCATGTGCCGGCGTCCTGGGAGCGCCAGATGTGACCGTAAATGGTTGATGCCTCATTCCTGATACATTAGCAGTCTGGTTTGTCCCTCCTGTGCAATGTAAGTTCGAGAGGATGAGGAGGGTGCAGAAGAGTAAGGCTGAGTGAGCCACTTAACCAAGTCTGGTGCGTCCTTTGATGTAATCGAACGCACCTTCTGTAACTTCCCACTTTGGCTCAAGCCTGTTTCTCCTGCCCTACCCCTAGCATTCCTGCGGAAGGGCCTGTCTCTTCCTCCGCCTGTCATTTTTTAAATGACCCTGTGACAAAAGTCTCTAGAGAAGTGCAGTGTGACAGACCTAGCTGGGACAGAGGCTGTTGGAGGGGACGTAATGCAAGCCTCTTGCCTTGCGGTTATGTGCCTTGGCATTTGGGGGAACGGTGCTGTTTATGAGCTGGTTTTACTTGGATTCAGGTTCATGCTGCCCCCCCCCCCCCCAAGACACATAGACTCTGGATATGTATATGCTGTATATATAATGTGTGTTGTCCCATGCTGTTGGGACACACACTGTCAGATGCTAATATCATCAACTCCAGCCAGCCTGTCTGTTGTCTCGTATAATGTGAATGAGGCTAGTCTGGCTTGACACAGATTCTAAAGAGAATTTCACCTATTGTTGTATGTGCTAATTAACCCTGCAATTAAATGAAGGAGTCCGGTGTTGATTAAGATAATTAGCTCATGCTAATTAGGTTAGGTTTTAGTCATCTGGCTGCATATATTTGTGTGACATCTCAAATAAAGCTCATTCCTGATGTACTCCAAGACTGGTGTTGTCTAGTTCTTGGGGGTTCCTATAGCCAGATCCATTGGACTCATGTTCCAGGACTTAGGAAGCATTTACGGCGGACACCTTGAGTACAGGATCCGTCACATGCAGTATATGTGGAAGAAGGTATATAACACCCCGTTTCAATCTGTCGTTTTGGGGGGCCACTGGTCTATCACACCAGTTATAATACTTTTTTATAATTGCGTTTGTCACTCTTTGTAGTATCGCTGCAGAACCGCTCAGCAGTCACAATGCTGCACAGTAGAAATGCACTATACTATGATTTCTATATTTGAAAGTATTTTATTATATTTAGTATATTATCAGTGTATTTCACCTCTATATACTGTACACCTATACCAGTCCTTAAAAGGACTTTTGTGGACCTAATAGTAGCTAGCTAGTGTATTACAGACTATCCCTGCTCCAAATGCCAACCTTGGCCTACACTGAGAAATGACAGCTGCACAATCGCTGAGCACTGCACTATAATATGCTTTCTATGTTTGAAAGAAAGTATATTATCAGTGTATTTCAACTCTATATACTGTACACCTATACCAGTCCTTAAAAGGACTTTTGTGGACCTAATAGTAATAGCTAGTGATTAGACTGACTGTCCCTGCTCCACACAGCGTCCTTTCCCTACACTGACAAAAGACAGAATGTAAAATGGCCGCCAGATCAGGTCTATTTATAAGGTAGGGGGTATATCCATGTGCTGAAATGTCTCAATTGGCTGTCCTGTACCCTATGATGGATGTATCATGGGTCAAAGTTCTTCACAATGTAAACGAACAGCGCACTCAGCTATACTCATTCATGCTCAGTCATCCCATCCATACTCAGCCATCCCTATCCACATCTCATCCATCCCCATTCATGTTCATCCATGCCACATCAGTTCTCATCCATGCCACATCCATGCCACTACAGTACCTCACAAATGTGTAATAGGTAGTCAAATTAGATTTGAAACGTATGCCCCTAGAACACCTGGTGGTGTTTCCTGCATGTTGGGCCTCTCTATGTGGCAAGGCTGTGTAAAAGTCTCTGACATGTGGTATCACCGTACTCAGGAGGAGGAGGAGAATCTATTTGGGGTGTAATTTTTGGTATGTACATGCTATGTGTTATAAATATTGTATAAATGGACAGCTTTGTGTAAAAAAAAAAAATGCGTTTTCATTTTCTTTACATATTTTTCAAAAACTTATAGAAAAAAAAGACATGTTCAAAAGACTCGATTTGCCTCATAGATTATACATTGGGTTGTTTTCTTTCCAAAATTGGGTCATTTTTGGGGTGTTTCCATTGTCCTGGTGCTCCAGGGCCTTCAAAAGTGTAAGAGGTATTCTAGAAATTATGTAATTTATGCTCCAAGAATGCCTGATGGCGCTCTTTGCATGTTGGACCTCTGTATGTGGCCACGCTGTGTAAAAGTCTCACACATGTGGTATCGCCATACTCAGGAGGAGTAGTAGAATGTATTTTGGGGTGTAATTTGTGGTATGCATATGCTGTGTGTGAGAAATAATCTGCTAATATAACAATTTTGTGAAAAAAGAAAAACAAATCTTGATTTTTCAAAGAATTGTGGGAAAAAATGACAACTTCAAAAAACTCACCATGCCTCTTACTAAATACCTTGGAATGTCTACTTTCCAAAAAGGGGTCATTTGGGCGGTATTTGTACTTTTCTGGCTTGTTAGGGTCTTAAGAAATGAGATAGGCCATCAGTACATCAGTTGTGATCAATTTTCAGAGATTGGCACCATAGCTTGTGAACTCTATAACTTTCACAAAGACCAAATAATTTATACCACTTTGGGTTATTTTTACCAAAGATATGTAGTAGTATAAATTTTAGCCCAAATTTATGAAGAAAAATTACTAATTTGCAAAATTTTATAACATAAACAAAGAAAATTTCATTTTTTTACAGAATTGTGAGAGCACCGAAAGCTGAAAATTGGTCTGGTTAGGAAGGGGGTTTAAGTGCTCAGTGGTCAAGTGGTTAAATACTCCTTAAAATCAATGTTATACTGATGTTGGCCAACCATGTTATGTGCAAAAGTACTTTTTTCTTGTTTCACTCCACAGTTTCATTCAATGCCACAGGAATGGCAGACTGTGGCTTCCCAATTTGCCCAGCGGTGGGACTTTCCCAACTGCGCAGGGGCAATTGATGGGAAAAACGTCCACATCATCCCACCCTCCAACTCGGAGTCATACTATTATAATTACGGGGGTTTAATACTATAGTGATGTTGGCGGTGGTGTCTGCGACATACAAGTTTTTGTATGTCGACGTGGGGAATTATGGCCGGATGGTGGAGTCATCGCCCAGACCAAGTTCTACGGACGGCTCCAGAGTGGTGGCTTGGGATTGCCACTTCCGGAAGACAACGTGGCTGGTCTACCGTTCGTCTTTGTCACTGATGAAGCGATTGGGCTTGGTGAACACCTGATGCGGCCATTCCCCATGAGGACCCTCACCCCGGACCAGAGGGTTTTTAACTACCAGCTGGCCAGAGCCAGAAGAGTGGTGGAGAATGCTTTTGGAATAATGGCCAGCCGGTTATGCCTATTCCTGATGCCAATCAACATGGCAGAATGTAAACTAAACCATATAATACTTGCATGCTGCGTTCTACACAACTTTCTAAGGAGAAATGCTATGAACTATGTGGCCTCAGTTGGGCCTGAGGCCGGATTTCAAGAACAAACAACCCTGACGGCACTTGAAACTGGCCGTCCTGGCCTGCCCCCCCAAAGCGCCGCAAGGTCCATCAAAAATATATGGAATACTTTGCGGGTATGGGGGGCCATATGCCAGCAAATGTTTGAGAAACATTTTTTAAATAATTTTTTTTTAAACAAATAATATTTCATTGGATTTACTGCTTGTGTTTCTTTTAGCTGTCTCCTAGGTCCTCCAATGGGCTTTTCTTTTTGGCCATTTTCTTCAATAATGTAAACGTAATTTATTTGATACATGAGGTGACAATCTCTTCTTCAGCTAACTATTATGTTGTGAGTCTGCTACAAACACACCTTGTTTTTGTTTTAATGTATGTAATGCATCAATGATGAAAAAACACATCCTTTTCAGCACCATGAATTATTAATTGTTTTGAGTCCAGAAAATGGCCTGATTGGGGCAAATTTTAGAACACTGTGGGGGTTATTTACTAAAGGCAAATCCACTTTGCACTACAAGTGCACTGAAAGTGCACTTGTAGTGCAAAGTGGGTTTCCCTTTAGTAAATAACCCCCATTGCCACTGTAAACACCAACTTACTCCAAAAACTGGTGTTGAGCATTGAAAGAAGAAGCCACACATTGTTGAGTAGAAAACATTTTACTCAAAGCACATTCACATGTGCGTTAGAGAAGGGTTTTTGAACAAACCAACATATTTGTTGGAGAACATTTTTAGGTTTGACAGTACAAATAGCCTTTTTTGGGTTAAACAGGCATGTTTAAAACCATAAAATATACACAACTCAGGAACTTATAAAGTTCAACTTTGACAAAGTGAAGGCAATATCAGACATTAGTATGTCCAAACTGTGTTGATATTGGCTTCATCAGATGGGGTGATGTCACCGCTGTAAAAGCCAAATTCATGCCTAATGTCAACATGTGCTAGCTCCCATCATGGGGGATCAATGGACGTGTTCAACCCCTTCCTCTCATCTACTTAAGTTGCGAGGAAGGAGTTGCACCCACAAAACGCATACATTGATATCCCGTGATGGCAGATAGCACATGTTAACACACTGTGTGCATCTTCAAAATTTGGCTTTTAAAATACTTTAAAACTTGATTTAAAATAACAATTTACACAACAAAATGGTACAATTTTTGTGTGTTTTATAATCTGCTTAAAACATCAATTATGTTCTTCATTCTTTGTTGCACATCATTGATGTTTTCCTTTATCTTTTCTAAATCACGATTGCACACCATGATCTCCCCAATGAGGACGTGTGCACTTGCACTGGTTAAATGATATTCTTTTTCCACAACATCCACATCACCTAAAAATAAAAAAACACACCATGTATTATAAATATACAAGCATACATCTATTACCTGAAGCTGTGGTATCAGACACTTACCTGTTGTGGTCACTATTTCGCCCACTTCATAAACCTCTCATTCCTCCACATCCTGAGGTTGTGGTGTGGTGACTTCCCCTTCTTTATGAGGTTGGGGGTCCCTGGTGTCCTCTGATGTCCCAAGTCTTTTCTCCCCTATGTGAATTAAAGTGGTTGTAAACCCTTACAGACCACTTTAACCTACAGGTAAGCCTAGAATAAGGCTTACCTGTAGGTGCAAGAAATATCTCCTTAACCTACACGGTTAAGGTGATATTTTCCTAAAAACAGGCACCGATGTGCGCAGGCGCACTGCGCGTGCAGTTAGTGAAGGTCGTCACTGACAGCTCCCGCACGCATGTGCCGGGGTGACGTCATCGCTGCTCCGGCCAGCCACAGTGCCGGAGCAGCCATACCCGGAAGTCACTCCGGGTATCAAGGCGGCAACAGAAGAGGTGGACGAGGGTCGCTTCGAGGGCTTCGATCTCAGGTAAGTAATTCATGATGAGCTAGTAGAGAGGGTTTACTTCCTCTTTAAAAAATAGGTATACTTAGCACACAGATATTTGAGGACAGAATTAGGAATATGAAACATTGCTTGGAAGTGAAGTACAATTGTCTGTTTTGGCAGAGTTCTAAGCTGAAGAAATTATTTTTTTCCCTTTCTAAAGCTAGAATACTTACCTGTTTTGTGCAAGTTTCACACATGGAGACACCCCTAGTATCCACTGGAGCACCTGTGTTGGACACCCTAAGCCCTCGTACACACGGTCGGAAATTCCGACCAGAAAATCTGTCGGATTTTTTCCGACAGATTTTGGCCGACACTGGTGTTGCATACACACGGTCGGACAAAGTTGTCGGAAAATCCGATCATTCTGAACGTGGTGACGTTTGTTGCGTACGATGGAACTACGTAGAGGCTAGTATCCAATAGCTTTGGTCTCGTAATTTGATCAGAGTATGCGTGGCAATTTGTCCGTCGGAATTCTCTACACACGATCGGAAAAAGTCAGATCAGATTTTGTTGTCGGAAAATTTGAGAGCAGGATCTCAAATTTTTTTCCGTCAGATGGAGCCCACACACGGGCGGATTTTCCGACAACATGGTCCGATCGGACATTTTCCATCCTTTATCCTTTTTTTATATAAAAATCGATTTCTATACAGAAAACTGAGTTTTGGCATTCAGTTGGGTGTCCCCACATATGTAATGAACTTATCAAACTTTCTTGTTTATGTGAGATGCTGCATTGAAGGATGATATACCTGTGAGTCGGGACATTTTATTTCTTGAATTTTTAGAAGGAGGAACAACCAGTGAATATATTTTATAAAGCAGAGGTTTAGTAAAAATAGTTTTTGCAATACAGCATGATACCCAGTAGGTATACAGTATATAATGGTGTGAATCACATTACCTGAATATGGCTACTTCTGCTCAAAACCCTTATGCCTCATACACACGATCAGACTTTTTGACATCAAAGCCGTGGAATTTTGTCTGAAGGGCGTTGGCCCAAATTTGTCTTGCATACACACGGCCACACAATTGTTGGCCAACAATTATAAATGTAGTGACGTACTACGTTGTTTTTCAGCTCTTTAGCGCCACCCTTCGGGCTCCTTCTGCTAATTTTGTGTTAGTAGAAGTTTGGTGAGTGTTGATTCGCACTTTTCATTTTGCATTTTTTATTTCGCCCTTTTTTCATTTCGCACTTTTAATTTTGCACTTTTCTGTTCGTTTCTCAACGGCCGTTCGTCAATCAGCCATGTTGCAGAATTGGAGGAGATAATGTGTTATTTATTATTGGCCTTGGAGTTATTGCTTTGACATTATTTTTTTGGTTGAATAATGATTAGATTTGGATGCATAGAATGCACTTTTTGGTTAAGTTCTATTGGCAGATAGCATGTCAAATGTCAACAGCAAATAAAAAACTTTTTTTTTTTTTTCAGGAGTGGGTGGAATAAACCCCCATATTGCAATCCTCCTTGACTCACATATCCCCTGGGAAGTCAAACCACAAGTTTTGAGACCGGAATACCACACAAACAGTGCAACAAAGCCAAAACTGAAACTCCTGCAAAAAGATGGCTGAAGGAGGTCAATCAAAACCCCACTGTAGGCCACAAACAATCAAAAACAATACACACCCTTTTAAAAGTATAAAAACTAAAAAGATTGAATTCACTTAAAAGGAAACGTGCCTTAAAACTGCGCCTCTATAAACAAAAATAGCAATTCCACTCAAACAAGAAACATAAACTTCTCTAAAACAACTGGAATAAAGACCTAAATGATTCTACTGGAAATGGAATTCAGTATAAGATTTTGCTCGGGGCTAAAATTAGCAGAGACAAAAAGGCAGTTGCAGTAATCGAAAACCTTAGTTAGACTTACCGGTGACGGTATTTCTACGAGCCTTTCAGGACAGCACCTTGGAGAGAGCGCAGCTCCACCAATTCCCAGGAAACACTGTGTGACAACGCCCCTTTTAAGATCAGCTGCTTCCACCATGCCTTCAGTTGTTACCGAGAAATCCTCCGACATGCTGGAAAATATAAGCAGACAGTTACCACGCCCTATAATTATACATCATACATCATAACCTAGGGAGGGAAGTAGGCTGCTGTCCTGAAAGGCTCGTAGAAATACCGTCACCGGTAAGTCTAACTAAGGTTTTCTCCCTTCAGGGTGGGACCACTGCCTGCAAAACCTTTCTACGAAAGGATTGGTCTGAGGCTGAGAGCAGATCCAAGCGGTAATGCTTTAAAAAAGTTGAAAAACTGGACCATATGGCAGCCTTGCAAATTTGCTCAGGCAATGCTCCGGCCTTTTCTGCCCATGATGCCGCTACTGCTCTGGTCAAATGAGGCAAGATTCCTTCTGGAGGCTCCAAACCTAAAGAGGTGTATGCTTCTTTAATAGCTTGCTTTAACCATCTTCCAAGGGTGTTTTTGGAAGCCTTCCATCCCTTGTGAGCGCCCTCCATTAAAACAAAGAGTGAGGATGATTTTCTAGTCCTTTGTTATCTCCAGATACTTAAAGGGGGATTCCACCCTAAAGTGGAACTTCCGCTTTTCGGAACCCTCCCCCCCTCCGATGTCACATTTGGCACCTTTCAGGGGGAAGGGGGGTGCAGATACCTGTCTAAGACAGGTATCTGCACCCACTTCCGGGCATAAACTCCCACGGAAGTTTACGCCACTTCCTGTCCTGGCGCGCTGTCTGCCGGGACACACATGTGTCCCGGCAGACAGCGCTGACGATTCTCATTGCTCTGCGTGACTCGCGCATGCGCAGTAGGGAACCGGGAAGTGAAGCCACTTCCCCTTGCTTGAGAAAGGAGCGCCGCTATACAGACCACCTATAGCGCTGTAAGCTCAGAAACGCGTCGCAGAGATATGACGTCACGCCCCGGCGCCTAGCACTGTTTGCGGTGCAAGCCTCGTTCTAAACATCAGAGACACGGCCGTGCCTGAAACACCATTCTGTTAATGAACTGGGCTGCACATTCCCTACAGCAGGCAACAGGGCACAAACGTCTCCACACTCACCATCCCTTCCCCTTCTCCATTATTCTAATTGCTATAGAGACTTTGTTTTTCTCCCCCTACCCCCTCCCCCCTTTGTACCACCTGGAACCCACTTCTTGAACACTGAGAGGAGTGACATCCATCTGACTCTCCCCCTTGGATTGATGCTACCACCCCACTGGAGGACCACCGTAAGGAAACTAACCCCACCTGCTGCATCCATCTGCCTTATTCACTTCCTCCAGGAAATTGAAAAGGACGACAGCTTATGGGTGAAACTCCTGCGACTTGTAGTCCCACCGGCCCTCCATCTGCTGAGATCTACCTGAATGCAACACTCCTTACTTAGATGTGAGTGGATATTGTTTTTATTAATAAATGTTTATATGATACATACTCAGAGGCGCCCCTCTCCTTGTCTTTTTCCTCCAGCTTTTATTGGACCTGGCTTCAGGCCTCTTCGGTGGCAGCCCTGACAAATCCACATGCCCTGCTGTGTATACCCTACATACACATCCAGCCGCTACACTAAACCCCCCCCCCCCCTTTTTTTACCTGGACTATTGGGAACCTCTGCATAAAAACGAGGTACTGTGACTATGCGCCTTTCTTACTAGTTATTTATTAAAAGTCAGCAGCTGCAGTATTTGTAGCTGCTGGCTTTTAATTTTTTTTCCAGGTTCCGTCGCGCTTTAAGAAGACACCTCCTGACATCCAGAGTATGGAAGGCTTCTTCTCCTGGCCCCGAAGGTGAGGGGCAAATGTAGGGAGAATAATCTCCTGTGCCCGATGAAATGCAGAGCTCACTTTCGGTAGGAAGGCTGGATCTGTTTTTAGAACTACCCTATCTGGTAGGCATCTCATGAAGGGCTCTTTGATTGATAGAGCTTGTAACTCGCTGACTCTATGGGCTGATGTTACTGCCACCAACAACACAGTTTTAAACGTTAAAAACTTAAGTGATGATCCTTCTATGGGTTCAAACGGAAGCTTCGTTAGTCCTTGAAGAACCAAATATAAGTCCCATTTGGGAAAAATAATCATAGGTCTAGGCTTTACTTTAGCCATAGCCCTGAAAAAACGAATTATCAAAAGGTTCCCCTGACAGGGTTCTTTCCAAAAAAACTGATAAAGCCGCTACCTGCGTCTTGAGCGTACTTGCTGCTAGGCCTTTCTCCAATCCTTCTTGAAGAAACTCTAAAACTGAAATTGTACTAGACAAACTAAAGTCTTTTCTGGAACATCATGTATTATATACCTTCCAGACTTTAAAATAAATGTCTCTTTTCACCTTCTTCCTACTTGCAAGAAGGGTAGTAATGAGCTTTTCTGATAGGCCCTTTTGTCTTAGGATTGTTCTTCAGAAACCAGGCTGTTAGGTTGAGAAACGCTGGATCTGGATGAAGAAACTTGCCCTGACTCAGCAGATCTGACCTGTTTGGTAACTTCCAAGGAGGTTTTACTGAGAGATTCATTAGGGTTGCAAACCAGTGTCTTTTTGGCCAATAAGGAGTTATCAAAATTAGTTCTGTGGATTCCAGTCAGAATTTGGCTAATACCCTTGGAATCAGTGGAAATGGGGGAAAAGCGTAGGACAGCTGGAAGTCCCATCTGTGGGCCAGAGCATCTATTCCCAGAGCTTGATCCTGTCTCTGAAGGGAGAAGAAAACTGGTACTTTTGTGTTTTCTTGTTTTGCGAATAGGTCCACCTGAGGGAAACCCCACCTCTTGGCTATTGTCTCGAATAGATCCTGATTCAGAGACCACTCTGCTTCTCTTACTTCTCTCCTGCTGAGGAGATCTGCCAAGGTGTTTTCCGTCCCTTTTAAGTGGACTGCCGATAGAGAGGCCAACTTGTTCTCTGCCCATCTCAGCATTTGGCAGGCTAATTCCAACAAAGTTCTGCTTTTTGTGCCCCCTTGTTTTGTTAGGTATAACACTGCCGTCATATTGTCCATCAAGATTTGGACATGCTGACTTTTTAGAAGTTCCTGGAAGGATAGAAGACTTAGATGAATAGCCTTCAACTCTCTCCAGTTCGATGACCTTCTCGCCTCTGGCTTGGACCAAACCCTCTGAATAGTTTGTTCTTCCAGGTGGGCTCCCCACCCCCATGCGCTGGCATCTGTGGTCAGTCTTCGGGTTACTGGAAAGAACCAGAGAAGTCCTTTTGAGATGTTTCTCTGGTTCCTCCACCACCAGAGTGATCTTTTTGCTCTTGCCCCTATGACAAATTTTTTCTCCAGAGATTCCTGGTAGGACCAAGTTGTCAAAATGTCCGCCTGCAGCGGACGAGCATGCAATCTGGCCCACTGTACTTGCGGGGATTGCTGCTGTCAATAGTCCCAGAGCTGATATGGCTTGTTGAAAAGGACGAACATTCTTCCTCTGTTGTACCACTTTCTTTTTCTGAGGAAAAGCTTTCTTTTTGTCTGCTGTCCTGTCAAGTACAGTCTCTAGTTCTGGACCAAACATCAAGTCCCCTGAAAAGGGAATTTCGCACAGTTTTACTTTAGAGGCTGAATCCCCTGACCAGGTCTTAAGCCTGAGGGCTCTTCTTGCGGAATTAACAAGTGCTGATGATCTGGCAGACATCTTGATGGACTTTGCCGAGGCATCTGCCATGTATTTGACGGCTTTAAGTAGAGTAGGAAAGGACTCCAATAACTCTTTTGTCCGTTAACACTTTATGTACAGGAAAGACTCTATGTTTGACCTCCTCCAGCCCCTGGTGCATTTTGTTATCTACTTCCTCAAGTTACAGTTTATATCTAGAAGCTCTGGCTTCTTCTTCCTCTTCTTCATCCTCATAATCAATGGTTGAGGGAGGAATGCTTTCCCTTTCTTCCTCAGACTCACTTTCTACTTGTACGGAAGTGGACAGAGGGAGACTGTATTGAGAACTCTGTTCTTGGCTGGAACTCTGACCACGTTTTTTCACAAGGGAACGTACTGTCCCTAGGGCCTCTGCTAGTTCTTTTCTTACAGAAGAAAGGAGTTCCTTGCACTCCTGTGAGGACTCCTCCTTCACTAAATCCGCAATGCAGGATCTGCACAGTTGTTTGGGCCAAGAGTCCCTTAAAGGATTTTTGCATGAGCGGCATTTCCTTGATGTTCTCTCTGACTTAGCAGTAGCTTTCTGAAACAAGAGAAATAAAAAAAAACCCACAGGTCCTCTTTAACTGCAGCCACTAAAGAGTAGAACAGATAGTCCCCATAGCCAAACACCCTAAGTGCCCAGAGTCTCACTCCCTGCTGAACTGCTTATGGACCTTTACACCAAAGCAGACAGCTGCAGGTTAACTTAACACAGAAACAAAAACACCCAGTGATATGTAAAGGAAAGAGGTCCCTCTGTACCTCTCCTACCTGGGACTGGCCGGGAGCCTGCATCCGCCATTGCTGCTGACGATTCCTCCTCCATACCGATCGTTGCAGCCGCCGTCCGCATGCTTTTGAATGGCCTCCCGTCCATGCCAAAAAAAGGAAGTCCCGGCCAGAGGACCCGCCCCTTCCTCCTGGGTTCCAGCAGCTGGAACCAATTGCTGCTACGCCCTGCCGGAAGTCTCTACCCACCGGAACTGACGCCCCCCACCGTCCGGGATTCGGCACCGTCATGCCGAGGCCTGGCATGGAACGCTCGTTCTGAGCACACCCGCGGCCCCCCGAACGCAACGGGCGAACGACCTCCGGCAGTCCATTACTCCCGTGAGCCGACGAAGGAAGGGAACACCGGAACACCTACCCCCTCGTTCGGGAAGGTGCTGGGCTGGTCTGGAACGTAAGCACAAGGTACTGCCAAAACCCTCGTTTAAAGAGAGCGCAGCACCTCTGGTTCCCCAGCAGTGTTCCACCATGGCGGAGGAAACACTAAAACTGAAGGCATGGTGGAAGCAGCTGATCTTAAAAAGGGGCGTTGTCACTCAGTGTTTCCTGGGAAAAGGCGGAGCTGCGCTCTCTCCAAGGTGCTGTCCTGAAAGGTGAAGGGAGAAAATCAGTCAACGGCAAAATAGTGGATGAAATACGGATTACAGAAAAATGGCCGACATTAACAAATGAAAACCAACACAAAAGACACCAATATTAACACTTATCCCTAGACAAACACTTAAGGCTATGTCAATTAGGGCCTATACTAAAATATAGGCATATTAAACTAAACAATATTAGGTGGCACCGCGGTGTAGTGGTTAGCACTTCCGCCCGACAGCAAAAAAGCTGCTGGTTTGAATCTCAACCACGACACTACCTGCCTGGTTTCTGCATGCTCTCCCTGTGCCTGTGCGGGTCTCCTCCGGGCACTCCGGTTTCCCTCCACACTCCAAGACATGCTGATAGGGCAACCGGCCTCTGTCCTAGATTGGTCTTAGTATATGAATGCAAGCCGGGGACCCAGGACTAAAAGGGATTACAAAGGATTGTGACCTCACAGGAAATTGAATGACCAAATAAGGATTTGAAACAATACAATGGAGAAGGAGGTGGTGTCTTCACAGACAGCCAATAAAGACATTTGTTTTCCTTCAAAAGAACCAATTACAGACCTGTATACTTTCAAATAGGTTTAGCAAACTGGCATGCACTACTGACAATTCCATTGATAGTAATCCTTAGTACACATTGTTCGAAGAGAACAATGTGTACCTGGATTATGCTACCTTCCCTGTGGATGGAAGATTATCTGCAGATGTACGCTGCCAATCCCAGCATGTGCTGATCAGACACAGCAGAGACGATGAGCGCACATCTGCACACAACAGACCCCTGCAGAGCAAAGATATGCCCCCCGGACGAACGTCTGTGCAATGCACAGGGGCCCCTTCACCGGCTGACACATCCCCACTCCGCAAACATCTCTTTCCAATCCCAGGATGTTATCCACTACTTAACAGGTCTCAACCAGCATCAGTCTGCCCCAGTCAGGGCTACTTATAATGATATACCATTTCAATAGTGATTGAAATTAATATGCTTAAACTTTCAGACTTACAGTTTTTTGAACAAAGCTGTTATAAGTGTATACTGCATACTGTATGTAACAAACCGTTTGACAAGTGTTGACATTTCAGGAAGCATCTGTTTTGTGGTTTTTATCTCTGTACTTCACCAGAGGATATGAAACTAGCTAGGACCAGTGACTTAGGAGTTTGTGGTCAAGTCAGCAGATGTGTACAAATAACGAGAACAAACTGTCATACACTAACCTTTGGCCTATATTCAATATTGCAAACTAACGACCATCACATGACAAGAAATTGTTAATGTATGCATATGTGTAAGAATATGATTGGTCCTCGGGAGGGCTGTTCCCCCCCGTCTGCATTTCCCATAAAAGAGGAACGTACTGCCTATTAAACTTTGTAATCATTCTTCACGTACTACCAGTGTATGTGTGTTGATTATCCACCGGTGATCGGGACCTCCGCTCTACCATCCTGGCCTAGGAATTTAGAACACAAGGAGAAAGACGTGTACCTTACAGCACTGGTGTTCAGAAGTGGGATATCTTGTGACAGGTAAGTGATTTTGCCCTTTTTACCTTTTAAGGTGAATAGGTGTAAATGCTTACGCTGTCCAGATCATCGCCACGAATTTAGTTTAAAGGGGTTGTTGTGCCTTCGCGGCGGACTAGGTTGGTCCCCCGGGAGGTTAGGTTGTAGTGCCTTCGCGGCGGACTAGGTTGGTCCCCCGGGAGGTTAAAAGGGCACGCAGGTAGTTACTTAGGTTATTTGGGTATTTAAAGAGAGTCCGACTAGGTTGGTCTGGCTATAAACTATTGTAAAAGAGATTATTATTATTATTTTAATCACCGGGAAGTAGCAGATTACGCCCGTGATAAAAGGTTTGGTTGAGCGGACGCCCATTAAGTTTTTTGAGAAACAAAAAGTGCACTATAAAATTGAACAAATGTATGGTTTTATAATGATCATTTAAAATAATTCTGTTCATAAGATTTACAGTATAAGACCTATAGAAATAAGTATAAAGTTTTGTTTAAGATATATATATATATATATGTGAGACTTCTTTTTCCACAGACAGCGTAAGTACCTAAAAATTTTAAGAATTGCATGTTGTATAAAGTATAAGAGTTAAATGACTTCTGAATATGCAGAACCTGACTGTAGTGACATAGCTCCACCTTGTCCACATTGTACTATAGGATTACTGTTTTTTTAAAATAGAAAATAGGTGGGTTCTATTAACCAATAGACCAGGGGGCTATTCCTGTAGATTAGGGGTAAGAGGAATATATCCCGCCACAAAGAAAGGAACCATAAATCGAGTACTAAGGGTAAACCTTCACAGTCCCATTAGTCCATCTGATTTGACAGACCAAGCAGACTACCCAATTGTTCGACAACAAGTGATTACCCAAACGGGTTGTTATCACTTGTGCCCACATACTAGTCATACTCTGCCCACTTTGTTAGATGGGGAATTCTGTGGCCACCCCAGGATCGGATATAGGGATCCCGTGCCCATATGAATATATTAAAAACAATCTACCCGGACCACAGGTGGAACCTTTCTGGGCTCAAGTCCAGGAAAGATGCCACCAGTTAGGTATTCATGATCCGGGACCACAAGGTCCTTGTTCAGAGGAAGATTGGAAGGAAGTTAGCAAAATTTGTCAGACGCATAAGCATTCCTACCCCCCGTGTAAATCTAATGACCCTCAATACATGAAAGATTGTTATCACTCATGGAGCAAATGTTTAAAAGATTATAGAAAGAAATATGCTAAAAAGACTCCTGCAGTTAAAACAAATGTATCCGCCCCTACCTTTGAACCCCCTCCACCTTATGTCACTGTAAAAATGGACTCAGGAGAGCCTGGTCCTCGCCTCCAATTATATCCCTCACTAGAACCTCATGTCCTCGCAAGTATGGTATATGGTGTAGCAAGTGATGATCAGATAGCTGAATGGGAAAGAAATGGCAGAATAAAAAGAGAAAATGAAAGAATAGAAGCTGAAAGTATCAGGGAAAAAGAAAGGCAAAGAAACCTAACCCCTAAAGAGAAACAGTATGAGAAAGAAAAAGAACAGTTTGAATTAGACAGACTGGAAGCGGAGGAACGAATATATAAACAAAGGGAGGAACTAGAACAGTATAGGAAAGCTCTTGAAAAGAAGGCAGAGGAATTAAAGAAAGCTGAGGAGTCCATTATTTCACAACCCTCTACGGCCACACGTAGCCAAACTAAAAGAAAGGAAGAGGTTCCCCCCAAAGGGGAAAAATCCGGAGACATTACACAAACAGAGAGCCCCTTAATAGGTTCTGACAATGCCTCAGAAGAGGAGGAAATGTGTGATGTTAAAGCGCCTTTAATGCATATTGGTACGACTCAGGTACACATCCCCTTGCCTCTGGGAACCCTTTCTAAAATAAAGGAGTTATGCCCAAATCCAAAGAAAAGCCCCCGAGAAGCAGCTGCCTTTTTGGCAAAATACAGTATTGGGTCAAGCTTAGATAAAGAGGATGTCCAAGGCATACTTAGTATAATAGACCCTGACAGCCCCGAAGAAACCCCTATAGAAACTCTATGGGCAACCCACGTCCAAGGTTTAAATGACTGGACTTCCTTTTGGAAGGGTATAGGTAGTCACTGGTCAACCTTATACAAAGGTTCATCAGCTCTGCAAGAGTTAATTCTAGCCAAGCAAGGACCTAAAGAGAAATTCTTTGACTTTTGTACCAGAGTCTACCATTTATGGAAAGCGGTAGACAAACCTTCAGCACAAATTTTTACAACCACAGTTATGTCTGGTGGTGACCCTAAAGTTACCCAGCTCCTTAAATTTACAAATCCAAAATGGACTGAACAAACGCCCGAAGATTTTATGAAAGATGCAAGATCCAGAGAATGCTCTGGAGTCTTTGAACAGAAAGGGGGAATTTTTACTTCCATTGGCATGGGGCCAGAGACAGTGTCCCCTGTTCCCCTTATGACCATGCAACGTATCCTGATCCAGCTGCTATATACCCCCCGGACCAGGGCTGTTATAATTGTGGCCAACAAGGACATTGGAAATCTCAATGTCCCTATAGGATAGGACAGAATAGGGGTAGGGGTAGGGGAAGAGGAAGAGGATTTTACCCCCCGACCCAGTTTCCACGTTACCCACCCTATCAGGATCCTCGCCAGCCACAACAATATCCTTCTCAACAACAACAAATGTCACCTCAGCCTCCTAATGGACCACCACCTTTTGTCCCTAACACTCCCCGGATCCCTATGCAGTGGCCATCAAACCGCCAGCAGCCAAACCCCCAATAGGGATGCCTAGAGTATGTCCCTTCCCTCAGTCTAGTGTGTTATAACCTTTCATGGAAGAGTCTTCCCCAAGTTGTATTAAATGTTGATGGGCAGCGTGTCTGTTTCTTAATCGACACTGGCGCCACATCAAGTTCAGTGAATAATGTAATTTTTGACACACCACAATGTACTGAGGGAAACTCTATTGGTATAAATGGGACCCCTGTTACCCATCCCATCACTCCACCATTACCTGTAACCACTCCCGAGGGGCAACATTTGTGCGATCAATCTTTTGCTGTGTTGGCCTCCTGTCCTGTATCCCTTATGGGAAGGGACCTGTTATCCAGTTTAAGTATCACTATTAAATTTGACAAAAAAGGCTCACTAACTGCAAGTTCCCCTTTCTGTGACCTGACTGGTCCTAAACGACACACACATAAAGGATTCTTTATGTTACTGCCCGCTACTTTAGAAACTCACAAAATCTGGGCAGAAAACAAAGGTAGTGTAGGATTTGTCAACTGCACACCCTACACTCCCCAACTACGTCCAGATGCACAGCCACAATACCACAAGCAGTATCCCTTGCCCCCAGAGAAAACCAATGAAATTGCACCACAGATTGAAGAATACATACGCTTAGGCATTTTGAAACCAGTAATCAGCCCCTGGAACACGCCCATTTACCCCGTAAAAAAGGCCAGTGGCGAATGGAGGCTAGTCCAAGATCTAAGGGCAGTTAATAAGCAAGTACTACCCCTCCCGCCCTTGGTATCTGATATAACATTCATTTTTTCATGCATACCTGCAGATTCCCTATGCTACACAGTGATTGATTTGGCAAACGCATTTTTTAGCATCCCTATTGCCGAAGAGGCTCAGCCTATATTTGCCTTCTCATGGGCCGGCGGGGGTCAGTTAACTTGGTCGCGTTTACCGCAAGGGTATGTAGACAGCCCCGCCGCCTTCTCCATGGTACTCAACGAGACCGTCAAGTCTTGGACTTCCGAGCATGGGTCGGTACTAATACAGTATGTGGACGACTTGCTCTTGTGCAGTCGTTCTGCTGAAGATTGTGCGGTCGATTCAACATTACTGTTAGAACATCTGGCCGAAGCCGGCCACCTAGCCTCAAGGAAGAAAATACAGTGGTGTCTACCACAAGTAGAATACCTAGGATGTATTCTGGACAAGGGAACCAGGCTAGTGTCCCCCAAACGTGCCGCAGCCTTACAAGCTCTCAGTCCTCCAAAAGACAAAGCAGCTTTGTTGTCATTTTTTGGCGCAATTGTATATTGTCGCCAGTGGATTCCTGACTGTTCTCATTATGACAGTATCCTACGAGAGGCTGCCGGGTCAAACGCCCCTAAATTGATAGACTGGACAGAAGACAGAAAAAATGCTTTTGATGCTCTTATTAAGAGTTTGTCCACCGCCCCCGCCCTGGGATTGGTAGATTATGGTAAAGCCTTCCAGTTGTACTGTGTAGTTTCAGGAAAATCTTTTGCTGCAGTACTTGCACAATCTCATGGTTCAGGGTATCGTCCAGTGTCATATTTATCTAGAAAACTCCCTGTCCAAGTCCAGGGCATGCCGTCCTGTCTTCAGAATGTCGCTGCCTGTGCCATGTCTGCACAGGATGCCAACAAAATAGTATTGGGACACAAAATGACACTGTACACCACTCATTCAGTTACCCACCTCATACAGAATATGAACACACAACACATGACTTCCCAAAGACTCAGTGGATACGAGATCACTTTGTTAAATACTGACAACTTGGTACTTAAATATGTTCCGAATAGCAATCCAGTTGTACGTTTACTACATTCCATGTTACGTTTACCACACGAACCTGATCACACACATAATTGTGTAGAAAAAGTGGAACAAGTCACTTCACCAAGACCTGATCTTTCTGACATTCCAATTATAAATGGCGAAAATGTTTTTGTAGATGGTAGTTGTTCCCGTCCCTCTGACTCTACATTTTTAACTGGCTATGCTGTAGTTCAGTTGCCACATACAGTGTTAGAAGCAAAACCATTGCCCCCTGTTTCTGCCTAAGTAGCAGAACTAGAAGCTCTGACCAGAGCCTGTATTCTGTTCACAAACAAGGAAGTCAACATTTATACAGACAGCAGATATGCATTTGGAGTGGTACATGATTTTGGTGTGATATGGGCCAATAGAGGATTTAAAACAGCAGACAACAAACAGATAGCTAATTCAGAGCAGATCCTTAATCTACTGCAAGCAATTCTGCTCCCTAAAAAGGTTGCTGTTATAAAAGTAAAAGCCCACTCATCAGACAATAGTATAGTATCAAAAGGAAATGCTTTCGCAGACAGAGAAGCAAAAAAGGCTGCTGCCAGTTCACCCAATTCACCAGCCCCTACCACAATCTTCTTTAAAGAGCACTTCTCATCCCCTGATTTCAAAACTGTTGTGGCCCAAATGCAGTCAATGGCCACAGATACAGATGTCCATTTCTGGGCAAATGAAGGTTTGACCAAAGACTCTGAAGGTCTTTGGACAAAAGAGGGGAAGATCCTGGGTATACCTGAAGCTAATTGTATCCTAATTTTATCCTACCTCCATGGCCCAGGACACATAGGACCCGCCCCTCTTGTAAATATATATTCAAAATCTTTTTGCACAAATAATTTACAAAAACAAACTAAGCTTCTAACTAGAAGCTGCCTAACTTGTGCCCAGAACAATGTTCAAGGAAAAAGACATGGCCTACATGGCCATCTACCTCCACCCTTGGGACCATTAACAGATTTACAAATAGACTTCACACACCTACCAAAGCAAAAGGGAAACTTGAGGTGCCTCTGCGTGATCGTTGACAAATGGTCAGGTTGAGTTGAGGCAATTCCCTGTACCGGAGAAACCGCAAATATAGCAGCGAGATGCTTGTTAAATTATTGGATCTGTAGGTTCGGGATACCCACAACCATATGGTCCGACAGAGGACCCGCATTTAGTTCCTCAGTGACCCAAGTTGTAGCCAAATCTCTGGGGATGCAATGGAAACTACATATTCCCTATCATCCCCAGAGTGCAGGAGTAGTAGAGAGAATGAACAGGAACATCAAAGACAAATTAAAAAAGGCTACAGGAGGTACTCTAAAAGGTTGGTTGGAACACTTACCTTCTGTCCTTTTTCAGATAAGAACCACCCCCCATTCCAGGACAAGATTGTCCCCTTTTGAAATTCTAATGGGAATCCCTGCAAATATAGAATTACCCCCATTAGACCCAAATTCTGACATTAACGTTTATTCCCAACAGGAAGTGTACGTGAAAAGTCTGGTAAGTATGCTTCATGAAATAAATGAACAAGTTTCTGTCACCTTCTCTCCTCTTTCAACAGAACCAACCCACCCCTTCATCCCAGGGGACAAAGTACTGATTAAGCAGCTGGCTCACAGGAAAAGAATTGGACCAATCTACTCCGGACCGTGGAAGGTGGAAAAGGTATCCAGGACCGCGGTACTAACGGACCTAGGCAACACCTGGATCCACGCCAGCCGACTGAAGAAGAGTCCCCAGCTCCCCTCAACTCCAGAGCCCCTAACAGTAACCGAGGATACACTCCCTTCAAGACAACGACAAAATCTACAAGATATTCAGGAAGGCATAGGACAAATCTCCCTGAAGGACACGATGATTTTACCTGGAAACAAAACAGATCTTTCTATCATCAGGACAAGTGAAGAAGAAGAAGAAGAATAGTGAATTTTGAGGACATTAAATATATATATATATAATGTTTTCAACATCAGCAACAGGGAAGACCTTGTGCCTCTGGTGCTGTCTAATTCTGGTAGTATTCTTACCCACTTGGCTGATAGCTAACTGTATATACCACCCAGAAGATTTGGGACCACTAAAAGGGATATGTGGGATTCCCAAGTCAAATAACACTCCTATAGTAAGACACAGAAGAAGTGAACCCCCCCAAGAGTTTTCTGATAAAATGTTGTTGTTGAAATTTAAATATAGCTATGCCCAAAAATCAGGTTTTGAAAAGTGCTGGATATGCAGTAAACTACATCCCAGTACTGCCAGAGTTCCTTTAATGGCCATACCTTTAAATTTTACCTCACTCCTAAACGGCACACCCCCTATAGTTCTTACCGACGTTACCAGGAAGAGTCCTAACAAAACCCTCACTTTTCAAATCATAGGTAGAAGCCATTATCCAGACTGGTGTTTCAGGTTAGGGAATACCACCAAAGGAGCCGAAGTTTGTAAACAATCAAAGCTTAATATCTCAATGACAACATTAAATGATACATTCTATGTAACCCAAGATCTTACTCTTAATACCACCCTGTATCAATTTCTGAGTATTAATACCACTTCTCCCATGGCTCAGCTTCTGGCTACTCTTACACTATCTGGTTTGTCAGACCAAATGTATAAGGTACTGCGTGCACGCCCTTTAGCACTAGGGAACAATATTTACATTTGTTGTGGAAAGCTCTGTCATCCCTGGATTCCTATCCAGCCCCAAGGATGGTGTTATCTAGCAGCCCTGGCCCCACTCATGGGTGTATTGGGAAACAATGAAGGTACTCACCTCCTTGAGGCCAGCATCCACCCCAGGTATCCCCTTAAACATCGCAATAAGAGAGAGATATTCCTGGAAAAAGATATGGCATGGGCATGGTTCCCCTCCTGGACAGGATGGGGAATAGATTTAATGAAGAGACTAAACAATTACACTGGAATCATTGATGAAATCTTGGAAAAGAATTCCGATGACATCACAAAATTAAACATAGAAACCAGGGCAATAAGAAAACAATTAGAACTACATGATTTAGCTAAAGAAAGCATGAGCGCAGCCCTTACCGGCCTTTGTGAAATTACTGAAGATTATGAATGCTGCACTTGGATTCATAATACCAGTATTGAAGTACCAGATTATTATGACATAGTTGCCCAACATCGCAAGGAGGTAAATAAACTCCAGGATGAGGCAAGGAATATTGGAAAAACGTGGGATCCTTTCTCCACAGGTTTTGGCCTAGGGGGACTAACCTCCTGGTTAAAAAATACTGCCATGACCATTGTTATGATATTGCTTTTTATTTTGTTCTTATATGCTTGTTATAAAATAGCTAGATGTATCTGTAAGAAGGGTGTAAAAGCAGGTTCAGAGAGTTTTAAACTGACCTTTATCACCAAGGAACAGACTGTGTGGTATGAGAGTCAAGAACACGAAACCACAGAGTACCAGACCTGTGCTATAAAATAAGGAAAGGGATGATCATTATGTTAAATCAGAATGATCAAAGGGAGGATTATAAGGGGGCTACTTATAATGATATACCATTTCAATAGTGATTGAAATTAATATGCTTTTGAACAAAGCTGTTATAAGTGTATACTGCATACTGTATGTAACAAACCGTTTGACAAGTGTTGACATTTCAGGAAGCATCTGTTTTGTGGTTTTTATCTCTGTACTTCACCAGAGGATATGAAACTAGCTAGGACCAGTGACTTAGGAGTTTGTGGTCAAGTCAGCAGATGTGTACAGATAACGAGAACAAACTGTCATACACTAACCTTTGGCCTATATTCAATATTGCAAACTAACGACCATCACATGACAAGAAATTGTTAATGTATGCATATGTGTAAGAATATGATTGGTCCTCGGGAGGGCTGTTCCCCCCCGTCTGCATTTCCCATAAAAGAGGAACGTACTGCCTATTAAACTTTGTAATCATTCTTCACGTACTACCAGTGTATGTGTGTTGATTATCCACCGGTGATCGGGACCTCCGCTCTACCATCCTGGCCTAGGAATTTAGAACACAAGGAGAAAGACGTGTACCTTACAGGAGAAAATCAGTCAACGGCAAAATAGTGGATGAAATACGGATTACAGAAAAATGGCCGACATTAACAAATGAAAACCAACACAAAAGACACCAATATTAACACTTATCCCTAGACAAACACTTAAGGCTATGTCAATTAGGGCCTATACTAAAATATAGGCATATTAAACTAAACAATATTAGGTGGCACCGCGGTGTAGTGGTTAGCACTTCCGCCCGACAGCAAAAAAGCTGCTGGTTTGAATCTCAACCACGACACTACCTGCCTGGTTTCTGCATGCTCTCCCTGTGCCTGTGCGGGTCTCCTCCGGGCACTCCGGTTTCCCTCCACACTCCAAGACATGCTGATAGGGCAACCGGCCTCTGTCCTAGATTGGTCTTAGTATATGAATGCAAGCCGGGGACCCAGGACTAAAAGGGATTACAAAGGATTGTGACCTCACAGGAAATTGAATGACCAAATAAGGATTTGAAACAATACAATGGAGAAGGAGGTGGTGTCTTCACAGACAGCCAATAAAGACATTTGTTTTCCTTCAAAAGAACCAATTACAGACCTGTATACTTTCAAATAGGTTTAGCAAACTGGCATGCACTACTGACAATTCCATTGATAGTAATCCTTAGTACACATTGTTCGAAGAGAACAATGTGTACCTGGATTATGCTACCTTCCCTGTGGATGGAAGATTATCTGCAGATGTACGCTGCCAATCCCAGCATGTGCTGATCAGACACAGCAGAGACGATGAGCGCACATCTGCACACAACAGACCCCTGCAGAGCAAAGATATGCCCCCCGGACGAACGTCTGTGCAATGCACAGGGGCCCCTTCACCGGCTGACACATCCCCACTCCGCAAACATCTCTTTCCAATCCCAGGAAGTTATCCACTACTTAACAGGTCTCAACCAGCGTCAGTCTGCCCCAGTCAGCTCTTTAGAGCAGGCTGGGACAGAACGAAAACTGGGGACTCTTATGACAAAAATACATCTAAAACATCTTCATAAAATTTTCCCCAACAACCCTCCCCGAAATATTTTGACGAATACCCTTGATCATACATTTATTCATAGGAGATTATAGTGGCTAAAGGACTGCTGAATCCTTTTTTTTTTTGTGGAGAAATAAGAGAACATCGTCAAGCCCTCATTTGGTCTTTTGAAAACATCACAGGGGAGAGGGAGGGGGAGGAAGAGGTCCAGAAATTATTACCCACCCCTATATCTCAAATAAATAACTGAAAAGGAAAATTGTGGAAAGGACCCTTTCACATTAAAAGGTATGGAAGAATAAGAAGGAATAAGAACATCAAGGAGAAAATAAGGAGGTGTTTTATGGATTTTCTTTTTCTTCCTGTAAATGCACCGGAAAGATACTTGGGGACTTTTTTGAAACTTGCAACAATCTAACGATCTAAGGATCCCTCTGGATGTGGGGGCTCTTCTTCGTGCTCTCCCCTCCTTTGCTCATCCTTTTTTTTTTTCCTCTTTCTCTCTCTCTCCCCACTTCTTATATAAACTTCACAAAGGGGAAATCGATTGATTGACTGAACGATAAATCTGGAGCAGCCCTGATTCTATTTACTGAAGGAGACAACAGTTCCTCAAAAACCCCCGGGGTCCTTTTTTTTTTTTTTGGGTGGGATTATATTACATAAAAGGAGAAGATAAGTGATCCAAAATTTTTTTTTTCCATAGGTCTCAAGAGATACAAACTGGGGAAACGCAAGATCATAGAAAAAAAAATCAGAATGAAAAGGTAAAGTAACCAAGGGAGGAGAACCTAAAACACCAAAAGAAAAAGCAAATACAAGTACAATTAAACAATATATGGTTAAAGGGGTAAGCCCTAAAAGTCCAGCAGCAGAGAAGCAGCAATTGTTAAAACAAGATAAAAAGAAAGAATCGAATAAGAAGAAAAGCGAAAACCCAGAGATATCCAGAGAAGACATTAGCGCGGAAAGCGAGATAGAAACTAGTAGAATGGAGGAGCATAATACAAGCGTTCAAATATTAACAAAGATAGAAATGTTTGAAATGCTCACAAAAATGGAAATCTCAATTAAAGGAGAAATAACGGCGCTTAGAACAGACCTTGGCCAGTTGCTATCCCGGGTGGAGGAAGTTGAGAATAAAACAGATAATCAAGCAAAGGAACTGGCTGAATTGAAAGAACAGGTTCAAAAGACAAAGATAAACCAGAGGAGAATCCTCTATACATTAGAGGAGCAGGAAAATCAAAGCAGAAGACAGAACCTGAGAATACGTGCCCTCCCAGAAGAAAACGGGGAAGATCTGAGGAAAACAATGAGCGAGCTATTTAAACATTTCTTAAATAAAAATTCTGAAGATAACTTGAGAATAGATAGAGTACATCGGGTGAGAAAACCCTTAACATATTGCAGCAGACCGTTCTAGAGATATCTTGGTCAGATTTCAGAATTATGAAGAAAAAGAGGAAATATGGAAAAATTTAAGAGGCAAATCCCCACTAAAATGCAGGGGAGAGGAGATACACATTTTTATGGATCTCGCACCGGAAACACTGGCCAGGAGACGCCTCCTTAAACCACTTCTTGACCTAATGCGAAAAGAAAATATAAAATTCAACTGGGGATTTCCGGCATGTCTAATAGGATACAAAGAGGGGAGATCGGCAAAATTAAGGTTCCTAGAAGAACTAACAGAATTCTGTAATAAATTGGAGATGCAAGAAATAGAGATCCCAGAATGGACATAAAAGGAAAGTCTGAAATAGAGGGAGAAACCTAATTGGATCACAAAAAGTGTGGGGGGGGGGGGGGGGGGGATTAAAAGGTTTTTTTTTTTTTCTTCCTTGGGTTGAAATCACCTGTTACAAGTGGAGGGTACAGAGCCGGGATATAATATAGAGTGTGGAATGGGGGATGGAGTAGTGGGGAGGGAGGGAAGGCAGGGGCTGAGAGAAGCTCAGTCCGAGGGCCCGTTCGACGCCTTCCCCTTTTTTTGAGGGGAGGCTGTGGAAGGGGAACGGGGTTAGAGCACCACCTCTGGGAAGGAAGCACAAAGGCAGAAATGATTTTTGGATCCGCCAATGATCTAGAGGCCAGTATTGGCCAAGAAGGAGGAGGGAGGGGGTAGAAATGGGGGGAAGGAAGGGGGGTGGGAAGCGGGTGGGAGGGAAGAAAAGGGAAGGGATACCTCTCTGTCAAATGTAAAAATGAATAGTAAGGTTTTATAATTAAGTTTTTGACATATAATGTACGTGGATTGAATATACCTGCCAAGCAACATAAAATCCTAAAAGAGCTTAAATATTATCAATATATAGTATAGTATTGCTCCAGGAGACACATCTCTTCCAAGGGGCCAACATAAAGCTACATTCCAGAGAGCATCCTACATGGTTTTATGCAGATTCAACCACAAGGAAGGCTAAAGGAGTGGCAATAGGGTTTTCAGATGGAACACAGTTTAAACTGGAGGAAATAAAGAGGACATATTGGGGAAACGGAATGTACCCTGGGAAATGTGTATGCACCCAACAAGAATCCCACAGGCTATTTAAAGAAAATGGTGGGGATCCTCGCTCAGTTTAGGAGGGGGATGGTTATATTGGCAGGAGATTTAAATTTTTGTATGGACCCATAGGTAGATAGTACATCCCGTGTGCAGGGGACGGGAGGTGTATCCCTAAGAACAATGAAATAGAAAATGTATCAAAATCAACTATTGGATGTGTGGAGAATCATGCATCCTAAAACACGGGATTACACATTCTTCTCCCCCGTGCACGGGACGTACACACGTATTGACTATCTGTTGGTGGATCATAATACCCTGGCAAAGGTGACAGACGCGGATATAGGTATTACCACATTATCCAATCACTCCCCGGTGATGATGACAATAGAAGTAATGAAAATACAGAAACCACCCTTTAACTGGCAACTGAATGAGGCGCTCCTTATGGAAAAAAAAGATATTGAAAGGATACAAGAAGAGTTAGAATTTTTTTTTTAAATCAATGATACAAACGATATTTCAGATTCCATATTGTGGGAGACACATAAAGTATATATTAGGGGCATTTTTATTTCAATGGGGACAAAGAAAAAAAAAGGAGAGATCTAGGAAAATGTATGTATTAACGGATGAAATTCATAGCCTAGAGCAGGTGCACAAAAAATCAGGGGGACAACATCAAGAAACATTTCATTTACTTATAATAAAAAGGAATTAAAATATTTGATGACACAAGATACAAAAAGGGTCTTTAATAGAATATTGAGGGACAAATATCTTTGGGGAAATAAAATTGGGAAACATTTAGCTAGGACCTTAAGGAAGGAAAAATCTAGGAACTATATAGAAAAAAATCTAAATAAACAGGGAGGAATAGTATATAAAACAAAAGAGATAGCTGAAATATTTCGAAATTATTATAAGACATTGTATGATGTCGAAAAGGGTAAAATAGACAAAGAGAAAGTAAATAAAATAAAACAGTTCTTAGATAGAGCAGAAATTACCCAAATATCGCCAAATGATAGAGAAGATTTAGAAAGCCCTTTTACTGAAGATGAAATAAGAAAGGCCATATTAGAAACAATGACGGGTAAAAGCCCTGGACCGGATGGATTTTCGATCCTTTATCTGAAGGAATTTAGGGAAGTCTTGGTGCCCAGGCTCTGTAGTTATATGAATGGACTAGGAATGGAGTATGGGCTCAGCAGAGAGGCACAGAGAGCTTTGATAACAGTAATTCTAAAAGAAGGAAAGGATGACACATGCTGTTCAAACTATAGACCAATATCCTTATTACATTTTGATACAAAGCTTTATGCAAAAGTCCTAGCAAATAGGCTGAAAGAGAAAATGAAAGTATTGGTCCATCCGGACCAGGTGGGATTTGTTTCCGGTAGGGAGGGATGAGATAACGGTGTGAGAACATTACTCATTTTGCAGGAGATAAAAACAAATGGGCCCCCAGGTCTATTCCTGTCAATTGATGCTGAGAAAGCATTTGACAGGGTAGACTGGGGGCTCATGATAAAAACATTGGAATACATGGGCCTGTGTACCAAGATGATCCAAAGAATTGGAGTTTTATATGAGCAACCGACGGCAGCAATAAAGATTAATGGAGACTGCTCATCTCCTTTCATAATGAGGAATGGGACAAGGCAGGGATGTCCCCTGTCCCCATTGCTCTTTGTGCTCTCTATTGAACCCTTACTGGCAACAATTAGGTTAAATGAAGATATAAAGGGAATCCAAGTTGGAGATGTAGAACATAAAGTAGCGGCCTTTGCCGATGATTTATTGTTTTATATCTCTAAACCCAAGACAACAATGCCAAAATTGCTTGATCTTTTAAAACAATATGGAGAAATATCCCAAATGTTTTAATTAACTTGAATAAATCAGAGGTCTTGAATATAAACCTTGACAAATATGAGGCGCAAGGAATACAAAGAGATTTCCAGTTGCCATGGAAGAAGGAGGGATTAAAATATCTGGGTGTTAAATTAGCAAATTCCATTGAGAAAATATTTAGGGACAACTATATCCCGCTTTTGGATGAAATAAAAAATGAAATAAAAAAAATATCATTTACCTCTCTCTCTTGGTCTGGGTGAATTAATACAGTTAAAATGGTTTTATTACCAAAAATTACGTATAAGTTTCAAATGTTGCCTATTGCCCTTCCAGATTATTATTTTCAAACTTTAAAAGCAATCATAAGGAGATTTATATGGCAAAATAAAAAATCTAGAATTTCACTTAAGATATTAAAGCAAGGTAAAAATCAGGGAGGCCTAGGGGTACCGGATTTAAAAAAATATTACTACGCGGTTGTATTGTCAAGAGTCATAGAGTGGGCACGGGAGAAAAGTGAAAAACAATGGGTGAATATAGAAAATAACACTTGTGTAAAAATGTGGAATCCCCCACAACATAGGGGGTTGGGAGCAAACACACATAAAATAACAAGACACGCATTTAAAATTTGGGATTTAGTACATAAACAATATGAATGGAAGTACAACTCACCTTTAAATTTTTTGAAAGATAGTGACTATTTCCCACCAAGAAAAAGGGAAGTGGGTGGGCAATGGGTAGGGGAAAACACACAATTGAGAGATATCATGGACAAAGGGAAAATCAAAACACTTAGAAATACAGCAAAATATGCCACAAATAAAAATAAATGAATGGCGCTACCAGTTGATACATTTTGTGGAAAAATTACCTCAACCTATTAGAACAACAGATAAGTTTACAGCACTAGAAAAAATATGTGTGGGAGTAGGAGTAAAAAAAATATATATCTTGGCTATATAAAGCCTTTCTCGCCGAAGAAGAACTGGAGGTACCGCCATTCCTTAAAAAATGGGGAAAGGAATTAGAGTCACATGATTATAAACACAAGATTTAAAAAAATTGGAAATTAACACATAACTCAGCAATTGACACTAGAACTGCGGAGATGAACTACAAATGTCTCTCAAGATGGTATATAACACCTGATAAAATCAGTAAATATCAGCTAGATAAGTCTCAGGAATGCTGGAGAGGATGCAATAAACGGGGAACAATGGCCCACCTTTGGTGGGAATGTTCGAAAATGAAGGGGTACTGGAAGGACATTGTAGAGCTCATAAATTAAATTAATGTAGCTAATATAGTGGAAGATCCTTGGATATGTTTGTTCCATGGAACAGAAGAACCAATAAAACATTAATAAAACATTATAACACATGCTTAACGCAGCAAAGGGACTTATTCCCAAAAAATAGCAGCAGGAAGAAGGTCCAACGAAAGTAGAATGGGTGGGGGCGATGGAAGAATTATATTATCTAGAGAAATTGAGATCCAATGGAGATGAGAATAAGGAAGGAACAATGGATAAATGGAAATGCTGGCAGGAATTTAAGAAGACATGGAGATATGTCGAAATAATAACCTAAAGGAGAAATGAAAAAGTGCAGACTTCCTAAAACTTCAATGTGCTGTGGAGGATCAGCCATTCTGCCCCAGAAAAAAAAAAAAAGAAAGAATGGGATTCTGTATGTTAAACTGTGAATGGGGGCTAAGGGTAGAGGAGCTCTGATTTCAGGGCCTCGGTTGTAAATTCGAAGATTAAAATCTTCAGAGATTGGTGAGTTCATTTATTGCATGTTAAGGCGGAGTTCTAGACAAAAATACAACTAGGTCTTAAACAAAAGACCACCCCACCCCCCCTCGTGTTTGGATGCATGCACAGTAGGAAACTAGCTGTGAAGCCTGAAGGTTGCCGGTTTCACTTAGTTGCAATTCACCCGAGCCAATGAATCAGCTTCGGGGGGCCAACATTGCAACATTGATCCCTGGACAGGTAAGTGTCCTTATATTTAAAGTTAGCAGCTACAGTATTTGTAGTTGCTGACTTTTAATTATTTATTTTTTTTGAGGCTGGAACTGCTTTATAATATTTTAAAACTATGTCTATACTTTCGAGCACTGGTGCACTTTATGACAGATTACCCAGGGATGATATAGAAAGTTTTTTTCATTTTACTTCCCTTTGCCTCCATGTACCTGTGTGAAACTATATTTTTATAGTTGAACATATGTTTGTACTCGGAGTCTCTAGTAGAGCGTATAAGGAAAGGTATGAAGGGAAAACAGGAAGAGACCTGGGGTGTGCTGTAGTCACGTAGTCAGTATGCCTAAAGGTGGCAAAAATAAAGACAGTAGGATGAGCTAACAAAACAGATTTATTGAAAGTCACCGTATGCAGCATACATCAGCCAAATGCATGAAATACCCGTGACATCTCCACATGTGGAACTGGGATATATGGAGAAACATGCTGAATTCCACCTACCTGACTTCTTAATTACATAAACAGGGACCCCTTGGCGAGAAAAACAGCGGAAACCGCCCCTACCCTGAAAGAATGGCCGGAATACGCTTTGGGGACCTACCTAGGTTTGACAGCAGGGTGCGGCAATGATTCATGAACTGTGCCGTGGAGAGGGAAATACTTGGGAAAGGTAAAAGTGGACTATTCCTGGGTTTATCCGCAGTGATCACCATGAGCTGATCTAACTGTGACCGGGCACCAGGCATCGTCAGTACTGGCTCCTGTCTGCTGCATCTTGCAAGTGCCCAGATGCAACAGGAAATGATCGGTATACCTATCTAGTAGATCAAGAGTATGTGGGATCTCACCCGGTACTAATGAACTTACCTGGCCTGAGGAAACCATAGAAATCCAGATACATGGCCACCTTGAGGACCAAGCTGGGTAGCAGCCCGAAAAGGAGCCCTGGAGAGTAAAACGGACATGCCCCGGAAAATATGCCCTGTAAAGGGGAGTCTGCTAACCGTGGTAGGGGGGCTACTCTTCTGAATCTCCCTAAAAAATTATACACCACACTTTTTTTAAGGTTATTATCCGATTAATCGATTAATCAAAACAATAATCGGCCAACTAATCGATTATGAAAATAATCGTTAGTTGCAGCCCTAAAATAGAGGGTAGTTCAAACGAGACAGAGCATCAGCTGCTGTATGCCTTACACCACAGATGGACCTACAGTGAATGTGGAAATGGAACCGAAGGGACAGCCAAATCAGCCTACGTACGAAAAACATAATGAGTAAAGACCTGGATCTGCTTTGTTCAACAATTCTGAGGTAGCCTAATTATTCGTGGAGAAAATCACTGTCTCATCTATCCAAAAGTGACCCCAAGCCTGCGCTGCCGACACTATGGGGTAAATCTCAAATAAAGCTGCTATTGCTGCAAAACCCTGGAACATCCAATATCTCGTCTGGCCATGGCCCAGCTGCCAGTGAGTGCCAAAAAAAATTGCTGCTGCATCACTCAAAACCTTAAGGAGAAAAAAACTACTCTGCAAGGATGAAAATGGCAAACCAGTTCCAGTGTTAAAGGAACTCATCCCATAGACACAAGTCAGATAGAACCCACAGAATCTAACTTGACTCGAGAGTCGGAGTCAGGGCCAGAAAAAACTCTGGGATGGAAAGCTTACCATTGAGCCTTTGGCCCCTGGACCTGAACCACCGAAACATCACTGCAAACATACGACTTGTCGGCTACATCGTGGGCGGCAATTAAGAGGGACGCCAAATTAACGTCTTTCCTGTTTGAAATAATATATATTTATATATATATATATATATATATATATATTTTTTTTTTTTTTTATATTCCCAGAAATGAAGTGAGACAGGGAATGGAGGGAGCACTTGCTCTTTTACCTAAGTTAAAGGCTTGGTTTGGTACCAAGGGGGTCCTGGAACCTGCTGATTTGCCTGACAGGAGGTTGCCAGTAAGCTCAGAGTGGCGTAAATCTGTGAAAAGGACGAGGCAACAGTCCATGGGGTAACCAGCTCAGCATGAGAGCCTGGAGTACAGGGGATAATAATCTTAATAAATCTGCTTTGCGAGCTGAAACCGGATACCAACTACCCCTGCACCACAATTCCGCCATGAGTCTTGGGACGGTCCAGGTTCATTACGGAGGGCGTGCTACCCTGTTTCAAACCCCTGGCCAGTGAAGGAGGGGTGGAGGCAAAGTCTTCAATATCCGCTGCCTGTGACATGACCTATGCAACCGAGAACAAGCTGTCATAAGCAAGAGTTACAACCTAATGTACCACAACTTACTCTAAGGAAAGGAAAATCTCTTTACGTTTTTTTTTTTTTTACAACATCCCAACAGTGATTGTGGTTAATGACAAAGAATACATTGTGCAGGACTGAAAACGTGTCCAATTTGCCCAATACGTCGAGTTACCTGAGGCGTATCAGGCAAATTAAAAATGTAAACTCAGGCCTATGAAACATGAAAACGTGTCAGGCAAGTGATATGAGTAGTGAGATGTCATAACGTATGAAACATAAGTCTTATGAGAAACGTATGAGTAGACTTGCCACTGCACAAGCCAATTACAAATGATCATCTCAATACTATAGACGTGATAGGTAAACCTGCAGTGGAGTGTTGCCGTAATACCTATAGTGTGAGGCTATGATCATATACCGTGTATGCGATGACGATGAACCTGGTGTAAGGGGAAATTAAGTATGCATTATAAGACTGAAAGTGTTCACCATATGAATTACAGAGGCCGAGTAATCTGAGGTGAAGCAGGTCAATTGAAAATGTAAACTCAGGCCTACAGAGCCTGAAGGCGTGTCAGGTCAAATGTGGTGAGTAGTGCAACGACAACAACATATGAAGAACAGTCTAACGTCTACTGTATGAGAAACAGATGAGGAGACTTGCCACCGCACAAACCAATTAGAAATTATCAGCTTAACCCGCTGTTACCTATAAACGTGATAGGTAATACTGCAGTGGTGAAAACCGTGACCTAAAACGTGAAGGCAAAACCTGTATTAAGTATGGAAATGGCAACGAGACACCGGTAATCGGCGAACCAAAAGTACCGATATCTGAATAGTACATCAAAAGCAACCATAACTTACCTTCGACCTAGATTTCCTCTCTTATCCTTTAAGGCCTGCACCTGGTGACCCAGGCCAACCGTCAAATACAACGTATGAGTAGGACTGAAAACGTGTCAGTCTCAAGAACTACCAAGGCCAAGTTACCTGAGGCGTATCAGGCAAATTAAAAAGGTAAATTCAGGCCTATGAAACCTGAAGAGGTGTCAGGCAAGTGATATGAGAAGAGAGATGTCATGACGTATGAAACGTAAGTCGTATGAGAAACGGATGAGTAGACTTGCCACCACACAAGTCAATTAGAAACGATCACTCAATCCGTTGGTACCTATAGACGTGATAGGTAAGTTGCAGTGGAGAGTTGCCGTAATACCTACAATGTGAGGCTATGAACATGTACCATGTATGCGATCACAGTGAACCTGGTTTAAGGTGAAAATGAACTATGCATTATAAGACTAAGAAAGTGTTCACCATATAAATTACAGAGGCCGAGTAACCTGAGGTGAAGCAGGCCAAATTAAAAACGTAAACTCATGCCTACGGAAACTAAAGGCGTGTCAGGTCAAATGTGGTGAGTAGTGCAATGACAACAACATATGAAAACAGTCTAAAATCGAATCTACTATATGAGAAACGTGTGAGGAGACTTGCCACTGCACAAGCCAATTAGAATGATCACCTCAACCCGCTGTTACCTATAAATGTGATAGGTAAAACTGCAGTGGTGAAAGCCGTGACCTAAAACGCGAAGGCAAAACATGTACCAAGTATGGAAATGGCAACGAGACGCCGGTAAGCGGCAAAACCAACAGCACCGATATCTGAATAGTACACCAAAAGCAACCATAACTTACATTCAACCTAGATTTCCTCTCTTATCCTTTAAGGCTTGCACCTGGTGACCGAGGCCAACCCTGAAATACAACGTATGAGTAGGACTGAAAACATGTCAACCCCCTGAAATACAAAGGCCGAGCAACCTGAAGCATGGCAAGCAATTTAAAACGTAGATCAGGCCTAAAGAAAACCTGAAGACCTGTCAGGCAACTATATGAGTGGTGAAATGTTATGATGCATGGAAACGGGATATGAACCGTATGAGGAACTGATAAGGAGACTTGCCACCGCACAAGCCAATTAAAAGGAACATCTCAATCCATTAGCACCCATAAACATGATGGGTGACCCTGCAGTGGTAGATCTCTGTAAGGCCTAAAACATGAAGAAATAAACATGTGATATGTATGAGATGTTTTAAAATCTAATGTGAATGTGCTTTGAGTAAAACGTCCTTTTTTTTTTTTTGTCACCGTGTCAGCGCTAAAACATGTAAGCAACTCAAACCCGCATTTAAAAGGGAAGTGTGGCACTTACTGCGCTAACTGATAACTGAAAAACAGATTTGACTGATCGCACACACACTCCAACCAGCTCTGAGATTACTGATAAACTGAAACACAGACTGACTAATCACAAATCCTCCAACTGGTAAGCAGAATGGTAAGGCACCTGAGATTGGGGAATACTGCGAGTACTTACTGCGATCACTGGAAAATATTTAAGCACAGATTTGGCTGATCACATACACACACCCACCAACCATCTCCTAGGGGGTAAAGAGAAAAAACGTGAAATTCGATATCTGTAAAATATGGTAAGGTATCCAAGACTGGAGAATACATGCTGAACAGCAACTATCAGCTAGTTTAACAGAGATGTGCAGCAGATAAAAATTACCCAATACACTCAAATGTTTCAACAGCCTGCAGCACTCACCCCTCTTTTTTTTTTTTTAAAACATCAGTAATGACACTCCACCCCCCCCCCCCCCTTTCCTCATCCCCTTACCATGAGAACAAAGGTCCATACCTTCCATCCCAGATAAGCAGGCCCCCCTCCCCTCGAACGACCAAGGGGTAACCGACAAGGTTTCTCTCAATTTCCCTGGTGGTATGGAGAATGGACACGAGCAATCCCCCCCACCCCCCCAAGCGGACCTGCAGTTTCAAACCCAGTACGTTAGGGGGTGGTGGGTGGACCTGCGGGCGGTCCCCCGATCGATAATTGAGCCTGTACTGAAACAGGGAGAAGAGGGAACTTCTCAGAAGCCGCGCGTTCCCCTCGAAAACCGGAAGAGATGTTGGCGGTCACTCCAGAAATGATGCGAACGGGCGTCACAGCAAAACGGGAACGCCTCTAACAGAAAGGAGCGCCCACTAATTGAAAGAGACCTGCGGTCAGCCTTCCCACTTTATGCAAGTTTCACATAGACCAAAGCTTGTCGGGAGAAAAGCAGTGAAAATGAACAGCATAAACAAACATATGGAAGACTCTCTGAGAATCTCTAAAGCCCCATACACACGGTCGGACTTTTTCATCAATTTGGTCCGATCGGACAAGGTTGTTGAAAAATCAGACCGTGTGTATGCACCATCGGACAGTGTTCGTCGGTTTGTCCGTCGGACAAAGTCTTATCTCCTGCTGGAATGATTTGCCGTCAACCCGGTCCGATCACACCAAATCCGATCGTGTGTACGGTTGTCCGACCGGACAAAGTGCCACGCATGCTCAGATCACATTACAAGACCAAAGCTATTGGCTACTAGCCTCTACGTAGTCCCGTCGTACGCAACAAACGTCACCACGTTCAGAATGATCGGATTTTCCGACAACTTTGTCCGACCGTGTGTACGCAAAACCAACATCGGACAAAGTATGACGGACATGGTCCGACGGACCTGGTCCGCGGATTGTCCGACCGTGTGTATGGGGCTTAAGGACTTATTCTACAACAACTTAAACAGCTGTACCATTTTAAGAACTCTATAAGGCCAAACCGATCATTAATCATCAACGCATATGTAGCGGACATAACCCTCGATGGGGCGGCCTTGACTTTTGGGCTTACCGTTTACCTCCGCTTGGCTTGTTCCTCCAGGTCTAGGGGTTCCCAGAGTTAGTACCCAACAGGCAGCTCTGGCCTAACGAACCCTGAACACGTGACTCCAGCATCTTAAGTACCCTTCCCCACACTCCTCAGCGGGGCCAAACGCACCCACTGATTGGCTCCATGGAATGCTGGTACCCAAACGTGCAACCAGGCCTGGTTCTGAGCCTGTCATGTGTACCTCACCGCACACATGATCAGGCAGAACCCCAACACAGCCCAGCCAAACTTATACCAAAGCTTCCCTATCCAATTAGCTCTCAGAAGCCTTTTACTGTTCTGAGAGACAAAAATAACTAAATTTACACATAGCGGACACCTTAAAAAGGTGTCACCGCTACACATCCCCCCCAGTCATTTAGACGATGTCCCCATTGTCTAGGCAACAACCAGGGCAAAAATCCTAACCTATTTACTAACGACAAAAACCCTTATGCATTGCCTGAGTTTTTTTTTCTTAATTGGGTGTTGGGAAAGGGAAAAGAAAGGAAACACATTTAAACACTTTGCATTTTTTACAATAACACATTTAAGTACTGTACATGTACCACCCAGACTAAAACTGACTAACCCACCCAATCTCCGATGAGCTTGACGGTAGATCTCGATGCAATCCTGAAAAAGAAACACAGCATACAAAGCAACACTGTACACTATACATCCTGTCTCTTTTTTTTTTTTATTTGAGAAGTTTCACCCACACTTCAGTGAAGCTTTCTCCCTCAAAAGGTAAATCCTATACATTCCTAATAACTGAAACAGAACGTTATCACCATTATTGTTCCTTTCTTTTTTTGGCCGACTCATACCACCTAGTGCTCAGAGCTGCTGTAACTGCAAGTCTTTTTTTTTTTTGTAACCAGAGCGCTGTGGCTAAGAGCTTGTAGAGCTTGACAGTAATTCTTAATAGCAACCCCTGTCTATCTACCCCAAAGTTCAGTCAAGCTTGCAGAAAGGAAAAAAAACATATTGCCGCTGAAGACACATGAAAAGTTCTTCTTCTTTTCCCAAAGAGAGATTGAAGGCTTGACTTCAGAAACAGTTCACCAGTAAAACCGCGGGTCAGGTAGAATAACATCCCTACCCAGTTCAGTGTCATAAGTGGTGATATAATAAACAGCACTGTCTTTATCTGGTCTGCAGATCACGATTTTATCACAGTAAATGTGCCGACCATAGCTCCAATGCAACAAACATCCCTGAAATTGCTCAAACCTTTCTCGGGAGAAAGACTTCTTCTGCAGTGGCTTAGGGACCTTGAGGTAGTCCCAGACATCCTCCGCATACCACTTCTTCCGATTTGCCTCTACAATGTCCATGACTTCCCTAGGCACGTAAGGGAACTCAAGTCCATACTCTGTTGCCACCCGCTTGTTAACGTCTCAGGGGCCTAAAGGGACTCCATCATGATCGGGCAGTGTCTATGCACGGGCAACAGATGAAACTGAAGCTAAAGAGCTCTCAAAAAGTAAAATTCTTTACTCACGGTAATTTTGGTTCAAAGTACCAGTCATCTCCCTGGTCGGAATCGGACTCGGTTTGTGACCCAGGCGAAAACTCTCCAGCAGGCCGATAATTTCCCGCAGCAGGGTTTACAGCTCCCCAGTGTCGTCGGCACTTAAACACTTTCCCCCAGATATCCGGTCCTGGGGTGCAAGGAGCAGGCCCACCTCTGCGGCGACGAGGGGTGCTGGGTCGCTCCTTTACTTGAATTGGTGCTGCAGCAGCAGCACTCTCCTGCGGGGTCACGTCCGCGACTTCTGCACCAGTCTCCGAGACTTCAGGAGGGGCAGGATCTCCTCTGGCCATCCGAGCCCCAAAGGACGATACCGGGGCATACACAATAGACTCCTCAGTTGAGATGCCCGTGGCCCAGTCAAGTTGAAAGGCCCAGGGTTGTCCGATGGGCTGTTCAACTTTAAACATGTACTCGCCGCACCTCCGACATCTTGCAAAAGGCCGATGGTTTGTGACCAACCCATCACACCTTCCACAAAGTACTCCGAGGGCCTCAACATCCCCGATAGTACATAGAATTAACCCCTGCAGCAGCAAACGAATGCCTGTGTCTGTAATCACTGTACCAGGCATCTGTACACTTGCCGGACCCCTCACTGTAGGCATCCTGGGTCCAGGCATCTGCTGCATATTTGGGAGCCGGTGCATTTTTCCGAGAAGGTAACGGTCTCTCTTTCTCAATCCACACCTCTTCTCCTTCCGCAACACACTCTCCTGCGGTGCCTCGTGTGGGAAAAAAGATCAGCATAAACTCCTCCCACTGGGCGCTGGCTTCTGTACTTTTTCGCAGGCTTTCGGTACAGGCTCCTCCCATGCTTACGCACCTCAGTGGAAAGTCTCTCCAAAATGGCGCTGATCTTTATGGCGCAGTTCAAAATTCTTCACCCTCTGTTCCTAGGCCCTGCGAGGTAACTTGTAAATCCCAGACTGCGAGCCCCCACGTGTAGCAGCCATAACCCTTGATGGGGCGGCCTTGACTTTTGGGCTTACCGGTTACCTCCGCTTGGCTTGTTCCTCCAGGTCTAGGGGTTCCCAGAGTTAGTACCCAACGACTTTGCACGCTGACACCATAAAAGTCCTTTTGAAAGGTTTTTATTTGCAGGGGTAACATCCAACAGACACAGTCTCATGTGGGAACAGAGGGTAAGGATGAAGAAAACTCAGGCACCTTGAACTACTAAGTATGCAAAAGTCTCTATTTGCCAACCCAGAGAGTAGCCACTCGCAGCTGGGCACTTCCAAGCTGAACAAATCTCTAACCAGAGATTATGGCAGTCAGCACTTGAATCACGAAATTTGCAAAGTCTCTAACCTTGAATCAAAGTGGCACTCAGAAACAAATCAGGAACCTTTCCTCAGTACCTGGAACGTTATCCATCTCCTTGACAGTATTGGGGAAGTGTGGATTCTCTAGTGTCCTTGACAACCCAGCAACCAGGCACTTCTCAGGATGCCAGCTTGTTGGCCCTCCTCCGAAGAGTCCTCCCCCGGTCGCTTACACGAGCTACGGTGCCCCTCCAAGTTGAGAGCACACCTGGACGCCTTGAATCCTCCCTCAGTTACTGCGCCTCGGACCAGCCGGTTCAGAGACTCGGGATCAGACGGATCCTTGCCCCAGACCAAACGGGTCTCTGGGGCTTGTCAAACCAACCATGTTGCGGGGCGGCACACACTCCTGACCGGGACCCCTCGCAGGGCTACCCCGGCCCAGATCCAGGAACAAGCAGCTCTGGTCTAACGAACCCCGAACACGTGACTCCAGAATCTTAAGTACCCTTCCCCAGACTCCTCAGCGGGGCCAAACGCACCCACTGATTGGCTCCGGGGAATGCCGGTACCCAAACGTCCAACCAGGCCTGGTTCTAAGCCTATCATGTGTACCTCACCGCACACATGATCAGGCAGGACAGCAACACAACCCAGCCAAACTGATGCCAAAGCTTCCCTATCCAATTAGCTCTCAGAACCCTTTTACTGTTCTGAGAGACAAAAATAACTAAATTTACACATAACGGACACCTTGAAAAGGTGTCACCGCTACACATGTAAAACATCTTTAGAAATAACTTCAAAATCAAGATCCAGACTTCAAGTGTGGCCTTATCTTCACAAGTCCACATTTTATATGTTAGGGGAGTATTGTAATATTTCTGGCATGTAATCAATGCTTGTTAGGGGTCTATTTATCAATGTTTTCATTCAAGATTCATACAACTTTCATCAAAGATTCACACATTTGATACCTAAGATATAATTAAAAGAACGTGTGATTATTGGGAGAAAAAACTGATAAATAAACTACACATACACATGTATGCATCTAACATGGAAAGATACAGTCACCAGGCACTTTATTAGAAACACATGTGCACTTGGTTATTCATGCAATTATTTAATCACGCAATCAGGTGGCAGTAGCACAATGCATAAATGCATGCAGATTTAGGCCAGGAGCATCAGTTAGGCTCGGCTCACACTGCTGCGATGCGAAACGCTAGGCGTCCAATCATAGCAGAAGACAGGAGGAGCGCGGGAGAAGACATCCGACGGAGACACCGCTCGTCGCCTGACGCCGTCACCAGCTGCACACCGGAAAAAAGGTAAGTGCAGAGGGCAGGCAGGGGACACAGTGGCAGCACTTGAGGGGCACAGTGGCAGCACTTAAGGGGCACAGTGGCAGCACTTAAGGGGTACAGTGGCAGCACTTAAGGGGCACCGTGGCAGCGTTTGGAGCACAGTGGCAGAACTTGGGGCACAATGGCAGAACTTGGGGCACAATGGCAGCACTTGGGGCACAATGGCAGCACTTGAGGCACAATGGCAGAACTTGGGGCACAATGGCAGAACTTGGGGCACAATGGCAGCACTTGGGGCACAATGGCAGAACTTGGGGCACAGTGGCAGAACTTGGGGCACAGTGGCAGCACTTGGTGCACTGTGGCAGCGTTTGATGGGCACAGTGGCAGCAGTTGGGGCACAGTGGCAGCGTTTGATGGGCACAGTGGCAGCATTTAATGGGCACAGTGGCAGCGTTTAATGGGCACAGTGGCAGCATTTAATGGGCACAGTGGCAGCGTTTAATGGGCACAGTGGCAGCGTTTGATGGCACAGTGAGGCTGTTTGTTTGCGCCCCCCAAAAATTTTGAGCACCAGCCGCCACTGGTCCTGAGGGGTCTGTACTGGGGGGTGACAGTCTTGAGGATTCTGTACTGGGTGGTGACTTTCTCGAGGTCTGTAATGGGGATGGGGGTCTGTACTGAGATGTTACTGTCCTCATGGATCTGTACTGGGGAGGAAGGACTGTCCTCAGGAGTCTGTCATGAAAAATTACTATCCTGAAGGGTCTGTACTGGGTAAGGTTGTCTGTCCTTAGAAGTTTTTACTGAGTTGGGGTGGCTGTCCTGACGGATACTGTACTAGACATTGACTGTCCTTAGGGGTTTGTACAGTGGATGACTGTTCTTTGCAGTTTGTACTGGGGGGGGGGGGGGTCTTGACTGAGGGGTAACTCTCCTGAGGGGTCTGTACCTGCGAGGGTATGACTGTTCTGAGCTTTATGTACTGGAGGGTGACTGTCCTGAGGGGTCTGTATTGGGGAGCAGCCACTGTCCTGAGGGGTCTATACTGAAGGGTGACTGACCTGAGGAGAATGTACTGGGAAAGAGTGGTTGTCTTGAGAGGTCTGTACTTGGAGGAGTTAGTTGGGGCTGACTGTCCTTAGGGTCTGTACTAGGGAGGGGTGACTGTCCTGAAGATTCTGTACTAGGGGTGACTGTGTTGAGGAATCTGTACTGGGGGGGGGGGGGGTCATGGTCCTGAGGGTTCTGTACTGGGTGTGACTGTGTTGAGGGGTCTGTACTGGAGGTGATAGTCGTGAGGGTTCTCTACTGAAGGGGTCTGTACTGGGGAGCAGTGACTGTCCTCAGGGGTCTGTACTGAGGAGTGGTGGCTGTCCTGAGGGGTCTGTACTGGGGGTGGTAACTGTTCTGAGGGTTCTGTACTGAAGGGTGCCTATACTGAGGGGGTCTGTACTGGGTAAGGTTGTCTGTCCTGAGGAGTTTGTACTTGGGAGGGGTGATGGTCCTGAGGGTTCTGTACTGAAGGATGACTGTCCTGAGGGGTCCGTACTGGGAAGGAATGACTGTCCTGAGGGGTCTGTATTACGGAGGGATGACTGTCCTGATTGGTCTGTAATTGGGAGAGGTGTCTGTCCTGAGGGGTTTGTACTGGGGAGGGATGATTGTTCTGAGGGGTCTGTACTGGAGGATGACTTTCTTAAGGGGCTTTTACTGGGGGGTTACTGTCTGTTCTGGAGAGTGACTGTTATGAGGGGTCTGTACTTAGGGTGTCTGTACTGAGGGTTTGTACTGGGGAGGGGTGGCTGTCCTGAGGGTTCTTTACTGGAGGGTTACTGTCCTGAGGTGTCTGTACTGGGGAGCGGTGATAGTCCTGAGGGTTCTGTACTGGAGATTGACTGTCTTGAAGGGTGTGTACTGGGAAAAGATATTTGTCCTGAGGGGTTTGTACTGCGTAGGGGTGACTGTCTTGAGGGGTCTGACCTGGGGAGCAGTGACTGTGTTTAGGGGCCTGTACTGAGAAGGGTTGACTGTCCTGAGTGAAAGGTGAGAAGTAGTTAACATAACTAAAACTTTAAAATAGCTGACAGAGAAATATCCTTATTTTAGGGTCTTGTTTTTCACGATGACCACAGTATAGATAAGGTCTGGTAAAAACTGGTTCTGAAATGATGTCTTCAGACAAAGTCAAAATGTCAGCATTAAATAGTTTAAATTATGTCTGAGATGCTACACATGTTTATATAGGAATTATGCCTCATGTGATGAACTTTGTCCTCCCTCCCTCCTTTTTGTGCAATGTTCTTTGTCCATATCCTGTATAAAACTTCGTTCACCTGTCAATACATTTGAGCATTCATTGAAACAACCTGGTTGTGTGTGTTGATTTGAGTGGGGGGTCCTGAAAAGTTTCACTGATAGTCCAAACATCTAAGCAGTTTTAACCCCTTCACTGAGGGGTCCGTATTGGAAGGGGGGGGGGGTCTGTACTGGGAGGGGAGAAGGGAGTTTAGGGATGTTTTTAGTGATGTGTACTGTGGGGGATCTGGGCTTGGGTGAAGAGAAGTAGGTTCAGGTTTTATTAAACCATGCCTTTTTTACCCCCTACTATTATTAGTGTAACTTGGCCTCACACACAACTTGGTGCAGCGCTTTATTACTTCTGGACATTTTTGTTGTGGCTGTTACCAAAAATATATCAACCCTGGGTGCCGAATATCCTATGTTTGCACAGCATCTGTTTATGTCTACAAACATGGAATCTTTTCTAGTTTTTTTTTTCTTCTGCAGACACAAATTATCTTGCATGCTTTGCAGCTTCTCCGCTGCTTTTTACTTTCAATGTCTAAGGACTACATATCTCATGGTGCTTCGCTGTCTGCAAGCAGTTCCTGTACTGTCTCTGCTTCCTGAAACTATTCCTCCCCAAGCACCTCTGTAGTTTATAAGCCCCCGGTCACTCCGGCACAACTTCAATTACGACATGCAATTTTCAAATCATATCTGAAGTAGCATCTAATGTTTTTCTATGTCAGTGTCTTACTAGGTATGATTTCAAGTACGGTAGTGTGATTAAGCCTAGGTTCACATTTATGCATTTTGGCATGCGATTTTACATGTCAAATTGCATGCCAAATCAGCGGCTATTGCCGGTAATGGCACCGTCCAAATTGGTGCAACACTGATTTTGCAGTAGTTTCTGTACTACTTTTGGCAACTTTGGGAGATGATTTGTATAGACATCTGTGCAGGAACCCACACAGATGTCTGTCAAATCGCCTCCCGAAGTCGGACTGCATTCTTGGGTTGAAATTGTGCGAGTTCAGCTGAACTTGCACGATTTCAAACCCGCTCCAATGTGAACCTAGGCTTAAGAAGTAGTTCATGTATTACTTTTTCAGGACTTCAGCACGATTTCACTGCCTACCATACTTACCTCTCACTGTGCAGCTCGTTGGCCCCGATCCTCAACTTCTGGGGTTCCTCGGCGGCTCTCTCGGCTCCTCCCCGCATTAAATAACCCCCTGGGAGAAGCACCCTTGTGGGTGCGCTCCCGGGTCCAGCATTCAGCGTCCCTAGACGCCAAATGCAGGACTCGGCCATGCCCCCTCGGCCCTGCGTCATTGGATTTGATTGACAGTAGCGGGAGCCTATGGCTGCGCTTCTATCAATCTATCCAATCAACAGCGAGAACCCCCTAGCCAAGAGACAGCGTGTCAATGCCAGGTGTTTTTTCCCCTTAATGCATAGGATGCATTATGGTGAAAAAACACTTACCTTTACAACCCCTTTAAATCTTGGTTGGAGTCAGGCTTTATATCACACTACTTTAAATGGTACCCAGTGTGACCGCAGGCTAAATGTGTGAGGGGCTTCACATAGTTGAAATTTTAAGTATAGTTCAGATTAATAGGAGTAGGCTGGAAATATTTGAGATACAGTGTGGAGATGAATATACGGTATGACTTTACATCTTGACCACACATAAAGTTTAAAGGGGTAGTAAAGTCCTGTAAAGCAGATTCCTCCAGCGGCACGCTGTCACTGCTGACAGGGCTTACATTTTTACCTGGTCTTTCTTCTGGGTTTGCATGCTTCGGCTGTTTGAATGGCCAGGCTGTAATGACGTCACTCCCGTGCATGCACACTGGGGTCATGATCGTGGCAAAGCTTTTTGAATGGACAGCACACAGCACTTTGAATGGACAGCACACTTGAGTGTGCGGCCGTTCAGAGCTCAGTGTGCATGTGACATCACAGGCCACTTAGATGTTCACTGTACCTACAAGAAAGCCTTATTATAGGCTTAAATGTAGGTACAAGGGAAAAAGCAGACTTTACTACCCCTTTAACCACTTAAGCCCCGGACCATTTGGCTGGCCAAAGACCAGAGCACTTTTTGCGATTTGGCACTGCATCGCTTTAATTGACAATTGCGCGGTCACGCGACGGGGGTCCCAAACAAAATTGACGTCCTTTTTTTCACACAAATAGAGCTTTCTTTTGGTTGTATTTGATTACCTTAATTTTTTTCCTCAGTTTAGGCCGATACGTATTCTTCTACATATTTTTGGTAAAAAAAAATTGCAATAAGCGTTTATTAACCACTTCCCGACCGCCGATATAGGTCGGCAAAATGGCACGGGCAGGCAAAATCACGTACCTGTACGTGATCGTGCATGTGCCTGCCTGTCGGGAGCTCCGTGACCCCGGCCGCGGGACCAGCGGACCCGATCGCCGCTGGTGTCCCGCGATCGGGTTACGGAGCTGAAGAACGGGGAGAGGTTTGTGTAAACAAACCTCTCCCCGCGCTTCCTACTCTGCCTGTCATTGATCGGCTGTTCCCTGTCATCGGGAAAGCCGATCAATGACGTCAGACGTACAGCCACGCCCCCCTACTGTAAAAAAAACACAACACGTCACACTGACTCCTCCCTGCCCTCTAGTGGTTAACTCCTTCACTGCCACTGTCATTTACATAGGAATCAGTGCTATTTAAATAGCACTGATTTCTGTATCAATGACAAATGTCCCAAAAATGTGTCAAAAATGTCCGATGTGTCCGCCATAATGTCCCGGTCACAATAAAAATCGCTGATCGCCGCCATTACTAGTAAAAAAAAAAATATTAATAAAAATGCTATAAAACTATCCCCTATTTTGTAAACGCTATAACTTTTGCGCAAACCAATCAATAATCGCTAATTGCGATTTTTTTTACCAAAAATATGTCGAAGAATACGTATCGGCCTAAACTGAGAAAAAAAATTTTTTTTATATATTTTTTGGGGATATTTCTTATAGCAAAAAGTAAAAAATATTGCATTTTTTTCAAAATTGTCGCTCTATTTTTGTTTATAGCGCAAAAAATAAAAACCGCAGGGGTGATCAAATACCACCAAAAGAAAGCTCTATTTGTGGGAAAAAAAGGACGCCAATTTTGTTTTGGAGCCACGTCGCACGACCGCGCAATTGTCAGTTAAATTGACGCAGTGCCGAATCACAAAAAGGGGCCTGGTCCTTTGGCTGCCAATTGGTCCGGGGCTGAAGTGGTTAATTGGTTTGTGCAAAAGTTATAGCGTCTACAAAATAGGCGTTAGTTTTATGGCATTTTTATTAATACATTTTTTTACTAGTAATGACGGCGATCTGCGATTTTATCGTGACTGCGACATTATGGCGGACACATCGGACAATTTTGACATGTTTTTGAGACCATTGTCGTTTTTACAGCGATCAGTGCTATAAAATTGCACTGATTAATGTAAAAATTACACTGGCAGTGAAGGGGTTAACCACTAGCTGGCTAGGAAGGGAGTGATTCTAACTGTTAGGGGGTGTGGCTATGAGTGACAGGTCACTGATCACTGCTCCCAAAAAAAAGTTTGCTTTTCCATTTTGTGGGTGACGGGGACCAGCCCCGCACTGTATAGAGAGGAGACTGTTTGTTTAGTTAGCGCCGGACGGCAAGGATTTGATTTACTGTTTGTTTTTTGTTTTTTTGTTGCTTTGCAAACCTCTAGCAAATAAACCTGGCATCCGCCAGAATTTTAAAGCGGAGCTCCACCCTAAAGTGGAACTTCCGCTTATCGGATTCCCCCACCCCCCTCCGGTGTCACAATTGGCACCTTTCAGGGAGGAGGGGGGTGCAGATACCTGTATAATACAGGTATCTGCACCCACTTCCATGACGAATTATCCGGACTGCCCCACCCCTATCCGGAGATGCCCCGTTGTGTCTTGGGAAACACAGTTCCCAGGACACAGCGGGGACCAATAGAGACGCGCAGCGCGACTCGCGCATGCGCAGTAGGGAACCGGGCAGTGAAGACGTTGCGTCTTCACTTCCTGATTCCCTGACAGAGGATTGCGGCGGGGAAGCGAGAGATGAGCGATTGCTCGTCACATTCTGCCTACACCGCTGGAACCAGGAACAGGTAAGTGTCCATTTATTAAAAGTCAGCAGCTGCAGTATTTGTAGCTGCTGACTTTTAATATTTTTGGTGCGGGTGCAGCTCCGCTTTAAGAAACTGCCTGTTTGCTGACTGTCATTCAGAAAAGGAGATCCCCACAAGCTAATTCTCCCACACTCCCCATAGAAAAATATGCCACTCTTCACACTCATGCCCTATTCATGTCCTCAATTTTTGGCAGCTCCTATATTTGTGAGCAACTATTTTCGAAGATAAAGTACACAAAGTACAAAATTAGAATCAAAATATCTGATGAGCACCTTGAGAATAAATTGAGAATCTCTACTACATAGTTACATAGTCTGCTGAAAAAAAACACAAGTCCATCTAGTTCAACCAGATATTGAGGTGTTAGTTTATCAAAAACAGTTTCAAATATCGCACTCGTTTTTTATTGCCCTTTACTTTTATAATAAAAAATATTATATAAAAATCAAGTGTCATTATTCAGACAGGTACATTATCTATATCAGTGATTGTCAACTTGCGATCTGCCTTACCTGATCAGCTTTCTTAAGGCTACTTTCACACAGAGGCGTTGCGGGCATCGGTGGTAAAGCGCCAAACCTCTGTTCTTAGCTGCATGAAGAGCTGAGCGCTAGGGGTGGAGAATCAGCAATAGACTGATCTTCCCAGTAAATGGTGTAAGGGGGAGTGTCAGCAGAAGTCTGACCATTGGAGGACAGACAGGCTGTTCTCCCAGCACAGCCAAAAAAATGACCATGCTGTGATAGATATGCTTTCGTACTGAGCGTGGTCAGTTTGAAGCTGCAAATCAGGAGTCCTGGCAGAATTCCCAAGTATTTCACATAAAGAGAACTGGTTACTTTTTAAAACCACTTGCCGACTACCCACAGTACATTTACGTCATTACTTTGACAATAAATACAGTTAGCTGCTAAAACCCCGGTATTATTTTGTACTGTGGGTGATTCTTCGTCTGATAAAAGTGGTCCCAGTGGATCACTTTTAAAGGCTGCGGGAGAGGTGCCCCCCTCCCCCTCCAGTTGCTTTCCGGTCGTGTCCGAGCTTACCAGAGCCATCCGTAACCCCCGAGCCGTTCAGATCCCTCAGATGCCTGTGCAGGCTCTATGCCCTTGGAAAACCAGAGCAACGTCGGACTGCCTCTTGGTCTTAAAGGGCTGATTTTTTTTTTTTTTTGTTAAAGGTAAATTAAAGATCTGGGGTCTTTTTGTGTAAAAATAATAAAAAAAAGTTAAACTAAAAAATAAATTACTATAATAAGAAAACATTTTTTTTTCTAAAGCGTCCCGTTTTGAGCCTGCATATGTAAACGGTGTATGTAAATGGTGTTCAAACCACACATATGATGTATCGCAGGAGCAATAATTCTAGTGCAGGACCTTCTCTGTAGCTCTTAACAGGTAACCAGTAAAAATTTTAAAGTTAAAATATATATATATATATATATATATATATATATATATATATATATATATATATATATATACATACATACATTATCTCACAAAAGTACACCCTTCACATTTTTGTAAAAAATGTTTTCATGTGACAACACTGAAGAAATTACATTTTGCTACAAAGTAGTGAGTGTACAGCTTGTATAACATTGTAAATTTGCTTTCCCATCAAAATAACTCAACACACAGCCATTAATGTCTAAACCACTGGCAACAAAAGTGAGTACACCCCTAAATGAAAATGTCCAAATTCAGCCAAATTAGCCATTTTCCCTGCCTGGTGTCATGTGATTCGTTAGTGTTACAAGGTCTCAGGTGTGAATGGGGAGCAGGTGTGTTCAATGTGGTGTTATCGCTCTCTCTCTCATACTGGTCATTGGAAGTTCAACATGGCACTTCATGGCAAAGAACTCTGAGGATCTGAAAAAAAAAAATTGTTGCTCTACATAAAGATGGCCTAGGCTATAAGAAGATTGCCAAGACCCTGAAACTGAGCTGCAGCAAGGTAGCCAAGACCATACAGTGGTTTAACAGGACAGGTTCCACTCAGAACAGGCCTCGCTATTGTCGACCAAAGACGTTGAGTACACGTGCTCAGCGTCATAGCATGCTGTCAGCATTGCTGCAGAAGTTGAAGGGGTGGGGGGTCAGTCTGTCAAATTGGTCTGCATGGCTGTCATCCCAGGAGGAAGCCTCTTCTAAAGATGATGCACAAGAAAGCCTGCAAACAGTTTGCTGAAGACAAGCAGACTAAGGACATGGATTACTAGAACCATGTTGTGTGGTCTGATGAGACCAAGATAAACTTATTTGGTTCAGATGGTGTCAAGCTGCGTGGCAGCAACCAGGTGAGGAGTACAAAGACAAGTGTGTCTTGCCTACAGTCAAGCATGGTGGTGGGAGTGTCATGGTCTGGGGCTGCATGAGTGCTGTCGGCACTGGGGAGCTACAGTTCATTGAGGGATTCATGAATGCCAACATGTACTGTGACATAGTGAAGCAGAGCATGATCCCCTCCCTTTGGAGACAGGGCCGCAGGACAGTATTCCAACATGATAACGACCCGAACACACCTCCAAGACAACCACTGTCTTGCTAAAGAAGTTGAGGGTAAAGGTGATGAACTGGCCAAGCATGTCTCCAGACCTAAACCCTACTGAGCATCTGTGGGGAATCCTCAAACAGAAGGTGGAGGAGCGCAAGGTCTCTAACATCCACCAGCTCCGTGATGTCGTCATGGAGGAGTGGAAGAGGACTCCAGTGGCAACCTGTGAAGTTCTTGTGAACTCCATGCCCAAGAGGGTTAAGGAAGTGCTGGGAAATAATGGTGGCCACAGAAAATATTGACACTTTGGGCCCAATTTGGACATTTTCACTTAGGGGTGTACTCACTTTTCTTGCCAGCGGTTTAGACATTAATGGCTGTGTGTGTATAATGTTCACGGGTTTTAAGTCATTTCCTAGCAAAAAATACTAATTTAAACTTGTAAACAAAAAGTTCAAGAAAAGGCCTGGTCATCAAGTGGTTAACACATGTACATGGTACAACAAAAGATACATAATATGAATTGTTGGGGTAACATATTCTTTAAGCGCTTACCAACCACCTCACTTAGGCTCGGTTCACACTTGTGTGAGGCGGGAGCCAGCATGATTTTACTGCGGGTTCCCGCATCTCACCTGAATTGCCAGCGGTTCACACTGCCCCCTGCGAACAGCTGTGGATGTCAATACAAAGTTAATGACACCCCCAGCTCTGTTCGCAGTGAGAACTGTGAAAAGGCATGTGAACACCCATGCAATCTGATTCCAGTGCGGACCAAAAAATGATCCTGCACCATTTTGGTGCGAATGCAGTCAAACTGTATGGCTGAATTCGCATCCCACAGACATCGCATGTGATCCGCACAGCAATGCGTTGCAAATCACATGCGATGTCTGGCATCGCACAAGTGTGAACCAATCGGCCTCTCTTTGCTGGATTACGTATCTGAAACGTGACCAAGCACTTCTGGGTAGGAGGAGTGCGCACCTGTGCCTGCTACCCTGGCTGTGCTGTGATTAGTTACAATGACCGACTCCGTCATTCAAGGAATGGAGCTCTGTGTTGTCCTCTACATCTCCTTTCAGCCCTATGAACACCTCCAGCGGCTGTGATTTGCTATCATCGGCGGGCATGGGACACTTATGCAGATTTTTCATTTGACCAGATATGTACAGTGAGTTCTAAAGTTTTTTATTTTTTATTTTTTTAACTGCTTTGCGACCTCTGGCTGTCAAGAGGTGGCGCAGCTCTCGTGGCGGGAGGGTCCCCTTCCCACCCCTCCAGGGTGCGTGCGCTGCCGTGTCACTGGGCACCCGATGCGCGTGCCCGGCAGCCGCGATGTCCGGTAACACAGCAGGACTGTGGATCTGTGTATGTAAACACACAGATGCACGGTCCTGTCAGAGGAGAGGAGACCGATGGTGAGTTCTCAGTACAGAGAAACACTGATCGGTCTCCTCCAGAGGCGTACTAAGTGGGGGGCGGGGGGGCAGGCCGCCCCAGGTACCACACACTGGGGGGGGTGTCAGGCCGGCACCCCCCTCCGCGATTGAAGCGGTGGCACTGCGCCGCTGGATTAGGCAGCAGCGCAAGTGACAGGCAGGGACTCAGGGAGAGGCGAGCGAGCTATCGTGATGTGGGGGGGTGCAGGGGGGGTGCAGCGGTGTCACGCTGCACCCCCCCCGCACATCACGATAGCTCGCTCGCCTCTCCCTGCCTGTCACTTGCGCTGCTGCCTAATCCAGCGGCGCAGCCACCGCTTCAATCGCGGAGGGGGGTGCCGGCCTGACACCCCCCCCCAGTGTGTGGTAGTGCCATCCCCTCCTCTTGCGGCCACGGGCCGTCTGCCTGTGCGATCCCGGATGTCACAAGGCAGAGCCGAGCAGCCGCCTCCCCCTCCTCTCTGTTTATGTGTAAACAGGAGGAGGGGGATCTGCTGAGCATGTGCCACAGCGCCGCGCTGATCTGAGGTACTGAATGGGGGGGGGGGGGTCTGCACTGGACGGGGTTACCGTTAGACTAAAGAGGGGGGGTTGCACTGAAGAGGGGGGGGGCTTCACTGAAGAGGGGGGCTGCACTGAAGGGGTGGGCTAGACTGAAGAGGGGGGGGGCTACACTGGAGGGGGGTTAGACTGAAGAGGGGGGGCTAGACTGAAGAGGGGGGGCTACACTGAAGGGGGCCTGCACTGAAGAGGGGGGTCTGCACCGAAGAGGGGCTACACTGAAGAGGGGGTCTGCACTGAATGGGGGCTACACTGAAGGGGGGTCTGCACTGAACGGGGGCTACACTGAAGGGGGGTCTGCACTGAACGGGGGCTACACTGAAGAGGGAGTCTGCACTGAATGGGGGCTTCACTGAAGAGGGAGTCTGCAATGAACGGGGGCTACACTGAAGAGGGGGTCTGCACTGAACGGGGGCTACACTGAAGAGGGAGTCTGCACTGAACAGGGGCTACACTGAAGAGGGGGTCTGCACTGAACGGGGGCTACACTGAAGAGGGGGTCTGCACTGAACGGGGGCTACACTGAAGGGGGGGTCTGCACTGAACGGGGGCTACACTGAAGAGGGGGTCTGCACTGAACGGGGGCTACACTGAAGAGGGGGTCTGCACTGAACGGGGGCTACACTGAAGAGGGGGTCTGCACTGAACGGGGGCTACACTGAAGAGGGGGTCTGCACTGAACGGGGGCTACACTGAAGAGGGGGTCTGCACTGAATGGGGGCTACACTGAAGAGGGAGTCTGCAATGAACGGGGGCTACACTGAAGAGGGGGTCTGCACTGAACGGGGGCTACACTAAAGAGGGGGTCTGCACTGAATGGGGGCTACACTGAAGAGGGGGTCTGCACTGAACGGGGGCTACACTGAAGAGGGGGTCTGCACTGAATGGGGGCTACACTGAAGAGGGGGTCTGCACTGAACGGGGGCTACACTGAAGGGGGGGTCTGCACTGAACGGGGGCTACACTGAAGAGGGGGTCTGCACTGAACGGGGCTACACTGAAGAGGGGGTCTGCACTGAACAGGGGGTACACTAAAGAGGGGGTCTGCACTGAACGGGGGCTACACTGAAGGGGGTCTGCACTGCACTGTGTAACATGCAGGGGGTCCAGAGCTGCAGGGTGTTGTGTAATGTAAAGGGGTCCAGAGGATCAGGGTGTTGTGTAATGTAAAGGGGCCCAGAGGTTCAGGGTGCTGTTTAATGTAAAGGGGTACAGTGTCTGTGTAGTGTAAAGGGGTCCAGAGGTTCAGGGTGCTGTTTAATGTAAAGGGGTATAGTGGCTGTGTAGTGTAAAGGGGTCCAGAGGTTCAGGGTGCTGTTTAATGTAAAGGGGTACAGTGGCTGTGTAGTGTAAAGGGGTCCAGAGGTTCAGGGTGCTGTTTAATGTAAAGGGGTACAGTGGCTGTGTAATGTAAAGGGGCCCAGAGGTTCAGGGTGCTGTGTAATGTAAAGGGGTACAGTGGCTGTGTAATGTAAAGGGGTCCAGAGGTTCAGGGTGCTGTTTAATGTAAAGGGGTCCAGAAGGGCAGGGTGCTATGTAATGTAAAGGGGTCCAGAGGCGCAGGGGGATGTGTAATGTAAAGGGGCCCAGAGATGCAGGGTGCTGTGTAACGTAAAGGGGTCCAGAGGTGCAGTTGTGGAGAGGGGGTACACAGTAGTGACAAAGAGATATTGAAGGATGCAGAGGTATGCAGGGGGCACAGTGGGGTATTTTTACATTTTAATGGGGGGAGGGGGGTGCCAGATATGGGATCCGCCCCGGGTGCCAAATGCTCTAGGTACGCCCCTGGTCTCCTCCCCTTGTGAATCCCCTCCCCCTACAATATAGAATCACTCCCAGGGAACATATTAACCCCTTCCCTGCCAGTCACATTTATACAGTAATCAATGCATTTTTATATCACGGATCGCTGTATTAAATTATATGGTCCCAAAAATGTGTCAAAAGTGCCAGATATGTCCGCCGCAATATCGCAGTCACGATAAAAATCGCAGACCGCCACCATTATTAGTTAAAATAATAATAAAAATGCTATAAATCTATCCTTTATTTTGTAGATGCTATAACTTTTGTGCAAACCAATCAATATACGCTTATTGCGATTTTTTTTTTTTTTATTTTTTTTTTTTTTACCAAAAATATGTAGAAGAATATGTATCGGCCTAAACTGAGGGAAAAGAACATTTTTTTTATATATTTTTTGGGGGATATTTAGTATAGCAAAAAGTAAAAAATATTGTTTTTTTTTTTTAAATGTGTCACTCTTCTTTTGTTTATAGAAATAAAAACCGCAGAGGTGATCAAATACCACCAAAAGAAAGCTCTATTTGTGGGGACAAAATGATAACAATTTCATCTGGGTACAGTGTTGTATGACCGCGCAATTGTCATTCGAAATGTGACAGCACTGAAAGCTGAAAAATGGCTTGGGCAGGAAGGGGGTGAAAATGCACTGTATTGAGGTGGTTAATAAACTGCCCACTAGTTGGCTTTTATCTTACTATACACAGAAGTAGTTGGGAAAGGCCCCATGCACACGAGACGCTGTTAAACACGTGTTCAGAGGCAGTTGGACACTTTTTTCGCATGCAATGTTATCTTATGTGTCCATGTACACAGTCTCGTTTTTTCCCGTTTTTATGCAGTTGCATTTAACCTCGTTTTTCCAGAAGCAAAAAATGGGTTCAGACACTTTGCTTTTCCATGTTTCAGACGCTAAACGCGGCACTCGCGTTTGCGTTTTTAAAGGAACCCAATTTTTTGGACCAGAAAACTCAGAAATATGATGGTAAACCATAAAAAAATACAAAAAAAAAATTGGTTTAAAATGTCATAATTACTTTAGATAGTTCCTAGAGCATATATACTCACTGATGCAATGCCATAAAAAACTCTAGTGGCTTAGACAATGAGGAATGCCTCCACTTCTTTGCCCCAACCCTTCATCCAATTTCTAATCTAATCAGTGACTCCACCTAGTCTGACCAAAGCATAGCAATGTCTTTTTTTCACAAAGAAAAACCTGCATACCAATGTCTAGTCATCCCCAACCCCCCACCATGTTTGTGAAATATCCAACGGACATTCGCTGTGCCATCAACGGATGGGTCCAATATCGACAAGCTTTGACTCTGGACCTCTCACGCAATTTGCGACGACATTGCTGCCACATCAAGAGCAACATCAGGAGCGTTTCCTGACATATATTCAATATGGGATCCATTATCAACAAAAAAAAGAAAGAGAGGCAAATGCAAGTGTACAACTGCTCTCTCTGCTGCTGCTGCTCACTCTGATCAAAATGGCAGAAATAGTTAATAATACATGCTTTCTGAGTTTGGGGAGGGTCTATATGATGTTATCTTTACAAACGCTTATAGACGCAAACGCTGTAAAACGTGGCTAAATGTGGCATTAAAACGCAGCAAAACGTGCGTTTTTAAACACAGGTTTCTGCTTTTTTAAAACATGCATTCAGCAGAGTTTGCATCTGCGTCTCGTGAGCATGGGGCCTAAATCGCATGCAATTCTTTGCAGTAGGATTTGTGCCCATACATTTTGTATTGATGTATCAGTTTGGGTATTGGAAGTAAGTTCCTCTCTCAGCTTCTACTGTATGAGGTGATTGCGATGAGTGCAGTAGAAGTTAGCACCACCCAGTGGCCGGCAGAGGGAGGAGCATGCTCATCTAAAGGGAAGCTGAGGATGCGTTCGGTAACAGAACTCCAGGGCTGCAAACAGCTGTGAGCTGCCGGTGTCGTCTTGTCCGTTCTCTGAGCTCCAGGAATAGAGTGGCCGGAGCTGAGGGGCCGCTCTGGGAGGAGGTGAGAGACGCTCTCTTGTTCCGGCTCTGTGTAAAGGACCGTTATATGCAGATAAAAGGTAAGCAGGCTGATTTAGGAAGGTTCTCAGTGCTGGAGATGTGAGGAGAGCTCACATAGCGGGTGGAAGAGAAGGGAAGTGCGTGTGTGTGTGCCTGGCTCCATCCTATGGATGACATGTCTGCTTGTTTACCGATGGAGCCCGGGATTGGCCGCTTTCTGTGATGAGTGGAGGGGAGCCGGCCATAGTTGTCTATGAGGAGAGGTGCTGTCATTGTATTGTAGAGGTGACATTCAGGTAAAGGATGAAGGATGACTGTGTATGTGAGGTCATTGAATGGAGCCTTGTACAATAATGATATGTACGATGTCATCACCTATAACCATCATATTCCACGATAGCGTGGTCCACAAAGTTCACCCAGGATCGGCGCCCTGACCTCCCACCTATGGAGGTCGATGGTCCGTTCACATTTTTGCAGCTATAATGCAATTCTAAGGCTCTGTAAGCACCCATGAAGGTGTGACCGTGCGTGTTTTGGTGCGTCATGTTTAGGGTAGACTCATTCATTTTAATGGGCTGCCCTAAGCGCAAAAATTGCACAGAGGCGCTAGCAATTTTGGCACGCAATTTCTCATGCATGTTAGCAAGGTGTGATGGAGTGCCCATAAGAATTAGGGCTCATTCAGAGGGGTGATTTAATCATCAGATGCATGCGCATTCCCCTTGGTTTTTAGGGTTGCCACCTCATCCCTTTAAATCCGAACACATATTAATTACACAGGTTCTGGGGCTAATTTAATGCAGATAAGGTACTAAGTGAGTTTAATTAACACCTTAACCAACCACAGAAGCGGGTGTTTAGGTTTAAAGGAATGAGGTGACGATCCTATTGGCGTTAGAAGTGAATGCACAGGCAGTGGCTGCATGGACACAATCGCATGTCAAATTTTAATATGTGGGTAGGAATGGGTGAACTGATCAGAACTCAGGCACTGTGCGTTGGGATCCATGCTCCTGGCCACATGTCAAACTTTGTAGTGCGATTGAATGGTTCTTTTTATGTTTTGAATAGAATGAGGAGGAATTAATGTCTGTAAGGTTTTGGGTCTAAATTCACACTTGTGCGGGTCAGGAACACTCTCAAAATCGTGTTCCCGATCTCCAGGTAAGACATGCAGGGGTGCCATTAATTCCTAATGGTAACCCCACGTATTGGAAAACTTGTCACGTTTTCATGCACACCAAATTCAACCCCCCCCCCCCCCCCCTGCGTTTCTGTGGGTAGACCAGTCCATTAAAATGAATGGGCTGTCTACCCACAAGTCACACACAAACACAAAAAAAGTTCTCATTGAATCACATTAAGACCGCTCACAGTATATTTTCTGCAGGCAGGCGGCACGGGCAGGTACATGATGCAGCATCTTCCGGATTGTGGCCCCTGGTACCCGTTCGATATGCGAGCACGTGATCACAATGTCAACAAAGCTGATATGAATACATTTTATTCATGACAGCTGTGAGTCTTCTAGTGATGCTGTAATTGGTCCACAGCTATCATATGGGCCAATCACAGCTGGTATAAATGTAATCCACGCATGACAGTTCGGCCCCTTTCACACTGCCCTACAGTGCTAAAAATAGCGCCTGCAAAGCGCCCTGAAACAGCCGCTGCTGTGTCTCCAGTGGGAACGCCTGAGGGCTTTCCCACTGGAGCGGTGCGCTAGCAGGATGATCAAAAAAGTCCAGCACGCCGCATCTTTGGAGCGCTATAGGAGTGGTGTATTTACCGCTCCTAAAGCGCCCCTTCCCATTGAAAACAATGGGGCAGGGCTGCAAACCCGCCTGCAAAGCACCGCCGGTGGTTTTAACCCCTTTTTCGGCCGCTAGCGGGGGTTAAAACCGGCCCACTATCTGAATAGCGCCGCTGAAACGACGGTATAGCGCCGCTTTACCGCCAGCGACTGCAATGCTTCAGAGTGAAAGTAGCCTTAAAAACATTGCTGCTACAGTGCCCATCACTAACGGCAATTAAATTGTAAAAAAATAAAATAAAATAAATCCCTGATTCCCCCCCCCCCCCCATGAAATTAATTGAATAAAAAAAATCAATATTAACATACTGTCCCCAGTCAGTATCCCCAATTACCACCACGATTTTCGTGTAGTCAGTATAGTTGTCGTCTGAAAATACAATACAAATACATTACAACACATGACATAATTTCGGATAGGCTGTCAGTACATCAGGTGTGATACATTTCCAATGATTGTTACCACAGCTTATAGACTCTATAACTTTTACAAAGACCAAATAATATACACTGATCTGGGTTATTTTTACCAAAGAAATGTAGCCGTATAAATTTTGGTCAAAATTTATGAAGAAAAATTAAAATTTGCTAAATTTTATAACGGAATGCATTTTCCTTACACAATTTTGGATTTTTTTTTTTTTATTTATAGTGCAAAAAATAAAATACCTAGTGATAATTAACACCAAAAGAAAGCTTTTTTTTTTTTTTGTGTGGGGGGAAAAAAACAAAAATGTCATATGGGTACAGTGTTGCATGTAACAGTATCTGAGTACCACAAACCAAAAATGCTATTTAATTCATTTTAAAAAGTCAAAGTAAAGTAACCCACCTATGTCTTCATGCCTTTTGTGGAGAAATCACTTTGAACCCCCCCCCCACCCCCCCTCCTAGCATTTTTAGCCATGGCCATGTTTGAGTAGGGGGAGATGATTGCTGCAGCATTTACTTCCTGGAATCCATCTACCCTTAGACCAGGCATACAGACAGGATTGTGTGCTTAGTTTAGAAGGCCTCTCCTCCAGATAAAAGAAAAAAAATAACCCATGAAGACTCCTGGAATGTTTGACATCATTTGGCCTAGGCCAGAAAGCTGGACGCATCTAAAGACATGTTTAAAAACAAGTATTATATAATTTCCTATCGTTTTACTAATGCTAACAGAGGATTAGGAATAGTTTAATGAGAGAGTTTTTAGTTCCGCTTTAATCTAATAATTCCATCTCTCTGGGTTTTTTTACATGAAAATATGTGCCGACAAAAACATTTTGTTTACTAAAACCCCTGTTTTGTTTTTTGTACTACAAAATTAACAGTTGAATCTGGTTTTGGACTGGATGGTAAGGTTGACGTGAAATGTTCCATGTATCGCACTTTTTTCATACATAAACTTCATAGAGTTATTTAAGCAAAGCAGTCTGGGAGATTTCCACATTGCAGATCCTCTTCTCCGATAGATGCTTTGAATAGCCTGGAGTTGCTTGCTATGACTTCCGAGTGGCAGCTTTATAATGTTACTAAAGATTCCATTTGTTCAACACAGAAATTCACCTGTGGATTTTGATTTGCTTGGTAAATCTTGTTTTGTCCAGGCCCTCCTTTGTTCTTGTAGCAGGCACAGGTTGATATGCGCACGTACTTGATCATGCTTATTTGTTATTTCTCTACTTGGCTTCACTAAGCCAGCAACGTTTCTTGATGTAAGGCTTCATATACACGGGATGTTTAACCTCTTCTGAACGACTTAACTTGACAGCTAGAAACCGACATCTAAAAATGTGCGTTTAGCCACGTTTGTGTCTAGAGGCGTTAAAAAAATTAGAATTTTTTTTACTTGTTAATGTCTAAACAAAATCTTGCTAAATGCGAGTTACTGTGTTCAGAGGCTGTTAAAGACACTTGGTGTTCCTAATGCCTCTGAACATCCGTCCTGAATGCATTTGTGTTCCAAAAAATTCTTCTAAATTCAACTGCCTAGAAATTACTATAAACGACCCTGTGTACATGTACTGATAAGATAACATTGAGGAGAGTTCAGGGGCAGCTGAAAAAAATGCCCAACTGCTCCTAACTGTGTTTACCAGCAGCAGTGTACATGAGGCCTAAACACACACACTGTTTAACTTGCATTATCACTTCTCTTTATGTATAAGGTTGATGGCACTGCATTTTATTTAAATTAACCACTTCCCACAAAATAACGTACCTGTACGTCATTTTGAGGAAGTCGTTGTACCGGGGGTGATGCCTTCAGCTGAAGGCTCCCATTCCCGTGTGCTCACGTACCAAAGAAACGCATACATAAGTCGCGCCCACAAATGTAAACTGTGTTCAAATCACACATGTGGGGTATCGCCACGATTGTCAGAGCGAGAGCAATAATAATTCTCGCAAAAGACCGCCTCTAACTATAAACCGTTTTTAAAGCTTCGCCTATATAGATTTTTAAGTACTGTAGTTCGTCGCCATTCCACGAGTGTGCGCAATTTTAAACTGTAACATGCTAGGTATCGATTTATTATATTTTTATTTAAAAATTGGGCTAACTTTACTGTTTTTTTGTTTTTTTTCAGTGAAGCGCAAATACAGTGTGACAGAAAATATTGCAACTACCGCCATTTTATTCAGATTCTTTGTGTGTGTATGTATGTATGTGTGTGTGTGTGTGTATATATATATATATATATATATATATATAATATTTTTGGGGGTTCTAAGTAATTTTCCATTAAAAAAAAACATGTTTTTAACTTGTAAACAACAAATGTCAGAAATAAGGTATTTAAAAAAATACATTTTATTAACAATTGATTACAAAAAACAACCAATCAGTGATTATTAAGTAATTAGCTGGTAGCTCCTCCCCGCATCGTATAACCCCCTAGGTGAAGCGCTCTCCCGGGAGGGTTACCGCACGGGCACGCTCAAAGGGTATCCATAGAGGCGGAATTTAGGACTCTGCCCCGCCCCCCGGGGCTCACGTCATTGGATTTGATTGACAGCAGCGGGAGCCAATATCTGCGCTGCTATCAATCTATCCATTCAAGAGCTGGGACCCTGTGCAGAGAGGAAGAGCGTGTCTCGGGTGAGTAAAATGGGGGGGCTGGGGGGCCGGTCAGTAACAAGCTTTTTCACCTTCATGCATAGGATGCATGAAGGTGGAAAAACATGGGGTGGGGGTTTACAACCCATTTAATATACTATATCAGCACAAACCCATCTACCAACAATAATTCTTAAAAGAAACATAATGATGTCCTTGTGAGACAACAAATAGTACTAGTAAATAAAAAGGTAAAAAATCTGCGCTAAGGCTGGATTCACACCTATGCATTTTTTGTGATTTTTTTGCATTTTGCTGATTTGCACTACAGAACGTGTGATTTGCATGTTAAATGGACTGTAGTGCAAATCTGCAAAATGCAAAAAGCACTAAAAATGCATAGGTGTGAATCCAGCCTTAGTAGGCCTCAATCAAAGCAGCTGAACACTGTAACCCAGATACCGGGCACAAAAAGCGTAAGGAAGGAAAGAAAGTGCAGCGCTCAAACCATAGATACTAAAAAATCTGATAATTGCTTGATTAAAGGTGCAATCAAATAAATAAAATGTGTATCAGCCTTAAGATTATACCATGAAAAATGGGTGACATTGAGTGCTCAGTGAAAAATTAATTAACTAATGCAAATACAAATAATATACAAACACAATCAATGAATGTATATAGTGTCCATGTAAGTGTCCATAAACGTATATAGCATAAAAACGTAATTCTATCAAAAAATAAAATGGATGTGCTAGCATGTGTAGAAAAAAACTGTGATGCAACTTGATGGAGTATCACTATCAGTTTGACCACGCAGATCCCATCACCTCTATACACCAATGAAAAGTGGAGGCTTACCGAATCCCCAGTGACCCCCTTTTTAGGGGAGGTCTAATAATGCAAAAACGGGTCACAATCAGGTCACGGATGCATCCAAGGATGTCCAGGTGCCGATCTCCCAAGGGTCCTCCAAATGTATCAGGAATCTCATATTAGAAATCTCCTATTAGCAGGAACTACTCAATGGTTCACAGCAGATGTCGTCAGCGTATCACCAAAAAAGAAAAAATGCTCCACATCGTGTAATACGATAATAACAGGGGTTTTATTTATGCTTGAATAAGCAATAATTAAATTCCGATCGCGCATGCGCAAATGGTGTGGGCGTGGCGTACCCCTGATGACGTCACATGTTTGACGAAACGATCGCCGGGTAGCCACGCCCACACCATTTGCGCATGCAAATATATTATATATTATTTATAGTATATATTATTGATGCATATCATAGTTGCAATATTGTCAGTTACATTACATTGTAGATCCCTGTATGTTGCGGTCATTCAGGCAGGTGCTTATCTAATAGTTTTTTGAAACTATCACTGCCGCCCGCTGAGACCACAGCCTGTGGAAGGGCATTTCACATCCTTGCCGCTCTTACAGTAAAGAACCCTCTACGCAGTTTAAGGTTAAACCTCTTCTCTTCTAATTTTTAGTGAATGGCCACGTGTCTTTTTAAATTCCCTTTCATGGAAGAGTTTTATCCCTATTGTGGGGTCATCAGTACGGTATTTGTTCATTGAAATCATATCTCCTCTCAAGGGTCTCTTCTCCAGAGAGAATAAGTTCAGTGCTCGCAGTCTTTCCCTGTAGCTGAGATCCTCCAGACCCTTTATTAGCTTTGTTGCCCTTCTTTGTACTCGCTCCATTTCTAGTACATCCTTCCTGAGGACTGGTGCCCAGAACTGGACAGCATATTCCAGGTGCGGCCGGACCAGAGTCTTGTAGAGCGGGAGAATTATCGCTTTATCCCTGGAGTTAATCCCCTTTTAAATGCATGCCAATATTCTGTTTGCTTTGCTAGCAGCTGCTTGGCATTGCATGCCATTGCTGAGCCTATCATCTACTAGAACCCCCAGGTCCTTTTCCATCCTAGATTCCCCCAGAGGTTCTCCCCCAGTGTATGGATTGCATTCATATTTTTGCTACCCAGATGCATTATTTAAAATTTTTCTACATTGAACCTCATTTACCATGTAGTTGCCCACCCCATTAATTTGTTCAGATCTTATTGCAAGGTTTCCACATCCTGTGGAGAAATGATTGCCCCGCTTAGCATCGCCACAAATACTGAGTTTGAGCTGTTTCTCCCATCCTCCAGGTTGTTAATGAATAAATTAAATAGGATTGGACCCAGGACAGAACCCTGGGGGGGGGGTCATATGTTTTTAAAGATTGTTTGTTCACTATTTTTGTCTCTATTGTTGTCTCTCCATTCTAATAGAATATATGCCTAACGTTCCTAAAGAAGCGTCCACACGCGAGCCAAAACAATGCATATTTCTGATCTACCCATACAAAGTCTAATAGGACTATTTGTTGTCTCACAAGAACATCATTATGTTTCTTTCAAGAATTATTAATGGTATATGGGTTTGTGCCAATAAAGTATATTGGGCCATTTTATACTTTGCAGAGCCTTTTAATAATCACTGTTTGGTTGTTTTCTGTAACCAATTGTTAAACTAACTTGCATCTCAGTGCCTATAAAGTCCAGTATCAATCTTTCAATATTCCAAAATTTATGGGAACATGTATATTCTTTTTGGTATCCACAGTACTACTCTGTGGGTGATACCTTGCTATTTAAAATGTCAGAAGTGGGCTTAAAGCAGATGTTCACACAAAAATGGAACCTCCGCTTTTCGGAACCCTATAATATATACAGGTATAATACAGGTATTTGTACCCACTTCACGCCCCTTCCCACCCCCCCCCCCCCCTTCTGTCTCCTGGACCAGTTAGGACGCGCAGCGTGACTCGCGCATGTGCAGTAGGGAACCGGGAAGCCGCAACGATCCACTTCCTGATTCACTCACCGAGGAAGCTGCTTTGATCGGCTTCGGCTGCTAACATCGCTGGACCCTGGGACAGGTAATTGTCTATTTATTAAACGTCAGCAGCTGCAGTATTTGTAGCTGCTGGCTTTTAATAAAAAAAATTTAGGTGGACCTCCTCTTTAAGTTGTTAAAAAATAAAGTACTTTTTTTTTTTTTAACTGATCTACAGCTTTCATGTGACCAAGACTCTTTCCCAGCGCATCTGCAGGGAAATCTCAGTGGGGGCGGGGCGCCTCTAGTCCTCTCTTGGCAGTCATATGTTAACCATTTGCTGCTCCGCCATATAGCAAAATAACAGTGGCAAAGTGGTTGTGTTATCCTGACCGGACGTCATATCACGGGATCAGGATAAAAAGCCGCTGCGCGCCCCCGGGAGCTAGCATCGCGGCGATCGTTGTCGCAACGTGTCACTCTGACACACAACTCTGATCTAGGTAAAGAGTCTCTGACGGAGACTCTTTACCACATGACTGCTCCGGTGGGGGGGGGAGTCTGTGCCAACAGAGCCCCCCACGGATGCCCACCCAGGACCACCAGGGATGTACGGCATTCCTTGTGGCAATGTGTGCCCACACATGATGCCAATCAGTGCCATCAATCAGTGTCTGTGCTGCCTATGAGTGCCCATCGGTGCCGCCTCATCGGTGCCGCCTCATCGATGCCGCCTCATCGATGCCGCCTCATCGGTGCCCATCGGTGGAGCCTCAGCAGTGCCCATCGGTGGAGCCTCAGCAGTGCCCATCGGTGGAGCCTCAGCAGTGCCCATCGGTGGAGCCTCAGCAGTGCCCATCGGTGGAGCCTCAGCAGTGCCCATCGGTGGAGCCTCAGCAGTGCCCATCGGTGGAGCCTCAGCAGTGCCCATCGGTGGAGCCTCAGCAGTGCCCATCAATGAAGGAGAAAACATACTACTTTACCAAATTTTATAACAAACAAAGAAAAAAATTTTTTTTTTTTTTTCTCAAATCGCCTTTCAGGACAACCCTGGAGAGAGCGCAGCTCCGCCCACTTTTCAGGAAACACATGCTTGACCTTTAAAACCCCTCCTCTTCCACCATGGCCTCAGTTATTTGTGTTTCCTCCGCCATGTGGAAGCACTTGTGGGAACCAGCAGGGCTGCGATCTCTCCAGGGGGAGCTGAAAGGCCTTACCTCGGTGAGGTGCGATTCGCGGCAAAACGACCATCCCAGCACCTTCCTGGTACGTTCGGAGGGTGTTCCGGAGTCCCCAGCCTTGTCCAGCTTAGGGGAGCATGGCCGAGCAGGAGGTCGAGGCGTCTTGGACCCGGGAGCCCGAGTTTGAATCTCGCGCGCTGGCGCTGAGTTGGCTTCCGGGTCCCCTCTGGAGGGCGGATGACGCGGCGGCCAGTGACGCGGCTTCCTGTTTGGGCGGGGCGACGAGTGGTTCCGGTCGCCTGACAACGCAGGGGCTAGGGGGCGGGTCCTTAGACCGTGTGCAAGCTTCCGGCTAGCGTAATGACGCAACGCCCGGGAGTTTTAAAATCACCTGTGTCAGATTCAGTCCCCGCTGCGCTCTCTGCATGATGGAAGAGAGATCGTCAGCGTCGGTGGAGGCAGGCACCACGAGCACCGGTCAGGCCCAGGTAAGAGGGGCACAACGGTGCTCTCGATTCTTACCCTTATGGGCTTATGTTTTTCCCTTGTGAACTGTATTCCCTCCCTCAGGGGAGCCTGCCCCTTCAGGTTTTCTGAGGTTACTGTCACTCAGACCTGTGGGTTTATGGTGGCTGTGTCTTTTCCCCTTTGTTTGTCACAGTGGGGTGTTGTCCTTCTCCCTGTTGGTGGTCGGTGTGAGCACTGTTTGTTTTAGTGGGCCCTCTGCAGTAGCAGTAAGACATTCCTTTTTTGGTTTCTTTTTAGGAGACTGTCTTGGGGAAAACTAAACGATCTAACCCTCCAGGCCAGAAGAAATGCCCTTCGTGCAAAGTACCATTGCGGGAATCTTGGCAAAAAGCCCTTTGCAAAGCTTGCATTAGGGAGCTGGTGGAGGAAGAGTCCTCCCAGCAGTACAGGGACCTCTTCTCCTCTGTTAAGGAGATTGCTAGTTCCCTGAGTTCTGTAAAAACCATGTTGGCTCAGAACCCAGCAGGTCAGAGCACTAGCCAGCAGCCACCTCTAAGTCCTAGACAATCCACCTCCAGACAGCTGGAGATCCTGGATTCAGAGGACGAGGGGACAAGCACTCTTCCTTCCCTCAGGGATTCAGAGGATGAGGGGGAAGAGGAGGATGAGGACCGTAGGTCTAGGTACAAACTTTCCCTAGAAGAAGTAGATGACCTACTTAAAGGTATATATACTACCTTAGACATTCAAGAAGAAAAGGTCCAACTGTCAGTCCATGACAGAATGTATCAGGGCCTGGATGACACCAAAACCAGGGTTTTTCCGGTCCATCGGGTACTTTCAGACACAGTCAAAAGGGAGTGGAAGGACCCTGAGAGAGGTCCTTTTCTCTCCAAAACCCTCAAACGGCGCTTCCCATTCGACGATAAAGAGTCGGAGGTTTGGAATAAAAAGCCGCGGGTGGATGCCGCTTTCTCCCAGGTCTCACGCCGCACTGATTTGGCATTTGAGGACATGGGGGTCCTCAAGGACACGATGGATAAGAGGGCTGATGGCCTCCTTAAAAAGGCATGGGATTCTGCGGCAGCTAGCCTCAAACCAGCCATGGCTTCCACGGTAGTAGCGAGGAACCTGGAATGCTGGGTGGAGAAACTTAAGAGTCATATTGAGGCAGGGACATCTCGGAAAGACCTCTTGGAATCTTTCCCTTTGATCCTGAAGGCAGTAAAATACATGGCCGACGCCTCTGCCGAGTCTATCAAGTTGGCAGCTAGGTCTTCTGCTTTAGTTAATTCAGCCCGTCGTGCTGTCTGGCTAAAGACTTGGTCGGGTGACACGGCCTCAAAGATTAGGCTATGTGGCCTTCCCTTTTCTGGGGACCTACTTTTTGGGCCAGATCTGGAAACCATCTTGGACAGAACTGCTGATAAAAAGATAACAGAAGCCGTTGGGCTCCCCAGAGGGGTAGAGGTAGGGGAGGAGTCCTGTTTAGAGCTCCCTCCGACCATACACCCAAAAGCAAATGACGGTCTGGTTCCAGTAGGAGGAAGGCTGTCAGCTTTCCTTCCGCAATGGAACAGGATGACTCCGAGCCCATTCGTGAGGAGTGTTGTCGCCCAGGGCTACAACCTAGAGTTTCTAGAACCTCCTCCGAACAGGTTCTATGTCACGACCCTCCCAAGGGATCAAGACAAGGCCTCTGCCATGACGAACCTGCTGCAGGATCTGATACAGCAAGAGGTGGTTGTCGAGGTCCCAAAACATCAACAAGGGCAGGGGTTTTACTCCCACGTTTTCCTAGTCAGAAAACCCTCAGGAAAATTTCGGTTGATCTTAAACCTAAAGATCCTAAACCGATCGATCCGGTACAAACATTTTCGTATGGACACCATCCACTCGATAACGAAATTGTTAATGCCGAATTGTTTCCTGGCATCCCTAGATCTAAGGGATGCTTACCTACACATTCCAATTACCCAGACCTCCCAGCAATTTCTGCGGCTGGCAGTCAATCTGGGGGAGTCCGTTTGGCACCTGCAATTCAGGGCTCTGCCCTTCGGACTCTCGTCCTCCCCCAGGATCTTCACGAAGATTTTGGCGGAAGCTCTGGAGCCCCTGAGGCTGAAGGGTATTCCCGTAGTGCCCTATCTAGACGACCTTCTATTTTTTGCAGACTCCGAGGAGCAGGTAGCTGTGAATTTGCAGGTTGCTCAAATCCACCTCAGAAGCCTGGGGTGGCTCCTCAACTTAGAGAAGTCAAGCCTGGTTCCAAGCCAGGAAATAACTTTCCTGGGTTATGTAATCAACTCAGTCCTCCAGAGAGTTTTTCTCCCGCAGGCAAAGCGGGAAAAGGTCCAGGCGGCAGTGAAGCAGGTCCAAACGAACTGTGCAATCTCAGTTCGTTCGGCCATGAAGGTTCTGGGGCTTCTCACAGCCGCAATACCGGCAGTACCTTGGGCTCGGCTTCACGCCAGGCCTCTTCAGGCAAATATCCTGAAGTCCTGGTCGCATCAGGTTTCTCTAGAGAAACAAATCAGGCTCACGGTAAGAGTAAAAAGGGCTCTATGGTGGTGGAGGTGTCCGACCAACCTTTCCAGAGGTCTCCCGTGGGTCTTCCCGTTGGACAAGCGCCTCACAACAGACGCGAGTGCTTGGGGTTGGGGGGCTCATCTGGACGGTTTGACGACACAAGGGACCTGGACCAAAACAGAGTCGCGAAGATCGTCAAACTGGCGGGAGCTCAGGGCCATTCTCTTAGCCCTTCGAGTTTTTCAAGAGGAAGTGAGGGGTCATCATGTCCAGATCCTCTCGGACAATACGACCGCAGTGCTTATGTACAGCGACAGGGAGGAACCAGGAGCAGTGCTCTCATGGTCCTAGCCGAGCAACTTTTCAGTTGGGCGGAACCATGGGTAGCCTCCCTCTCGGCAGTCCACCTGAAGGGTTCCTTAAACCTTTTCGCGGACATGCTCAGCAGGAAAAGACTGTTGGAGGCAGAATGGGCTCTGAATCAAGACGTCTTTCTTATGATCACCAAAGTGTGGGGGTCTCCTCAAATAGACCTTTTTGCCAATCGGCAGAACTGCAAGGTCCGCAGTTTCTTTTCCCTGCACAGGGAGGACGGAGCCGTGGGTCTGGATGCCCTGGCTCACCCATGGCACTACCACCTGTGCTATGCCTTTCCCCCCTTCCCTTTAATTCCGTTGGTACTGAGGAAGTTCAGGGAAGAGGGGATCGGTATGATCCTGATCACACCCTACTGGCCCAAAAGGCCCTGGTTTTCGGCTCTCCTAGGCTTAGCAGTGGAGCCTCCGTGGAGGCTGCCAGTCAGGGAGGACCTGCTGTTGCAGGGAACGGTGGTTCACCCAGAAGTAGGCAGACTTCAGCTAACGGCCTGGCTTCTGAAAAAGACCTCCTAAAAGCTAGAGGCCTGTCTGATAGAGTAGTCAGAACTCTCCTGTCCAGTAGAAAGGAGGTGACTAGGGCGATATACTTTAAAGTTTGGAAAAAATTTAATTCGTACTGTACCTCTAAGGGATTCCAGGTCAGAAGTGTGGTGTCCGTTCTGGAATTTCTCCAAGAGGGGATGGAAAAAGGATTAGCAGCTAGCACCCTGAAAACACAGGTAGCAGCTTTATCTGTTTATTTTGAAAAAACCCTGTCCAGGGAGACTTTAATTTCCAGATTTTTTAGAGCTCTGGCTCGAAATAGGCCAGTGGCTCCTACCTTTTTCCCTAGTTGGGATTTATCCATTGTCCTTCAGGGGCTTATGGAGGCACCTTTTGAACCCCTACAGGGGTCTTGTTTAAAAGATTTAGTCTTGAAAACTATTTTTTTGGTGGCTATTACGTCAGCAAGACGTATTAGTGAGCTGCAAGCTCTAGCAGTTACGGAACCTTTCCTTAGAATCTTCCCAGACAGAGTGGTTCTTCAAACAGACCCAGCGTTTCTGCCCAAGGTCTCCTCGAAGTTTCATCGCTCCCAGCAAATTGTTTTGCCTACCTTCTCTACAGCTCCTGCCAACGCAGGTGAGGAGGCGTTTCACACGCTAGATGTAAGGAGATGTCTTCTGCAGTTCCTTTTGGTCACTAGGGAGTTCAGGAAGTCTAATGCCCTCTTTGTGATCTTCTCAGGACCCCGCAAGGGGGAAAAAGCTTCAAAGAGCACCTTGGGCAGGTGGCTTAGGGGGGCTATTGCAGAGGCCTACAAGGCCAAAGGGGAAGTGCCCCCAGCGGGGATTGCTGCCCACTCCACAAGGGCAACAGCAGTTTCTTGGGCTGAAAGGGCCGGTGCTACGCCTGATCAGATCTGTAAGGCGGCCACGTGGTCAAGCTACTCGACCTTCCTTCGCCACTACAGACTGGACTTGCTGTCAGCTGCAGATCAGGCCTTTGGCAGGAAGGTACTGCAGGCAGTAGTCCCACCCTAGGTAAGCTTCTCGGTTATCCTCTCCAGGGTTGTCCTGAAAGGCGATTTGAGAAAGACTTAGTTAGACTTACCGGTGACGGTATTTCTAAGAGCCTTTCAGGACAACCCCTAGTTCCCTCCCTTGTGTTTCTGAATGCATAAAAAGGATACAAGTATCTGTCATGGTTTTTTGTGTGGTTCTCTGTGCTTTGTTTTCCAGTATGCCGGAGGTCCCCAATAACTGAGGCCATGGTGGAAGAGGAGGGGTTTTAAAGGTCAAGCATGTGTTTCCTGAAAAGTGGGCGGAGCTGCGCTCTCTCCAGGGTTGTCCTGAAAGGCTCTTAGAAATACCGTCACCGGTAAGTCTAACTAAGTCTTTTTCCACATTTTTGGACTTTTTTATTTAGCTAAAAATAAAAACCGCAGAGGTGATCAAATAACACCAAAAGAAATCTCTATTTGTGGGAACAAAATGATAAAAATGTTTGGGTACAGTGTAGCATGACTGCGCAATTGTCATTTATCCACTTTCACACCGGACCATTTTGCTGGCTAAAGACCAGACCACTTTTTGCGATTTGGCACTGCGCCGCTTTAACTGACAATTGCGCGGTCGTGCAACAATTCTCCCAAACAAAATTTACGTCCTTTTTTTCCCACAAATAGAGCTTTCCTTTGGTATTTGAACACCCCTGCGGTTTTTATTTTTTGCGCTATAAACAAAAAAAAAAAAGCGACAATTTTGAAAAAAACGCATTATTTTTTACTTTTTGCTATAATATCCCCCTAAAATTTATAAAAAAACGTTTTTTTCCTCAGTTTAGGCCGATACGTTTTCTTCTACATATTTTTGGTAAAAAAAATCGCAATAAGCGATTGGTTTGCGCAAAAGTTATAGCGTTTACTAAATATGGGATAGTTTTATGGCATTTTTAATAATAATTTTTTTTTACTAGTAATGGCGATCAGCGGTTTATTTTTTATTTATTTTTTATTGTGACTGCGACATTATGGTGGACACATCGGACATTTTTGGGACCATTGTCATTTATACAGCAATCAGTGCTATACAAATGCACTGATTCCTGTGTAAATGGCAGTGAAGGGGTTAACCATTAGGTGGCAGTGTAGGGGTTAAGTGTGTCCTGGGGCATGTTGCTAACTGTGGGGGGCTGTGTTGTAGACATCACTGATCTCTGCTCCAATCACAGGGAGCAGAGATCAGTGTCACTGTTAGGTAGAACGAGGAGATGCTTGTTTACTATAGCATCTCCCCGTTCTTCCTCCCCGTGAGACGATCGCGGGTATCCCCGCAGCGATCGGGACTCGCGATCAGACTCACGGAGGTCCCGACCGGCGTGCTTGCTGGCACGGCAGCAAATTTAAAGGGATGTACCTGTACGCCCTTATGCCTGTCCGTGCCATTCTGCCAATGTACATTGTCGTGCGCCGGTTGGGAAGCAGTTAAACAGTGACAGCGCTGAAAGCTGAAAATGGGCTTGGACAGGAAGGGGGGGGGGGGGGGAAGTTTCCTGTATTTAAGTTGTTAAAGCAAACTAATATCAATTTAAATGTTTTAAATCATTATACAAATAGGTATTTGAACTCAAATCTTTATTATTTTTGCGCAAAAATGGTGTTGGGATATCTAGGGGGAGCTTCTGCCAATCACAGCCTGTTTCACGCCCCTCTGGCCTGTGTTTGTTTTGTATGTGCTTAGAATTACAGGGAGGTTACGCCTCCATCAAGCAACATGTAATATTCCCCCCCCCCCCCCCCATTGTGCATAGCTGTTTAGTAGGCCTGGAGGAGGGAGTGGGCTCTCATTTATCCGGGCTGTATATGCCCACATGTGGGACTCTATTGTCACATGGGCTGCACAGATAAGCAAACAGAGAAAATAAACTGCCTAGAGGGAACTGAAAATTGAGTGCTCAGTAGATGTGGCAACAGCTGGTCTACACAATCTCAGGCTGCAGTGGGGACACAGATAAGGAGGGAGGGACAGTGAACAGCAGGATCAACCAGTTATTTTGCAGAAAACGAATAAGTGTGTAAACTGTTGTTTCTGCTAACAGAAGCTAGAATCTACTGTAAATACATATGTCGCTACCTCTTGGATTCACGTAAATGTCAGTGTAAAGACTCGTTCACACCTGCGCCTGTGTGTGATTTGTGTCTAAAGCATGTCTGCTGGTATGTGCTGTGCGCCTGATTTGCAACACATTGCAGTGTTTGCATTTATTTTTTTTCAAACTTTACTGTCAGTTGACAACGGTTCATTCAACTATTTGCACAACCGCATGTTTTGATGCTCTGCCATGCATTGTAATAGTGTTCACATAGAAAACAATTGTTTTCTGTGTCTCTTTGCAACAAACCTGCATTTAATCAGTGTAGCTCAATAGATCTTGCATGTTTAAGCCCCAAGAGTTAGGCATCATTCATACGGACTCTGAGGCTCATAGTCCACGAATAGGCTGTGTAGTTATGCAGTTTGAGTCACCAGGTGCTGCGTGCAGGCAGTCAATGTAAGTGCTTAGGGAAGCCGCGGCAGCATGGACACAGCTGCTTGTCCCAGTTTGACAGATATGCAGGTGAACGTCCCAAATGCAGACAGCGTTCATTTGGGGCCACTTATCTGCATGCCTGTCAAATTGGGACAAGCGGCTGTGTCTATGCAGCCATTGCACCCCCAATACACATACGTTGTCTGCCTGCAGCACCAGGTGGTTTAAGCCATATAAACACGAGGCCTATTCACGGACTACAGGGCTCAACACCCTTGTGGAACAGGCCTTAAGTGGTCCAATTAATTTGTCCCTGAGGTAAAGAGACTTGTACCATTTAGGGCAACATAACAGAGTATATTACCAGTCCACTTACACCTGCCCTTCCTTTGGTATAAACTTAACTAGGATGGTGTTGGAGGTTCTACAGGGTAGACAATGTTGTCCCCCTTATGAGGTTAAAGGCATTGGCCACTTAGGCCTGAGCACTGCATCCTGGGAAGTTTGTCACATTTTCTCCATACCTGTATGTATTAGTGACAGATGGGATCTTTTCTCCAATAGTTGGCCATAGGTTACCCATTACATGGCATTTGGTAGAATGATGCACAACCTTGTGTTTCATGTCCATGCCCTAATATTTGTAGCAGGTTACTTTGAGTCATAGGTTTAGTCTAAACTCATTAAGACTTCTTAGAAATTGCTGTGTAATCCACACTAGCTATGTGATTCTTGTTTGTCCTTTGACCTTTAGACTTTCATTCCAGAAATACTTTGGAACACTTATTGGTTATCCATTCTGTAAACAGTAATGTTTCTAAGTAAATCATTTCCATTTATATGGAATGTTAAACTTTGTATGGCTCATTGCAGACCCCAACTGTCATATTCTGACAAAGACTAGAAAATGGAGTGCAGGGTTTTGGGTTAATTCAGTGGCCCAGAATTTTATTTTTACAAACCCCTTGATAATCAAGTAATACCAACATATCATGCAATTTAAAAATCTGCACCGTTAACTCCCTTACATTTTAGCTCTTCCACCCCATATAATTATTCCTTCCCCTAAAGTGATTGTAAACCTCTGACATGAAATATAAACAAAGCATATCCTTCTATCCTTAACATGGAAAACGCCAGCCATTAGTGCTAAAATGCTGCTCATTTTAGTGGTGATTTGTTGTTTAAGCAGCATTTTTTGTTTCCTGCAAGGAACTGCACTGGGACGCATTAAAAGCGCATCATAAACTCTCCAGAATGCATAAAAAAAGTGCAAGCAGAAACGCAACAGTGATGTGAATTGGCCCCAAGGTAAAAAAAAAAATCTGGGTGCAGCTCACCACCTCCCCCCTCCACCCCTCCTCCCACTATAATTACCTGAGCCCGATCGTGATCCAGCGCTGAGTATGAGAGCATGTGCTCTGTCTCCTCACAGGGCAGATTCATTACAGTGGGAGCCATTGGCCCTAATAGCAAGTGGCTTGGTATGTAGGGGCACCCTAGGAAGAGAAGGAGCTGAGTGCGCCAGTGGGGGACCCCAGAAGAGACGGCTTGAGGCTGCTATGCACAAAACCATTGCACAGAACAGGCAAGTATAAAAAAATACCTTTAGAATCACTTTAAGGCCTCTTGCTCACAGGGCTGTCCAGCTGTAATGCATCTCTCTGTTTTAGGCAGCCTGTCCGTCCATGGCAGGCTGCTGGGGGACAGGACTAAATGCTGTACCAAGTGGTACCATTGTTTAGGGCCCTGTGCATTCATGGATAATGGTCCTGAATGCAGGTCTTCTTATTACTACCAGTGGTTGGATTTGCTGAACTACTAGTGAATATTGTGTTGTGTATAGGCAGTGTTAGTAGATGGCAGACAAAAATGAGGCACAACAATGTAAGAATAAAATTGTGAGTGGTAAAAGTTGTGAACCATTTGTAAATTCTGGATTCCTGTCTAATGGCCCCCAAAATGTAGTCTGATCATCCAATCCATAACAGACTGCTATAAAAAAAGCCACGTTTTGTATTGCCATGCCAACACTGGACAATCATGCTTTTGGTGAAAAATACATGGACCTCTACATACTACACATAATGGTTTAAATTGTAAAATGTTCAGTAATGATAACCGATTCAACTGTTATTTAAAGAGTTGTCTTTATGATCTTCTAATAATTACATTTTATTAGCAATTTATACTGAAACACAGGAAAGTGTCAAAGGATTCACAAACTTTTTTGTCGATGATTAATATACTGCGTTTTATTAGGTTTATTATTGCTCAACATGCGTGTTTAATGACTTGGCCGTCACTTAACTGTTTCCTTTGTCATTTTTTGTGCCATTCTACTTAGGAGCACTTAAGTGTATCTGAGTATTAATGCCTGAAAGAAGTGGTTGTACAGATGAGTGAGTTTATTATCTGGGTGGACTGAACTGGAGCCCAAAGCATTTATGTACGTTAAAAAAAATAAATAAAAATAAATTCAGGCTGAGCACTGATCCCTATTGTACGGGTACATGCTGAGCACTAACAATCAATGTAAGGGTGCACACTTAACACTGACCACCATTGTGAGGGTGCATGTTTTTTTTCTTTTTTTTTTCTTTCTGTGTTATCTTTTTTCCTTATTGTGTTTTACTGTTTAAATGATAAAATGTTTCTCAATTGACGTTAATGCTACTTGCATTAGTCGATTTGTTTTATTTTTTTGTTAAAGTGGTGTTGCACAACAAAAAACTAAAAATCATTAAAATCCCTAAAAAAAAAGGATCGCGGTGATATAGGAATTGAACTTGACAGTGTTGAAATTGCTTTACCTTACCTAGGTGGATGCAGCATCAGATTCTCTGCTGCCTCTGCACTGAGAACTGAGCCATCGAACATTGCCAAGGCTCGGTTCTCTCATCTCCCAGAGCGGAGAGATGCTGCCTGTCAGTTAGTATCTCTCCTGCTCTGCTCCTCCACGCTCATTGAGCTATGGAGGGGCAGAGATAGGCCATCTCAAAGGATCGCTGAGAGGCCAAGACTGCCATCAGTCAAGGCAGCTGGCGGATCCAGACTTCCTAAGTCGGGATGATGTGCTGCCTTGACTGATTCCAGTGACGTGAGCGGACTTCAGACTGCTCTCCACTGAAAACGGGTCACAGGAGTGCAAAACAAATTGCACTCCTGTGACTCATAGGAGATGCACAGCCTAAAAAGCTCTGGCTGAGCTTCTCCTTTTAAACCATATTACATTAATGGGAAGATCCAGCAAGGAAGACCACTACACTTGTAGATTTATGCAATCAGTGACAAGTCACATGGGGTTAAAGGGCCAGATCCAGTTTGTTGAGCTGTTAATAAAACTACAACGTTTCTGAAGGATGTTGGGTCTTGTGATACTGGTAGATGAATGTGATTTAAAATACACCATGTGCACAATTATTAGGCAAGTGAGTATTTTGACCAATTTATAATTTTTATGCATATTGTCCAACTCCAAGCTGTATAAACGTGAATGCTTATTGGATTTAAGTATGGAAGCCTGAAACCCGTCCAACACTGAACAAGACAGACTGGGCCAAGAATATACCTGAAGACAGATTTTTCAAAGATTTTATGAACTGATGAGTTTAGAGTGACGGACCAGATGGATGGGCCTGTGGCTGGATAAGTAATGGGCACAGAGCTCTGCTTCGACTCAGGCGCCAGCAACGTGAAGGTAGGGTACTGGTATGGGCTGGTATTATTAAAGATGAGCTAGTTGGACATTTTTTTGAGCTGACGATGGACTCAAGATCAACTCCCAAACCTAATGCCACTCTTTAGAAGACACTTTCTTCAAGAAGTGGTATTGGAAAAAGTCTGCATCTTTCAAAAAGACCATGATATTTATGCAGGACAATGCTCCATCGCATGCATCGAAGTAACGTATTTATCGGCGTATAATACGCACCTTCATTATAAGAGGGAAGTTTCAGGAAAAAAATTTACATTTTAAATAAAGAACTTTGAGGCAAAATAAGGGTCACAGCCCATCAGTGCACCCTGCTCAGTGCCCATCTGCAGCCACTAAATTTCACATCAATGCACCCTGCCCAGGGCCCATCTGCAGCCTCTAAATTGCCCAACAATGTGGCTTGTGCAACCCCGCCTTTACTGATCATTGCAGCCTCACCAGTGTTGGATTACACAGAGCCGCAATCTCTTGTGTACTCGATGCTCAGTCACTCAGTCACGCCTCCTGGCCCTGCTCATATGATGGACAGAACAGTGGCCTAATGTGGGGCCAGGAGGCGTGGCTGTGCGTGACACTGGGTATACAGGAGATCGTGGCTCTGTGTAATCCAGCGGCACTCGCCGCCTCCTCTTACCTCAGGCAGCAGGAATCCGCGTATAACACGTGATTTCCCCCTGTTTTTTAGGGGGGGGGGGAGTGCGTATTATATGCCGATAAATATGGTACTCCACTGCGTAGCTAGCCAGTAAAGGCCTTAAAGATGAAAGGAAAATTACCTAAACCCTATTGGGAACTCGTATGCCCTTCTTAAATGGGAGAGTTACGGTGAAGGAAAACTGTACACCCCAAGTGTGTGGGAGGCTGTGGTTGCTGCTGCACAAAAAGTTGATCGTCAACCGATCAAGAAGCTGACAGACTCCATGAATGGAAGGCTTATGACTGTTATTAAAACTAAGGGTCTGTATATTGGTCACTAAATTATTATTTTTTTTGATGCAGCAGAAATGTTTTTTAATTGTTTATTATTCTCACTTTAACTTACGAAGTGAGATGGGACAATTTTCATTTAGTTGCATAATAATTCTGTACACTAATAGTTGCCAAATAATTGGCAGATATTCTCCTAAGTAAGCCAAAACCTCACTTTTACTTAAAGGTTAACTCCACCTTGGTGGGGGGAAAAAATAGCAAAGAAAAAATATAGCGTATACAATTGCGTTACAAGTCATATTGTAATTGAATGTTATTAAAAATTACCTTTCATTTTCAGTCTACAGGCACTGTAATTTTCTATAAATGCAATATGGCTACATGGAGAATGTGTACTAACCACTCCCCAGAAACATTTCCTGCTTGTTTGATTGGCTCACCAATTTCCCCAGAAGTCTGTCTAAGATGCAAGTCAGATTTCAGGCATCCCCCTGCAACATAAATGTCCTTTTTGGTAAGATTTTTCCACTAGGAACACGTCTAAAGGTATGCAGGCCCAGCAGCTTTCCTCATTAGTGCGCTTCAGCTGATTATAAAACCACTCCCATTAGACCCACTAAGTACAGAGGCACAGACAAATGCACATGGATTTCTTCAGAATAACAAAAGGTAGGAATCTGCAACAAAGGTTGTTATAATACTTGCAATGTACATAGATCACCCAGAGGGGAATGTTTTATTTTTTCTCAACAAAAATGGAGTTGTGCTTTAAATATTCAGGTTTTATTAACATTTTGGATTGACCGAGAGCACTGTAGTTGTTCAATAATGACATTAATCCTCAAAATTACAACTTGCCTAATTGTGCACACAGTGTAATTCACGTTGGCACTAACAATGAGTTTATAGTGCTAAATTTGATATATTTTTGTATATTGGAGGAGGGTAGTTTTTATTTTTTTGTTTTTTTTTGCTGCCTGTGTTCCCACTGGGTGGGACCATGGGTTGCCATTGTTACCATGATCGGAAGTGACGGAAATCAAAATATCTTAATTGTACAGAACACAGACAAAGTATTCATGGACCCTATTCAGTATTCATGGACCCTAAGGTTATAGGCTCATACCTTTTTTAGGTGATTGGACATTGGCAGAGCTTTTGATGACACCTACTGTGCACATCTCCTATAACTTTATCCACTTTATGAATCCTCACTTTTGTTCTAGCATCCTAAGGTGATGGACCTCTTCTATTTCAGTGGAATAACTTTTACCTTCACTAGTTTTAGTTTATTTTTTTTTCCTTAAATATTTTATCCCTGGATTCAGCTCATCGCTGTCTTCTAAAGGCCACAAATAGAAAAAAGTTCTCCTGGATTGGTGCACACTCAATAAACCTTGGGAGCCGGACCCGGGGTGGGGATGGTCTCTAATTTTGCTCTGGGCATTAACTTTGGCATGTCAAGTCCTGCAACCAGCTTTCATTATGTCAAATTGCAGCTCGTTGGACTAGGGCAATGAACAACCAACATGACCTGTTTTTCAGGATTGTGTGTTAAAGCAATTGATTGGTTGAACTAGATGGGCTTGTGGCTTTTTTTTTTTTTTAACCTTACTATGTTACAGCAATTACCTTCATCTCTGCTTTTTAATGTGGATGCCCTAGAACATATGAGAATTGAATTGAGCCATGGTGGCCCTCCAGTGACATGTATAGACTCTTCTGGCTAAAAGTCTGGAAAGCTAAAGCTGCCTCTAGTGCCTCACACGTACTCATATTTATGCATTTTCAAGGAAGAAGTCTGTCTGGAGAGGAAGTAAACCAATTGATTAAAATTTTCACAGGAGGAAAGGTTTTACTTCCAAAGTGGAATTTCATCCATAAATTTAGGTCCATATGTATTCTGCTACATATTTTTGGTAAAAAAAAATCACAAGTGTATAGTGATTGGTTTGCGCAAACGTTATAGCGTCCACGAACTATGGGAAATTTTTTAATTTTGTTTTTATTTAATTTTACTTGTAATTGCGGCGATGGCAGACATTCTGATACTTCACTGTATTAGTGTCACTGGTTCCCAAAAACTATTATTGATGCAATATAGTAATGAGGCACCTATAGTAAGAAAACTACTGACACAGGGACTTCATCTACCTATTGGGTCTGTTCCTCTGTGTTCCATGTTGCCCAAACACTACAGTGTGTGCCTCTCATATCAGGTGGCAGTGCTGTAGGCCTTTTTGCACACTGGCACCTGGGGTCATATGATGTAAAATTCAGGTATATATTCCTCCCTGGAGGCCACAGGTGCTGCATGCAGCTGCCTGTAGAAGCAATGGCTTTACAGTGGTATTTGCGTAAACTTGCGCATTGGTATGGACGTGGGAACAGAGGGGCGCCAGACTTAGTGCAGTATAAATCATATATTTAATAAAAGCAAGTAGTTTATCACAGGTTAAATTAGATGAGTTCAGTATGTGGTGAAAATCGCCAGTCCTGGAGTCTCATAGATGTCTTCCCTTTGCAGCCTGGGCCACTGGTAAGATCACACCAGTGCTCCAGGCTGCAAAGGGAAGACATCTATGAGACTCCAGGACTGGCGATTTTCACCACATACTGAACTCATCTAATTTAACCTGTGAGTTACTACTTGCTTTTATTAAATATATGATTTATACTGCACTAAGTCTGGCGCCCCTCTGTTCCCATTTCTACACAGAGCCCATCGCTTCACTCTAAGGGAGCTGCCTCCAGGTGCTAATCATACAAGATCTCGTATCATTTATGGACATTATATTTTAAACAAATGTTTTAATATTATGTGTGCTTATACACACACACACACACACACACACACACACACACACACACACACACACACACACACACACACACACACACACACACACACACACACACACACACACACACACACACACACACACGTTATGTATACCTATATTCCAGTTGCTATATAACTTTATCACCATATCTAGCGCCGCTGTTCACCCCTGTTTTTACATTTGTATGGATGGACTGCCCTGGACACAGTCTACATCCAGGGTTCTACATTCTGTATGCATGTGCGTGTTTATGCAAGTACTGTGGGATCCTCGCAAATAGCCATTGCTTTCTAAGGGCAAATGTACATAGCACATGTAGCTCCCAAGTGAAGACATATGCCTGACTGTTCCATCATGTGTGTATGAGGCTGTATTAAGAATTTCCCAGCCCTCCGTTTCCTCTTGGAAAACAAATCTACAGAGGATGATAGTGAAAGTATCAATAGAGTTCGGAGTATGCCCAAGCTCATCTCGACCAGAGACCGAAGGCCCACTTTCAAAATAAATTGACAGTCCTTTTAGCTGAGCCCAATGGGATTTTAAAAATGGCCGTCATGTTGCTGATCATTAGGTTCCTTTTATTAAAGATTTGTCTATTGTCAAATGTAGATCATTTAAAAGTAAGTCTTAACAGTAGGCCTCATGCACACTAGATGTTTTTATAGCTGCTTCTAGGGGCGTCTGATGTTTTAACGCCCCTCCATGGTGGTCTATGTGACCATGCAGGCATAGGCTTTTAGCAGCATTTAGTGGCGGAGGCAGGAGAAAAACACACTGCCAGTGCGTCCAGGAGCAGCAGAGTTTAGGCAGAAAAACACTTGACGCTGATAAAAGCTCATGGAAGCTGCTGTAAAAGCTAGTGCTTGAGCATTAATTAATTTCCATGGCCAGAATAAATTATTTATTTTGGCCAATTTAAATGAATTTGAGCTCAAGAGCTTCAGGCCTGTAAAAGCTCCTAAAGATTTGACACTTTTACAAGTGTTAGGTATTTTTTCTGCAAAAATGCTGCTGGCTTCTAGGAGAGTTTAAAAAAAAAAAAAAGTCCTGTGTGCATGAGGTCTAATGATATTTAATGTTTTTAGTTTAATGCTTACATTAGCTTAAAAGGTCATCTTCAAAGCAAAAAGAACTTGATTTGTCTGGGCACCAGTCCTCAGGAAGGATGTACTGGAAATGGAGCAAGTACAAAGAAGGGCAACAAAGCTAATAGGGTAATAAGGGTCTGGAGGATATTGGTTATGGGGAAAGGTTGCGAGCACTGAACTTATTCTCTCTGGAGAAGAGACGGTTGAGAGGGGATATGATTTCAATTTACAAATACCACACTGGTGACCCCGCAATAGGGAGGGAAGGGAGTTTAACAAGACACGTGGCCACTCATTAAAATTGAAGAAAAGAGGTTTAACCTTAAACTACGTAGAGGGTTCTTTACTATAAGCGCGGCAAGGATGTGGAATTCCCTTCCACAGGCGGTGGTCTCAGCGGGGGGGCATCGATAGTTTCAAGAAACGAATTAGATAAGCACCTGAACAACCACAGCATACAGGAATATATAAGGTAATACTGACATATAATCACACACATAGGTTGGACTTGATGGTCTTTTTTTGACCTCACCTACTATGTATGCAACTATGATTTGATAATGCTGTTGAAGCACATTTTCATAAGCAGACCAGTCTAGTCAGGATTTAAATAGTTATTCAGTTTTACTTGTGTTGCATTCATTTTTTTTTTCTTGTGTGTAAACATTAACAGATTTGTTGATCTGCTCTACCAAGCTGTCTTGGATGTTTTCCATATTTTGCTATTGGTTGGAGGTTTTAAGTCCTTTATTTTACAACTAAAAAAATACTTTCATTCATAGTAAACATTTTAACATTTCCTGAAATAAATAATGCTATTACTAGTTATGCGTTGTGAATCTAAATCCTTTCCACCACCTGTCCTTTATTATTTATTTTTATTTTCGTAGGCTGTTTTAGGGTGTGCTTGGGTTCGATGCATAGCAGCAGTGAGGACAGGGCCATGCATTTTTTCATCGCAAAGCACTTTTTTATCTTTAGTTTTATTTTTTTAAACTTTATTGAAATGTCAAAAATTACCATTCATTCACTATAAGCTGCTCTGCTGCAGTGCGGTGTGGTTTTATAAGGTACAATGTGAAAAATGCAGCCTATATTTTTATACACAGCATATATTTACGCCCAGCATCACAGCCCACCTCATAGCACCATTGTGGCATGAACAGGGCATATAGTAAACAATTGTTCTGTGTCCTGGTGTTAAACCTGCATTGATCTGTGCCAATCACCGCAGCTCAGCTAATGTGGTGTGAACAAGCCCTTAGTCTTTTCTGCGGTTATTTCACACACTTTTCAAAGTGTTCCCATTCCAAAACAGGATATCTAAGTCCTAAATAAGTGCCTTAGCAGTGTATATGCAGGAGAATGGTGTCAATGATTTAACAGCAGGCAGTATGTGCAGAATTGAAGTACGAAAGGCAGGTAGCATGTTTAGGAGAGAAGTACAGAAAGTATAAGGTATTGGGGTTGATTTACTAAAACTGGAGACTGCAAAATCTGGTGCAGCTCAACAAAAAAAAAAAAACCTGGAAGCCAAATGGTTTCTATGCAAATGCTTAATTAAACAAGCTGAAGTTAGAAAGCTGATTGGCTATGATGCACAGCTGCACCAGATTTTACACTCTCCAATTTTAGCAAATCAAATCAACAAATCAAAACTACAGGGAATGGCACACCTATGTTGTCAGTAGTTCCTGATGAACCTAGTTGTATCAATAGTGTTGTATCTCCTGGATGACCACATGCTTCCGGGCAATCTGAGCTGATGTGCCTACAGTCAACACTGGATGAATGGTCCTCGGCCCTAGCCAGGTTAGAGCACTCGATTGCTGGCATGATTGCCTCCAATCCCGCAGGGTGGCAAGAAGCATGACAGATCCCCCCTCCCTGGAGCCTCCTAGTCTGGAGCAGGAAATGGGTTGAGGATGGGGAAGAGCTAAAAGCTCAGGATTCTGTGGAGGGCCCGCAGATGAGTCTGCTTCCGAGCCATCTGGACAAGAAGATATCCAGCTGATGTCTGCCTCTGTCGCAAAAGACTTTTGTTTCTGACTCTAATCAAAATGGTTTGTTCTGCCTTTAAGTTGCCTCTTGAATAGGTGACTGAACGCCCCTGGTCCTCTTTCGGGTTCCCTGAGGCCTCTTCGGGCCGCACAGGCTTTACTCCCCCTGTTGGAACAGGTGGTGTATGCTGATTGGGAACGTTCAGACAGAGGTTTTCCCTTTTATATCCCATGGATGAAAAGTTTGTTAAAAAATGGAGCATGCCAGCCGTAGATGCAGCAGTCTCTTCCTTAAACAAGAACTTGACTTGTCCGGTAGATAACCCCCCGGGCTTGAAAGACCCTGTTGACAAGAAATTGGAGTCATTATTAAAGGCTTCCTTTTCTTTGGCCAGTTCAGCTATTCAGCCAGCTGTTGCAGCAGTTGGTATCTGCCAGTCCGTAAAGGATCAGGTCAAACAGCCTGATAGGCCTAACCAGGAGGATGATCTGCCTGAAAGCAAGACAGATATTCCTGCTGTTGATGCCTTTAAAGGATTCAATACAGCAGGTTTCTCGTTTGGCTCTCTTGTCTGTACATATGCACAGACTTTTGTGGCTTAAGAACTGGTCAGCCGAGCTTCCTTGTAAAAAGTTATTGTCAGGTTTCCCTATTTGGTGATCATTTGGACAAATGTATTCAAAAGATTTCCGTAGGGAAGAGTTCTCTACATCCTGTGAAGAAAAGCACCACATGTCCCTCATTTAAAACCTCAGGGACTGCTTCCTCAAATGTCTCTGCATCAAGGCGGTTCTGCCGCCAACAGGGCGCTATGGCCAGGGGCAAGCCGCAGGGCCAGAAGAAGCCCTGGGTCCAAAGCTCTAAACCCAGCACCAAGCCCTCCTTTTGAGGGGACGCCCCCCACTCAATCGAGTGGTGGGAAGGCTGCTGCACTTTGCGGACATTTGGAGAACAATAATTCAGGACGAGTGAGTCACCTCTATTATATCTCGCGGTTACAAGCTGGAGTTGTGGGGGGGGATCCAGCGTTCCCTCGGATCCTCCAAAAATAAACTTTATTGCTTTAGGCACTACATCATCTAGTGCATCAAGGAGTGATTGTAGAGGTTCCTGTATCCAAAAGGGGCACAGGGTTTTACTTAAACCTGTTTACGGTTCAGAAACCAAACTGGAACATGAGGCCCATTTTGGACCTAAGATCCCTGAACAAGTATCTACTGCCCCAGTCCTTTCAGATGGAGTCTGTCCACTCAGTAGTAGCCTCACTCCAGAGGGGAGACTTCCTAGCCTCCATCGATATAAAAGATGTGTATTTACACATGCCTATCTTTCAGCCTATTCAGAGGTTCCTACGTTTTACAGTAGAGGAACGTCATTTTCAGTTTGTGGCTCTACCCTTCGGGCTTGCTACAGCTCCCCGGGTGTTCACAAAGGTCCTAGCACCAGTACTGGGTCTTTAAAGGGCCCAAAGGGATCCTGGTGCTCGGGTATCTGGACGACCTCCCGCTCAGAGATCACTTATAACAGGCTCTAGAACAGAGCCTAATATGCACAGTGCGGTATTTGAAAAGCTTAGGCTGGATCGTAAATACTGAAAAGTCAGCCTTGAAACTAGCTCAAAGTCTAAAGTATTTAGGTCAGATCCTAGATACAGTTCAAGCTAGAATATTCTTGCAACCTATAAGGATCTGTGCCCTGAAGGTTAAGGTGTGTCAGATAAGGGGCACCAAGACAACCTGAGTCTTCTAGGGAGAATGGTATCCAAGGCCGAGCCCTATGGCCAGTTCCATTCCAGGCCTTTACAACAGGACATCTTGTTAGCTTGGAACAGAAGAGGACAAGCCCTGGATTATCCAATGTGCTTATCTCCTTGGGCACGCTTAAGCCTAAACTGGTGGTTGCAGAATCAGAACCTGCGAAAGGGAAAATCCTTTCTCCCGGTAACTTGGAGAGTACCGACTACAGATTCCAGTCTCTCAGGCTGGGGAGCGACCCTAGAAGGGCTTACAGCTCAGGGGAAATGGTCAGGAACAGATCCTGCCCATCAATGTCCTGGAATTACAGGCAGTATGTCTGGCCCTACGGTCCTGGACAGTGGTGCTTCAGGACTGCCCTATTAGGGTTCAGTCCGACGATGCCACTGCAGTGGCCTATATAAACCACCAAGGCGGCACCAGGAGTCGTTAAGCTCTGAAGGAGGTGAACCACACACTAGCCTGGGCAGAGGGACATGTGCCGATTCTATCGGCAGTCCATATACCAGGAGTAGAGAATTGGAAGGCAGATTATCTCAGCCACCAGCAGATCTGCCCAGGGCAATGGTCCCTAGACCCAGGGGTGTTCCAGGAAATTTGCCAGCGTTGGGGATGGCCAGAGGTCGACCTATTGGCATCCAGGTTCAACAAGCTACAGCAATTTGTGTGCTGAACAAGGGATCCTCTGGCAATCGGAGCAGATGCTCCATGTTCCATGGAGCCAGTATACCCTGGTTTATGCTTTCCCTCCAATCCCCTCTCTTTCTACATTTGTTAAGCAGGATTCAGAGAGAGGGGGTGCCAGTCATTCTGGTGGCACTAGCCTGGCCCAGAAGGCCCTGGTTCCCAGAGATTGTGAGACTGGCAATAGATGGGCCATGGATGTCATAGGAAGAATTCTGGCCTTTCTACAAATAGGAGTAGAAATCAAGCTGGCCTCGAGTCCGCACCCAACATTTTTGCCAAAGGTAGTGTCTGGTTTTCATCTGACTCAAGATGTTTCCTTGCCTTCTTCTTTTTTCCCAGAACCTCGTTCTGCAGAAGAAAAATTATTACATTCTCTCAATGTAGTAAGGGCAATTAAAGCCTATCTGAAAGAGACTGCTCAGATATGGAAAACTGATGTTTTAGTTTGTGTTGCCAGAAGGCCATAGAAAGAGGGTCAGGCAGCGTCGAAATCTACTGTTGCTAAGTGGATTCATCAGGTGATTAGTCAGGCTTATGGCCTGAAAAGAAGGCTTCCTCCCTTTAAGATGAAAGCGCACTCTACCAGGGCAGTCAGTACTTCATGGGCAGTGCATCACCAAGCCTCTGTGGCTCAGGTTTGCAAGGCCGCTACTTGGTTGTCAGTACATACATTCACAAGCTTCTATCAAATGGATGTAAGATTGCAGGAGGACACCGCCTTCGGGCGCAGTGTGCTGCAGGCAGCAGTATAGGTTCTCACGCCTGGCAGCGGCTATTTGCTTTGTGTCTCCCTCCCCTCTGGTGGCATTGCTTTGGGACATCCCAAATAGTTGCTACTATGGTGCCCTGACCTCTGTGTCCCGTGATGCATGATAAAGAAAATATGATTTTTATAACAGCTTACCTGTAAAATAATTTTCTTGGAGTACATCACGGGACACAGAGGTCCCTCCCCTCTTATTGGGATGTATGTGTGTGTGTGTGTGTGTGTGTGTGTGTGTGTGTGTGTGTGTGTGTATATATATATATATATATATATATATATATATATATATATATATATATATATATTAGTATATGTGTGTGTGTGTGTATATATATATAATTAGTATATGTGTGTGTGTGTGTTTGAGAGATATCTCTCTATCTCAGTCTGTCAATATCACCTCCTGTGTCCCGTGATGTACTCCAAGAAAATGATTTTACAGGTAAGCGGTTAAAAAACCCTAGTTTTTTTTTATTTTCTTTTTTCCCCCTTATTCGTATGGTGACTTTTAAAAAAAATTATTTTGTCTATAAATGCATATTTCAGTTTCTTCTTCTTTTTATTTTATTTTATTTTTTTACTATTATTTATATCGGACTAATAGACTTTTTTTTTTTTTTAGTGTTAACAAAAGTGGCTTCCATTGGCCTTGAGCACATGTGTCCAAACTGGCGGTCCTCCAGCTGTTGACAAGTCCCATGAGGCATTGCAAGGCTGACAGTTACAAGCATGACTTCCACAGGCAGAGGCATGATGGGACTTGTAGTTCTGCAACAGCCGGAGGGCTGCCAGTTTGACACCCCTGACCTAGAGGCACTTTATTTAGAGGACCTATGTATCATTTTCCCCCTGTTTATATAATGGTCTTCAACCATGCGTGTTTTCCTTCTGAAGAAAATCTTGGAACATTTGCTCCACAGATTCTTGTGTTCCCCAAGTTCAATGCATTTTCTTTTTACTGGAGAGCTTATGACAGTTGGAATCACTGCACTGTGCTGATTACTGGACTGAGAGTTCATTTTGCTCTACTAGTAATTACAGATTTCTGTCAAGATTTTCCCAATTGGTTACTATGGCAACTGTGTAATAGCTCATCTGAAAAGCTGTCACAGTGATTTAAAAGGATTTGAGCATTTCCAACGCAGTGCTTTGCTATTTCTACTTTCCCACCCACCAATCTATAGGGTTACTATGACAACTAGGTCTTTTTTTTTTTTTTTTTTAAGCTTCTTTTCCTAGAATATACACTATGTGTGCACAGTTTGAATTTATAATTTTCAACTGACCTAAGCATTTGCTGGGGTTTTGTAGAAACCTGAAAAAAATCAGATCCTGTCAACTTAACAAAACAGTTGAATATGGGCAGTGCAAGGTGTGCATCATCGTTATTTAACCATCCTGAATAAAAACTAGGATGCTGCTCAAAATCATTAAGTGCAATCATGTAGTTGGCTGTATACCATTTTACTTTATGATGGTAGAATAGCTAAATAATTGTGCAGACAACAATAGTGAAGACCTGGCTAAATTGCCCTGGCAGGGAGGTAGTCTGGACCCTTTTCTCTACACTGATCCCGCATTTACTCTAGCGTAACATTTGAAAAATATAGGTTGTGCTTGTGGTGCCATTTATTGTTAATGGCTTTCTGAATGTGCCAAGCAAGAAGTGTGTTTTTGCATGCGTGTGACAAATGAGCAAAAACGCACGAGATTAACCTTATTGGTTGTTGGGTCAGGGGGGTGAATGCTGCATAAGAGCTCATTTACAAGATATCCTCTCAAACACCTTTTTAAATAAAATACAAATGCATATGGAAGAATTTGTGTACTTCAGTGAGCCTGATTTATGCAATTGCAGTGCTTTCGCATGCGTTAATACGTAATACGCGCTGCATTTTCTCTCTTCGCCTTTCAGGACAGCACCTTGGAGAGAGCGCAGCTCCGCCTTTACCCAGGAAACACTGCGTGACAACGCCCCTTTTTAAGATCAGCTGCTTCCACCATGCCTTCAGTTTTAGTGTTTCCTCCGCCATGGTGGAACACTGCTGGGGAACCAGGGGTGCTGCGCTCTCTTTAACCACTTCAATACCAGGCACTTAGACACCTTCCCGCCCAGACCAATTTTCAGCTTTCAGCACTGTCGCACTTTGACAATTGCGCGGTCATACAACACTGTACCCAAACAAATTTTTTATCATTTTGTTCCCACAAATAGAGCTTTCTTTTGGTGGTATTTGATCACCTCTGCGATTTTTTATTTTTTGCGCAACAAATAAAAAAAGACCAAAAATTTTGAAAAAAAAACACGTTTTTCTTTGTTTCTGTTAAATTTTTTGTAAATAAGTACGTTTTCTTCTTCAATGATGGGCACTGATATGGCTGCACTGACGGGCACTGATAAGGCGGCACTGATGGGCACCAATGAGGTGGTACTGATGAGGTGGCACTGACGGCCACTGATGGGCACTGATAGGCGGCACTGATGGGTGGCACTGGTATGCGGCACGGATGGGCACTCATATGTGGCACTGATGGGTGGCACTGGTATGTGGCACTGATGGGCACTCATAGGCGGCACTGATGGGCACTCATAGGCGGCACTGATGGGCACTCATAGGCGGCACTGATGGGCACTCATAGGCGGCACTGATGGGCACTCATGGGCGGCACTGATGGGCACTCATGGGCGGCACTGATGGGCACTCATGGGCGGCACTGATGGGCACTCATGGGCGGCACTGATGGGTGGCATGGATGGGCACGGATGGACGCTGATAGGTGACACTGATGGGTGGCACTGATTACACTGATGGGTGGCACTGATTACACTGATGGGTGGCACTGATTACACTGATGGGTGGCACTGATTACACTGATGGGTGGCATTGCTGGGTGATGGGTGGCACTGATTGCTACTTGATGGTGCCAGCCAGTGCCCATTTGTGGGCACTGACTGGCACAGATTGGGCATCATTTGCACATGTGGATGGCCAGGGGGTACATACCTGGCCATCCACATGTTGCCCACTTCCCTGGTGATCCTAGTGGAGTCCCTAGTGGTCCAGTGTGGGCATCTGAGGGGGGCTGCGCTGATAAACAATCAGCGCAGACCCCCCCTGTCAGGAGAGCCGCTGATCGGCTCTCCTCTACTGGCGTCTGTCAGACGCGAGTGAGGAAAAGCCGATCACCGGCTTTTCCTGTTGACATCGTGATCAGCCGTGATTGGACACGGCTGATCACGTGGTAAAGAGCCTCCGCCGGAGATTACCGAGATCAGTGTAGCGGTGTGTCAGACTGACACACCGCTCCACCGATCGCCGCGATGCGCGCCCCCACGGGCGCGGCGGCATGTTACCCTGAAGGACGTCATATGATGCCCAGTCAGGATAACGGAACCACTTCCCGGACGTCAATATACTATTGACCGGGCGGGAAGTGGTTAAGGAAAAAACAAGGGTTTTGGCAGTGCCTTATGCTTACGTTCGTAAAGACCAGCCCAGCACCTTCCCGAACGATGGGGTAGGTGTTCCGGTGTTCCCTTCCTTCATCGGCTCACAGGAGTAATGGACTGCTGGAGGTCGTTCGCCCGTGCGTTCGGGGGGCCGCGGGTGTGCTCAGAAACGAGCGTTCCATGCCAGGCCTCAGCATGGCGGCGCCGAATCCTGGACGGCGGGGGACGCCAGTTCCGGTGGGTGGAGACTTCCGGCAGGGCGTAGCAGCAATTGGTTCCAGCTGCTGGAACGCAGGAAGGAAGGGGCGGGTCCTCTGGCTGGGACTTCCTTTTGTTTGGCATGGACGAAAAGCCATTCAAAAGCGTGCGGACGGCAGCTGCAACGATCGGTATGGAGGACGAATCATCAGCAGCTATGGCGGATGCAGGCGCCCAGGCTCCCGGCCAGTCCCAGGTAGGAGAGGTACAGAGGGACCTCTTTCCTTTACATCACTGGGTGTTTTTTTTTGTATTAAGTTAACCTGCAACTGTCTGCTTTGGTGTAAAGGTCCATTAGCAGTTCAGCAGGGATTGAGACTTTGGGCACTTAGGGTGTTTGGCTTTGGGGGTCTATCTGTTGTACTCTTTAGTGGCTACAGTTAAAGAGGACCTGTGGGTTCTTTTATTTCTGTCGTTTCAGAAAGCTACTGCTAAGTCAGAGAGAACTTCAAGAAAATGCCCCTCATGCAAAAATCCTTTAAGGGACTCTTGGCCCAAACCCCTGTGCAGATCTTGCATTGCGGATTTAGTGAAGGAGGAGTCTTCACAGGAGTGCAAGGAACTCCTGTCTTCAGTGAGAAAAGAACTAGCAGAGGCCCTAGGGACAGTACGCTCCCTTGTGAAAAAACATGGTCAGAGTTCCAGCCAAGAACAGAGTTCACAATCCAGTCTCCCTCCGTCCACTTCTGTGCAAATTGAAAGCGAGTCTGAGGAAGAAAGGGAAAGCATTCCTCCCTCAACGTTTGATTCTGATGAGGAAGAGGAAGAAGCCAAGGCTTCTAGATATAAACTGTCACTTGAGGAAGTTGATGATTTACTCAAGGCAATTTATACTACACTGGAGATCCAGGAAGAAAAAATTCAGCTGTCAGTACATGACAAAATGTACCAGGGGCTGGAGGAGGTCAAACATAGTCTTTCCTGTACACAAAGTGTTAACAGACTCCATTAAAAAGGAGTGGAAGGATCCAGAGAAAGGACAGTTCTTCTCTAAAGCCCTTAAAAGGAGGTTCCCTTTTGAGGAGAATGAGGACTGTGTTTGGAATAAGAAACCAAAGATAGATGCTGTCTTCTCTCAAGTATCCAGAAAGACGGACTTAGCCTTTGAGGATATGGGAATTCTCAAAGACGCTATGGACAAAAAAGCAGAAGGGCTACTGAAGAAAGCATGGGACTCTTCTTTAGCCAATCTGAAACCTGCAATGGCAGCCACAGTTGTGGCCAGAAATTTGGAATGCTGGTTAGACCAACTCAAAAATCATGTGGTGGCAGGTACCTCCAGGAAAGAATTATTAGAGTCCTTCCCTACTCTATTAAAAGCCGTCAAATATATGGCTGATGCCTCGGCAGAGTCCATCAAAATGTCTGCCAGGTCATCAGCATTGGTCAATTCCGCAAGAAGAGCACTCTGGCTTAAAACCTGGTCAGGGGATTCAGCCTCTAAAGTGAAACTGTGTGGAATTCCCTTTTCAGGGAACTTGTTGTTTGGTCCAGAATTAGAGACTGTACTTGATAGGACAGCAGACAAAAAGAAAGCTTTTCCTCAGAAAAAGAAAGTGGTACAACAGAGGAAGAATTTTCGTCCTTTTCGACAAACCGATAAGGAAAAGGACCAAACAAAGAAAAGACCTTGGAATCCTCAGAGGAAGAGGCAGGGGTGGGGTATTGTTCAGAAACCCTGAGCAATCCCCTAAAAAACAATGACCAGCTCCCAGTAGGCGGGAGGCTTCAGGACTTCTTGTTCAGTTGGGAAGAAACAACAAGAAGTCCATTTGTCCTAGGGATAATCCAGCAGGGTTACCATCTAGAGTTTTTACAAGACCCCCCAAGTCGGTTCTACATAACAAACTTGCCAAGGGATCAGGAGAAGGCTCTGGCTATGAAGTCTCTTCTTCAAGAGCTGAGGCAACAGAATGTCATCTCTCAGGTCCCAGAAGGGCAAGAAGGAAAAGGGTTTTTATTCCCATATATTCTTGGTCAAGAAACCATCGGGAAAATTCCGCCTGATCCTCAATTTGAAGCTGTTGAATCAGTCCATAAAGTACAAAAAATTCAGGATGGACACAATTTTTTCGGTGAAGAGCTTGCTGACCCCCAGGTGTCACATGGCCTCTATCGATTTGAGAGATGCATATCTCCATATCCCAATAGCACCCCAGTCCCAGAAATTTCTGCGTCTCGCAGTCAATTTGGGGAGGGGGGAGGTCTGGCATCTACAGTTCAGAGCCCTGCCATTCGGACTCTCCTCCTCACCCAGAGTATTCACGAAAGTGATGGCAGAAGCGTTGGAACCCCTGAGACTGAAAGGGATCCCAATAGTGCCCTACTTGGACGATCTGCTACTTTTCGCCGACTCAAAAAGTCAGGTGGAAGTCAACCTTCAAGTGACTCAAGCACATCTAAGAGGTTTGGGTTGGCTTCTCAACATTCAGAAGTCCAACTTAATACCAGCTCAAAGAGTAAGGTTTCTGGGGTACGAAATAGACTCAGTGGAACAGAAAATATTTCTACCCCAAGAAAAAATAGTAAAGATGCAGTCAGTTCTGAAGGTACTTCAGTCCAATTCAAGGTTCTCAGTAAGGCAAGCCATGTTGGCTCTGGGTCTATTGACAGCAGCAATCCCTGCAGTACAGTGGGCCAGACTGCATGCTCGTCCGCTGCAGGCGGACATTTTGACAAACTGGTCCTACCAGGAATCTCTGGAGAAAAAATTTGTCATAGGGGCAAGAGCAAAAAGATCACTCTGGTGGTGGAGGAACCAGAGAAACATCTCAAAAGGTCTTCACTGGTCCTTCCCAGTAACCCAAAGACTGACCACAGAAGCCAAAGCATGGGGGTGGGGTGCCCACCTGGAAGAACAAACTATTCAGGGGGTTTGGTCCAAGCCAGAAGCGAGAAGGTCATCGAACTGGAGAGAGTTGAAGGCTATTCATCTGAGTCTTCTGTCCTTCCAGGAACTTCTAAAGAACCAGCATGTCCAAATCTTGACGGACAATATGACGGCAGTGTTATACCTAACAAAACAAGGGGGCGCAAAAAGCAGAACTTTGTTGGATTTAGCCTGCCAAATACTGAGATGGGCAGAGAACAATTTGGCCTCCCTATCGGCAGTCCACTTAAAAGGGACGGAAAACACCTTGGCAGATCTCCTCAGCAGGAGAGAAGTAAGAGAAGCAGAGTGGTCTCTGAGTCAGGGTATATTCGAGACAATAGCCAAGAGGTGGGGTGTTCCTCAGGTGGACCTATTCGCAAAACAAGAAAACGCGAAAGTACCAGTTTTCTTCTCCCTTCAGAGACAAGATCAAGCTCTGGGCATAGATGCTCTGGCCCACAGATGGGACTTCCAGCTGTCCTACGCTTTTCCCCCATTTCCACTGATTCCAAGGGTATTAGCCAAATTCAGACTGGAATCCACGGAACTAATTCTGATAGCTCCTTATTGGCCAAAAAGACCGTGGTTTGCAACCCTAATGAACCTCTCAGTAAAACCTCCTTGGAAGTTACCAAACAGGTCAGATCTACTGAGTCAGGGCAAGTTTCTTCATCCAGATCCAGCGTTTCTCAACCTGGCAGCTTGGTTTCTGAAGAACAAATCCTAAGACAAAAGGGCCTATCAGAAAAACTCATTACTACCCTTCTTGCAAGTAGGAAGAAGGTGACAAGAGACATTTATTTTAAGGTCTGGAAAGTATATAATACATGGTGTTCCAGAAAAGACTTTAGTTTGTCTAGTACAATTTCAGTTCTAGAGTTTCTTCAAGAAGGATTGGAGAAAGGCCTAGCAGCAAGTACGCTCAAGACGCAAGTAGCGGCCTTATCAGTTTTTTTTTGAAAGAACCCTGTCAGGGGAGCCTTTGATAATTCGTTTTTTCAGAGCTATGGCTAAAGTAAAGCCTAAACCTGTGATTATTTTTCCCAAATGGGATTTATCTTTGGTTCTTCAAGGACTAACAAAGCTTCCGTTTGAACCCATAGAAGGATCATCACTTAAGTTTTTAACGTTTAAAACTGTGTTGGTGGCAGTAACATCAGCTCGTAGAATCAGTGAGTTACAAGCTCTATCAATCAAAGAGCCCTTCATGAGGTGCCTACCAGATAGGGTAGTTCTAAAGACAGACCCAGCCTTCCTACCGAAAGTGAGCTCTGCATTTCATCGGGCACAGGAGATTATTCTCCCTACATTTTGCCCCCCACCTTCGGGGCCAGCAGAAGAAGCCTTTCATACCCTGGATGTCAGGAGATGTCTTAAGTATCTGGAGATAACAAAGGACTTTAGAAAATCATCCTCACTGTTTGTTTTAATGGAGGGCGCTCATAAGGGATGTAAAGCTTCCAAAAACACCCTTGGGAGATGGTTAAAGCAAGCCATTAAAGAAGCATACACCTCTCTAGGTTTGGAGCCTCCAGAAGGAATCTTGCCTCATTCAACCAGAGCAGTAGCGGCATCATGGGCAGAAAAGGCCGGAGCATCGCCTGAGCAAATTTTGTAAGGCTGCCATAGGGTCCAGTTTTTCAACTTTTATAAAGCATTACCGCTTGGATCTGCTCTCAGCCTCAGACCAATCCTTCGGAAGAAAGGTTTTGCAGGCAGTGGTCCCACCCTGAAGTAAGTTTCTCGGTTATCCTCTCCAAGGTGCTGTCCTGAAAGGCGAAGAGAGAAAACCTTAGTTAGACTTACTGGTGACGGTATTTCTACGAGCCTTTCAGGACAGCAGCCTACTTCCCTCCTTAGGTTATGATGTATAATGTATAATTATAGGGCATGGTAACTGTCTGCTTATATTTTCCAGCATGTCGGAGGATTTCTCGGTAACAACTGAAGGCATGGTGGAAGCAGCTGATCTTAAAAAGGGGCGTTGTCACGCAGTGTTTCCTGGGTAAAGGCGGAGCTGCGCTCTCTCCAAGGTGCTGTCCTGAAAGGCTCGTAGAAATACCGTCACCGGTAAGTCTAACTAAGGTTTTTTTTCACACCAGAACGCTCTGTAAATGCAACATGGTAACAAAAATGGTGCCAAAAGATGCACCACATTCACACTGAGCCCCAAGGATATATGTAGCTTGGCTTTCCCGTTTTTTTTTTTTGGTATGTTTGTGAGGTATGTGAACTAATACGTACTTGGGGTCATTGGTGTAAGCGAAGAAGCCTCAGTTCAAACGCCAGTCTGTTAAAGGCATTTTAAATCTTCCTACCTGCATCTTGTGTTTTTCACCTCCCTTGTGATGCACATTGATCATGTAGCTTGATTGTGTTATTTGTTGCCCTGTATGCACAGCCTGTAGTAGAGTAAATTTTCACATTCCTTTTGTCAGCAATTTCTTGTTCAAACATCAGACATGCTGCATGGCACTGCATGGGTTAATGCATGACCACTGCCTATAGTCTGTGTGCTGCCCCAATGTTCACATGCTGCCATCTAGTGACCTTTTGTGGTAATGCACTTGTTTTATTATGTTCTTTTTCCCTTATATTATGACACACTTCCTTTATAAGTATTGCTCCACCCTTCTTTCTGTTGTACTTCCTGTGTCATGGATGCAGCTACAAGCCACATGTAGCAGGGCACATGCATTCTGCATTGTAAGCTACAGACAATATCTTTTGACCGCATAAATACTACAACCTATTCATCTGTATCCTGTCATTCTGTAACCTGATGTTCAGAATAAAAATATCTTGTGGATGGAATCAGTATCTGCAGATATTGCCGAACAGAGTGTAAGACCCAAACGCACAATAAAGCCTACGCAGAAACTCAGAGAAAACTATGAAACCACTAGAGATGAGTTCTCCAGCAATCTGTCAGACTTATGGGACAGAACTTCACACTGCATGTCAGTTTTGTCACACTTTAATGATTGACCAGCTGAACTAAGACACTATATAGGAGAGTAAGGAAGCTGTATTGGGGGGGGCGTGACCGGACGTGTGAGATGAGTGAGATGTGAGCTGAGTGAGGCAGCTGTGTGATCCTCTGTCCTCTGTCTGCTCCGCTTGATATGCAGTGGTAGTGCACTATCCGAGCAATAGCCTCCCTAGCAGCACAGCATAAACACGGGCACGGAGAGGGAGCGAGTCGTGCGGTACCCCTGGTTTCCCTGAATGACCGCTTAAACAGGCTTATCGGAAGGACCAGCTGTTAGCCTGTATAGAGCCGAATGGGGCCGGGAATTCCCGAAAGTGACGTCACACGCTGAGTGCGCTGCTGGTGAGGCTCAGAGAGAGAAGAGGAGGAGCCGGCGCTAGTACAGCTACACAGAGCGGGGAAACCCAGTGAAAACCCCGAAAACGCTGCGGGACACAGTGAGAGCAGGCGCTTATTTGTGACCCAAAGGGGAGCTGATACCCTATACACTATCCTAGCCCGGACTGTGGTACAAGGCTTGGTTGCTGGGAGAGCTTGGACACGTGAGTAACTAAAGCAAAGGAGATACAGCAAATACAAACGCAATGCAAAAGACAATTGCAAAATATCCTGTTTAAATATACACGATTTTACATGGTCCTGTGAGAGAAATATAAATGACTTCCCAGCAACTTGGTGACCCAGCTTAAAGAGGAGGACTGTCTGTCAGGAGAAAGTGATGTTTATTATTAAGCGATGGTGTATGCTACTGCTGAATATGGATACCTGTGAATATAACTGTTAGTGATTTTAGAGACTGTGTGCGCTGAAGGTGATATTATCTGTGGCGGAGATATTAGAATCTGTGTCCTATAAGATAACAGCAATATAACAGTGACATATATATATACACCTTTTTTGCACCCCCTTTTTTTTTTTCTCTCTCCCTCCCCCACTTGGTTGGGGTTTGAGGCCGAGGTGTCACATCGGATTCATTGGATTCCCGTTAAAGGTGTGGGCTGGTGCTTACGGATCCCTCTAAACATCCCTGTCTGTAGTTTCCAGAGACTGTGTATGCTGAATGCAATATCACGTGAAGCAGAGTTATTTAAATACGGGTTTAAAAAAAAAAAAAACAGGGACATATATATATTCCTGCCTTAGTTCCTCTTCCTCCTTTTTTTTCCTCCCAGCTGGGTTTGCGGCCGAAGTGTAATATTGAACTGCTGGTATAATTTATACAATAAAAAAAAAATATATATATATAAAAAAACGTGGTGAAAGGTTGTGGAAGGTATAAGGTGACAGGATTTTTTTTTTTTTTTGGCAGCCTTAACGGGGATAAGGCTGCTTTATATTTCCTGTTTGACATAAACTCGCACCTTAAACCTGTACCCCTGAATATTAAAGGAGATAATTTGAAGGAAGTATTTTACTCGAAATCCCTTACAGTTATAAAATGCAGCAACAGCTTCGATCAGATAAAGATAAAAACTCTCAGCAAGCGGGTACGGCGGCGGCTGCAAAATTAGAGCAGTATGCACACCCTTCTACTCAATCTCCCACAAAGAAAGGGGGGCAGCAACTTAACCCAGCAAGGGGGGACTCTGGACAGGAGAAGTCTAGGACAAAGTCAAGCTACCCTCTCAACCCCTCGGGCCCATGTCCAGACCAATAAAGTACTGAGTAATAAGAACCCAGCCCCTCCTGAACATAACGTACAAAACTCCACAGAAATAACGGATGGTGCAGCTGGGCCTAATACTCCACTACTGAAAGAACCCACACTAACAGATGTACTACTGGCTGTAAAGGCATGCAATGAATCACTTAAAGATTTATGTGAGCAAATGAAAGGGGTTAAACAGGATTTAAATATGGTCAGGCTAGAGGTACAAAAAACAGCAGAAAGAACTACCGTGTTGGAAGGGAGGGTTTCTCAGATTGAAGATGAGATTCTACCGTTAATAAAAGAACTGAAAGATATGAAAGGACAGCTGCGTAGGCAAGAGTTCAAGTTGGAGGAATTGGAAAATAGGAGCCGGAGGGATAATGTCCGGGTGGTGGGGCTACCGGAAAAAAGTGAGGGTATTAATCTGGTTGATTTTTTAGAAGGATGGTTGGTTGAGCTCTTTGGGAGAGAGACTTTTTCAACAACGTTTTGTATAGAGAGAGCACACAGAGTGCCCTTCAGACCCCCCCTGCAGGAGGATACCCCAGGACTTTACTAATGAAATTCCTGAACTATAAGGATAAGATCACGTTGTTACGCAAGTCAAGAGAAGCAGGAACAATCATTTATAATAGCACAAAAATGTTGTTTTATTCAGATTTTTCATTAGATTTACAGAAACGACGAGCGGAGTTCATCCAGATTAAAAGGACCCTACTAAAATTCAAAATTACCTATGCTCTACTTTACCCTGCAAGGTTACGAGTGACTGCATTAGGAACCAGCCAGATTTTTGAAACCCCGACTGGGGTGGAAAAATGGCTAGAAGAAAACAAGGAACGATTTCAAATGTCTTGACGGGGGAGAGGGAGGGATGGGATGTGATATAAAGGGGGGAGGAAGGGGGAAATGTATAATGGTGATATAAATTTGATATGGGGGAGAGCGGAGAGAGGGTGGATTTTGCTCAGTGAGTGGGTGGGTAAAAAGTGATGGTATGGAATGTGTGTGTGGGTTGGAAGGCGGAGCAAGTGGAGCAAGCGGAGAAAGTGGAATGGGTAATGGTCACTGTAAGCCCTCTAGGGGGACACCTAGAAAGGTGGAGGGAAGAGGGAGGGAGGGTGGGAGGGAATAGTGAGGGGGAGGGTGGGTACACCAGTATATTTAAAAAAAGTTTTTGATAACGGGGGGGGGGGGGGGGAAAGGAGAGAGGCACTAAAAACAAGGATTGGAAATTTAGTAATAACACAAAATAAGAATAATCATGATCACGTTCTGTATGGTTTTATTTTTTCATGCATTAAAAGGAGGTGGAAATCACGAGTTAAATTAGTAATACACATTGTGGTGGAAAATAGAGGAAAAATAGACATTAAATCAGTCACCAGGAAGAAACATATAACAGTGAGAGTTCCCGATGCAGGATAAATTATTACGGATAGGATCTTGGAATGTAAGAGGTCTGGGTACAGGGGGGGAAGAGAGCGGTGGTATTCTCAATGGTGGAGAAGTATGGTACGGAGCTGGTCTGCCTGCAGGAGATGCATCTAACTAAAGATACAAGTCAGCAAATTCGGGGGAAAAAGAAATACCATATACAGTACCACTCAGTCTATAGCTCTTATAGCAGAGGGGTGAGCGTATTGGTGAAGACTGGGGTGAATTTCTCCTGCAGGCAGTCCAGCATAGATGAACAATGTCGTTATGTTTTTTTTTTTTTGTAGTATTAACAATAAAGTGATAGTGGTGGCGAATATTTATATTCCTCCGCCCTTTAAAATAGATGTCATGTTGAAATTAAATGAATTCCTATTAGACAAACAAGATATCCCAACTATAGTAGTAGGAGATTTTAATGTGGTACTGGATGGCAGGATCGACAGGTTTGCTGTGAGAGGCGAGATAGGAACTGTAGAGAGTAGTAGGCGAAGCCGCCTACTGGTAGAGGTAGGCATAGTGGACCTATGGAGGGTACGGAATCCGTGAGTCCAGCAGTATTTCTGTTATTCTGCTACTCATTCCACATTATCTAGGATAGATATGGCACTAGGAAATGATAGAATGTTACAGCTTGTGGAGGGGATAAGGTATTGGCCGAGATGGATATCGGACCACTCGCCATTAGTGATGGTATTAAAAATAGGGGATCAAAGGATTCAGGAGGAATGGAAAATAAATCCACACTGGTTTGAGATATTTAAAGATTCAACTGATATCCTTTTTAAATTGAGGGAATTTATAGACAAAAATGAAGGAACTGCAAACGTCCGGATAGTATGGGATACGTTAAAGGCCTTTTTGAGAGGGGTTTTCATCCAAAAAATAGCTAAACATAATAAAGCAGCGAGGGCCCAAGAGGAAAAAATTAGGGGGGGAGTAATGACAGCGGAGAATAAATATATAATGGACCCGTCCCCGGAGAGGAAAATAGACGACGACTAAACAGCAAGAGTATAGATTGGTAAATATGCAGAGGGAGGAGACTAAACTACTATTACAACGGCACGCCTCCTTTATGGAGGGTGAAACTGTGGGAAGGATGCTGGCGCAGTTGGTAAAGACCAACTCGCCATCATCAATTATTACGGCAATTAGGTCTATAGGACAAAAATTATATACAGCCCAAAAAAAGGGACGGGAGGGATTAATGGAGGATTTCTTGTGCAATTTAGAGATTCCAGTTATCTCACAGGAAGAAAGAGACCTATTGGAAAACCCGATAACACTTGTGGAGTTACAACAAGCAGTAGCAGAAATGGCCAATCAAAAATCCCCGGGCCCTGATGGGTTGCCAATAGAGACATATAAATATTATGGAGAGATCCTGATCCCGGAACTGCTAAAAACATTGGAGGGGGCAAAGGAACTTGGACATTTGCCCACCTCAATGTTAGAGGTGACAATAATTGTATTGTACGAAGAGGGGAAGGACCCAATGGATGTGGCTGCATACAGGCCAATTTCTCTCCTGTGTGCAGACACAAAAATTTTAGCAAAAGTATTGGCAACTAGGTTGAATGGGCTTATCCAAGGATTGGTCCATCCTGATCAGGCGGGGTTTATTCCAAACAGGTCCAACAGCACAAATATCAGAAGGACCTTCTCAAACTTGCAATCCCCAGTAGAAAATAGGGGAGCAAGAGCCATATTGTCACTGGACGTGACAAAAGCTTTTGACACATAGAATGGCAATACATTTGGAAAGTGCTGGAGAAATTTGGATTTGGCCCTTCACTGATAGGCTGGATTAAAATGCTTTATGACGGGCCCACAGCAAGGTTAAAAATTTAATAATAAACTTTCAGATAGGATATCATTGGAAAGGGGCACAAGGTTGTCTCCCCTGCTGTTTGCCCTGGCAATGGAGCCATTGGCTATCTCCATAAGAAGATTTCAGGTGAGGAAAAAAATCGCGTTATACGCAGATGATATCCTCTTGTTCTTGGGAGATACGGGACAATCATTGACCAGGGCAATGAGCTTGGTGGAAACATTTGGTAGTTTTACGGGGCTGGAGATTAACTGGACGAAATCAGTGTTATTTCCGATAGATTTAATAGGGGAAACAACAATACAGGGGATCCCTCGGCTGGCAGTGGTAGATGCCCTAAAGTATTTAGGGATAGTTATTACATTAGACCCCAATCAATACATAAATAAAAATCTAGCACCTCTTTTAAAAAAATTCAGGGAAAAATTCAGGGAAAAAATGGATATCTGGAAACAACTGCCACTCTCGGTGGCAGGCAGATGCAGCCTGATAAAAATGCTGTGGTTTCCCCAATTGATGTACGTATTACATAACTCACCAGTGTGGATTGCAAAAAAATGGTTTAAAAAAATCGAAACTCAGAGAACTGATATGGAAGGGGGGACAAGCCAGGATACGCCTACGCATACTGCAACTACCAGGAGGGGAGGGGGGAGTAGCACTTCCTAACCCGGAATATTATTATTGGGCGGCACAATTGCAGCAGCTGGTGGGGTGTGGGGAGGAGAACGGAGGAACCCCGAATGGGAAAATACTGCTAGCAGATACAACGCATGACTCAATAGCGGAAGCACTGGAAGCGGAATCTTTTCTTTATAAGTACCCAACAATCAGGATGATAATTAAGATATGGAAAGCAACTAAAAAATTACTGAATTATAGAGGACTAAATGAATATACCCCTATATGGAATAATCATAACTTCCAGGAAACACTTTTGATTGGCAGGAATAAAGAATGGGAAAAACGGGGAATAAAGACTGCGACAACTCTACGTGGGAAACATTCTCAAAAAATTTGAGCTAAAAAGGGAATTTAAAATACCCCAGAGTACATTCTATACATACCTCCAGATAGAGCATGCTTTGAGAACCCAATTTAGCGGCCACCCCTTGCAATGGGAAGAGACTCCCCTTTTGCAACGCATATCCCGGATGGGCCCTACGAAGGGCTTAATCTCTGCAATATACGGGCAAATAAACAATATGGCTGAAAGGAATGTGAAACTTGACCTTGTAAAAGTTAAATGGGAACAGGATATAGGGGTGATTTCGCAAGAGCAGTGGAAAAGAATTCTAGAGATGAGCCCAATGGTATCAGTTTCACCCTCTCAGAAGATATCACATTTAATGTTAGTAAACAGAGCTTATTATACCCCAAAGAGATTGTTTAAATTTGGTAAAAGAGCGGATGACAGATGTCCTAGATGCCAGGAATCCAGGGACCTACTACATATGGTGTGGAGATGCCCTAGATTATTCTGTTACTGGGAGGGAGTGATACAGACGCTGAATGAAAGATTTTCCACGGGGTTAAAAGACGAGGCGGTAGTGTGTATTCTGGGGTATAGGCAGGAACAGAGGGAAAAGAGTACCACGGTGGCCATTTTGAGGAGCCTGTTTCAGGCAAGGAAGCTAATTGCTTTGAGGTGGCAATCAAAATACCCACCGACAGTGGAGAACTGGGTAGTGTAAGGTACACGTCTTTCTCCTTGTATTCTAAATGCCTAGGCCAGGGATGGTAAAAACGGAGGTCCCAAGTCACCGGTGGATAATCAACACACACATACACTGGTTGTAAGTGAAGATGATTACAAAGTTTAATAGACAATACGTTCCTCTTTTATGGGAAATGCAGACGGGGGGGAACAGCTCTCCCAAGAACCAATCAGACTCATACACATATGCATACATTAACAACTTCTTATCATGTGATGGTCTTCAGTTTGCAATATGAAATGTAGGGCAAAGGTTAGTGTATGACAGTTAGTTCTGTTATCTGTACACACCTGCTGACTTGACCACAAAACTCCTAAGTCATTGCTAGCTAGTTTCATATCCTCTGGTGAAGTACAGAGTTAGAAACCACAATACAGATGCGTCCTGATATGTCAACACACTGGTCAAAACAGTTTTTATGCAGAATATACTTACAACAGCTTTGTTCAAAAGCTGTTACTCTGAAAGTTTAAGCATATTAATTTCAACCCCTATCAAAATGGTATATCATTATAAGTAGCCCCCTTATAGGTAGAAACAGTAAATGAAACCCTTATTAAAGAGAGAATAGCCTATGTGAAGAGATGCAACCTTATGGCCTTGGACGATGGGCAATTAACCACTTGACCACTGGGCACTTAAACCCCCTTCCTAACCAGACCAATTTTCAGCTTTCGGTGCTCTCACACTTTGAATGACAATTACTCCGTCATGCCACACTGTACCCAAATGAATTTTGTGTCCTTTTTTTCACACAAATAGAGCTTTCTTTTGGTGGTATTTAATCACCGCTGGGTTTTTGAATTTTTGCGCTATAAATGAAAATATACTGAAAATTCGGTAAAAAAAATAAATAAAAATTCTTTGTTTCTATTAAAATTTATTGGCAGAGTATTGGCGAGCGTTGCACAGTGGTTGCAGAGCGTTGCACAGTGGTTGCAGAGCGTTGCACAGTGGTTGCAGAGCGTTGCACAGTGGTTGCAGAGCGTTGCACAGTGGTGGCAGAGCGTTGCACAGTGGTGGCAGAGCGTTGCACAGTGGTGGCAGAGTATTGACCAGCGCTGTGGGCACTACACATCCAGCCCACAGCGCTGGTCCCGTCTCTCCCCCTCTCCGCTTCTCTCCTCTCTGTACCGATCGGTACAGAGAGGAGAGGGAGGAACCGGCGTCATGACGTGACGCCGGTTTGTGTACATGTGATCGCTCCGTCATTTGATGGAGCGATCATGTGGTAAACGGCCGCTATCAGCGGCTGTTTACCGTGATCCGTGATGCGCCGGGTCCTCGGGACCCGGCGGTCACGGATGTTCCCGAGTGTGCGCCCCAGGGGGCGCGCGGGAACAAGTTTCTGGGAGGACGTCCGTAGGACATCCACTCAGGATAAGCCGACCGCGCTGTAGCCGTCTTTTGACTATAGCGCGGTCGGCATGTGGTTAAGATAACCTACTAGAAAAACCGGATAGGTCAAAACTGGTGGTGGGTGGGGGGGGGGAGAGGATATAGGAGTACATGTATAGAAATGATAAAAATACTGTAAATGGAAAAAATAAAATTCTCAATAAAAAAAGATTAAAAAAAAAAAGACCCTATATAGATCGCTTATCTGCCGCGTACGAATGCTACCAGCGGCTGTTTGCAAAATACAGTGGGGATCGAAAGTTTGGGCACCCCAGGTAAAAATGTGTATTAATGTGCATATTGAAGCCAAGGAAAGATGGAAAAATGTCCAAATGGCATCAAATTACAGATTAGACATTCTTATAATATAATATGTCAAAAAAAGTTAGATTTTATTTCCATCATTTACACTTTCAAAATTACAGGAAACAAAAAAATGGCGTCTGCAAGTTTGGGCACCTTGCAGAATTTATAGCATGCACTGCCCCCTTTGCAAAGCTGAGACCTGCCAGTGTCATGGATTGTTCTCAATCATCGTCTGGGAAGACCAGGTGATGTCAATCTCAAAGGTTTTAAATGGCCAGACACATCTGACCTTGCCCCAACAATCAGCACCATGGGTTCTTCTAAGCAGTTGTCTAGAAAACTGAAACTGAAAATAGTTGACGCTCACAAAGCTGGAGAAGGCTATAAGAAGATGGCAAAGCTGTTTCAGTTGTCAATATCCTCTGTTCGGAATGTAATTAAGAAATGAGTCATCAGGAACAGTGAAAGTTAAAGCAAGATATGGTATTCATGGAAGAGTCATCAGAAGAAAACCTCTTCTACGTCCTCACCACAAAAATCAGCAGTTGATCTTTGCAAATGAACATATAGACAAGCCTGAGGCATCTTGGAAACAAGTTCTGTGGATCGATGAGGTTAAAATGGAACTTTTTGGCCGGAATGAGCAAAGGTACGTTTGGAGAAGAAAGGGCACAGAATTTAATGAAAAGAACCTCTGTCCAACTGTTAAGCATGGGGGTGGATCAATCATGCTTTGGGGTTGTATTGCAGCCAGTGGCACAGGGAACATTTCACGAGTGGAAGGAAAAATGGATTCAATAAAATTTTCAGCAAATTTTGGATGGTAACTTGATGCCATCTGTGAAAAAGCTGAAGTTAAAGAGAGGATGGCTTCTACAAATGGATAATGATCCTAAACACACCTTAAAATCCACGGGGGATTAAATCAAGAGGCGTAAACTGAAGGTTTTGCCATGGCCTTCACAATCTCCTGACCTGAACATTATTGAAAATCTATGGATAGACCTTAAAAGAGCAGTGCGTGACAGGCAGCCCAAAGAACTGGAAGACTTTTGTAAGGAAGAATGGGCAAAGATACTTCAAACAAGAATTGAAAGACTCTTGGCTGGCTACAAAAAGTGTTTACAAGCTGTGATACTTGCCAAAGGGGGCAGTGCATGCTATAAATTCTGCAAGGTGCCCAAACTTGCAGACGCCATTTTTTTATTTTCTGTAATATTGAAAGTGTAAATGATGGAAATAAAATCTAACTTTTTTGACATATTATAAGAATGTCTAATCTGTAATTTGATGCCATTTTGAGATTTTTTCCATCTTTCCTTGGCTTCGTTATGCACATTAATACACATTTTTACCTGGGGTGCCCAAACTTTCGATCCCCACTGTACACAGCTTTCTTGCAGGACTGTAATATGGAGGACTCCTCAGCAGAACTGACCAGGGCTGATGCACTAAACCAACAAAGGGATCTTAGTGCAAAAAGCCAAGTGTAAGGCGGAACTCCACATTGCTCAACTGCAGGAGACCAGATCTCACAGATCCACATTAACCAAGCACATTACACGTTCGTCTAGAGCTTCTCGCTTCAGAAATTCAACATTAAGATAATAGAGGCCCGCATTAATGCAAAATCAAAAAAAGTGCAAAGCTCCTTTACCAGAAAGGAAGCAGAAATAGAAACAAAGATGAAAGCTCAACAAACAGAAGTAGAGGCAAAGATGAAAGCTCAACAAGCAGAGGCAGATTCCCAATTTAAAGATTCTGCAAATGGAAAGGGAGGAAGCAGCTGCTCTAGCAAGGCTGAGAGTCCTTGAACAAGCGATGGGAGAAAGTGCTAACTCAGACTGGTCCATCCCAGCGGAACTGCAAGACCAAGTCAAACACACCAGTGAATATGTACTAAAGCATAATGTTTGTAATGATAGTTATCTCCTGTAAGTCTTACTAACAGTTAGGTTGAAAAAAGACACAAGTTCAACCACAAATAAAAAAAAAAAAAAATATATATATATCATACAATCCCATATACCCCATTCTATACCCACAGTTGATCCAGAGGAAGGCAAAAAAAAAAACACCCCAGCAGAGCATGCTCCAATTTGCTAAAGCAGGGGAACAAATTCCTTCCTGATCCCCCGAGAGGCAATTGGATTTTCCCCGGATCAACTTTACCTATAAATGTTAGTACCCAGTTATATTGTGTACATTTAGGAAAGTATCCAGGCCTTTCTTAAAGCAATCTACTGAGCTGGCCAGAACCACCTCTGCAGGGAGTCTATTCCACATTTTCACAGCTCTTACTGTGAAGAAACCTTTCCGTATTTGGAGATGAAATCTCTTCCTCTAGACGTAAAGAGTGCCCCCTTGTCCTCCTTTGTTGACTGTAAAGTGAATAACTCAACACCAAGTTCACTATATGGACCCCTTATATATTTATGCATGTTGATCATATCCCCCCTTAATCTCCTCTTATCAAGGGTGAATAAATTCAGTTCCTCTAATCTTTCCTCATAGCTGAGCTCCTCCATGCCTCTTATCATTTTGGTTGCCCTTCTCTGCACTTTCTCCAGTTCCCAATATCCTTTTTGAGAACTGGTGCCCAAAACTGAACTGCATATTCCAGATGAGGTCTTACTAATGATTTGAACAGGGGCAAAATGATATCTCTCTCTCTGGAGTCTATACCTCTCTTAATACAAGAAAGGACTTTGCTCGCTTTGGAAACCGCAGCTTGACATTGCATGCTATTATTGAGCTTATGATCTACCAAAACCCCCAGATCCTTCTTCACTACGGATCCCCCCAGTTGTACTCCCCCTAGCATGTATGATGCATGCATATTCTTAGCCCCTAAGTGCATAACTTTACATTTATCAACATTAAACCTCATCTGCCACATAGTCGCCAAATTAGACAGAGCATTGAGGTCAGCTTATAAATTGGAGACCTCCTGTAAGGACGTTATTCCACTGCATAGCTTGGTGTCATCTGCAAAGACAGAAATGTTACTTTTGATCCCAGACCCAATATCATTTATAAAGATGTTAAAAAGTAAGGGTCCCAGCACTGAACCTTGGGGTACACCACTGATAACCTTAGACCATTCAGAGTAAGAATCATTAACCACTACTCTGAATTCTGTCTTTTAGCCAGTTTTCTATCCATTTACAAACCGATATTTCCAAACCTGTAGACTTTACCTTACACATGAGCCGTGTGTGGGGAACTGTATCAAACGCTTTTGCAAAATCCAAGTATACCACGTCCACCGCCACCCCCTCTGTCCAAGGTTTTACTTACCACCTCATAAAAAGAAATGAGGTTTGTCTGACAACTTCTGTCTTTCATGAATCCATGCTGTCTGTTGCTTAAAATATTATTTTCCTGCAAGAACTCGTCTATGTGGTCTTTTATTAATCTCTCCAGTATCTTCCCAACTATAGAAGTTAAACTAACAGGTCTATAGTTACTTGGTAAAGACTTTGTTCCCTTTTTAAATATAGGCACCATGTTCGCCCTGCGCCAATCCAGTGGTACTATTCCTGTCATTAATGAGTCCCTAAAAATTAGATACAATGGCTTTGAAATTACAGAGCTCAATTCTTTTAAGATCCGTGGGTGGATGCCATCAGGTCCAGGTGCTTTATCCACCTTTATTCTGTCTAAATATTTCTGGACCATATCACTTTTGAGCCATTGTGGATTTGGGGCTGTGTCACTACCACCCTCATTATGGACATGAGCTCCCCCATGCTCCTTGTTATACACAGAGCTGAAGAAAGTATTTAATAAATTAGCCTTCTCTTTGTCCCCAGTCACCCACTCTAGATTATTTTGTAAAGGGCCTACATGCTCAGACTTGACCTTTTTACTATCAATATATTTGAAGAATTTTTTGGGGTTTGTCCTATCTTTTGCAATCTCTTTCGTTTTTTTAATTTTTGCATCCTTGATTTCCTTTTTACATATTTTGTTATATTCTTTGTAACATTTAAATGACACTAGTGATCCTTCATTTTTATATTTTTTAAAAGCTCTTTTCTTCTAGTTTATAGCTTTTTTAACTTTGGCTGTGAGCCACATAGGTTTTATTTTTAGCCTTTTAAACTTATTGCCCATGGGAATATACTTTGCAGTGAGTTCACAAATAGTCTTTTTGAAGAATCCCCATTTCTGTTCTGTGCCCATTGTTGCCAATATTCTCTCCCAGTCTAAGTTCTGGAGAGCAGCCCTCATCCTTGGAAAATTTGCTCTCTTGAAATTAAGTGTTTTTATCTTTCCCGTATGTGATTTTTTGCTTACAGCTAACATCAAATGAAATCATGTTATGGTCACTGCTACCCAGATGTTCCTTTATCTGAACATTAGTAATATGCTCTGCATGATTTGAGATTACCAGATCCAGCAGAGTATCATTCCCGGTTGGGGCCTCAAACACTGTTCTGACTCTCAACACAGAGACCTCTCAGCTCCAAATGCCTGAGCCTCTTCAAGTCTACAACACAAGTGCATCTATGCAGCAAACCGCATCACCTCTTGCTGACAACAAGGTGATTTCCAGTGAAAAGCCATAGCTCAAGCCACAGCCAGCACAAGCCTTAGGGACTACACCACAGCTCTTGCAACATCATTTTATCCTGGTAAACTTCACCCTACTTCACCAGAGAACTTTCACACCCGAGGGGTTCCACAAGTTACTTTGGCACCGAAGAGTGAAAGATCAGACTTGAATGACTTCACCAGATATATGGTACGCCGTGAGCTCATTAACATTACCCTCAAGGTTTGACGACTGTCCGGAGAGCTACAGGGCTTGGAGATCAACCTTCAAAGCTGCCATTGCTGATCTCAACCTTACTACCAAGGAGGAACGTGATTTGCTCGTAATGTGGCTGGGGTCAGAATCTGCAGATCATGTTTAAAATACTGAGAACAGTGCACGTTGACCACCCAGATGCAGGTCTTGTTGCTGCATGGGCAAGACTTGAGCAAGTCTATGGTAGCTCTGAAGCCATAGAAAGTGCTCTATTCAAGTGACTACAATACTTCCCAAAAATGGGGAACAAAGACTATTGCAAGCTCCAAGATCGGAGTGATCTTCTTATAAAGTTGGCGAAGACAGGCCCACGTCTACCTGGACACTGCTCATGGTGTCAATCCAGTGGTGTCTAAACTGCCATACGGCCTGCAAGAGAAATGGGCACAACAAGACTCAAGGCACAAAAGAGACTATAATGTATATTTTCCTCCATTCGCATATTTTTGCAGGTTCATCAGTGATCAAGCCTGGACGAGAAATGATCCCAGTTTCAGCTTCATTGAACCCAACTTGCTTGCTTCATCATCAAGGCATGATAACATAGCAGCTAAACGTAGAGACTTTAATAGAGCAATATCTGTTAAAAGGACAGACATATCACCACCCGTATCCTCTCCTACTCACCAGAGCGATTTGGATGACAGAGATAAAGACCCTAATCGTGCCCTATTCACAAGAAGCCTCACCTCCCTAAAGAAATGTCGTGGGCTTAGGGCAAAGACATTACAAGAGTGCAGGGAGATTCATCAGAAACTTGGAATATGCTACAGGTGCTGTGCTTGCTATGGACATTTTGCTAAAGACTGTAAAGTTGTCATCAAGTGCACAGAATGCAGTAGTGACAGACATGTTACAGCTATGCATCCGGGCCCACCCTCAGACAATTCACAGCAGCCTCCTTCCTCCAGCCCTGTCAAGTCATGGCGGGGAGCAACAAGGTCATGCTCCAGCCACAGCTAACGTTTCTTCTTCATGTACAGAAGTCTATGTATGCCATAATATATGAACAAAGCAACAGATCCCTGGTTAAGCCTAAATTCTTTTAGCTCTTTGGTATAGAGGGACACGCATCACTGTATACTCTCAGAACCTGTTCTGGTCGTGATGAGACCTTCGGTAGAAGGGCTGATGGGTTCATGGTCTCATGTCAATAAGGGAGAGGGCATACCCCTACCAACATTAGTTGAGTGTGACCAGATACCAGACGAAAGGGAAGAAATTCCTACTCCAGAGGCTGCATATCACCATCCTCACTTGAGGCACCTTCTTAATGAAATTCCTGCAATGGACATGAATGCTGAAAGCTTGATCTTGCTAGGAAGAGACATTCTCAGAGTACACAAGGTACGCAAGCAGTGCAATGGACCTGATGATGCCCCTTGCACACAAAAACTTGATCTAGGCTGGGTAATCGTGGGCGACGTATGCTTGGATAGAATGCGTACGTCATCGGAGATCCACGCCTTTAAAACTTATGTTAGGAAACGGACGTGCGTCCCACTTCAAACGGTGCCCTTTGCTATTACGAAGTAAGAGAAGCCTCTTGACATTATCCAAGTACCTGATGTCACTCCTAACCTTTTGTGTCGACAACCTAGGTACCACAGTGTTTTGCACTACAAGCGATAAAATATCCTTGTCAGTCGAATACAGAGTTCATCAAAATAATGGACAAGGAATGCTTCCAGGATGAGTCTAACAGCTGGGTTGCACCATTACCTCTTCGTGCTGCAAGGGTTAAACTCCCAACCAATTGTTAACAGGCCCTATCCAGATTCAACTCTAACAAACACTAAAGAACAGGCCTAAAATGAAGGACCATTTCATCGCCTCTATGGAAATGATCTTTGACAATGATCACGCCGAACCAACTCCACTACCAATAGACCAGCTTTCAAAGTGGGAGTCCTGGAAACAATCTCTACATGCCTTAGATGGAATCTGTATACCATGCTGCTACACTTCTACCTCCCTTGCTACAAGTCAAAGGAAAGCTTCACATCTTCTCAGATGCATCTACTGAGGCCATAGCAGCTGTTGCCTACCTCAAGGTAAGAGACCCTTTTAATCAAGCCCACATAGAGTTTGTTTGGGAAAGCTAAGTTAGCACCTAAGCCTGACCACACACGATTCCCAGGCTTGAACTTTGTTGGACTGTGCTAGCTGTAGAAATAGCAGATTTCATACTGCGTGAGCTAAACCTTCAGATAGATGACATCAAATTCTACACAGACAGCAAAGTTGTTCTGGGCTACATAGATATGGAAACGTTTAGTCTGGTTGTATATGTCAGCAACCGTGTAGAAAGAATCAGGAAATCCTCTAAACCTGAACAATGGCATTATGTTCCATTGGAAATTAACCCTGCAGATCATGCCACCAGGCCAGTGTCTGCAAGTGTTTTTGCAAATTCTTCTTGGTTAGCAGGTCCTGAATTCCTGCTGGATCATCTAGAAGAAACAGCTGATGTCTTCAGTCTTATAGAAACTGACAGATTCAGAGACCCCAACTATCCTTACCCGAGCTACTCTTCTTACCCAGAAGCTTGGGTCTGTTCCACCTGGAAACTTTAAAGCAGGAAATCTGTGCTATGACCAGTGGAAGCGAGTACAACGCCTCGTCAACTGCTTCTGGAATCGTTGGAAGATGGAGTATCTTTCTACTCTGCAAGGATGCAGGAAATGGCAATGACTGAACCCTAACATACAAGTTGGAGATCTTGTTCCCAGGACCAGCAAGCTGAAAGAATCGAATGGCCCATGGGACTTATTGTATAGTGTTCCTAGTGATGACGGTAAGGTACGCAAGGTAGAGGTGAAGGTTTCAAGACAAGAGACTGTAAAGACTTTCATCAGACCTATCACAGAACTTATTCTGCTCTTACCCTTTGGAGAATTAATTTGTTTTCCTACGCTGCTGGATCCTTCCTGTGACTTCAAGAAGAAAGTGTCTTGAACTTTAGTTGACATAACTTGAAGCCTTACACTAAGAGTTATTGTTGCATTATATGCATGTTCTTTTTATGTCTTTCCAACGGGGCATAGAATTGATATAGATTGTTTTCCTAACCATTTTCTATGGACATTTTATATTTTTAGTTCACATGTTGCCATCTAGTGACCTTTTTGTGGTAATGCACTTGTTTTATTAGGTTATTTTTCCCTTATGTTATGACACACTTCCTTTATATGTAAGGCTCCACCCTTCTTCCTGTTGTTGTACTTCCTGTGTCATGGATGCAGCTACAAGCCACATGTAGCAGGGCACGTGTATTCTGCATTGTAAGCTACAGACAATATCTTTTGACTGCATAAATACTACAGCCTATTCATCTGTTTGTATCCTGTCATCTGCTGTAACCTGATGTTTAGAATAAAAGCATCTTGTGGATGGAATCGGTATTTGGTGAGTTCAAACAATCTTTTGAGGATTGTCCTCAGTGATTATATCTTATACAAACCAGGCATAGAGGTCTCACAAGGGATAGTCGCTTCACAACAATCAGAGTCAGAATAGTCTTGCACTCCCTATGAAGAAACTATATATCCCACAATCTGTGGGTCTCTGTCTAGTGTTCCGTAGGTGAAAGCTAATCCGAAATTAGATCTAAAAGATACAAACAGGCAGAGCAACGAAGGGAGGAGATGTATTTTTATCACATTAGCACTCCTATATTTGTGACGCAACATAGAGAAATGGCAAGGCGTGGATTGTACGATGCATGACCTGAAACAAGAAGTTGCCAGACCCTGCTGCTAGGTGAATGAAGCATAGAGGAATCGATCAGCCATAACTCTACAAGCTGCAACCACATGAGCTTATATAGGACTACTTTAATACCATGTCAATACAGCAAAAACATGTGAAAAGTGTACAATGCCTTTACAATCTGAGAGCATGATGTATTGAATTGGTGATGCAGCCATTCTCAGGATGGGTTCATCATAGATGTGCATCACGTCCACGCTTCATTCACAGCAAGCAAACAGGGCATTATTGCAGCCAAGCACAGATCATGATCACTGAAGTAAGTACTGTAATTTCCAGGCTGTTTTCCTGGACATTTTTACTATTTTTTAGACAGTGGGTGTGATGCATAAAAAAGGGAGTGATAAGTAGAAATGTTTCCCATAGCAACTAACTTGTCAAGCATGGAAACAATTATAAACGAAATTCTTGAACCACTGTAGCATTAGTAATTTGATGAAATTGGTCACTGGGAATTGACAGGTTTAAGTGATGGATCATTGTAAATGCTGGAACAGGCATTGCAATCCCCTGAACTGACAATGCTTAAAGTGGTTCTAAAGACGGAAGGTTTTTTTTTTTTTTTATCTTAATGCATTTTTATCTTGTGCATTAAGATAAAAAAAAAAAACATTCTGTGTGCAGCAGCCCTACATACTTACCTGAGCCCTATCTCGATTCAGCAATGTTGTACGAGAGCCTCGGCTGTATGGCGACTCTCCCTCATTGGCTGAGACAGCAGTGGGCGCGTTGGCACCCACTGCAGTCAGTCAGTGAGCCAATGAGGTGAGAGGGTAGTGACGAGCCATTGCTCTGTGTCCGATTGGACACACAGAGCAGCTGCTCCTGTGCTCCCATAGCTTGCTGTGTGGGCACTCGGCAGGAAGGAGGGGCCAGTAGTGGCAGCAATAGACCTGAGAAGGATCGGGGCTACTCTGTGGAGAACCACTGCACAAAGCTGGTAAGTATGTTTTAAAAAAAAAAAAAGACTTTAAAGGGGTTGTAAACCTGTGTGTGTGTGTGTGTGTGTGTGTGTGTGTGTGTGTGTGTGTGTGTGTGTGTGTGTGTGTGTTTTAAAAAAAATAAATAAATCCTACTTGCCTCCACTGTGCAGCTTGTTTTGCAGAGTGGCCCCAATCGTCATCTTCTGGGACCTTCCAACGGCGCTCGCGGCTCCTCGCATCGGTAAACCACCTAGGAGATGCGCTCTCCCTGGGGGTTACCTTGCATCCATAGACTGTGTGGCACTTGGCCCCGCTCCCGGCGTCCATGTTTTTTGGATTTGATAGCAGCGGGAGCCAATGGCTGCACTGCTATTAATCTATCCTATCAAGAGTCAAGAACCCCAGGCAGAGAAGGTGAGCGCGTCTCTGCCTAGGGAACGAATGGGCTAAGGTGAGTAAAACAGGGGGCTAGGGGGCTAGGGGGCTAGGGGGCCGGCCACTATCAGAAGGTTTTTTCACCTTAATTCATAGGATGCATGATTTAAGGTGAAAAAAACAAGAGGCTTTCCCTCGGTGTTGACCTCAATGCATTCCCTCTATTAAGGTAAAGAACACTGCAATATTTCCCTCCCCCTCCTCTCTAAACACCTAGGCCTCGTGTACACACTGCTGCTGCTAAATGGATGTTTAGGAGCAGTTGGCCATTTTTTTCAACTCTGCTCTGTTATCTTATCAGTACACAGACACAGGGTCGTTTATAGTAGTTTCTAGGCAGTTGTGTTTAGAGGCTTTTTTTGGAACCCAAAAAAATGCGTTTAGAGTCATTTCAAACACTAAACGCGTTTAGCCGCATTGCGTTTTTAAATTTTTTTTCTATTTTTCAAACGCTTCTAGACACGAACGCGGCATGTAAACGTGGCTAAACTGCCGTTTTTAGCTGGCAAGTTAAATCGCTCAGGAGAGGTTGAACAATGTCCCATGTACACAAAGCCTTACCTGAGCCTGGCAGCAATCCAGCTCTCTCAGGTCCTCCCTTTTTTTTTTATCTACAGAGACTAGGGCAGCAGTGGGAGCCACTGGCTCCTGCTGGCGTCAGACAAATCCTGTGAAGGAAGGGCTGTGTGTCCACACACACACACACACACACACACACACACACACACACACACACACACACACACACACACACACACACACACACACACACACACACACACACACACACAACCTGGCTGGAGATCAAGCCTGCATGCGTGGCCCCATAGCAAGCTGCTTGCTATAGGGCACACCGCAGAGGAGGAGCTTGGATGCTCACCATGTGCAAAATCATTCCACAGAGCAGGTACAGTAATTTTTTTTGTGTATAGTTAATGATATATATATATATATACATTTTTGCAATCACTTTAACCCCTTACAGCAGGGATATGCAATTAGCGGACCTCCAGCTGTTGCAGAACTACAAGTATGGGACTTGTAGTTTTGCAACAGCTGGAGGTCTGCTAATTGCATATCCCTGCCTTACAGTATAAATCCAAACAAATTTTGTTTTTCTTCTTCCCCTTTTTTAGCTTTGGAGCCTGCAGCTAGGGGGTTGTAAAAGCATGTGGCTGAGCCTACCGAGGATTGGACCGATTTAGTGGGGAAATCGTTACAGCCCATATATACCATCGTGCTGTGGTAACATGTGAAAGTTGGTGTGATGCAGTGCCATTCATTACAGAATGCATTATTTATATATCAGGAAATGCAGTGAAGCACCCATACAGCTCAGTACACCGGCAATACATGTCTAAGTGTCAGAAGCAATGCCTCATGGGACTTGTAGTCCTGGGCAGGAAGTGAGTGGTTCTAAAGGCAGAAGTTTTTATTTTTTTTATACCTTGCTGTAGGGGCACTCTATACTGTACTTTGTAGCTTGCTATTGGGGCACTTCGAAGGCAGGAGGAGACAGAAGCATCAGTGGGGGACCCGAGAAGAGGAGAATCACAGCTGCTAAACTATTACACAGAGCAGTCAAGTATGAGAAGTTTTGTGTGTTTATTTTTTTAATCACTTTAGCCACTTTCAGACCAGACCATTTTGCTGGCTTAAGACCAGACCACTGTTTGCGATTCGGCACTGCATTGCTTTAAATAAGCGATTGATTGGTTTGCACAAAAGTTATAGCGTTTACAAAATAGGGGATAGTTTTATGGCATTTTTATTAATAATCTTTTTTACTAGTAATGGCGGCGATCAGCGTATTTTTTATTTTTTTTGTGACTGCGACAGTATGGTGGACACATCGGACATTTTTGGGATCATTGTCATTTATACAGCAATCAGTGCTATACAAATGCACTGATTCCTGTGTAAATGACACTGGCAGTGAAGTGGTTAACCAGGAGGTGGCAGTGTAGGGGTTAAGTGTGTCCTTGGGGCGTGTTGCTAACTGTGGTGGGCGTGGCTGTGTTTTACAGATCACTGATCTCTGCTCCAATCACAGGGAGCAGAGATCAGCGTCACTGTTGCTAGGCAGAATGGGGGGATGCTTGTTTACTTCAGCATCTCCCTGTTCTACCTCCCCGTGAGACCATCACGGGGGTCCCGACCGGCGGCGCGCATGCGATGGCATGGCAGCAAATTCAAAGAGACGTACCTGTACGCCCTTATGCCTGTCGGTGCAATTCTGCCGACGTACATCGTTGTGCGCCGGTCGGGACGCGGTTAAAGACTGTGCAAGGTAGATCAGCATCTGAACCAAGAGAAGGTGGAGGCTGATTGGAGGTAATAGAAGACATTACAATTACATTTTAAAGTAAACTTTTACCAGTATTGTGTATTATATTTAAAATCATATCCATGAAAAAAGTCTCCGCTTTTATTACTATAAAAGATTTATATCTCCCTTCTACCCTTCATATAACTTCATGTCTGACTCCTAGTTAAAATGCCCATACAGTATCTCACAGACGGGAGTACACACCTCACATTTTTGTAAATGTTTTATTCTATCATTTCATGTGACAACACTGAAGAAATTACACTTTGCTACAATGTAAAATAGTGAGTGTACAGCTTGTATAACAGTGTAAATTTGCTGTCCCCTCAAAAGAAACGCACAGCCATTAATGTCTAAACCGCTGGCAACAAAAGTCAGTACACCCCTAAGTGAAAATGTCCAAATTGGGCCCAAAGTGTCAATATTTTGTGTGGCCACAATTTTCCAGCACTGCCTTAATCCTCTTGGGCATGGAGTTCACCAGAGCTTCACAGGTTGACACTGGAGTGCTCTTCCACTCCTCTGACGACCTCACGAAGCTGGTGGATGTTGGAGACCTTGCACTCCACCTTCCATTTGAGGATGCCCCACAGATGCTCAATAGGGTTTAGATCTGGAGACATGCTTAGCCAGTCCATCACCTTTACCTTCAGCAAGGCAGTAGTTGTCTAGGAGGTGTGTTTGGGATCGTTGGCATGTTGGAATATTGCCCTGCGGCCCAGTCGCTGAAGGGAGGGGATCATGCTCTGCTTCAGTATGTCGATGAACTGTAGCTCCCTAGTGCCGGCAGCACTCATGCAGCCCCAGACCATGACACTCCCACCACCATGCTTGACTGTAGGCAAGACACACTTGTCTTTGTACTCCTCACCTGGTTGCCTCCACACACATGCTTGACACCATCTGAACCAAATACGTTTATCTTGGTCTCATCAGACCACAGGACATGGTTTTAGTAATCCATGTCCTTAGTCTGCTTGTCTACAGCAAACTGTTTGCGGGCTTTCTTGTGCATAATTTTTAGAAGGGGCTTATTTCTGGGATGACAGCCATGCAGACCAATTTGATGCAGTGTGCAGGGTATGGTCTGAGCACTGACAAGGCTGACCCCCCCACCCCTTCAACCTCTGCAGCAATGCTGACAGCACTGGTATGTCTATTTCCCAAAGACAACCTCTGGATATGAGGCTGAGCATGTGCACTCAACTTCTTTGGTTGACCATGGCGAGGCCTGTTCTGAGTGGAACATATCCTGTTAAGCCGCTGTGAGTTCTTTGCCATGGGGGGCCATTTTGAACTTCCAGTGACTAGTATATGAGAGCGATGACACCCAATTTAGCACGCCTGCTCCCCATTCATACCTGAGACCTTGTAACACTAACGAGTCACATGACATCTGGGAGGGAAAATGGCTAATTGGGTCCAGTTTGGACATTTTCACTTAGGGGTGTACATTAACCACTTGCTTACTGGGCACTTAAACCCCCCTCCTGCCCAGACCAATTTTCAGCATTTGGTGCTCTCACACTTTGAATGACAATTACTCAGTTATGCAACACTGTACCCAAATGAATTTTTTGTCCTTTTTTTCCCTACAAATAGAGCTTTCTTTTGGTGGTATTTGATCACCTCTGGTTTTTTTATTTTTTCCGCTATAAATGAAAAAAGACTGAAAATGTAAAAAAAAAACCTCATTTTTCTGTTTCTGTGATAAAATTTAGCAAATTATTAATTTTTCTTCATAAATTTTGGCCACAATTTATACTGCTACATATCTTTGGTAAAAATAACCCAAATTAGTGGCTATTATTTGGTCTTTGTGAAAGTTAGGCCCCTTTCACACGGACGGACCGTATTTCCGTATTTCATCCATCCGTTTTCGGATGAAATACGGACATGCATGCATCCCTATGGGATAGCGGGTGTCAGCGGATGAACATCCGCTGACACCCGATATCATCCCTCTCCGCTATGGTCCGATTCTGCAGATGGAGGAAAAAAATCCTATTTTTCGATCCGTCTGCAGAGCGGATCGGATGAACATGGACAGGCGGTCCGTGTTCATCCGATCCCCCATAGAGGAGAGTCGAGATCTGACAGGGCAGTCCCTGCACAGTGTGCAGGAACCGTCCTGTCATCCGCCGGCTCAGCGGGGATCAGCGGAGCGATCCCCGCTGAGCAGCGGATCTTTACGGGGCGGATCATTACGGATCCGTCCTGTGTGACAGGGGCCTTAGAAGAGTCTACAAGCGGTGGTGCAAATCATACAAAATTGATCACACCTGATGTACTGGTGCCCCATCTCATTTCTTGTGACCCGAACAAGCCAGGAAAGTACAAATACCCCCCAAATGACCCCTTTTTTAAAAGTAGACATTCCAAGGTATTTAGTAAGAGGCATGGTACGGTTTTTGTCATTTTTCCCACAATTCTTTACAAAATTACGATTTTTTTTTTCTCCACAAAATTGTCATTTTAATAGGTTATTTCTCTCACATGGCTTGTGTATACCACAAATGACACCCCAAAATAAATTCTGCTACTCTGCCTGAGTGATACGATACCACATGTGTGGGACTTTTCCCCAGCCTGGCCACATAGAGAGGCCCAACAGAGGAAGTAGGCAGCCCATTTATATTCATGGGTTTAGGAGTTTCGATGTGCTGCAATGCATTGTGCATTGGTCTCTAATGTAAGACGCATCGGGGTGTCGTGCATTGCATTTCCATGAATGACGCCCCATTGTATGGCATAAGGAATGGTACAGCAGCACAATGCACTTAGAGCTGTTGTGTTGCCATGCATTGTGGTTACTCATGTTGCCACAATACAGAGGTGTCAATGGGCCCTCAAAGCGCAACTGCATAATGCTTTCTGTCATTTTGTTTTTTCTAGCAATATTTTAACCAAGGATTTACTTTTTATTTTTGTTGCTGCACCATACAGTATATAACTTTTAGTCTGGCTTTATTTTATGTTAAGCATAGATAATTAAAATGTCACAATTTTGGCTTACATGTCTTTTAATAATACACCAGATAGTGTGGTGGTACAGATTGTAAAGTTTAGTGAAACCAATTTGTATGGAAATGGATGTGTTAATTCTGTTTTTGCTGCTTGGCATTGGGCCACTGTGTTGGACAAAATAGTTTGCAAATGCCCTGTTGGCTGTCATAGAAACAAAAACAAAGGCTCCTTTGCTGTAGCATTGATGTATAACCATGGAGACTGGTGAATCGTATAATGTTACTTTATTTTTCATTCTGGGCCATTCTTGTTTATGAAGTTTAAAAACCCCAAAAATAACCCATATGCACTATGAGAACTACATTGAATCTGCTGTTCTTGTGTGTAACTATATGACCACGGCAGTTATTTTCCGTTTGTTTCCTGTAAAACTGCAGCTTTCAAATTGGAAATAGGCAAAAAATAAATACAATTAAAACTGACTGAGCTCTCCAAGACTGTGTGTTTTTTTTTTTTTGTTAACCACTTGCCTACCGGGCACTTTCATCCCCTTCCTGCCCAGGCCAATTTTCAGCTTCAAGACGGCTTGCACACCGAGCCGCCCTGGGCGTCAGCGGTAAAGCGGCGCTAGTTCTAGCACTGCACCATCTTTTTAGCAGCGCTATTTGGCCACTAGCGGTGCGGTTTTAACCCCCCCGCTGGCGGCCGAAAAGGGGTTAAATCTGCCCGCGTTTTGCCGGCGCTAACGCATCGGTGGAGGAGCGTGTGTTCACCCCTCCAAAGAAGTTGCTGGCAGGACTTTTTGTGACGTCCTGCCAGTGCACCGCTCCAGTGTGAAAGAAGCCGCTTTTTTCAGGCACTATACAGGCGCTATTTTTAGCGCTGTAGCGCCTGAAAAACGCTGGCAGTGTCAAAGGGGTCTCAAGGGGTTGTAAAGGTTCTTTTTTAAAAAAAAGTTAAGCTTCCCCCATCCAAGGGTTTTGCACAGTGGCCCGGTCCTCCTCTTCTGGGGTCCCTCCAGCAGTGCTTCTGGCTCCTCCTCGCATCAAGTGCCCCCTCAGAGACCTGCATTCTAAGGGGACAGCCGTGCGGGTACGCTCCTGAGTCCTGCTGCTGCGTCCATTGACACAGACAGCAGGACTCGGCCCTGGCTACTGTGTCACTGGATTTAATTGACAGCAGCGGGAGCGAATGGCTGCGCTGCTATCAATCTATCCAATGAGGACCCAGAAGGTTTTTCCCCTTAATGCATAGAATGCATTTAGATGAAAAACTTGAGGGTTTACAATCCCCTTTAAGCTCTGTCACATTTTGAATAACAATTTCATGGTCATGTAACACTGTACCCATTTGAATTTTTTATCATTTTGTTTTTGAGACAGATGACGCTTTCTTGGTGGTATTTTATCACCATTCGATTATTTTTTGCTAAACAAAAATTTCTGTTTCAAAAATTTTGGAAATGCGTAATTTTTCTTCTGTACAGATGGGCACTGATGGTCAGTGTAAATCAGTGTTAATTTCGTTGAATACTTTTTTGGTTAACTAAAAAAGGCTAAAACTAAAACAATTGAGACTAAAACTAAAACTAAAATGCCATTTTAGACTAAAGACTAAAACTAAATTGAAATTTGACTTCGACATTAACACTGGTCTGTAGTGCATGTTTATACCTCAATACTATAAATAAAAAATTTTCACTCCAGCAGTATATGAGTTTGGAAAGAAAATGTTAAATAATGCATTACAATTTAACTACACCCATTCGATTTTAGATGACTAAAATGAGTTTTAGTCGACTAAAATCTACTGGAGATTTAGTCGACTAAATACGACTAAAACGATTGCAGAAGACTTAAATAGGACTAAAACTAAAATGCCATATTAGTCCTAAGACTAAAACTAAATCGAAATTTGCTACCAAAATTAACACTGGTGTAAATGAGCCTTTCAGTATTTCCGGTTACCGGCTCTCCTTTCCTCATGCTGTGACAGCGTGTGAGGAAAGCACTGCTAATAACTGGCAAGTCTGTTTGCAATGTAATCAGCTGTCATTGGACACAGCTGATCTCATGGTAAAGAGCTGCTGTGATTGGCTCCTTACCTCGTTCTGTGATCAGCTGTGTCAGAAGTCGTGCAGGGGGCGGAGTTCTGGGAGGACATCAATATCGATGCCCTCCCAGAACTAGCTGACCCTACTGTCGGCAACCAGCTGCCCGACGCTGCATGTCCAGGACGTTGGGTAAAAGAAATTGCTCACACCTGACAAAAGCCCAGGCGCCAGGATGCAATTTTTAGCGGTGGCCTGGTGCCTGGGATTTGTCGAGCCCTGTGTGTATGTGTGTGTATATGTATGTAATATATATATATATATATATATATATATATATATATATATATATATATATATATATATATATATATATATATATATATATATATATATATATATATATACATATATACATACACACAGTGGCTTGCGAAAGTATTCGGCCCACTTGAACTTTTCAACCTTTTGCCATATTTCAGGCTTCAAACATAAAGATATAAAATTTTAATTTTTTGTGAAGAATCACCAACAAGTGGGACACAATTGTGAAGTGGAACAAAATCTATTGGATATTTTAAACTTTTTTAGCAAATAAAAAACTGAAAAGTGGTGCGTGCAAAATTATTCGGCCCCTTTACTTTCAGTGCAGCAAACTCACTCCAGAAGTTCAGCGAGGATCTCTGAATGATCCAATGTTGTCCTAAATGACTGATGGTGATAAATAAAATCCACCTGTGTGTAATCAAGTCTCTGTATAAATGCACCTGCTCTGTGATAGTCTCAGGGTTCTGTTGAAAGCGCAGAGAGCATCATGAAGACCAAGAAACACACCAGGCAGGTCCGTAATACTGTTGTGGAGAAGTTTAAAGCCGGATTTGGATACAAAAAGATTTCCCAAGCTTTAAACATCCCAAGGAGCACTGTGCAAGCGATCATTTTGAAATGGAAGGAGTATAAGACCACTGCAAATCTACCAAGACCTGGTTGTCCCTCTAAACTTTCAGCGCAGACAAGGAGAAGACTGATCAGAGATGCAGCCAAGAGGCCCATGATCACTTTGGATGAACTGCAGAGAACTACAGCTGAGGTGGGAGAGTCTGTCCATAGGACAACAATCAGTCGTACACTGCACAAATCTGGCCTTTATGGAAGAGTGGCAAGAAGAAAGCCATTTCTCAAAGATATCCATAAAAAGTCTCGTCTAAAGTTTGCCACAAGCCACCTGGGAGACACACCAAACATGTGGAAGAAGGTGCTCTGGCCCGATGAAACCAAAATCAAACTTTTTGGCCACAATGCAAAACAATATGTTTGGCGTAAAAGCAACACAGCTCATCACCCTCAACACACCATCCCCACTGTCAAACATGGTGGTGGCAGCATCATGGTTTGGGCCTGCTTTTCTTCAGCAGGGACAGGGAAGATGGTTAAAATTGAGGGGAAGATGAATGCAGCCAAATACAAGACCATTCTGGATGAAAACCTGTTGGAGTCTGCAAAAGACCTGAAAGTGGGACGGAGATTTATCTTCCAACAAGACAATGATCCCAAACATACAGCAAAATCTACAAAGTAATGGTTCACAAATAAACGTATCCAGGTGTTAGAATGGCCAAGTCAAATTCCAGACCTGAATCCAATCGAGAATCTGTGGAAAGAGCTGAAAACTGCTGTTCCCAAACGCTCTCCATCCAACCTCACTGAGCTTGCGCTGTTTTGCAAGGAAGAATGGGCAAGAATTTCAGTCTCTCGATGTGCAAAACTGATAGAGACATACCCCAAGCGACTTGCAGCTGTAATCGCAGCAAAAGGTGGCTCTACAAAGTATTAACGCAAGGGAGCCGAATAATTTTGCACGCCCCACTTTTCATTTTTTTATTAGTTAAAAAAGTTTCAAACATCCAATAGATTTCGTTCCACTTCACAATTGTGTCCCACTTGTTGGTGATTCTTCACAAAAAATAAAAATGTTATATCTTTATGTTTGAAGCCTGAAATGTGGCAAAAGGTTGAAAAGTTCAAGGGGGCTGAATATTTTCGCAAGCCACTGTATCTCTCACATTTAATAAGCCATAAACTCCAAAAAATAAATACAAATTTCACCTCCTCCCCTCTCTCCAAAAGAGTCCACTCCCAAACCCACTCCTCTCACAATATCCCCTCATACTATAAAACTCCTTTCCAAATCGGGGCCCAAAACCTCTAGCCATCTTCTCCAAATAGCCTCAAATTTCCCTTGGCATCCCTGATGTAAAAAGGTACATTTCTCTTTTAGCATGGTTTCTTTTATTTGTATTCTCCATTCCTCCACGATCGGATATATGGAGATCCTTTTTTGTGCTATTAGTTTCCGTGCTTGAAACAGACTTCTTGCTATTATAACATAAACACACTCCGAAAAGCTAGATTCCTCTTTTATATTTAATAAACAAATGCCAGGGTCTAATGGCAGTTTAATTCCTAACAGACTGTTAATAGTCTTAATTATATCCTGGCAAATATCGGAGTTTCGGGCATCTCCATAGCATATGTATTAAGTTTGCCAGAATACCCCTACATTGGGGACAAAGAGGGGAGTCTCTACGTTTCCATTTAAATCGTTTCTCAGGTATAATACGACCAACAGTTGCATTCATTTTTGCGTAGTGGACAACGATGCCTTTGGGACTGCGGACAGAGCCATTGTCCAATGGTCTTCCGACAGAGGTCCCAGGTCTCATTTCCACTGGGCCCTTGAGGGAATATCTAGGGATTCTTTAAATTTATTATGCAGTATCCCATAGAGTTGTCATATAAGACCTTGCTTTTTGCCCTCTATCCTTCAATAATGAAATTATTTTAGAATGATTAAGTTTAAATTCAAAAGTGCGTGCCTGAGTCTGTAAAGCATGTCTGAGCTGAAAATATTGAAAAAAAATGATTTGGAATTCAAAATTTGTCCGTTACTTGAATGAAGGATTTTAAACTGTCATTCCGAAACGGTTGCTCCAAATGTTTCATGTGTTTTTGCCATAGTTCAAACCCTTCTAAGTTTCTGCAATTCCTCACAATTTGCATTATTCCAAATTGGGGTATGGACGTGACATTAGTACCGTATATACTCGAGTATAAGCCGAGTTTTTCAGCACATTTTTTTGTGCTGAAAGTGCCCCCCTCGGCGTATACTCGAGTCAAGCACTTTTCTGCAGCAAAAAATGAAATTTTCCGACCTGACTTTGCGGCCCCGTATCTCGGGACCACTTAGTGCTAGGAACCCCAAATTTGGTGTGCAAACCAAGTGGAACCAACACTACAACATATCATTTGGAGTTCCTAGTACCAAATGGCCCCAAGATACAGGGCCCCAAATTCGGTCAACTGTGTCCATCTGCAGCAATGTCATTTCGGGACCCTTTGGGTCCAGAGACCCCACATTTTGGCTACAGCTAGGGGGCATCTAGGAACCCTTAACTACAAAGTCTGAAGTTCAGGGGACCTATGGCTGCAAATAGGCACAGTGAGACATGCAAATGGGCACAGTAAGGCTGCAAATGGGCATTGTTGACCCTCTTTTCCACTTACAGTAGCTGCGCATTTCTCACCCTAGGCTTATACTCGAGTCAATAAGTTATCCCAGTTTTTTGTGGTAAAATTAGGTGCCTCGGCTTATACTCGAGTATATACGGTAATATTTTTAATTTCTTGCCAAATTATTTCAGTTTGCCTGTCATAAACTTTTTATTCCTTCGCAAATTTTTCAGATCAGATCAATGTATATCCCTGCATAGCAGTAATAGCAGGCCCTGTACAGGTTCAGACTCCACAACCTCCATCCAGTCAAATAATTGCTGTATTTATGTGGCAAAAAAGTAACTTTTGATGTGTGGAATAGCAAGTCCCACTTCGTCTTTGGCTGTCATGAGTTCCTCCATGGACTCTCCCAAAAAATTAAGAGCGTCATCCGCATATAAAGCTATTTTTTCCTCCCTTCCTAAGCGGCGAAACCCAACTATCCCTTCTGACTGTCTTATGGAAATAGCAAGTGGTTCTCTTGCCAAAGCAAACAATAATGGGGACAGTGGGCAGCCTTGTCTGGTCCCTCTGGATAGTGAAAAGAATGACAGTGTTATTAATTCTCATCCTTTCCTTTTGGGTCTTTGTACAATAGTCTTATCTAAGATAAAAATCCTGGACCTATAGCAAAAGCAGTTAATACAGTCCACAAATATTCCCATTCCACCCTATCAAAAGCCTTCTGGGCATCCAGGGACAGTATGGCACCAGTTCCTCTATTATCCATTGGTAGCTGCATGTTTAAGAAAAGTCTTTGATAGTTTGACGCTGATCTTGTGGGGATCAACCCTGATTCTTATGGATCAGATTGTTAATATATCTAGATAACCTATTTGCCAGTACCCTAGCTAAGATCTTGACATCTGAAGTGAGAAGAGATATTGGGCGGTATGATTCTAGTTTTAATGGATATCTACCTGGTTTTAAGATTACTATTATTGTTTCCTTCATTGATTTAGGGAGTTCATGTGTAATATATGCTTCATTTAATACTTTGAGAAGTTAAAATCTGGCCATATTTTTTATATATCTCAGCAGATATTCTGTCCATCCCTTATTTTGAATTTGTCACTGCTTCTTCCAGCTCTACTAGCGTTATAGAATTATCCAGGAGTTCTCTTTCTTTTAATGTCAATTTAGGTATATCTTGCTATCTTGCTTATCTAAAAATTGTTTACTTTGATTTATTTTATTTGAAATCCAAGATTCATAAAGCAGGGTATAGTAATTCACAAATGTATTGTGAATACTATCTGTGTCATATACCACTGGACCTTTTCTATCTTTTAATGGCAGCTATACCGGCCGGGCCTTCTTGATTTCATGCTATCATGGCCAATGTATGTCCTACCTATTCTCCCATTTCAGTGCTTTTGACTCTAAGGCTACTTTCACACTGGAGCGGTGGGGGCGATGGCGGTAAAGCGGCGCTATATTTAGCTCCGCTTTACCGGCGTTTTAGCGGCGCATTGCGGCCGCTCGCGGGGTGTTTTTACCCCCCGCGAGCGGCCGAAAAAGGGTCAATACCGCCCGCAAACCGCCGCTATTGCGGCGTTTTGCGGGCGGGTTCGGCGCGCTCCCCCATTGTTTTCAATGGGACCGGGCACTATAGGAGCGGTAAATATACCGCTCCTATAGCGAGCCAAAGATGCGGCTTGCAGGACATTTTTGAGCGTCCTGCAAGCGCACCGCTTCAGTGTGAAAGCCCTCGGGCTTTCACACTGAAGGAACAGCAACAGCTGTTTTGGGTCGGTTTGCAGGCGCTATTCTTAGCGCAATAGCGCTTGCAAACCGCCCCAGTGTGAAAGGGGCCTAAAGAAATATGCTATTCTCTGATTTTACTAAGGATAGGTTTCTACACATCTGAGCTTCCTACCAGGCTAAACATCTATCTTCCGTAGGGTCTAATATAAAATCCTGTTCTACTTGCTTGACTCTTTGCATTACTTCTTCCTCTCGTTGTCTTGTCGACCTTTTAATTTTGGAAATTTCTTTAATTATCAGGCCGCGTAAGTAGGCTTTCATAGTACCCCAAACTACTACCTTGGAGGTTGAGTTCTTATTGTCTCTAAAAAATCCTGACAATAGTAATTCTATTCTCCTCTTTTGGTGGTATTTGATCACTTCTACGGTTTTTTTTTTTTTGCGCTAAATAGACTGACCAAAAAAAATTTTAAATGCTTCATGCTATAAAACCTATCCAATAAAAAAATGTAAAAAATCAAATTTCTTCATCAATTTAGGCCAATATGTATTCTGCTACACATTTTTGGTAACAAAAAAAATCCCAATAAGCGTATATTGATTGGTTTGCACAAAAGTTATAGCATCTACAAACTATGCAGTGGTTTATGGAATATATATATATATATATATATATATTTATATTTTTTTTTTTCTTTTACTAGTAATGGTGGCGATCAGCGTTTTTTTTTTTTGTGCCCATCTTTGCAGCCTCATCAGTGAAGGAGAAAACCTACTTATTTACAAAATTTTCTAACGGAAACAAAGACTTTTATTTTTTTTGTTTATCAAAAAATAAAAACCAAAGAGGTGATCAAATGCCACCAAAAGAAAACTCTATTTGTGGGAACAAAATGATAAAAATTTTGTTTGGGTACAGCGTAGTATGACCATGCAATTGTCATTTAAACAGCGATGAAAGCTGAAAATTGGCTTGGGCAGGAAGGGGGGAAAGTGTCCAGTATTAAGTGCCCTCCTCTACCAACCGAAGTTCATTCCTTTCATCCATTCTAAAAGAACTGAGAGAGACATTGTATGTCTCTTTTCTATGGCCCATTTCACACGGACGTTACGTTCTATTGTTCAGTTCAGTTCAGTATTGTTTTGTAAAAATGCATATCCAATACGGATGTAAATTTTTTTTCATCAGTTTTTTCTTATCCGCTGACATCCGTTTTTTTACAAAAAAGTAACTGATCTTCAAATTCCTTTTATATAGCTGGTTGCTAAGGAGGGGGCCAGGAAGCCGGCCGCCGTGTCCTTGTCAACCGATAAGTCATAAGTTGTCAGCGGTAATCAATGCATTTGTATAGCACCGATCGCTGTATAAATGTGAATGGTCCCAAAATCGTGTCAAGTGTCCGATATGTCCGCCGCAGTGTCGCAGTCAGGATAAAAATCGCAGATCGCCACCATTACTTGTAAAAAAAAAAAATGCCATAAAACGATTCCCTATTTTGTAGACACTAACTTTTGCACAAACCAATATACGCTTTTTTTTTTACCCCAAATATGTAGAAGAATACATGAAAAATCCTAAACTAAGGAAAATATTTTTTTTTTTTTTTTTTTTTTAAATTGGGATATTTATTATAGTAAAAAATATTGTGTTTTTCAAACTTGTTGCTCTTCTGTTTATTGCACAAAAAATAAAAACTGCAGAGATGATTAAATACCACCAAAAGAAAGCTCTATTTGTGGGGAAAAAATTATAAAAATGTCATTTGGGTACAGTGTTGCATGACCGCGCAATTGTCATTCAAATTGCGACAGCGCTGAAAACTGAAAATTGTCTTGGGCAGGTAGGGGGTGAAGATGCCGTGTATTGGAGTGGTTAATACTCCCTGTGGAACTTAAAAGGCTCTTTGATCCTGTATGCACAGTATTCCCCTCCTGCAGGGTCTCTCTTGGCAAGGCCAGATAAGACACAGTGAGGGGAGTGCTGCTGCACATGCTCAGTTTGGTCTCTATTGCTGGAGAGAATATTTCCTGTTTGAGTTTAGCTTTTTAGGTCACATGATATTGACATCACCCATCTGTGTGTTTATACAGATCCTAAATGACAGCCCAGTCGCTTCCCTCCTCATCCATGCCCAGTAACTTAAAAAATAAATAAATAAATAAAACAGTGGGTGGGATGTCGCATCTTGATGGCTGATCCACCTCCTATAACAGCATGAGGACACAGGCTGTAGTGGAAATCTACCTGAACACTCGGCAGTTTGACTGTGGTATACATGTTGGCCAAAAAGGTATATCGTGGCAGTATTTTAATGTAAAAAGATTTATAAGCTGTGGGCGGATTAACTATTTTCACATTACTGGGTTAAGTAACACATTTTAATGTCGTGTTTGCCTGACCCTCCAATAGTCTATTGGGGAGTGGGAGGGAAACATACATTGTATCCCTGCAATTGATTGCTGTTGAGTGTTTTTGTATGCTATGCAATAACCTAAATTGACAGAAATGCCCTAAACATCCCAACGTAAATTGTTGTGCTCTGATAACTGGAATCCTAGGGATGGGAGTCGGAGGAGTTCAAAAGACATGCCAAAAACAGGGTGGTGCCCGTCAAATGATATGCTTTAATATAGGATGGGAGGGCTGATAACTGCCAAGGGAGAGATTGTAATGGAAAAAGGGCAGCATATTTTGTTCTATGCCCACCCAACCCTTTTCCACAGCATGTTTAATCCAATCCAGTGCTCTCGTCCCATGGACTGCATAGAAATATTTTGTGGGATTTGGGAGCCCGATGCCACCTTTTTTCTTTTGACAATGCCAGGAGGCTGTAGGCAATCATCTTGGAAGTGCAAAAGAAGGAAGGATCTCTGTATAGACACTAGCAGTGTCTGTAGAAGATGCAGGACTGAGGACAGTCATCTGCACACAATTTTCAGTTGAATTTGCATTAAAAGCCCACCGGAATACAAAAGAGGTTGGGATTATTCCAGAGATTATTCTGTATGGCTGTTTAGAGATGATGAAGATTAATCTGTGTTCTGCAGGTGATTTAACGTGCTGTTGCTTTTACAGATGTGATATTCTGGCTTTGGGCTCATTTTATTGGTATAGTTGTATGTGTGTATACAGTGGGGAGAACAAGTATTTGATACACTGCCGATTTTTGCAGGTTTTCCTACTTGCAAAGCATGTAGAGGTCTGTAATTTTTATCATAGGTATTCTTCAACTGTGAGACGGAATCTAAAACAAAAATCCCATAAAATCACATTGTAAGATTTTAAAATAATTAATTTGCATTTTATTGCATGACATAAGTATTTGATGCATCAGAAAAGCAGAACTTAATATTTGGTACAGAAACCTTTGTTTGCAGTTACAGAGCTCATACGTTTTCTGTAGTTCTTGACCAGGTTTGCACAGACTGCAGTAGGGATTTTGGCCCACTCCTCCATACACACCTTCTCCAGATCAGGTTTTGGGGCTGTCGCTAGGCAATACGGACTTTCAGCTCCTTCCAAAGATTTTTTTTATTAGGTTTAGGTCTGGAGAATGGATAGGCCACTCAAGGACCTTGAGATGCTTCTTACGGAGCCACTCCTTAGTTGCCCTGGCTGTGTGTGTGTTGGGTCGTTGTCATGCTGGAAGACCCAGCCACGACCCATCTTCAATGCTCTTACTGAGGGAAGGAAGTTGTTGGACAAGATCTCGCAATACATGGCCCCATCCATCCTCTCCTCAATAAGGTGCAGTCGTCCTCTCCCCTTTGCAGAAAAGCAGCCCCAAATGATGTTTCCACCTCCCATGCTTCCCGGTTGGGATGGTGTTCTTGGGGTTGTACTCATCATTCTTCCTCCAAACACGGAGTGGAGGAGTTTAGACCAAAAAGCTTTTTTTTTTTTTTTTTTTGTCTCATCAGACCACATGACCTTTTCCCATTCCTCCTCTGGATCATCCAGATGGTCATTGGCAAACTTCAGACAGGCCTGGACATGCGTGGCTTCAGCAGGGGGACCTTGCGTGCGCTGCAGAATTTTAATCAATGACGGCGTAGTGTTACTAATGGTTTTCTTTGAGACTGTGGTCCCAGCTCTCTTCAGGTCATTGACCAGGTCCTTCCGTGTAGTTCTGGGCTGATCCCTCACCTTCCTCATGATCATTAATGCCCCACGAGGTGAGATCTTGCATGGAGCCCAAGACCGAGAGAGATTGTCTGTCATCTTGAACTTCTTCCATTTTCTAATAATTGCGCCAACAGTTGTTGCCTTCTCACCAAGCAGCTTGCCTATTGTCCTGTAGCCCATCTCAGCCTTGTGCAAGTCTACAGTTTTATCCCTGATGTCCATATACAGCTCTCTGGTCTTGCCCATTGTGGAAAGGTTGGAGTTTGAGTGTGTGGACAGGTGTCTTTTATATAGGTAACGAGTTCAAACAGATGCAGTAAATACAGGTAATGAGTGGAGCACAGCTGCTGTTTTACTGCGGCAGGTTGGCTCCCCTGGGCAAAACCATGTAACTACGTGGGCTTGCGGGGTCCGGATAGCAGGCATGCATGCCCCCGCTGCACAGTGGGGGTGCCGATGCTCGTGGCCGAAGGTCAGGATGACCGCCGGCCACGAGCGATCATGAGCTGGGGACATAGAACACTTCCCTGTTTTGTTTTTCCGATAGGAGTGACAGATTGTGTGTTCCTATTAGCTAGGAACCAAGATCTGTCACTTCCTGAAGTTAGTCCCTCCCCCTTCAGTTAGAATCACCTCCCAGGGAACACAGTTAACCCCTTCACCGCCCTCTAGTGTTCAACCCTTCACTGCCAGTGACATTTTTACAGTAATGCATTTTTAATCGCACTGATCGCTGTATTAACCACTTCAATACCAGACACTTGGACACCTTCCCGCCCAGGCCAATTTTCAGCTTTCAGCGCTGTCGCAATTTGAATGACAATTGCGCGGTCATACTACACTGCACCCAAACACATTTTTTATTATTTTGTTCCAACAAATAGAGCTTTCTTTTGGTGATATTTGATCACCTCTGCGATTTTTATTTTTTGCGCAACAAACAAAAAAAGACCGAAAATTTTGCAAAAAAACTAGTTTTTCTTTGTCACTGTTAATTTTTTTGTAAATAAGTGCGTTTCCTTCTTCAATGACGGGCACTGATATGGCTGCACTGATGGGCACCGATGAGGTGGCACTGATGGGCACTGATAGGTGGCACTGGTATGTTGCACTGATGGGCACTCAGGTGGCATGGATGGGCACTGATAGGTGGGCACTGATAGGTGGCACTGATGGACGCTGATGGGTGGCACTGATGGGTGGCATTGCTGGGCATCCCTGTTTTATAACATAAATATGATGTGCCAATCAGTGCCCATTTGTGGGCACTGATTGGCATATTTTGGGCATTTTTTTTTTAGCATGTGGATGGCCATGGGGGATGTACCTGGCCATCCACATGCTGGGGGCTTCCCTTGTGGTCTAGTGTGGGCATCTGAGGGGGGTATGCGCTGATAAACAATTTTCGCATACGCCCCCTGTCAGGAGAGCCACCGATCGGCTCTCCTCTACTCGCGTCTGTCATACGCGAGTGAGGAAAAGCCGATCAACGGCTCTTCCTGTGTACATCGTGATTGGACACAGCTGATCAGACTGACACACCGCTCCACCGATCACCGCAATGCGCGCCCCCTGTTATCCTGAAGGACGTCATATGACGCCGTCAGGATAACTAAACCACTTCCCGGATGCAGATTGCCGCCTTTTACTAATAAAAAAAAAAAAATGGTAAAAATGCTATAAATCCCCTATTTTGTAGATACAATAACTTTTGCGCAAATCAATCAATATACGCATATTGCGATTAGATTTTTTTTTAAAAATGCATTTTTTTTTGTTTAAAGCGCAAAAAATAAAAACCGCAGAGGCGATCAAATGCCACCAAAAGAAAGCTCTATTTGTAGCGAAAAAAATACATCAATTTTGTTTGACGTCTTCTTTTTTTTTTTTTTTTCTTTTTTTTACAGTTAAGCATGGTGGTGGGAGTGTCTAGGTCTGGGTCTGCATGAGTGCTGCCGACACTGGGGAGCTACAGTTCATTGAGGGAACCATGAATACCAACATGTACTGTTACATACTGAAGCAGAGCATGGTCCCCCACCCTTCAGAGACTGGGCCGCAGGGAAGTATTCTAACTGCCTTGCTAAAGAAGCTGAGGGTAAAGGTGATGGCCTGGTCAAGCATGTCTCCAAACCTAAACCTATTGAGCATCTGTGGGTCATCCTCAAACGGAAGGCAGAGGAGCACAAGGTCTCTAACATCCACCAGCTCTGTGATGTCATCATGGAGGAGTGGAAGAGGACTGCGGTGGCAACCTGTGAAGCTCTGGTGAACTCCATGCCCAAGAGGGTTAAGGCAGTGCTGGAAAATAATGGTGGCCACACAAAATATTGACACTTTGGGCTTTCCCAGTTTTGTTTTTATTTAATGTTAATGAACTTTGAACATACAGGCTGATTGTTCTAGGGCAGTTTTCTCCACTTTAAATTTCCCTGAAATTAGTGCAACTGCTTATTTCGTCTTTGCTCAATCACACATACTCTGAGAATATAAGCAAACATAGGTAACTGAATCATTTGCTAAAATGCAAAAACCAACAAAAATCTTTGGGCACTTTTAGAGTTTGCTTAGTTGCCAACTTATGATACAATTGGGCTGCTTAACCTGACCTGGTTAGATTGGTCTGCATACAATTGAGGTTTGCTCGTCATCTGAATATTGGGGTATATCAGTCTTCCAAGCTGTCCCACAGCTCCTTTGCACTCTTTTACCAGAGGTCTAGTCTCTTTACAGCAACATCTCAATCCCTCTGCCTTGTTCGAAGTGTTTGATTAGCCTTCCAACAGCTAACGTTTCTTCTACGCTATTCACATTGTCCATTCCAAGCATGATAAAAATTACCATACCGCTCTGTGTAGCCATGTCTGATGCACTGCATTATCACAATTTCCTTACTGTGCATCCTGGGCAACTGCACTCTGTTGCACTGTCAGTTCCAATCCTTTTCACAAACCATCATTACCCAGTAGATCCTTGTTTAACCACTTCAATACAGAGCACTTTTAGCCCCTTCCTGCCCAGACCAATTTTCAGCTTTCAGTGCTCTAATTTTGAATTGCAATTACTCAGTCATACTAAACTGTACTCAAACAACATTTTTATCATTTTTTAGTTTCTATTATAGAATATAGCAAATACGTATTTTTTGTTCATAAATTTCTGAAGAAATGTATACTGCTACGTAGCTTTGGCAAAAACCCAAATTAAGTTGGCTATACTTTATTCAATTTCCTTTAGATTTACCTTCAGCTATGTAGTGCAAGGGCCTGATTCCATACAAATTGAAAGTGTTTGTTTAGGTTTGACCTCATATTATATTGTTTTGGTAAATCTAAAGGAAAATTGTATAATGTATGGCCAGCCTTCATGTATATTTAGTCTGTCTGAAAGTTATAGTCTACAAGCTATGGTACCAATCATTGAAAATTGATCACACCTGGTGTACTGACGGCCATCTAGATTCTTGAGGCCCTGAAATGTAAGGGACAGTACAAATACCCCCCAAATTACCCATTTGTGTAAAGTAGACAGACCAAGGTATTTAGTAAGAGGCATGGTGATTTTTTTTTTTTTTTAAGTGTTTTTGTAATTTTTTTTTCACACAATTCTTTGGGAAAGTGAAGAATTTTTTTTTTTTTTTTTTTTTTACACAAAATTGTCATATTAAGTTAGTTCTTACACACATGTACTTGTACATACTTGCAATTACAACCCAAAACCCATTTTGCTACTCATCCTGAGTATGGCGATACCACGTGTAAGACTTTTTCACAGCCTGGCCACATACAGAGGTCCAGCATCCAAGTAGCACCTCCAGGGTTCTAGGGACATCAATTCTACATCTAATTTCCTGACTACCAATCATATGTTTGAAGGCCTTGGAGCACCAGGACAGTAGAATTACCCAGAAAATAACCCCATTTTGGAAAGCAAACATCCCACGTATATTCTATGAGGCATTATGAGTATTTTGAAAAAAAAAAAATTTCACAAGATTTTTGAAAATGTGGAAAGAAAATTAAAACACATTTTCTTTCTTTCAACAGTTGTCAATTTATAAGATTTCTAACACATAGCATGTACATACCAATAATTGCACCACAAAATACATTTTTCTGCTCCTCCTGAGTATGGCAATACCACATGTGAGACTTTTACACAGCCTGGCCACATACAGAATTCCTGAGATTCTATAACGTTTTTGAAGGCCCTTCATATTTCTTACACATAGCATGTATGTACCAGTTACACACCAAAATACATTCTGCTGAGCAAAGGGTAAACAAAAGATTACCTGTGGTTTTAGTAGTGCAGTGGTCCACATAGGAGAGCAATGGTCCGGGCAGCAGGCAGGGATGTGGTCAGCCACAGGGAAAGTATTGTCCAGGCAGCAGGCAGGAATAATGTCCATAGTCAGTACAGGCAGAGATATTGTCAGCACAGCCAACACCCTGGTACAGGTAGTAGGCAGGGATATGGTCAGCAGCAGTGAAAGGATCATCCAGGCAGCAGGCAGGAGGCAAAGATATGGGATAGAGAGGGTAAAAAAGGGGGAGGGGTATGCCTGTATATCAAAAACTATTTGAATACAAGTAAATGTAAATGTGAGAGATGACATCACCAAGGGAGCAAGGGAGGAGGTGGAATCCTTATGGGTAGAGCTAAAAAGGGAGGAAACTAAGGGGAAAGTAATACTGGGAGTATGCTATAGGCCCCCTAACCAGAGGGAGGAGGCGGAGGTGGACCTCCCATCATAATTTGGATTAGCGTCAAGAATGGGAAGTGTCATAATGAAAGTCTCTTTTCATTATCCGGACAGACTGGGTAGAAGGAACCGCGCATTCGTCTAAGGCTCGCCAGTTCCTAAATATCTTGCAGGACAATTTCATGGGTCAGATGATAAATGCACCATCTAGACACAAAGTGTTACTAGACCTTCTGATTACCAACAATACAGACCTGATCACGGATGTGGAAATACTGGGAAATTTAGGAAACGGTGATCACAGGTCAATTCGTTTTAGTATAAATCACACAAATAGGAAACATAGGGGGAATACAAAGACACTGAATTTCAAAAGAGCCAAATTCCCTAAACTACGATCCTTCCTTGAAAATAATTGGGATAAAATCTTAAAAACAAAGAACACGGAGGAAAAATGGGTATGCTTTTAAGAGCATATTAAATAAGAGCATTAGCCAGTGCATCCCAATAGGAAATAAATTTAAAAGAGCTACTAAAAGTCCTGGGTGGCTTAACTCAAACGTAAAAATGCATATCAAAGGAGAAGACCTTCAATAAATACAAGGCTAAGGGATCATCATCAGCATTCCAACTTTACAAAGAATGCAACAAGAAATGTAAGGGTGCAATCAGGACGGCTAAGCTAGAACACGAAAGGCACATGGCGGAGAAGCGTAAAAAACAAGAAATTCTTTAGGTACATGGTAAGAAAGGGAGGTCAGATCATATTGAATATGATGAAGGGAATCTGGTTACTAAGGATAGAGAGATAGCAAAGGTATCTAACTTATTCTTCTCCTCAGTCTTCACGAGGGATTCCGGCGGGGGGGGTGGGCTTCAGTAACCAAAACTGCAATGTTTATCCTCATGACATCATGGCTAACAGAGGCCAGAATTAGACTTAAAAAACTTGACAATAAGTCACCAGGACCAGATGGCCTGCACCCTAGGGTCCCAAAGGAACTCGGTCAAGTAATTGCCAGACCATGGTTCCTAATTTTTACGAACAGTCTACTGACTGGAGAAAAGCCAATGTAGCACCAACATTTGAAAAAGGGCCAGGATACATCCCTGTGAATTACAGACCAGTTAGTCTAACATCAATTGTATGCAAGCTCTTGGAGGGGATGATAAGGGACTATATACAAGATCTTAGTACATGACAGCGGTATCATTAGCAGTAATCCGCATGGATTCATGAAGAATCGTTCCTGCCAAACCAATCTATTAACCTTCTATAAGGAGGTGAGCTGCCATCTAGATAAAGGAAGGCCCGTGGAATGTGGTGTATCTGGATTTTGCCAAAGCATTTGATACAGTTCCCCATAAACATTTACTGTACAAATTAAGGTGCGTTGTTGGCATGGACCATAGGGTGAGTACATGGATTGAAAACTGGCTACAGGGGCGAGTTCAGGGGGTACTGATAAATGGGGAGTACTCTGAATGGTCTGGGGTGGAAAGTGGGGTCCCCCAGGGTTCTGTCCTGGGACCAATCCTTTTTAATTTATTCATAAATGACCTGGAGGATGGGATAAACAGCTCAATCTCTGTATTTGTGGATGATGCTAAGCAGGGCAATAACTAGAATTCTCCACTCTACAAGACTCTGGTCCAGCCATACCTGGAGTATGCTGTCCAGGTCTGGGCACCAGTCCTCAGGATGGATGTGCTGGAACTGGAGAGAGTCCAGAGAAGGGCAAAAAAATAAAGGGACTGGAGGACCTTAGTTATGAGGAAAGGTGACGAGCACTGAACTTTTTTTCTCTGGAAAAGACGATTGAGAGGGGATATGATTTCAATGTACAAATACCGTACTGGTGACTCCACAATAGGGATAAAGCTTTTCTGCGAAAAGGAATTTAGGAACTGTTAGAAATTTTGAGTTTATTATTTTAAGTGATAAAAGTTTCTGAAAATATGTTACACATGAATATTATAATATAATATAATTAATTTTAGTCTTTAACCACTTAAGCCCCGGACCAATTTGCAGCCAAAGGACCAGGCCCCTTTTTGTGATTCGGCACTGCGTCGCTTTAACAATTGTGCGGTTGTGCGACGTGGCGCCCAAACAAAATTGACGTCCTTTTTTTCCCACAAATAGAGCTTTCTTTTGGTGGTATTTGATCGCCCCTGCGGTTTTTATTTTATGCGCTATAAACAAAAATAGTTTTTGTTTCTATAAACTTTTTGCTATAATATCCCCAAAAATATTTTAAAAAAAATTGTTTTTCCTTAGTTTAGGCCGATACGTAATCTTCTACATATTTTTGTTAAAAAAAATCACAATTAGCGATTATTGATTGGTCTGCGCAAAAGTTATAGCGTTTACAAAATTGGGGATAGTTTTATAGCATTTTTATTATTAAATTTTTTTACTAGTAATGGCGGCGATCAGCGATTTTTATTGTGACTGCAAAATTATGGCGGACACATCAGACATTTTTGACACATTTTTGGGACCATTGTCATTTATCCAGAAATCAGTACTATTTAAATGCATTGATACCTGTGTAAATGACACTGGCAGTGAAGGAGTTGACCACTAGGGGGCGGGGAGGGGTTAAGTGTGTGTGTGTGTTTTCTTTTTTACTGTAGGGGGGCGTGGCTTTGACGGGGAACAGCCTATCAGTGTCAGTTGTGCTAGGAAGCACGGGGAGAGGTTTGTTTACACAGACCTCTCCCCGTTCTTCAGCTCTGTGACCCGATCATGGGACACCAGTGGCGATCGGGTCTGCTGGTCCCGCGGTCACAGAACACAGAGGACAGAGAGAAGTCGTTCTCCTGTGTAGATAATTCTATTTTGAGTTATTATGTCAGGAGGACAATGGGTGGAATTATGCTACTTTATCTTTAGACTGAACCATATAAGGTATATATGCAAATATGGGTGTAACTAGGAAATGCTGACATAACATTATGAAACAGTATAAGAATGGGTGAGGATTGTATGGTAGGCAGGAAGAGAGAAGTGGAAGAGAGGTGGGAAGAGAAGGAACCTACATTTTGGAGAATGTAACATCAGATGTCTCTTCCTCCTGAGGCCATCAACATGCCATTATTTGTAAGTCTTTGCTTATCTTTCTGAACAATAAAACAACTCTTCTTGAAGTATAGAAGGAACGAAGGATTCTTCAATTTCTACTAAGAAACGAATTCCTAAAAGTAGGTTGGAAATGCGGCCTTGGATAAAGACATTCATATTTCCTCTACACAACCCTCTAGGAGAGAGGACACTGATTGACATATTACACAAAGACTTTGCTATTCATCCAGAAATGCCCCTGTGAGTATAGTAGAATACTAGAATATGTATTTTACTACACTTTAGTTATATCTAAAAAAAAAATTCCAGAAACGCAGCCATTCACTAAAATTGGAAGAAAAGCGGTTTAACCCTAAACTGTGTGTGATGAGGGTTCTTTACTGTAAGAGCAGTTAGAATGTGCAATTCTCTTCCACAGGCAGTGGTTTCAGCAGGGAGCATCGATAATTTCAAAAACTATTAGATAAGTACCTGAACGACCATGACATACAGGGATATACAGTGTAATACTGACATAAAATCACACACATAAGTTGGACTTTTTTCAACCCCGCCTACAAAGTATTGGTTCGGGCAACAGGCACATTGGGGGTTGTTTACGAAAGGCAAATCCACTTTGCACTACAAGTGCAAAGTGCACTTGAAATTGCACTGAAAGTGCAGTCGCTGTAAATCTGAGGGGTAGATCTGAAATGAGGGGAATTTTATTATCAAATTATGTGCAAGCTAAAGTGCTGTTTTTTTATCTTCTATAGCGACTGCACTTCAAGTGCAATTTCAAGTGCACTTTGCACTTGTAGTGCAAAGTGGATTTGCCTTTAGTAAATAACCCCCATTGCTCATTAAGTCTTGGGTCAATGCAGGCAGAGATATGGTCAGCACAGCCAAAGTATTGGTCCAGGCAGCAGGCAGGAACCATCAAGCTTAGGGCCTTGGTCAGGCAAAAATGGGGACTTTAGTAGAAGCTGCTCCCATCCAAATCTCTTTGAAGCCTCTGGTCTCCAAACCTTGTTCTGGGAATTACGAAACCCAGAGAAAAACAAACTGTTTTTCTCTACTCGGAACAGTGGCGGAACTACCCCCATAGCGACACACGCGGCCGCTATGGGGCCCGTGTGGAGGAGGAGGAATGCATACTGCCGGGGGGGGGCGAGCCAGGTGGGGAGATGAAGAGGCGCGCTGTAATAGCTTTTATTTGAATGTCCTGTGTGTGTTCCCGGGGCTCACCGTCGCATAGCCCCACCTCTTGGTCCAGTGCTTTTGATAGACAAATCGCCGGTCCAATGCGGGACATGTGACGTCATCAAAGGCGCCAGGCCAAGAGGTGGAGCTATGTGGCGGTGAGCCCCGGGAACACAGGACATTCAAATGAAAGCTTTTACAGCTCTCTGCTTGTACGGACAGCGCGCCTCTTCCTCTCCTCACTTCCCCTGGCTGGGGGACCGTGTGGGCGGTGCTCGCCCCCCCCACTCTGAGACAGCCCCACTCTCGCCAATAGCCATTTGAGGGCTGCTGCAGTCTGGCTCACCTCTTCCACTGTACGGGTGAGGCTACATTGGGCACGGGTAGGCCACCCTGCATTGGGCAAAGGTGAGGCTGCATTGGGCACTGAACATGCTGCATTGGACACAGGCAGGTGAGGCTGCATTGGGCACGGGTGAGGCTGCATTGGGCACGGTTGAGGCTGCATTGGGCAAAAGTGAGGCTGCATTGGGCACTGAACATGCTGCATTGGGCACAGGCAGGTGAGGCTGCATTGGGCACAGGCAGGTGAGGCTGTATTGGGCATGGGCAGGCCACTCTGCATTGGGCACAGGTGAGGCTCCATTGGGCACAGGTGAGGCTGCATTGGGCACAGGTGAGGGGGCTGCATTGGGCACTGAACATGCTGCATTGGGCACAGGTGAGGCTGCATTGGGCACAGGTGAGGGGCTGCATTGGGCACTGAACATGCTGCATTGGGCACAGGCAGGTTGAGGCTGCATTGGGCACAAGCCACACTGCATTGGGCACCGGTGAGGCTGCATTGGGCACGGGTGAGGCTGTATTGGGCATGGGCAGGCCACGCTGCATTGGGCACGGGTGAGGCTGTATTGGGCATGGGCAGGCCACTCTGCATTGGGCACAGGTGAGGCTGCATTGGGCAAAGGTGAGGCTGCATTGGGCACTGAACATGCTGCATTGGGCACAGGCAGGTGAGGCTGCATTGGGCACAGGCCACACTGCATTGGGCACGGGTGAGGCTGCATTGGGCACGGGTGAGGCAGTATTGTGCATGGGCAGGCCACGCTGCATTGGGCACTGAACATGCTGCATTTGGCAAAGGTGAGGCTGCATTGGGCAGAGGCCACACTGCATTTGGCACTGAACATGCTGCATTGGGCAGAGGCCACACTGCATTGGGCACAGGCGAGGCTGTATTGGGCATGGGCAGGCCACGCTGCATTGGGCACAGGTGAGGCTGCATTGGGCACTGAACATGCTGCATTGGGCACAGGCAGGTGAGGCTGCATTGGGCACTGGCCACGCTGCATTGGGCACTGGCCACGCTGCATTGGGCACTGGCCACGCTGCATTGGGCACTGGCCACGCTGCATTGGGCACTGGCCTCGCTGCATTGGGCACAGGTGAGGCAGTATTGGGCATGGGCAGACCACGCTGCATTGGGCACAGGTGAGGATTATTGAAGCGCTAACACCAGGTGTTTGGAGTATCTTTATCTGTTGATTAAACTTTCTGGAATACATATATTGCTATTGTGGTGTAGGATCTGGGCTCTTTCTTTCTTTTCTTTCTTTCTTTCTTTCTTTCTTTCTTCTCAGACTCGAACCACACACCCTTTGAGCCCCGCCCTTTAAACCACGCCTACTATTTAATTTAAGCCCCGCCATTTTTTTGGGGGGGGGGCATACAACATTTTGCTATGGGGCCCTGTGATTTCTAGTTGCGCCCCTGACTTGGAACACTATTATAAAGCCCCTCCCATATGTGAGACCCCTGTGTTATCTTAACAACTTGCTTACTGTGCACTTAAACACCCTTCCTGCCCAGACCAATTTTCAGCTTTCAGCACTCTCGCACTTTCAGTGACAATTGCGCGGTCATGCAATGCTGTAACCAAATGAATTTTTTATCATTTTGTTCGCACAAATAGAGCTTTAGTTTGGTATTTATTCGCGACTCCGTTTTTTATTTTTTGCGATATAAGCGAAAACTTATCGGAAATTTTGAAAAAAAACTATTTTCTCCTTTCTTTTTTAAAAGAAATCCAATAAAAGAAAATGTTGTCATAAATTTAAGCCAAAATGTATTCTGCTACATGTTTTTTGTAAAAACAATTCCGTTAAGTGTATAATAATTGGTTCGTGTGATCACGGACATATGTACGCAAATGATCATGTAAAAGGGGTGTGCAGGTGATCACGGACATATGTGTGCAGATAATCATTGGCACATGTTATTTTACTGGGACATATGTGAGGGACATGTGTTTTTATTATTTGGGGACATGTGTGTTTTGGGGACATGTGTGTTTTACTGTGGGGACATGTGTGGTTTTACTGTGGGGACACTAGACAGGTGATCAGTGAGTAAAAGCTGTTAAAAAAACAGCTAATACTCACTGATCACCAGCCGGCTGCAGCGATCCGCTCTCCTCTCCTCACCGACGACTTCCGTGTAATGAGAGGGGGGCCGATTGCCTAGCAACCGGCTGTTTGTTTACATCACATGACGGCTTTGATTCGACACGACCGTCATGTGATCAGGAGGGCCAATCACCGAGCCCTCCTGCCGATCCGAGATGCGCCGTGTCCGGGTGACACGGCCACATCGGGATCGCGCCGCTGCGCGGGCCCGCGCGATCCCTCTACTTCTGAAGGACGTTCCGGAACGTCCGATCAGAAGTAGACGGCTCCCACCCGGCCGTATATGTACATTGGCCAGGTGGGAAGTGGTTAAATACCACTACTACAATAGCAAGGTGAAAGATCAGTCTAAGCGGCAGGCAAAAAACATGGTCGATTTTAACAAGTCAAGGTCAGTGCAGGTAAAAGGCAGAAATGTGGTGCATAAACAATGCAGACGGCAGGCAGAGGCATTGTTGATTTAAACAGGTTTAGGTTAGTGGAATATACTCAGGGAAATGGCTCTCATGAAGTCTGCTCACACTAACTGGAGCGAATGCTTTCTGGGGGGATCCTAGCTGGTAGGTCAGGGCAGTGACCATTTCTTTGATAAATTTGAGGAAGGTGTTGGGTCTTTGTTGACTTTTAATAGGTTACATATGCGTTTAAAAATGGCCAAATGGAAATAGTAAATTGCAACTTTTTTATACCAGAAGAGGGACTTTCGTGTTGTTAAATAGGGCTGTTGCGTTTGATAGTTTAAATCCACCCCCCCATGAACTTATTGTAATCGTGGATACACCAAGGCTTTTGAAAGGGGCCACGTCTTCTGTGAAGTTTCACTGAGGTGTCATTGTGGATGGTGGCCATGATGTACACATCTCTCCTATCCCTCCACTTCATGGCCAACACTTCCTCATTCCTCAGACTTACTGATTCTCCCTTTGTAGCCTTGTGGTGACTAGACGTTGTGGGAAGCCCTTCCTGTATGTTCTTGTTGTACAGCCAGCCAAAGTTTTTTTCTCACGGTACAGGTGGAGGAAAAGGGGCAAACTGGTATAATTGTCCGTGTAGATGTGATACCCCTTTTGGAACCGTGGGAATGCCAGCTCCCAGTAATTTTTTCTGCTTATTCCGCTGTATGTTGGACACTCAGGGGTCTGGAGCTGGGAGTCCCTGCCTACGCATGCGCGGAAGGCATGCACATATCCAGTAGTGCTTTCACAGAGCTTGTTGAGCTTCAATCCATATCTGACCCTCTTACTGGGAATGTACGGCTTGAATCCCAGCCAGCCAATGAAACGGACAAGGGATTTGTTCACACAGATGTTCTGGTTAGGAACATAAAGTTCAGCAAACCTCTTTAGAAAGAAAATCTATTGGAGGGCGATTTTATATAGTTTATCCAGGTTGGGATGATCTCGGGGAGGGCACTGTGTGAGTTATCGCTAAAATGGAAGAAGTGCATGATCATATCATAGCAGGACCTGGACGTGATGGATGTGGCTGGTACCCAATTGTTTTTTTTTTTTTTTTGTAAGCCCCATGTTGATCGTAAAGCCCAAAAACAAATCTTACTCCTCTACTGTTGGACGTCTCCATTCGAAAAGGACGAAGGCATCACATGAGTTGGGGTGGTTGTTAATGTATTTTGTATGTATTGATTGTATCAATTTGTTTGGTCCGCGATGCATTGCAGTAACTCGTCAGGGAAAAATAAATGTTAAACTAGTTTTTCGAAAAAATTGTCAGTGTTGGCCTGCACACCTGGCTGCGCTGTAAAAGGGGGGGGGGGGGGGTGGGATTATATATTACCCTGAGCTTGAAGGCAGCCATAATGGGTTTGCCAAGGCATCTGGAAGATTGGTTTGGGCCCTAATTCTTTGGGTCTGGAGTCAAAATTCCATTGCTCGTGCTGAGCCCTTTATTCCTGGGTTCTAGCGCCATTGGCGTTTGCTGATTGACCCATGGAGTGTATGGCGCTGCTGGTGGCTGCCTGAGTATCTTCTTTTAGGATGGACTGCTTCCTCCTCCAATTCGGTCACCGATCCAATTCTTTCGGCTCATATTCCGAATCGTAATTAGGGGGTGAGAGTTTCCCGCTGCTCTCATCTGTCATGCTTGGGATTAAGTAAAATTATTATTTTATCATTTTTTTTTTTCTTTGGCATGGTGGCTGCACGACGGGTAGCACTGATGGGCGGCTGCACGACGGGTAGCACTGATGGGCGGCTGCACGACGGGTAGCACTGATGGGCGGCTGCACGACGGGTAGCACTGATGGGCGGCTCACTTCCTCACTAACTATTTTATCCCCTAAAAACCTGCTCCATGCTCCTCAACTGCGTAATGGGGGCCACATTTGCAAAGTGCTGTGGCATGCATACACCCCCATCTGCTGCCTTAGCAGCTTAAGGGGCAGTAGAAACGTAGCTTGTGTGTGTGTGTGTGTGTGTGTGTTTTTTTTTCACTCTCCAATCGCAAATGTAAATGAGGCTTAAGGGCATCGTGGAACTATGTATGCATTGTTTATCTGACAAGATTGTGTATTGTTTTCTAGTCCTTTTTACTTTCATGTTTTCCAATCAAGACCGTTAAAACCTATGTAGCAGCAGGTTCCTCTCCAGGCTGATTGAATCCACAAGGGGGAGAGAGCTGCCTGCTCACAGCTGCTGGGGCTTTTCACCCCCCTTCCTCTCCTCTCCCACACTCACACTCACACTCACTCTCACTCTCTCACACACACACACACACACACACACACACACACACACACCAGTTTACTTTGTAACCTCCCTATTGGAAGAGACTGAGAGACAATCATCAGGGAGCAGCAGCAGAGAACTGTGGGATATGAAGTCCCAGCACAAGGCAGCCTGACTGGTTGTGTGAGGGGGCAAATTCAAGGCTGCACTGCAGAGTCGAGAGGATTATGGGAGAGACTATAAAAGTACAGGGCGGACCAGGCCAAGCAGGCCTTGTTTCCTGGATCCCATCAGGAGAGCAACCTTCTGTTGTGTGAGGGGATTGCGGCCTACCAAGGGGCACACAGCCTGCAGCTCCAGAGGAACAGAACCCCATATTCTTCCAGAAGGATGCTCTGCATCCATGGTTCTGCCTTAATGGACCCCACTAGACTGAGAATTGCAGGGCTAACCTGTAATATGACCTTCGGCCACTGGGCTGTGCTTTTGGTGCTCCCCAGACACCTGGTGTACTGTGGCTTGTTAGCGACTTAGCTCTTTACAGGTCCAGCTGACACTCTCAAAAGGATAAACACCTCAATTACTGTGTTACACAAGTCTTTACTAGAAGTTTAGGTGCTTCATTAGGTGACATCATGAAAGTGGAAATTTGAAAGCTGAAGGCCCCATGCACACAGGGCGTCTGTCCTGGTGCATGAGGCTCCGGTATTTAGGTGTGGGCAAAGAGCACAGAGTCCCATCCAGCCCTCTGACGGATGCTGGGGCTGGATGGTGCACTTTGTTTCTTTTTAGTACTGAGCATTTGTTTCTAGCCACATAATGCCATAAATGTGCATACAGGTGCACCATCCAGCCGCAGCAGTTGTCAGATCCTCATAGAATTCGACGGGCTGCCAGCAGCAGGGCTGGACTGGACACCTGTTTCCTCTGTCTGCAGCTAAAAGCTAGAGCCTCATGCAGTGGGACTAAACACTAAATGTGCATGGGATCTTGTGCTATGATTGCTTACATTGAATGTCTATTGGTTTACTGGTCCAGTTCTCGGTCTTGTATAATAAATAAATATATAGATAGATTCAAGTTGTAAGTCCCATGCACGCTGGGCGTTTGTCCGATGTAAAAAATGTGCCTAAAGCCTTTCACACTGGGGCGGTTTGCAGGCGCTATTGCGCTAAAAATAGCGCCTGCAAACCGACCCGAAACAGCTGCTGCTGTCTCTCCAGTGTGAAAGCCCCGAGGGCTTTCACACTGGAGCGGTGCGCTTGCAGGACGCTGAAAAATGTCCTGCAAGCCGCATCTTTGGTGCGCTGTAGGAGCAGTATATTTACCGCTCCTATAGCGCCCCTTCCCATTGAAAACAAGAAAACTCGAGAATAAATTTATTTTCACTCTGGTCTGTGGATCTGTGGTCTGTGCCTGTCTCAGGCTAGTGCATGAGATATGTAAATCACCTGTCACTCACAGCAAGGGGGCGTTTTTGACAAAGTTTTCAGCACTTTGTCAAGATCTTTCTAACTGAACAATAAGAGGATTTCTCAGGGCTGGAGTAAATCTTTTTTTTTTTTTGGGGGTTTACATCCACTTTAAGCTGACGTTGGAAGCTGATTGTAATACACTATGGAATATTTTGGATTATAAACCTCACAAGAATTGATGTGTGTGTGTGTAATGACTTCTGATGAACAGAGGAGGATTGAAATTGAATGATATGAGTGGAAGACACTTTACGCTTGGTAAAAGTATATAGGCAAGTGGGAGTGAAGAGGAAAAGTGCCCTGGGTGTTGCATTATGTGTGTGTGTGTGTGTGTGTGTGTGTGTGTGTGTGTGTACACACACACACACGAGAAAATACTGGTACAATCTAAAAGATATATACCACTTTCCACAACAGACGTATATATCATATAGCAGCCACTTAAAAAAACAACCGTATATAACAAATGACAAAATCAGCCAGATATAGAAAATCTCATCACAGCGGCGCTCCTTTTAGATTTAAACACATTGAACATAACATTTTTTGTGCCTTGCAATGTTTAAATATGTATGTTCTGATGCGTATGTGCCTGTAACTTTTTTTTATTTATTTTTTTTAGAAAAGGAAGCATAAGGCACTTTGTCTACAATTTACAAGCCATCTGTGAATCAAGTCTAGAAAATGGCATCAATGTTGCTTACTAGACATATGACACAGGCCCTGAAGCAAAACTCCAGATTACTTGTGCCATGTAAGTAAAACTTAATATCCATTTACAGTCTGAAGTTTAATGCAGTTGTTTAACTATCGGTATAAACGCACACATGCGTGTATAAACTGGTACATAATGTTAGAAATTATGTACATAGAATGAAAGGGTTAAAAAATAAACGTAGAAGCCTCCCTTATTCAAATGGTGTCAAAATAACAACTATTCAGTTACTATATGTGAATTCAAAAAGGAAAAGACAAGTTGAAATGTCCTCGATTGTAAGCTCTAATGAGCAGGGACCTCTGATTCATCCTGTATTCAATTGTATCGTAACTACTGTCTGCCCTCATTTTGTAAAGTGCTTGGCACTTCTGTATAATAATATTTTGGTTCCTGTGGCCAGTGATTTTTGTACAATGCATACCATCTGGCATACCGTCTGGTTAGTGACCAGAGAAGCTGTATAGGCAGTTGGAATTATGTCTTGATGTCTTAACATACAATACACTGGAATTGCTTCATAAACCCCTACATTCAGATGATTGGACACTGGCAAAATCTTAGCTGGGTGTGTCCCCAGTGTACCCATATAAGCCTACCTACTCTGTGAGGCTCCAGTTTTTTGCTAGTGTCCTTAACCACTTTCCGACCGGCGCACGACGATGTACGTCCCTTTTTTGAAGAGGGATATCTCGGTAACGGCAGCAGCTGCTGCCACAACCGAGATATCCATCTCTTCAGGCGCCGGTCGGCTGTCCGATAATGGTGGTCATCGCGGCGGATTTGCTGCGAGATCACCGTTATCGGCGGCGGGAGAGGTGCCCCCCCCTCCCGCCGCTCTCCCGCGCCTTCCGCCGCTTACCGGCACCGTCGGCAGCGGCGGAGGCGATCGGGTCCTTTCCCCTGATGTGCATAGATGCTAAGATGGCCGCCACTCATCTCTATACCATAGGAGGGCGGAAGCGACGTCAAAAACGTCACTTCCGCCCATACCTCTTAAAGAGAAATTTACAAATGACATTTTTTTAAATTACATTTTTTTTTTTTTTTTTTTCATTGAAGTCCAAATATGAGATCTGAGGACTTTTTGACCCCAGATCTCATATTTAAGAGGACCTGTCATGCTTTTTTCTATTACAAGGAATGTTTACATTCCTTGTAATAGGAATAAAAGTGAGCCAATTAAATTTCTTTTTAAAAACAGTGTAAAAATAAATAAAATCAAGAAAAATAAATAAGAAAACCAAAAAATTTTTTTTTAAAGCGCCCCGTCCCGACGAGCTTGTGCGCAGAAGCGAACGCATACGTGAGTAGCGCCCGCATATGAAAACGGTGGTCAAACCACACATGTGAGGTATCGCTGCGATCGGTAGAGCGAGAGCAATAATTATAGCCGTAGACCTCCTCTGTAACGCAAAATGTGCAACCTGTAGAATTTTTTTAAACGTCGCCTATGGAGATTTTTGAGGGTAAAAGTTTGATGCCATTCCACGAGCGGGCGCAATTTTGAAGCGTGACATGTTAGGTATCAATTTACTCGGCGTAACATTATCTTTCACAATATATAAAAAAATTGGACTAACTTTACTGTTGTCTTATTTTTTTATTCAAAAAAGTGATTTTTTTCCAAAAAAAGTGCGCTTGCAAGACCGCTGCGCAAATACGGTGTGAAAAAAAGTATTGCAACGACCGCCATTTTATTCTCTAGGGTGTTAGAACCCCCAAACATTATATATTGTTTTTTTTTCTAAGTTTTTTTTCTAGCAAAAAAAACTGTTTTAAACATGTAAACACCTAAAATCCAAAACGAGGCTGGTCTTAAAGTGGTTAAACTACCAACTAACAGCGAGAATTCTGCTGCAGGCCCAGAGGAAACTCTGTTTCTCGCAGGATGATAGTGGTTGCCTTGTGCCAGAGCAAGGTCTTAGACTGAGACCGCTTCATCCCCCCTGATTTAGGTTCCTCACAGGCACCCAACATGTGACCTTTCTGAATAAAGCTGAATTTTGCCACAGTCTGATCTACTTCAGAGGGTATCATCACTTCTAGAAACGGGTGCCAACAGCTGTAAATGCGCTTCTCCCTCTCCAACCCCTGGCTATATTCATGGGTTACAACCCATACTAGTATTGGTCTCTGGCTAGGCACATCTAGCTCTGCACAGCCTCCCCATACTCAAGAAATCACGAAAAAGGTAATTCCTAGAGAGCCTTTCCTTATTCTCAATCAGACCAACCTGAAGAAATTTTATTTTATTGGATATGTTTTATAACCGAAAGTAGAAAATTCTATTTCTTTTATTTTTAAATGTTTTTTTGTTTATATAATAAAATAAAAACCCCGTAATGATCATATACCACCAAAAGAAAGCTCTATTTGTGTGAAAAAAATATATATAAATTTAATTTGCTTACTGGCTTGATAACCAGATGAAAATCGAGAAATGATGAAGAGAGCCTAAAAAGAAAATTGGCACAGCCACCACATCTAACAATTTGTAAGCTGCAATACAATCAAATAAAACAACAAATGGCATGAGCAGAAACTTGAGAATACAGTAAAACCTTGGTCTGAGAGCATTTTGCAAGATGAGCTAAATTTTTCATTTTTACTTGATATACAAGCGATGTCTTGATGTACGGGTAGCATCATGTCACAACTGAGTATAAAAGAGAAGAGAGGCGCCTCTAAGTGTAGCAATATGGTTACATTTATTGAGGGTTCAACATATAGCAACTCACATGGGTTGATGATTAAAAGAAACACCTAAGTATGCAGGCATCTGGAGTTAAAGATGTCCGCTATGAGGTGGTGGGGGAGGGAGGGAAAAAAGAAAAATAAATCTCATCCTAACCCCATCATGGCCTGGTCAAAGGGGAAGCCCAGTAGCAAGAAGACCTATGTCCCTGAACTCTTGAGAGTTGCAAAACATGAATTTCTCAATTCTGTCCTATTAAAGTAGTTGTAAACCCTCCACTTTCACTTTAGGTCATTGCAATCTATACTGATCGCTGCCTGTGAAATATCACTTACTCTTTCTTTTTCCTCATCCGCCCTGCAATCTGTAGTGACGTTAGCGGGCGCCTGCGCAGTCCATAGCTTTAACAGCACGCTATGTGTGCTGTTTCACTATCCTGGTTATATAGTGCTAAGCCCACTTACTGCAACAAAGTACCCCGAATTAGTGGGTCCTACCCTAGTAATAGAATGAAAGATCCTGCGTCTCAACCATGGGAGCCAAACTCCTCTATGTGGTAGAACTGAAGGGATTCCTCCTATACACTGGTGGGCACTAACTAAAAGGGTAATGAAGAGGGGGAGGGGTGCTCCAGCCCAAAAAAACCTGGTCAGGGTTTATTGCAACATACAAAAACATATTTGAGAAGCACTCACCAATGCGTTTAGATTCAAGATGGTGCTGCCATAATACCAACAAACAATAGCGAACGTATTACAGCGCACACATTCAAGAATGACGTTTCCTGCAGGGGTAGTTAACACCTGAACATGTTCAAAAAATACGGGGGTTTGGTCACACTATATGGTTATATAGTGCTAAGCCCACTTATTACTAGGGTAGGACCCACCAATTTGGGGTACTTTGTCGCAGTAAGTGGGCTTAGCACTATATAACCATATAGTGTGACCAAACCCCCGTATTTTTTGAATATGTTCAGGTGTTAACTAGCCCTGCATGAAATGTCATTCTTGAATGTGTGCGCTGTAATATGTTCGCTATTGCTTGTTGGTCTTATGGCAGCACCATCTTGAATCTAAATGCATTAGGGTGTGCTTCTCAAATATGTTTTTGTTTGTTTAGATGTGATCGCGCATGCGCAAGATTTAGACAGGAAAACAAAGTAAGGGTGAAAATGACGTCCACAAAAGATTCAGCAATCACTAGTAAAGATTTTGCGGCCAATACCCGAAAGATATTTTACAAAAGCTAAAAAAGTTATTTTACAACATTGTTTCAGTCACCTTTTAAATGTGTAAGCATTACAAATAAATTGTTGGATCATTATATTTTAAAAACACTAAAAAAGTACAGGGTTTACTTCTTTAAGTAGCCAAAAGATGTTCTAAGCTCATGATGGTCTGTCTGTATGATCGCTAGTCTGCCAATGTAGTTCTCTGGGATGAATGCTCCTGGTAAGGAATAATCAAGCTTACTGCTGCTGTTCAGAAATCTTTTCATTAAGATGGAGGAAATCTTGGTAACATTAGGGACTGTCGTCCCAGTCACTCTGCAGTAAATGTTTAAAATTCCGTTTGACATTCCCACCAAATTTGAGTAATATTGCCCCTTAGAGCCATGACACCAGACATCTGAGAGACAGGTCTGTCTTTGCTTTGTCTTTAAAATACCAAATCTGAAGCAACCAAACACACTGAAATGTCTGCCTCCTATGATTTATTTGTATTTTTACTTTTTACATGGATTTTAACAAATTCATATGCAGCTAAAAATGTAACTAGCATTTTTAAAAAATGGTCCTCCCTCTCATAACAGGTTTTCTTTAAGAGCACTCATTCTCCCATGAAGCAGCAAATCAAGTTGTTGCTATGTTTTTGCATTGATGTTTTTTTGCATGCTTAGCAAATTTTTGGACTTTATATTACTGATATTAACTGTAATTAAACTGTATTACCAGGATGCTTGTTTCATAACATAATCTCCTTGGATTAGTGTTTATAGTTTGTGCTGCAGTTGATCTAGAACCTTAGCAAAGTCTTTGATATGAAAGTATTATGAGTCCTTTTTTTTTTTTTTTTTTGGGTTGTTCAGTTGGGCTTGGTTCTCACTGGTGCGATACGGGAACCACTGCAATTCATTTTCATGGTACAGACATGAATGAATGTAAAGCAAACCGCCTCAGTATTAAGAAGTCAAGACACTGCTGGCCAATTAAAAAAAAAAAGTTATTATAAAGACGACTTGTATAGAATTACTGCAGGCTATAGAAAACGGTAATGTAAGCTTGTGTCATGTTTACTGAATTTTTTCATATGTTAGTGTTGTACATGAACGTACCGTATTTATCGGCGTATAACATGTGCCGGCGTATAACACGCACCCCAAGTTTAGGAGGGAATTTTAAGGAAAATTACATTTAAAGGCCCATCAATGCAGCCTTGTCGGTGTCCATCTGCAGCCTTGTCGGTGTCCATCTTCAGCACATCTCTCCCCTAATAGTATATACAGTATAGATCTCTAATAGTATATACAGTATAGATCTCTAATAGTATATACAGTAAATCGCTTCTGACTGTTATTCTCAGAGTGGATTCAATATTTTGCTCCCTAACCATATACAGTAAACCCCCCTCCATCGCTGTGGTTATGTTCCGTACCCACCCGCGAAAAGTGAAAATCCGCGAAATAGAAAGACCCTATTTAAATACACCCTAGGCATGTTTTGTTAATTTTTTAATAGCATTTAAAGGTCTTTAAACACACTTTTATGCAATAGAAACACATTAAAGATAGAGAGAGAGAGATCAAGAGGAATTTTAAAACACAAAAATATTGTCTTAACAGTACAGTACAGTAAAAAATAGAGTATATAACTGCGAAAATGGCAAAATATTACCACAATATCGGAATAACAGGTCCTAATTAAAATACCGCGATATACCGGGACCGCAATAACTGAACCGCAATATAGCGGGGGTTTACTGTAGTTGGTTGTTTATATTTACCACTGCATAGAGATACCGTATTTAAGAATAGATTGCCTTTTTTTTAACCACTTGCCGTCCGCCCTATAGGCAAATGACGGCTGCAAAGTGGTTTCAAAACCCTGACTGGGCGTCCTATGACGTCCTCAGGATTTTGAGCCGCTGCGCGCCCCCGGGGGCGCGCATCGCAGCGATCGTTGCTGTGAGGTGTCAGTCTGACACCCCACAACTACGATCTTGGTAAAGAGTCTCCAATGGAGACTCTTTACCACTTGATCAGCCGTGTCCAATCACGGCTGATCACAGTGTAAATAGGAAGAGCCGTTGATCGGCTTTTCCTCACTCGCGTCTGTCAGACGCAAGTAGAGGAGCTGATCGGCTGCTCCTCTGACAGGGGGGGTCTGTGCTGATCGATTATCAGCGCAGCCCCCCCCCCCCCCCGAGGATGCCCACACTGGACCACCAGGGACGCCACCAGACCACCAGGGATGCCCAGCACCAGGTATGCCACCCGTGCCCATAACGGATGCCAATCAGTGCCCACAATGGGCATCACTGATTGGCAGGCATTATTGTTTTGGCACTGGCATCCATCAGTACAAAACAATACAATGCCGCCTATCAGTGCCCATCCGTGCCACCTATCAGTGCTGATCTGTGCCGCCTATCCATGCCCATCCGTGCGCAATTATTATTCAAAGTGCGACAGCGCTAAAAGCTCAAAATTGGTCTGGGCAGGAAGGTGTTTAAGTGCCCAGTAGTGGAGTGAAGTGGTTAAACTTTACATATTAACTAAATTATACACCACACTTCTTTTTTTTTTAAGGTTATTAATCGAAACAATAATTGGCCAACTAATCGATTATGAAATTAATCGTTAGTTGCAGCCCTACACTAATGCGGCGTACACACGGTCGGATTTTCCGACCGTGTGTATGCCCAACGGTCTTTTTCTGTCGGAATTTCTGACGGACTTTGAATTGGGAACCTGTTCTCAATTTTTCCGACGGAAAACCTTTCTATCGGATTTTCCGATCGTGTGTATGCAATTCCGACACGCAAAATTCCGACGCATGCTTGGAAGCATTAAACTTCCCTTTTATAGTGCTGTCGAACGTGTTTTATGCCGCTGTGTTATTGACCGTCGGAATTTGGTGTGATCGTGTGTAGGCAACACAGCTTGAGCGGAATTCCGACGGAAAAACCGTCAGTTTTTTCCAACGAGAATTCCGATCGTGTGTACGAGGCATAAGACCCCTTTTACATTGTGCCGCCCTGGGCGTCAGCGGTAAAGCGGCGCTTTTCATTTTTAGCAGCGCTATTTGCCCATTAGCGGGGTGGTTTTAACCCCTGCTAGCGGGCGAAAAGGGGTTAAATCCGCAAAACGCCGCCGGTATGACAGCGCTGCCACATTGATTTTAATGGGAAGGAGCGGTGAGTTCACCGCTCCTTCACCACTCCAAAGAAGCTGCTGGCAGGACCTTTTTCTGACACCCTGCCAGCGCAGCGCTCCAGTGTGAAAGTCCTCGGGCTTTCACACTGGAGTGAATGGAGCAGCAGTTTTAGGGCGATTTGCAGGCGCTATTTTTAACGCTAAATCGCCTGCAAAACCCCCAAGTGTGAAAGGGGTCCTAAAGTCCTGTTTTTCTATTCAAATGTGTATCTTGTAAATTGGGATGGAGTACCTGTATGGAAACAATATTATTTTAGCTTTGGTCAATATATTTTCTTATATTTTGACTGGCAGAGGTCAGATAAAATAAACACTGATAAGCCACTTGTAGTGATATAGTAGTGTAGTAGATAATTAATTAGTTGTTAGTATGATGCAAATCATTTCCAGCAGCAACCCTATTCTTCCTGAGAGATGCATTTATTTATCAGACAGAACAAAGTCCATAAGATACTTGCAGTAAAAAATAAGTAAATATAGTCTTCAGAGTCCCATTTGTCCTAGACTATATCTAGACCTGTGTGGCCTTTATCTTCATGGAGAATTAAAAGACTGATTTGCCAGCTGGAATCGTCCCCCTAAAATACTAGTACACTGTGGGGTGGGGGGGTTAACCCAAAATACTCTTTGATCTTATTGTTGGTGAAAAAACACCATTTCCATGAATACCCCTTCAAGACTGATTACCATCGATAAATACTTCTATGGTTCTTTATCATCCTTAAGTATATAAACAATGTACCCTTTGAAATGTTCAATTCGATTAACAGGCCACACCTCACATATCTAGGTATACTTGCAGCTGTTTCTTGAATATGTTAAAATTTAGTTGGCTTGGACAACTCAACCATTGTCAACTGATTTCTTTCCTGGTCAATATTGTACAGTGTTGCATGGTTACATATTGGGTGAGGTCGAAAAAAGACACAAGTCCATCAATTCCAACCTATGTGTGTGATTTATATGTCAGTATTACATTATATATCCCTGTATGTTGTGGTCGTTCAGGTGCTTATCTAATAGTTTCTTGAAACTATCAATGCTCCCCGCTGAGACCACCACCAGTGGAAGGGATTTCCACATCCTTGCTGCTCTTACAGTAACGAACCTTCTACGTAGTTTAAGGTTTAAGGTTAAATTTTAATGAGTGGCCACGAGTCTTGTTAAACTCCCTTCCGCAAAAACTTTTTTCCCTATTGTTGGATCACCAGTATGGTATTTGTATATTGAAATCCTATTGCCTTCGTGTGTGTGTTAGATAGAGATTATCTATCTATCTATCTATCTATCTATCTATCTATCTATTTATCTATCTATCTATCTATCTCTATCTATCCTACATAAATAGGCCAACATATTACAATGCCACTTAATTGCAGTTTTGTTCTTAGATGTAGGAAGCTTACTAAAAGGCACCCTTATGCTCCATTCACACCATGGCATTCCGTTTTGTGGGCAGAATCGCTGGATCCCCTTTACTTTGAAAGGCACCAAATCGCTGCGCAATTCTGCAACGATTGTACAAGAACTTCTTTTGGGCGTCGTGCATCCCACGTTTTTTTTTCCGCGATTTTAACCGTGTTTCGTCGGACGAAAATCGCGGCAGAATTGCACCTTGATTTAGTGCTATTCTAAGTAACGGGGATCGCAAGGGTGTCCCAAGATTTGCGGTGTTTCCGAATCGGGGCGGGGCAGAATCGGGGTTAATCTGCCCACAAAACAGAACGCCATGGTGTGAATGGAGCCTCATACAATTCTGTAAGTAGGGCAACATTGTGTCCAGAGATTCTCTAGCATGTCTCATGTTACAGCAGTAATTTATTAAAAATGTAAATGCATGTATGTGGTCTAAGAATGTATAAGGTCTTGTTCATAACATAAAAATATATATAAGGCCATATGGTCATAAAAACTGATGGAAAAATGTACAGATTTGACTTGCATACAATATTTTGGGCTTGTTCATCCCACGTGCGGAGACCTGTTTTTCTAATGTAGGTCTCTGTAAGAACACAAAGCACCTTTTTTTTTATTATTTATTTATTTTTTATTTGCTTGGCTCCATAATGAAATAACAGGTATAAGGGCAATTTTAACAAAGCTAGTGTACAAAGTGGCTTTTTTTGTAAATATGTTACCAGTATATTAATTTTTAACAAAACTTGCATTTTCCTTTTAACTAGCAGTGAAACTGTTATCAGTTAAAATGGTTTTAAAAGACTAAAGTCCATTTCTACTACATAAATATGCTCCAAGATGCAGTAAAAACTTGAAAAGTACAGTTTGCACAATCAGATATGTAGCCAGTACTGTGTTTCTAAGTAACCTAAGCCAAGTTTGAGTTAAGCCTGGTATACCCGATCAGATTATCGGATAAATAATCGTCTGTTTTTTGTTGCATGCTAGTCTCATGTCGAAAGTGAAGAAGCTACTCAAAGTATAAAAATCCTTGTACGACAGAATACAACTTTGGAAGTGATGTAATGTGTTGAATTGTTTTGTAATTTTATTCTTTCGTTTTGGCCCATGCGTATTCTTGCGCTTATTATTTTTTCCAGACGAAAATTACAAATTAAACAAAAATCGGACGTTGTTTTCACTTATGATAAAATCAGGTTTAGTCATCCGAAAAGTCAGAATCGGCTGTCCAAAGCACTATACTAACAATCAGATAATCGGCCGATCGTTTGCCGTATGAAATTTTACTTCCGATTTTTCTTATCGTGTTCACTATGTACTTAATGATAAAAAACAATAGCTTCCCATGCTGCATACAGGTAGTCCCCAAGTTACATACATCTAACTTGCATTCAACTCGTACTTGCAAACTGAGGGAGACGACAGGAAATTAGAAGGAAATACACCCCAAGGAAGGAAAATTCACTTCTGTGAGTTAGTTCGTGAGTTATTTATTTATTACAGGATTTTATATAGCGCCAACAGTTTACGCAGAGCTTTACAATATAAAAGGGAGACAATACAGTTATAATACAATAAAATACAAGAGGATTAAGAGGGCCCTACTCAGAAGAGCTTACAATCTAATAATCATGGGTAAAATGTGTCTCCACTGAAGCTCTATCACCGATCTTTGTTTCCACGACAACCCAAAATTTTCAAAATTCAATTGTCACAGGGACAGAAAGTGAGGTGACATCTTCTGAACGGGGGCACAGACAGCAAAACAAATGTTACAGGGTTGATAACCCTTCCCTATGCTATCCTAAAAAATGTAAAAATAAATTTGACTGGAGGTACACAGAAAAAATGTACCTGTTCCAACTTGCATACAAATTCAACTTAGAAACATCTAGTTTGTAACCCGGGGGCTACCTGTAGTAGCAAAACTTGCTGGTCCACTGAAAAAATATGTGCACTTAAATCCACAGTTACTAATTCCAAGGACTTAAAGGGAATGAATTTTTAGCAATTTTAGATAGTCTGGTTAGATTTTCTGTTAGTTTGGGGTGAATCTCCCTACTGGCAATGAAAACTTGACAATGTCCTGTTGACCGTTGTCAGACATTCCATAGATTAATTACATATTTTTTTTTTTTCATTTGGCCAGCGCAGCAGGTTGAATAAAAAGAAAAAAAAAAAATACTCGATTCCCCCATCCACGCACTCCATGTGGATAAGGGGCTCACTCCTGCTGAGGTTTTGTATTCTGACAGCGGGGATACTTCCCCCGCCATTAAAATACACAGATCAGCACTGTCTGCTATGGCTGGTGGCACTGATCGTGTGGTAATTCTTCCAACAGGTTGGTTGTACAGTCATTCGGTAGATCGGCTCCTGTACAACCAGTCTGCCCATACATGTATTTAAATCCATCTGGTTCCTGCTGAACAGAGAGAATTTCGATCCATGTCGCTGGGCGCGTCCATAGTTTGTCACACACGGCTTGACGAGCCCCCCCAAGTCCCTTCTTACAGGATTTAATTGACAGTAACAGGAGCTCCCACTGCTGCCTTTGTCATGTGAGGAACATGGACAAGTGTTGCATACAGGCACAGTGCTCGATCAAGATGGGACTCAAATAAGTATATAGGTAGGTGAATTGGGGGGGGTGGGGGCATTGGGGTTACAAGTACTGCAACGTTTTTTTACCTTAGTGGTTCTAAAGGCTGAAGGTTTTTCTTACCTTCATAAATCCTTCCTCATAGGCTCAAGGACCATGCTTCATGTGGGTTTAGCTGTAACCGCACAGCAGCCTATGGGGTTTTTACACTAGAGGGCACATACAACCAGCTAAACTACTGGTTTGTCACAGTCTGCTTTATAGGCTAGCAGCATCTCGGCTATGACCAGTGGTGGTCTGCAGTATCCTGGTGGATTACTGACGTTCATTGCTGAAAGTACCATGACTTAGGCTGGCCATACATGGATTGAAATTCAGCTGGTTCAGTTGAATTTCGATCCAGCCCGGCTAGATATACACATGTCAATCTATTGATCAACTTGTGTACAACTTGTGTACAACCAGTCGGTTAGGTTCTTCCTGAATGATCAGTGCAGCCGGCAGAATGTAATTGCTCAGCGGAAGTGAATTTCCCCATCCACATTAAATGTGTAGATGGAGTAATCAGTTCAGTTTCTGGTTGAACGAAAAAAAAAATGTATGGCCTGCCTAATTCTGTCTGCTGCTCATCCCTTCTACCCCATCTCCAACTTCACTTCCTCTGTTTAATGTATGGGTTATGGAGGCCTAAGGTTTTCTTTTCTGGCTAGGGTTTGTGCTCGCTGTTTGGGGGGGGGGGGGGAGACATACTGTACCTGATGGCATGGCTGGTTAGTTCCCTTTAGTGGGATCACTACTGTGGCTGATTTTGGGGGCGGTGTGCTTGGGCTTCTGCCACTTTAAAAGTAGTTTGAACAGTGAGATTGAGTTAGGATAGGGCTTTTGCCCTGTGCATTGTGTGCTCCAGGCTCCTGCAAATGGTGCACAGCTATTGTCCACCACTCTAGTGTTTAGTTAGCTGTGTGGGCCACAGCCTTCCAGGGGAATAACCAGAGCCATGGCCCATATCAGTGTGAGAAGGGGGGTGTGATTATACAATGGTGGTAGTGCTGTACATTGGGTTGCTGTAAACTCTAGAATCGGAGCCCACCAAGTCTTGCTGTGCTGCTTCTGCCATTAAAGTCTCTACATCACTGCCAATATCACTCACATCCTTGGAATCCCCTCTCCCACCCTCGGGTTGCCATGGGTTCCCTGATCCTTACGTTGCAGGGCTGAAAAGGGTTGAAAAAGGGATGTCAGTGGATCGTCTGCTAACATACGTTTTTCATCCATTCCGTTATTTTTAATGGAAGAAAAATAGGGTTTTCTTCCATCTTAAACAGAGCTTAGCTTAACAGAGACAGATGTAAGCAGATGATCGTCCGCTACCCCATAGAGATAGTTACATAGTTGGTGAGGTTGAAAAAAGACACCAGTCCATCAAATCCAACCTACATGTATGTCTGTTTTTCATCCGTCAACAGATGGATGAAAAATGGCTATACGGAACGCCCGTGTGAAAGGGGCCTTAATTGTACTTGACCCGTCAAGACAAGCACCATTGTTCATCAGAGAAGATGGAATGTGTGCTGCAACTCATGGATCTGATGTGTGTTATAGCCATGCCTGGTGAGGTGGATGGTTGCCTCCGTATGGAATTTCTGAGAGCGGGCAGGTGGCCAATGGGTGTTGGGCACTGTTCCGATAGGAGTGGGACTCTGCTGGGCTAAACTCTGCCGCGGGAATAAATGGCTAGTACCAGGGACATGCTGAGCTCCAGAGGCCACGCTCAGAAGGTAGTATGGAGATGTCAGGCAGAGCTGGGACACCAGTAGCAGCAGGGCTGAGCTACGGTGTGGAGATGAGAAGGAATTGGACAAATTGACAAAGCTCTCAGAAGACGCACTACATGTTTCAGGGATTAACCCCTTCAAAGAGGTTTAAAAAGGAAATACCAGGGGGCGGATCAACCATCCATTTTGATCCGGGATTCACCCTTACGGTTGTATAAGACAATTGAAATAAACATAAAAAGTTATAAAAATACCACATGCAGTGCCTATATAAAAATTTATAAATAAGCCAAGCTGAAATTAGGTAAATTGGCCCAACAAACCAGACTGTACAAACATTAAAAAAAATATATATACCATATATACTCGAGTATAAGCCGACCCGAATATAAGCCGAGGCACCTAATTTTACCACAAAAAAAAAATGGGAAAGCGTATTGACTCGAGTATAAGCCTAGGGTGAGAAATGCGCAGCTACTGGAAGTGCAAAAGAGGGTCAACAATGCCCATTTGCAGCCTCACTGTGCCCATTTGCAGCCATAGGTCCCCTGAACTTCAAACTTTGTAGTTAAGGGTTCCTAGATGCCCCCTAGCTGCAGCCAAATTTGGGGTCTCTGAGCCCAAAGGGTCCCGAAATGACATTGCTGCAGATGGACACAGTTGACCGACTTTGGGGCGCAAAGTCGGGTCGGAAAATGTCTTTTTTTTTTTTCTGCAGAAAATTGCTTGACTCGAGTATAAGCCAAGGGGGGCACTTTCAGCACACAAAAAATGTGCTGAAAAACTCGGCTTATACTCGAGTTCATTGTGGTGGTGTTATCGCTCTCACTCTCTCATACTGGTCACTTGAAGTTCAACATGGCACTTCATGGCAAAGAACTCTGAGGATCTGAAAAAAATAAAAATTGTTGCTCTACATAAAGATGGCCTAGGCTATAAGAAGATTGCTGATGCCATGCAGCTGAGCTACAGCAAGGTGGCCAAGACCATACAGCGGTTTAACAGGACAGGTTCCACTCAAAACAGGCCTCACCATGCTCGACCAAAGAAGTAGAGTGCACGTGCTTGGCGTCATATCCAGAGGTTGTCTTTGGGAAATAAACGTATGAGTTCTGCCAGCATTACTGCAGAGGTTGAAGGGGTCAGCCTGTCAGTGCTCAGACCATACGTCGCACACTGCATCAAATTGGTCTGCATGGCTGTCGTCGCAGAAAGAAGCCTCTTCTAAAGATAATGCACAAAGCCCGCAAACAGTTTGCTGAAGACAAGCAGACTAAGGACATGGATTACTTGAACCATGTCCTGTGGCCTGATCAGACCAAGATAAACTTATTTGGTTCAGATGTCAAGCATGTGGGGCAGCAACCAAGTGATGAGTACAAAGACAAATGTGTCTTGCCTACTGTCAAGCATGATGGTGGGAGTGTCATAGTCTGGGGCTGCATGAGTGCTGCCGGCACTGGGGAGCTACAGTTCATTAAGGGAACCATTAATACCAACATGTACTGTGACATACTGAAGCAGAGCATGAGCCCCCCCCCTCCCTTCGGAGACTGGGCCACAGGGCAGTATTCTGACATAACGACCCCAAACACACCTCAAAGACGACCACTGACTTGCTATAAAGAAGCTGAGGGTAAAGATGGACTGGCCAAGCAGGTCTCCAGACCTAAACCCTATCGAGCATCTGTGGGGCATCCTCAAACAGAGGGCGGGGGAGTGCAAGGTCTCTAACATCCACCAGCCCCGTGATGTCGTCATGGAGGAGTGGAAGAGGACTCCAGTGGCAACCTGTGAAGCTCTGGTGAACTCCATGCCCAAGAAGGTATGAAGGGGTTCACTCATGGTTAGTGTTTGTCTGAAGCCATTTATTATCAATCAACTGTGTTTACTCTTTTTAAATCGTAATGGCAACAGAAACTACTAAAATTACCCTGATCAAAAGTTTACATACATGTGTATTGCCCCCTTTAACATCAATGACAGCTTTAAGTCTTTTGTGGATTTGTTATCTTCTCAGATGGTAAAGCTGCCCATTCCTCTTGGCAAAAAGCCTCCAGTTCCTGTAAATTGTCGTGCTGTGTTGCATGAACTGCTCGTTTGAGATCTCCTCAGAGTGGCTCAATGATATAGAGGTCAGTAGACTGAGATGGCCACTCCAGAACCTTCACTTTATTCTGCTGTAGCCAACAACAGATTGACTTGGCCTTGTGTTTTGGATCCTTGTCATGTTGGAATGTCCAAGTGTGTCCCATGCGCAGCTTCCTGGCTATTGAATGCAAATGTTCCTCCAATATTATTTGATAACATACTGCATTCATCTTGTCATCCATTTTGACCAAATTTCCTGTGCCTTTTTGTAGCTCACACATCCCCAAAACATCAGCAATCCACCTCCGTGTTTCACAGTAGGAATGGTGTACCCTTTCATCATAGGCCTTGTTGACTCCTCTCCAAATGTAGCATTTATGGTTGTGGCCAAAAAGCTAAATTTTGGTCTCATCACTCCAAATGACTTTGTGCCAGAAGATTTGAGGCTTGTCTCTGCGCTGTTTACTTTGTAAGCTGGATACTTTGTGGCATTTGCATAGTAATGGCTTTCTTCTGGCAACTAGACCATGCAACCCATCTTTTTTCAAGTGCCTCCTTATTGTGCATCTTGAAAAAGCCCCACCACATGTTTTCAGAGTCCTGTATTTCACCTGAAGTTGTTTGTGGGTTTTTCCTCTGCATCCCAAACTATTTTCCTGGCAGTTGTGGCTGAAATCTTAGTTTGGTCTACCTGACCGTGGTTTGGTTTCAACCAAACCCCTCATTTTCAACTTCTTGATTAGAGTTTGAACACTGCTGATTGGCATTCTCAATTCCTTGGATATCTTTTTATATCCGTTCCTTTTTTATACAGTTCAACTACCCTTTCCCCCAGATCATTTGACAGTTATTTTGCTTGCCCCATGACTCAGAATCCAGAAACATCAGTGCTGCACTGAATGAAAGATGCAAGGGTCTGTCAAGAGTCCAGAAACTCATTGACCTTTTATACACACACTAATCATAAGCAAACAGATCACAGGTGAGGATGGTTACCTTTTAATAGCCATTCAAACCCTTTGTGTCAACTTGTGTGCATATTATCAGGCCAAAATCACCAGGGTATGTCAACTTTTGATCAGGGTAATTTGGGTAGTTTCTGTTGTGATTGTGATTTAAAGAGTAAACACAGTTGATTGATAATAAATGGCTTCAGCCAAACACTAACCATGAGTGAAAAAAGTTTTTGTTTATCATTCATATTCTCTGAAAAATGGCCAAGAAATCATAAATTCTGCTGTAAACTTATGAGCACAGTGTGTGTGTGTGTGTGTGTGTGTGTATATGTGTGTGTATATATATATATATATATATATATATATATATATATATATATAATCGAGAGAGAGATGTATATTTTTATATATATGTGTGTATGTATGTTGGTGTGTGTGTGTGTGTATGTATGTTGGTGTGTGTATGTATGTTGTGTGTGTGTGTGTGTGTGTGTGTATGTATGTATGTTGGTGTGTGTGTGTGTGTATGTGTGTATATATATATATATATATATATATATATATATATATATATATATATATATATATATATATATATATATATATATATATATATATATATATATATATATGTGTGTGTGTGTGTGTATGTATATATATAATGTATATGTGTGTATATATATATATATATGTATATCTATATATACATTTTTTATTCTTTGTTTATTTTTCGGATGTTGGCCGCATATAGGTTTGAGTGTTACTTGCGCTACACACACATATATTTGTCTTTGTTGGGCCAATTTACCTAATTTCAGCTTGCCTTTTTTATTATTTTTTATATAGGCACTGCATATGGTATTTTTGTAACTTTTTATGTTTATTTCAATTGTCTTAATCGACCGTAAGGGTGAATCCTTGATCAGAATGGATGGTTGATCCGCCCCCTGGTATTGCCTTTTAAACCTCTTTGTTCGCCGGCTCTCATCAGATGACCTTAAGAAGGGGTTAATCCCCGAAACATGTTGTCCGTCTTCTGAGAGCTTCAGTGATTTGTCCAATTCTCTCCCATCTCCACATCGTAGCTCAGCCCTGCTGCTACTGGTTCCAGCTTCCTTTCTGCTGGATGTCTACACACCACCTCTTGAGCGCGGCTTCTGGAACTCGGCATAGCCCGGCATTGGCTATTTATTCCCGCAGCAGGGTTTAGCCCAGCAGAGAGCCCCCACTCCTATCAGGGATGGTGCCCAACACCCATGGACCACCTGCCCACTCCCAGGAATTCCAGCATACAGAGGCAACCATCCACCTCACCAGGCACAGCTATTGCACACACCAGATGTGCGAGTTGCAGCACACTTATTCCATCTTCTCTGCTGAACTATGGTGCTTGTCTTGATGGGTCAAGTAAATTTAAAGCTTATTGTTTACAAACTTTCTGGCATGTAGGGTGTTTATATTGGTTTAGCGCTTTCTTTTTTGTTTTTGTCTTTTATACAGGTAACAAGCTTAGATTAGGAGCTCTCCCTTTAAGACGGTACTCCTAATCTCAGCTCGTTGCCTATATAGAAGACACCTGGGAGCCAGAAATCTTGCTGATAGGGGATCAAATACTTATTTCACTCATTAAAATGAAAATCAATTTAACTTTTTTGAAATGCGCTTTTCTGGATATTTTTGTTCTGCCTCTCACTTGAAATAAACCTGCCATTAAAATTATAGACTGATCATTACTTTTTTCCCACTGTATAAATGTTAGTACCCAGTTATATTATGTACATTTAGGAAAGAATTCAGGTCTTTTTTTTTAAAGCAATTTACTAAGCTGGCTAGAACCACCTCTGGAGGGAGTCTATTCCAAATTTTCACAGCTCTGACTTTAAAGAAACTTTTCCAGATGAGGCCTTGCTAATGATTTGTACAGGGGCAAAATGGTCTCTGTTGTAAGTTGGAGACATCCTGTAAGGACGTTATTCGACTGCATAGACTTTAACTTACCGTATATACTCGAGTATAGGCCGACCCAAATATAAGGCGAGGCACCTAGTTTTACCACAAAAAAAATGGAAAAACGTGTTGACTCAAGTATAAGCCTAGGGTGAGAAATGCGCAGCTACTGTAAGTGGAAAAGAGGGTCAACAATGCCCATTTGCATGCCTCACTGTGCCCATTTACAGCCATAGGTCTTACAAACTTAAGGGTTCCTAGATGCCCCATATCTGCAGCCAAAATGTGGGGTCTCTGGACCCAAAGGGTCCTGAAATAACATTGTTGCAGATGGACACAGTTGACCAACTTTGGGGCCCCGTATCTTTGGGTCACTTGGTGCTAGGAACCCCACATTTGGTATGCAAACTCGCAACATATGGTACTACAACATATACAAAGATGGGGTTCCTATTACCATGTGACCCAGAGATGCAGGGCCCCAAAATTGGTTCAGAAAATGTCAAGCACTTTTCTGCAGCAGAGAATGACATTTTCTGAACCGACTTTGGGGCCCCGTATATCGGGGCAACTTAGTGCTAAGAACCCCCTACCCACATTGGATATGTTCTAGTGCCATATGTTGTGAGTTTGCATACCAAATTTGGGGTTCCTAGCACTAAGAGGCCTCGACATACGGGGCCCCAAAGTCGGGTCAGAAAATGTCATTTTCTGCCGCAGAAAAGTGATTGACTCCAGTATAAGCAGAGGGGGGCACTTTCAGCACAATAAAATGTGCTGAAAAACTCGACTTATACTCAAGTATATACGGTACCCATTAGTCGTGTGTGGGGAACTGTGTCAAACACTTTTGCAAAATCCATGTATACCACGTCCATAGCCACCCTGTTGTCTAATGTTTTACTTACCGCTTCATAAAAAGAAATCAGGTTTGTTTGACAACTTCTGTCTTTCATGAATTCACCATTATACAGGTGAATGCCATTATGCACCGAGAACCACCATTTCCAGTAACTTACTACCAGGGCAGTACGTTTATCCTTTACTTTCTATCATCAGGCCTTGGTTTTTCAGTTTTGTGCTCATCCTCTCATAAATTCTACAAGGGGGGGCAGAATTTTTTAAAGTATAACTAGAGGCCCTTACTGTTTCCAAAATCGGCGAAAAAAAGTTTTGTCTTTAGTTCTGCTTTAGGATGTGTAGTCTGAATTGTTGTCAATTGTTGCCCATCTTATGGTGGTACTGCTTTAGGAATTCCCAGTTCATGATTATCTTGTGTCCTCCAAAAGAAAAAAAATGTATTTCTTTTTTTTTTTTTTTTGTACGCCCCCGTAAATAAACCCGTTCTCTGCATTCATTTATCAGAAAATTTGCAGGCACTCTCTTGCCCTGTTTGTTTTTGGGTCCAATCCCACTCAACTTTAAAACATTCTATGCAAAAGGTATCTATCTGATAGTTGGTTCTATAGCATGTAGACAGGGTGGGGGCACTCCGGATTGTGCTGGAGGAAGTGATGGGAAAGATGAAAATCCCAAATCTGGTGAGAAGACACTCTAATGCCCCGTACACACGGTTGGAAATTCGGACCACAAAATCCGTCGATTTTTTCCGACACTGGTGTTGCATACACACGGTCGGACAAAGTTGTTGGAAAATCTGATCATTCTGAACGTGGTGACGTTCGTTGCGTAAGACGGAACTACGTAGAGGCTATTAGCCAATAGTTTTGGTCTCATAATTTGATCTGAGCATGCGTGGCACTTTGTCTGTCAGAATTTTCTACACACGATCGGAAAAAGTCAGATCGGATTTTGTTGTCGGAAAATTTGAGAGCAGGAGCTCAAATTTTTTCCGTCTGAAATTCCGACGGAAAAAGTCTGATGGACCCCCACACGGGCGGATTTTCCAACAACAAAGTCCGATCGGACATTTTCCATCTGAGTTTCCGACCGTGTGTAAGGGGCATTACACTGGAATGTGTTTTTGTTTAGATTTGAGGCACTCAAATCACATTATTTCCCAGTAATCTCAAAAAAAAAAAAAAAAAAAAAAGTTAAAATAAATATTCACCTAACCCATCCAGGGTTAGGTGAATATTTATTTTAACTTTTTTTTTTTTTTTTTCTTACATGTACACTTTTGACCCTGCATTACATATTGGATTTTACAGAGGGAGTGGGCCCTGATCTAAGAAGTTGACCTTGCACTTTTGTTGCAAGGTCGGCTTGAGAGCAAATAATGTAATTTTCTTTGGTTCCTGTTTGTGATTGTTACAAGGTGATCATCTTCCCTGACCTTCATAGAACTGTATGCTTTTGTCATTGAACCTTTGGTGATTGCCATTGGGCTTGACCCTCCATGTCATTGACCAATAACATTATCTCCAAATGTTGACGTTTTCCATTGAAAGAGTTGTAATCGATTTATTGTAGTCCTGATAATAATGCATCAGAGAAAGTGCTGTGTTGCTGTGGCAACTCTAAAGTTTGACACATACGTTATGTTGTGAAAATGAAGTAAAATAAATTGGCAAAATTAAAAGGTTCTCATAAACGCAAGGACATTTCCTGCAACCATTTCCCTTTTGAAACGTAATGAATAACTCCGTTTTGCCATAAAGCATTAGGCATCAGTTACTTGTGAATCAGATGATCAAAATTAATAAATCTTTAAACTAACAGTCTGTCAATGACTATCCCTTTAGTTGACATGATAAACACGCTCAGAAACTGCTCAGAGCTGCATTATAAAGGCAACACTGTTTTAAAAACAGTTTTTAGTCATTCAAATTGTCTATAGATCTTTGCAGCATCCTCTCAAGGCAAGGTTGTGTAGTTAGGAGACCTATAATGGTTTACAGAGGTATCGCGTTTTGTAGGCATACATGTGTAAATCTTTTGGTATGCAGTAGATGCTATACAGTTTCATATGTTGTGTAATTGCTAGACTCTGCTTAAATATTTGTAAGACTATACCTTGTCAGATAAGGGATCAGTGTACTATTTTTTCTTCACTGAGTCTTTCCTTCCACGTGTTGTATGCAAAATTAAAGATGTTGCATTCTCTGTGATGTGCTGTCATACCTCTTCTTCTCACATTGGCCGCCTGCCTATGACTGGCCTTCCCTTGCAAAGTATCATGCAATGTGCATAGAGACTACAAAACATAGAATATCATCAAAAAGTTAATTTTATTACAGTAATTTAAATAAAAAAAATGAAACCCATATATTATATAGACTCATTACACAGAGTGATGTATTCCAATCATTTCTTTTTTTTAATTTTGAGGATTATGGCTTACAGCTAGTGAAAACCCAAAATTCAGTACCTTAGAAAATTACACTATTATACCAATAAAAAGATTTTTTAATGCAGAAAATGTTAGCTTACTGAAAAGTATGTTCATGTATAGTATGCACACAATACTTTGTCGGGGCTACTTTTGCATGAATTACTGCATCAATGTGGCGTGGAATGGAGTCAGATCAGCCTGTGGCACTGCTGTGGTGTTATGGAAGTCCAGGTTGCTTTGATAGCGGCTTTCAGCTCATCTGCATTGTTTGGGTCTGGTGTCATATTCCTCTTGACAATACCCCACAGAGTCTCCTAAGGGGTTTAGGTCAGGTGAGTTTACTGGCCAATCAAGCGCAGTGATATCATGATCTTTAAACCAGGTATTGGTACTTTTTGCAGTGTGGGCAGATGCCAAGTCCTGCTGTAAAATTAAATTGGCATCTCCATAAAGATGGACTGTGTGCTAGTCCTCGGCGTACGGAACTAGCACACAGATCTTACGAATATTAATAATCAAATAAATTGTAATATGAGTTTAAACCTTTTTATGATGCATGTTATGTTAATACCATCTATGATTTATTCTGTTGTGGAGACAGTGGTTCCGTGGTCTGCCTGATGGCCTCCCTTGGGTTTACGACCCTCTATGGCTTCCCGGCAGGGTAGGGGATCAGCGTCAGCATTCCCCATTATGTTCCCAAGGTGACCATACCCCTTGGCCGCTAGGGGGAGCAATACCTTGCCGGCGGCGTCCCGTGATCATCTCCGGATTTTTGCTGGCATACTGCGCATGCATGAATTTCAGCATGTGCGCTCTGCCACAATGTCATGCTTTTTGCAATGAAGGTGACACCAGTGGTCGGGGCCTTGGCTTTCCGGGAGGCAGAGGAAACCACACAGCTGCATCTTTTGCAGCCATGACATCACATCCTGTGGGAGGAGGGAGGCGTCACCTGCACTTAGTGATCCCCCTTAATTAAGCCTACTAGATAAATACCAGGTTGCAGAAGGATCAATACATGATCCCCTGCACAACCTGGATGAATGTTTCCTGCATAGATATGGCTCAATGTAAGTACAGCATTTCCCATATAGGATAACCGGCTTTTTTGTTGTAATAAGCTTTAAGTCGATTTAAGCTTTAATAAGTATATTTAATCAAAAATTAACAATTATACTCAATTCTTCATTTTGGCTCGTTTCTCTGTTCATAGAGCCTTTACCTAACATGCATAACTGCAGTTAGGTCACATACAATAATTATTATTGATGGACCTACTTCCACCCACACTCAAGGTAATAATACTTGCTTATTTACTTTTCACCCAATCCAATTTCAAGTAATTTATGATTGCACTGACACACATAATATACAATATTTGTCACTATTTGTTTGAGGTTTTTTCTCCCTTACCATTTGTGTTTTATTTATTTAATTATTATTATTTTTTTTTCCTACACACAATGATGTCACCACGTATCACCACTAATCTTAATATGTTTACCATTTACACTGATCCTGCACATCCTGCTCACTTAGCACTTACTTTTGTTACACTAATCACCCATTTTGTCATAAAATAATTATCATTACATTACTCTATTCCTTATAAAACACTAGTTCCCATGTAACGAGCTCATGCATTGATAAGAATATCCATAGTGGATGCACATCTTGATATGAACAATTATTAGACATTTATTGGTGTTAGAAGTTCAATCATCTCTGATTCCCATTTGCTGCAGGTGCCGATTTTCCCTTTCCTTCCCATGGGGGCTATCTCACAGTGTGGTTTCTTGCAAGCCCTTTGGGCTGTATTCCTTCTCCTGGAGAGGCCAGGACAGCCATGGAGTCCACTGGATCATCCAACAGATTAAAAAATTTCTGGTTGCGAGATCTTTCATTTCACTCTCCATATGGAAATATAATAGCATTGTGCTTGTGATAATTGATGCATAATGTATGATACTTCTTTAGGGCTGCAACTAACGATTATTTTCATAATCGATTAGTTGGCCGATTATTGTTTCGATTAATCGGCTAATAACCTTAAAAAAAATGTGAGGTGTAGAATTTAGTTAATATGTAAAGTTTAAAAAAAAGACAATTTATTCTTAAATATCTCTATGCAGTGGTAAATATAAACAACCAACTATATGGTTAGGGAGCAAAATATCAAATCCACTCTGAGAATAACAGACAGAAGAGATATACTGTATACACTATTATAGGAGATATACTGTATATACTATTAGAAGAGACATACTGTTTTTTGGCCAATTTGTTGTTGGGCAGAATAAAAAACACAAATTGCTGCAAAAACGCATTACATGCTTTTCTGCAGCTTCTCCATTGAAGTATATTGAACCAAAAAAAAGTTTTGCGTTAAAAAAAAGTCCCTGACCCTTTCCAAATATGCAGCAGCTGAAAAAAGCATAGATGTGAATGTGTCCCATAGGAAACCATGTAATGAACTGTAGTGCGTTTCTGCAAAAAGCACCAAAAAGCACATAGATGTGAACCAGGTCTAAGACATTTAGTAACATAATGGGGTTAAAAAATAACCAAAATGAGCCCTTTATAGTACAAAAAAAAGCAGATAATCACTACTGTAAGGGTTTAATTTTTTTTACCGTAGAACTGTGAAAGTAATATTTACAGTAGTGATTATTTGCTCTTTTTGTACTATAAAGGGCTCATTTTATTTTTATTTATTTTTTTACCCCCATTATATTACTGGCCGATTAATCGATTATGAAAATAGTAATCGATTAATTTCATAATCGATTATTTGTCGATTAATCGATTAGTTGTTTCAGCCCTATACTTCTTATAACTGAGATGTTTTAACATATTTATCTAGGAGTTAACCATTCCCCAGAAGAAGACCATGATATAATAGGTCGAAACGTCGGGATTTGCATGCAGTTCAAACCACTTACGTTATGCTGTATGAATATATGGTTGCTTGGCTGTATTGTGGAATGATTATTGTATTCTTTCAACCAGAGTAACATTTTAACACTGACATGTATTTGTAACTTATTTAACCACTTCCCGACCGGCGCACACAGATATACGTCGGCAGAATGGCACGTACAGGCAGGAGGGCGTATATACAAGTCCCACCTTAATGCCTGTCCATGCCATCGAGAGCGCGCTGGGAGCGGCGCCCTCCCGCGCCGGTCGGGTCCCCCGTGAGTCCGGTCGTGATCGTCTCACTGGAAGGCTGAACGGGGAGATGCCGAGATAAACAGCATCTCCCCGTTCTGCCTAGCAACTAGTGACGCCGATCTCTGCTCCCTGTGATTGGAGCAGAGATCAGCATTCACTAGCTGACAGCCACGCCCCCCCCACAGTAAGAAACACACCCCTAGGCATACTTGACCCCTACACTGCCCCCTTGTGGTTAACCCCTTCACTGCCAGTGTCATTTATACAGGAATCAATGCATTTAAATAGCATTGATTGCTGTATAAATGACAGTGGTCCCAAAAATGTGTCAAAAATGTCTGATGTGTCCGCCATAATGTCGCAGTCACAATAAAAATCGCTGATCGCCGCCATTACTAATAAAAATTATTAATAAAAATGCTATAAAACTAATCCCCTATCTTGTAAACACTAACTTCTGCGCAAACCAATCAATCGCTTATTGCGATTTTTTTTTTTACCAAAAATATGTAGAAGACTACGTATCGGCCTAAACTGAGGAAAAAAAATGTTTTTTTATATATTTTTGGGGGATATTTATTATAGCAAAAAATAATGCGTTTTTTTTCAAAATTTACCCTCTTTTTTGTTTATAGCGCAAAAAATAAAAACCGCAGGGGCGATCAAATACCACCAAAAGAAAGCTCCATTTGTGGGAAAAAAAGGACGTCAATTTTGTTTGGGAGCCACGTCGCACGACCGCACAATTGTCAGTTAAAGCGATGCAGTGCCGAATCGCAAAAAGGGGCCTGGTCCTTTGGCTGCAAATTGGTCCGGTCTGAAAGAGGTTAATAAAGACCCTTTTATATAATTTTCATACTCTGATTGACCTATTTTGCTGCATTAAAACCCCCCTGGGGGAATCTTCCCATAGCATTTCTATGTATCTTGTGGTGCGCAGCCCGAACTCTCATGTGTGTTTTTTTTTTCCTTTTTTTAGTCATCTGTAGCCCTTCCACTTGAAATTGCCAGGTGCTATTTTTCTGCTGTTATGCACATTCCTAAGCCACGTTAAGGCCTTGTGCTTTGTCTCATTGTAACTATTTGGGTGTTTCACCTGGCTCCTTGTGGCAGCTGCATTTGCTTTCTATCTTACCAGACTTGTCATATGTCTGGTCAGTATCTTTTTTTTTTTTTTTTCTGTGGGTCACAGGTGGCTGCTGTGTTCACACCTACTTTGCCCTAGAGCACTCTCTTGGGAGCCTGGGAGGCTTCAGTTTGGCACAGTGGTCTCCAAACTGGGGCCGGATGTGGCCCTTTGCTAGCCTCTATCCATTCTTTGGGGCACTATTCCATTCACAACTGACACCAATGATGGGGCACTATTCCTCCCACTGACATCAGTGGTGTGGCAATATTCTTTTCACAGACACCAATGATGGGGTGCTATTCCTCCCACTCATATTAACAATGGGGCACTATTATCCCCACTGATACCAGCAATAGGGTATTATTCTTTCCACTGATACAATGGGGCACTATTATTCCCCCTAAAACCAATGAGGGGGCATTGTTTACTCCATCTGACAATGAGGCATTTTTTACTCCCAAAGGCCACAGTCTGAACCCCTAAAGTCTGAAAGACAGCAAACTGTCTCTTTTTTGTTTAGAAAGTTTGGAGACCTTTTTGTTTAGCAGAACAAACCTTTCCACTGTTTTGCTCCACAGTTGCCATGGTGCTGCAAGTATGAGAGATTATGACTTCAGCCATTTGATGGCTTGATAGTTCAGTTGAGGTTATTGTGGCATGCCTTGAATGTAACAGTTTTGGAACACGGTTGCTGTGCTGCCTTCTCTGCTGACTGGTGGAGCAGCTTTCTGGTAGGTGTGGTCGGAGCTACCTTTTCAATGGCACAGGCTTTTTGGTGCTGCCCTGGATGGCTCTGTCCAGTGTCTCTGGGGTGGTGACAGTGTCTGCTTTCCCACAATCCCTGGAGGGTTGGGATCCAGGACGCTAGTAGGACCATCTTTCTGTCCATATGCAGCTCTCTTCATCCATCAGGTCCTTGGGATGCAGGATCAAGATTGTCTATGACCAACGCTGGTGAAAACCCTCTATGCTTGCAGCCTGGTCCTCTACTGCATAAAGATTTGCCCCTACCTGTTTTGAAACCTTGCAGGTTCAAATATTTTTTAACTCCTATTTGCGATTCTTGGGTTTATGTTCTGGTTCCTTTTGGGGTCCCTCTGGTAAGGACTGAGAATGCTCAGAGTCCGGAACAATTTTGAGATGGTTACCACTCATCTTGTGCAAGAAATAAAGATATTGGAGATACGGGACTGTCTGGGGTACAAAATCACAAAGAATATTGAAATATAATAAAAAGTAATTATTTTATTAACGTATAAAATATAAAAAAGTGTAAGACACCGTGTACAGCAGTATATAAATCACAAGGTTCAGAGGTTATACATACAATCCCTATTAGAACACACTATGATAATACACTAAGGCACATAAGTCATGATACTTGTCCAATTGTTCTCGACATGTTTCGCCTAATAAGTCTTCTTCAGGAGGCAAGGATAAGATACAGATAAACGAGAATTTTGAAGATATTTTCTTGTTCTAAGGTATGCATACAAAATAAAGTATAGTTTAATATATACACAAGACAATGTTATTTATTTGCATTTATGCTGCATGAATGTGCGGTAATGGTTACGTCAAACGGGATCAACAGGCACGTGCACGACCCCTTACCTCCAATGTCAGAGAGTCCATACATGCCCAGATTTCCAAAGGTTAATCAGGGCTGGCCCACAGCAGCGCGTCCCAAACAAGGATTCGCACAGGGTTATGCCAGATGGTCGCAGCCAGAAAAAATGGCAGGAGAACCGTAGGGGGAGAGGAAGAGTCCTATTCTTTTTCAACTATATTGGTATGGGGCCTGCAAAGTCCAGAAGTACTTGTTTAGTTTTCATATGCTATATGACATAATTAGCCGAGATGCAGGAAAATAGTCTGAACAAGCCCAGATTTATTGTCAAACTATACCTACCTCATCGGCAACTCATACAGAGAAGAATACACACAGGAGGCTCGGGTCTACCTTCAAATTAAGGGAGAGGGAACAGGTCTGTCTTTATTTTGTATGTTGTCAGTATATTGTCAATAATGACCATGCTGTTCTAAAAGTATAAAGGGAGAAAAGAAGCTCCAATAAGCATACATAAGAGCTATATTAGTTGCACTTAAATCCCCCCATAGGTTTAAACTTCCCTACCTTATAGTGAGGTGTATAGATCACCAGGGTATGTTGTTCTGGTGGCTTATCGGCTCATATAGGGGACTAAGTGTACTGTCCAATGCCTATGGATTAAGTATAGATTTGGGGTAAGTACAATGAATCTTACTAAAAGATGTTCAAAGAGCAATACCTCCACCCTCCAAAAAAGAATCTGTCAATTTACCTGTTGAAGTTCCCAGCGTTACCCGAGCCTCACGTTCACCAAATAGTCTCCCCCCCCGTGGCGCCAAACGCACGGCGTGTGACGTCACGCCGTGCTGACGTCACGCGGACACAGCACAAGAGCCAGCCGGCGCCTGGATCACACCAAGGAACCGAAAGCGTCCGTAATGGGACTACTTCCGGTTCAAAGCGCAGGTGAGGCTCCTCCTGACGTTCCCTGCTGACAGTGGCCATAAGGCTTTGTCAGAGCGAGGTCTTTGATGGTGCCAGATGTAAAGCGCCACTGCTTTATGGCAAGACCGGCACTGAAGGCTGACTCCCGATCCAGATGCATGACGGGGAATAATCTACCACCTAATGACAGTGGCAGACAGAGCCGCGCCATGCATCCGGATGAGTCCATACGGATCTCCCAAGCCCAAAAGCTGCCAACATGTGGGATTCACCCCGTGCGTGGATGTAAAATACCTTGGGGACCGACACCACTGTGAAGTCCGTCCGGACCAGTTGAAAGATAAAGAGGGGAAGAGAAACGATGAGATTGGAAAAAGAAGAGATTTGAAAAATAGATATGAAATAAAGAGATATTAGAAGAACGTCCCATAACCACACATTCATTACAGCAAATATAATTTTATTTATAACTTAAACATCCATTGGACCAACACAGAGTGCCCCAAAATTGGGCCACTATGGTTACAACTTAGAATAAATGTAATCAATCACTTTAACAAAATACAGATAAAAAGTACTGGAGATTATTTTACCCCTACATAGAGGGGAATATTCCAGAGTGAGCACGCTCTAGATCAAAAAGGGCAAACCGAAACTGAGCCCCCCAAGACCCTCGCACCAAAGTCCCCAATGCCCAACTCCAGGCACGACCAAAATGGGGGAAGGAGTGTGGTTTGTGAGTAATAATAAAGAGGCAAAACAAATAAACTAAAATCTCCATTGAGGGAAAGCCCCCAATTGAGGATAAGGGTGACCCTATAAGAAAGGTTTAAAGCTGATCCCTTCATTGAGGCCCGGGTACCGGGTAGCCTTCAAGTAGATCCATCTAGTTTCGATTTGCAGTAGTTTCTTATCCAAATCACCCCCCCGTTCCTGTTGGGGCAAATGTTCAAGGCTATAGAAACCAATATAGTCAAGATCAAACTTGTGGTATAGGCCTACATGGCGACTGATGGGTGTCTCCATTTTTCGTTTGCAGATGAGAGATACATGGTCTCTCATACAGCAAAATAGGGGGCGTTTGGTTTTCCCCACATAGAATGCTCCACATAGGCATTTCATCAGATATACTGATCTCACAGATTGGCAGTTTGTACGGAATTTAGGGGTCCATGTTTTCTCATCTGGCAAGTCTATACTTTTGCCCTCTAAAATAAAACGGCAAAATTTGCATTTGCCACATCTATATGTACCTGAAACTTGCCTGGTACTATTCTGTTCATTTCATGCGTGTAGTGACTACTCACAAGGGCATCACGTAATGAACGTGATCTCCTGTAAGTAATTTCTGGATATGATTTAATATATTTAGAAATTTTCTGGTCGGTAGATAAAAGGTACCAAAACTTTTTGTATATATTGCGTACCTTTTTATGTTGACGGTTGTATTTAATGATGACTCGTGTACTTTCCTGGGTCTTAGTTCGTCTAGGTTTATACAGCAAAAGCTGCCTATTTATATCCACTACCTGATTGTAAGCCCTCCGGAGGCATGTTTTGCTGTATCCTCGCAGGAGGAGACGATCACGCAAAAGATTTGCCTCTCGCTGAAAATCAGCGAGGTGCGTACAATTGCGCTTGATCCTTAGGAATTGACTGTAGGGGATGCTTCAAATAAGTTTTTCAGGGTGAGAGCTACTAGCATGCAACATGCTGTTGCCTGCTGAGGCTTTTCTGTAGAGAGTGGAGCATAAAGTTCCTTTTCCTACAGAAAAGCCTCAGCAGGCAACAGCATGTTGCATGCTAGTAGCTCTCACCCTGAAAAACTTATTAGAAGCATCCCCTACAGTCAATTCCTAAGGATCAAGCGCAATTGTACGCACCTCGCTGATTTTCAGCGAGAGGCAAATCTTTTGCGTGATCGTCTCCTCCTGCGAGGATACAGCAAAACATGCCTCCGGAGGGCTTACAATCAGGTAGTGGATATAAATAGGCAGCTTTTGCTGTATAAACCTAGACGAACTAAGACCCAGGAAAGTACATAAGTCATCACTAAATACAACCGACAACATAAAAAGGTACGCAATATATACAAAAAGTTTTGGTACCTTTTATCTACCGACCAGAAAATTTCAAAATATATTAAATCATATCCAGAAATTACTTACAGGAGATCACGTTCATTACGTGATGCCCTTGTGAGTAGTCACTACACGCATGAACAGAATAGTACCAGGCAAGTTTCAGGTACATATAGATGTGGCAAATGCAAATTTTGCCGTTTTATTTTAGAGGGCAAAAGTATAGACTTGCCAGATGGGAAAACATGGACTAAATTCCGTACAAACTGCCAATCTGTGGGATCAGTATATCTGATGAAATGCCTATGTGGAGCAACATTCTATGTGGGGAAAACCAAACGCCCCCTATTTTGCCGTATGAGAGACCATGTATCTCTCATCTGCAAACGAAAAATGGAGACACCCATCAGTCGCCATGTAGGCCTATACCACAAGTTTGATCTTAACTATATTGGTTTCTATAGCCTTGAACATTTGCCCCAACAGGAACGGGGGGGGGTGATTTGGATAAGAAACTACTGCAAATCGAAACTAGATGGATCTACTTGTTGAAGGCTACCCGGTACCCGGGCCTCAATGAAGGGATCAGCTTTAAATCTTTCTTATAGGGTCACCCTTATCCTCCATTGGGGGCTTTCCCTCAATGGAGATTTTAGTTTATTTGTTTTGCCTCTTTATTATTACTCACAAACCACACTCCTTCCCCCATTTTGGTCGTGCCTGGAGTTGGGCATTGGGGACTTTGGTGCGAGGGTCTTGGGGGGCTCAGTTTCGGTTTGCCCTTTTTGATCTAGAGCGTGCTCACTCTGGAATATTCCCCTCTATGTAGGGGTAAAATAATCTCCAGTACTTTTTATCTGCATTTTGTTAAAGTGATTGATTACATTTATTCTAAGTTGTAACCATAGTGGCCCAATTTTGGGGCACTCTGTGTTGGTCCAATGGATGTTTAAGTTATAAATAAAATTATATTTGCTGTAATGAATGTGTGGTTATGGGACGTTCTTCTAATATCTCTTTATTTTATATCTATTTTTCAAATCTCTTCTTTTTCCAATCTCATCGTTTCTCTTCCCCTCTTTATCTTTCAACTGGTCCGGACGGACTTCACAGTGGTGTCGGTCCCCAAGGTATTTTACATCCACGCACGGGGTGAATCCCACATGTTGGCAGCTTTTGGGCTTGGGAGATCCGTATAGACTCATCCGGATGCATGGCGCGGCTCTGTCTGCCACTGTCATTAGGTGGTAGATTATTCCCCGTCATGCATCTGGATCGGGAGTCAGCCTTCAGTGCCGGTCTTGCCATAAAGCAGCGGCGCTTTACATCTGGCACCATCAAAGACCTCGCTCTGACAAAGCCTTATGGCCACTGTCAGCAGGGAACGTCAGGAGGAGCCTCAGCTGCGCTTTGAACCGGAAGTAGTCCCATTACGGACGCTTCTGGTTCCTTGGCGTGATCCAGGCGCCGGCTGGCTCTTGTGCTGTGTCCGCGTGACGTCACACGCCGTGCGTTTGGCACCACGGGGGGAGACTATTTAAACCCAGTCTGACGGAAGGTCAGACTGTGGTGAACATGAGGCTCGGGTAACGCTGGGAACTTCAACAACAGGTAAATTGACAGATTCTTTTTTGGAGGGTGGAGGTATTGCTCTTTGAACATCTTTTAGTAAGATTCATTGTACTTACCCCAAATCTATACTTAATCCATAGGCATTGGACAGTACACTTAGTCCCCTATATGGGACTGGCTGCATGAGCCGATAAGCCACCAGAACAACATACCCTGGTGATCTATACACCTCACTATAAGGTAGGGAAGTTTAAACCTATGGGGGAATTTAAGTGCAACTAATATAACTCTTATGTATGCTTATTGGAGCTTCTTTTCTCCCTTTATACTTTTAGAACAGCATGGTCATTATTGAAAATATACTGACAACATACAAAATAAAGACAGACCTGTTCCCTCTCCCTTCATTTGAAGGTAGACCCGAGCCTCCTGTTTGTATTCTTCTCTGTATGAGTTGCCGATGAGGTAGGTATAGTTTGACAATAAATCTGGGCTATAACCTCTGAACCTTGTGATTTATATACTGCTGTACACAGTGACAGTGTCTTACACTTTTTTTATTTTTTATATGTTAATAAAATAATTACTTTTTATTATATTTCAATATTCTTTGTGATTTTGTACCCCAGACAGTCCCGTATCTCCAATATCTTTATTTCTTATATTAATTTGGGATGATGGTACAACATATGTGAGTAACTCTAGGAGAACATTCCAGTCTAACGAGCTTTGAAAATCATCTTGTGCAAGGATGTAGCCAACACTGTAGCCTTGAACTTCAAGCAAGGCCATCCTTCTATGAGATTGCAATTCTACTTCATCCAACTGACGGATTCCTTTTATTCCACTCTTTCCCCTCTCGACTACACAACCTTTTCCTAGTAGTCAGGGGCTTCCTCTCGGAATGATCACACATGTGTCTAGCCACTAGAGGCTTGGAGCTTTCTACTCTATTCTGTTAATGGTATACTGGGAAACGGGGGTGCACCTATCTGGTCTTCTCACTCCTGCACGCGCTTGTGTGGTCCAAAAATCTGGGATAGGATTAATTTGCTCTATACTGTCCTCTTCTTGTTAGGAAGCCTTCTGGGCCTCCTGCACGTCTTTCCTTGTGTAAGCCAATAGTGTTTTTTTTTTTGTTTTGTTTTTTATATGCTTCATGATAGGGTAGTTCACTTCCATTTTTTGTCGTCCTTCTCTTTTAGTCTGGTCCCCGCTTCCCGGGCATTTGCCACAATCCTGGAGTTGCTGAGCTTGCAGAAGGTTCCGTGGGGTGTGTTCTGAAGGACCTCTTTCTTGGGCAGGATCTCCCTCTGCCCCGTCTGGACACCCTACATAGAAACATAGAAAAGTGACGGCAAAAAAAGAGTTGTCCTATTTGAGTCTGCCCATTTTTTTTTTTTATAACTTTATTGTCCGAGTATAGATCTAAGTTTGTCCCAAGCATGTTTGAGGCCAATTGCTATCTTACTACATCTGCTGGTAGTTTATTCCAAACATTAACTACCCTTTCAGTAAAATAATACTTTCTAAGATTAGTTTTAAACTTTCCTCCAGTTGGTTATAGGTCATGTCCCATGTAATTTATTTTTGGTTTCATATTTAAAAAAAAAAAAAAATGCCCTCCTGGACCTTATTCACCCCGTTAATGTATTTTAAAGGTTTCAATCATGTCTCCCCTTTCCTCCAGATTATTCATAAGTGTCTGAAGTCGCTCTTGATAGGTTTAAGGGATAAAACATTTCACAATTTTTGTTACTCGTTGCTGGACTCATACTATTTTATCTAAATCTATCTGTAAGTGAGGTCTTCAGAACTGGAAACAGTATTCTAAATGAGGTCTCACTAAAAATCTAGGGGCATCGGAACCTCCTTCCTCCTCCTGGTGATACCTCTAGTGATGCATCCTATTTGCTTTTCCCATTGCCTGGTCACACTGTTTGCTCCTTTTGCAATCATCTGAAATAAGTACCCCCAAATCTTTTTCTTCTGTAGTGCTGGCTAACACTGTACCCCCAATTATGTGCATTATTTTACATTTAGAAACATTGAACTGCAGTCTCCACTGCTTTGACCAATCTTCCAGCAATGCCAAATCGTGTTCCATGTTAGACACATCAGGGATATCAACCCTATTGAACACCTTTGTGTCATCAGCAAAAAGACATACCTTGCCCAAGAACCCTTTAGTTATATCACTTGCATATAGATTAAATAGAACAGGACCCAGTACAGAGCCTTGTGGTACACCACTAGTGACGGGTCTCTGTTTTGAGTAGGACTGGGTTCACACTTAATTTGGGTGTGGCTCACAGCAGGGGTCTGGTGCGTTCCTGTTCTCCATTTCAGGCCCAAATTTTTGCCTGAATTGGGACCTGAAATGGAGCCAAAGAAGCACAGGACCCCTGTGCAATCCGCTCCACAGCCGCCCGAGATGTGTGAATCGGCTCCATTGAGAGCCGGTCAGTCTCCTGTAATGTGAATTGGATTTTTAGGTGGAACTGTATTAAATGCCTTGCTGAAATCCTGCTATGTCCACAGCACCACCCTGGTTCAAAACATTGATAATATACTCAAAAAATTCTATCAAATTAGACTGACATGATCTGCCCTCAGTAAAGCCATGCTGCTTTGGGTCCAGCAAGTTGTGTATGTTTAAGTAACGTATATACTCGAGTATAAGCCGAGTTTTTCAGCACATTTTTTGTTCTGAAAGTGTCCCCCTCGGCTTGTACTCAGTTAAAGCGGGACGGTACTGGGGACAAAAAAAAATTAAAAGCCAGCAGCTACAAATACTTTTAATAAATGGACACTTACCTGTCCCTGGTTCCAGCGATGTGGGCAGCAGAGGCCGATCAATCGATCGGCTCTCTGCTGCTGCCGGCGCCATTCTCAGTGAGGGAATCAGGAAGTGGCTTCACTTCCCAGTTCCCTACTGAGCATGCGTGAGTCGCGCAGCGCAATGAGAATCGTCAGCGCTGTCTGCCGGGACACGTGTGTGTCCCGGCAGACAGCGCGCCAGGACAGGAAGTGGCGTAAACTCCCGTGGGAGTTTATGCCCGGAAGTGGATGCAGATACCTGTCTTAGACGGGTATCTGCACCCCCCTGAAAGGTGCCAAATGTAAAACCGTAGGGGGGGAGGGTTCCGAAAAGCGGGAGTTCCACTTTAGGGTGGAATCCCGCTTTAAGCACTTTTCTGCAGCAGAAAATGACATTTTCTGACCCGACTTTGTGGCCTCGTATCTCGGGGCCACTTGGTGCTAGGAACCCCAAATTTCATGTGTAAACCCAGTGGAACTAGCACTACAACATATCCAAATAGTTCCAAGTTCCTAGCACCAAGTGGCCCCGAGATACAGGGCCCCAAAGTCAGTCAACTGTGTCCATCTGCAGCAATGTCATTTCAGGACCCTTTGGGTCCAGAGACCCCAAATTTTGGCTGCAGCTAGGGGGCATCTAGGAACCCTTAACTACCAAGTTGGAAGTTCGGGGCACTATGCCTGAAAATGGGCACAGTGAGGCTGCAAATGGGCATTGTTGACCCTCTTTTACACTTACAGTAGCTGCGCATTTCTCACCCTAGGCTTCTACTTGAGTCAATAAGTTTTCCCATTTTTTTGTGGTAAAATTAGGTGCCTCGGCTTATATTCGAGTATATAAGCCGAGGTGTGTGTGTGTATATATATATATATATTCTATATCTCTCTCGAGTATATACGGTAATCCATGATCCTTCTTTTCAGGAGTGATTTCATTATCTTGACTACAACTGATGTTAAAGTGGAGTTCCACCCCAAAAAAAATGTATTGATGCCTGTTGCTAGGGGGTCCCTCGTAGTCTGCCTCCTTCGGTGCCTGAGCTCATGATGATTGCGCGGCCAGTGACGGCACGCGCATGCGCAGTGGGTACCCAGCTGTGAAGCCACAGCCGGGCGCCCACAGTTAAAATGCCGGCACCGCCGAGCGGAGGGGGGAGGCTGAGCGGGGCTTCAATCCCCCCACATCGCTGGACCCTGGGACAGGTAAGTGTCAGGTTTATTAAAAGTCAGCAGCGGCAGTATTTGTAGCTGCTGACTTAAACATTTTTTATTTTATTTTTTTTAAGTGGGAACCCCACTTTAAACTCCCTGGCCTGTAATTGCCAGCTTCTACCTTGTTGCCCTTCTTGTGGATAGGTGCAATATTAGCTGTCCGCCGCTCATGGGGAACTTCACCTGTTAGAAGAAATTGATTAAAAAGATCTGTTAAAGCGGTTGTATACCCTTATTTTTTAATTTTTACCTACAGGTAAAATGAATATCTCCTAAACCTGTACGGTTTAGGAGATATTCACTTTTCATGCAGCCGCTGACGTCAGCAGCGCATGTGCTGTGAATGCCCCGCCTGAACCCGAGTACCTGTCACCAGGCCATCAGAGTACCCGAGTACCTGTCACCAGGCCATCAGAGTACCCGAGTACCTGTCACCAGGCCATCAGAGTACCCGAGTACCTGTCACCAGGCCATCAGAGTACCCGAGTACCTGTCACCAGGCCATCAGAGTACCCGAGTACCTGTCACCAGGCCATCAGAGTACCCGAGTACCTGCCATCAGAGTACCCGAGTACCTGTCTGCAGCTCATGCCTCATAGAATATACGTTGGGGTGTTTGCTTTCCAAAATTGGGTCATTTTGTGGGTAATTCCACTGTCCTGGTGCTCAAGGACCTTCAAAAGTGTGATAGGTAGGAATGAAATGAGAGTGTAATTTATGCTCCTAGAACGCCTGAAGGTACTACTTCAATGTTGGACCTCTCTGTGGCCAGGCTTTGTAAAAGTCTCACACGTGGTATCGCCATACTCGGGAAGAGTAGCAGAATGTATTTTGAGGTGTCATTTTTGCTATATACATGCTATGTGTTAGAAATATTTTATAAATTGACAACTTTGTGTAAAATAAAAAATAAAAATGCGTAAGTTTTTTTTCCCCCCACATTTTCTAAAAACTTCTGGAAAAAAAATGAACTGTTCAAAAGACTCATTATGCCTCATAGATTATACATTGGGGTGTTTGCTTTCCAAAATGGGGTCATTTTGTGGGCAATTCCATTGTCCTGGTGCTCCAGGGCCTTCAAAAGTGTAATAGGTGGTTGAGAAATGAGATATGTAATTTATGCTCGTAGAACGCCTGAAGGTGCTACTTCAATGTTGGTCCTTTTGTATGTGACCAGGCTATGTAAAAGTTTCACACATGTGGTATCGCCATACTCGGGAAGAGTAGCAGAATGTATTTTGGGGTGTAATTTGTTGTATGCATATGCTGTGTGTGAGAAAGAACCTGATAATGACAATTTTGTAAAAAAAAACTCACCATGCTACTTACTACCTTGGAATGTCTAATTTCTAAAAAGAGGTAATTTGGGGGGTATTTGTACTTTTCTGACTTGTTAGTGTCTCAAGAAATTAGATTCACCTGATGTACTGAAGGCCTGATCAGATGTGATCAATTTTCGGAGATTGGCACCATAGTTTGTAGACTATAACTTTCACAAAGACAAATAACATACCCTAATCTGGGTTATTTTACCAAAGATATGTAGCAGTATAAATTTTGGCCAAAATTTATGAAGAAAAATTACTAATTGGCAAAATTTTATGACAGAAACAAAAAAGGCATTTTTTTCACAACATTTACGGTCTTTTTTTTATAGCATTTATAGCACAAAAAATAAAAAACCCACTAGTGATTACCACCAAAAGAAAGCTCTATTTGTGTGGGAAAAAAAGGACGCAAGTTTCATATGGGTCCAGTGTTGCATGATTGAGTAATTGTCATTCAAACTGTGAGCGCTGAAAATTGGTCTGGGCAGGAAGGGGGGTGTAAGTGCACTGTATTGAGGTGGTTAATGGATTTAGCAATTCCCCCCCTCTTTCTGTGCTTTGGCAGCACTGATAATGTGTTTGGTCTCCTTTTTGTCTATTTTTATATTCTTTTCTGTCAGCTACAACTCCTTTCTCCTTGAGTCTACTAGATGTTTTTTTTTTTCTTTTAGACCCCTTTCACACTGGGGCGCTTTTCAGGTGCTTTAGCGTTAAAAAAACGCCTGTAAAGCACCTGAAAGAAACCGCAACTGCAATCCCAATGTGAAAACCCGAGTGCTTTCACACTGAGATCCCTTTCACACTGGGGCGTTTTTCAGGCGCTTTAGCGTTAAAAAAAAGCTCCTGCAAATCGTCTGAAAGAAGCCGCAACTGCAATCCCAATGTGCTTTCACACTGAGGCGATGCGCTGGCAGGGTGTCCAAAAAAGTCCTGCAAGCAGCTTGTTTGCTGTGCTTTTGGAGCGGTGAATACACTGCTCCTAAAGCGCCCCTTCCCATTTGAAATTAATGGGAAGCCCCTGCAAAATGCCTGAAAAGCGCTTTTGGCAGCAGGGCTTTGTGGGCGCTTTTAACCCTTTTATTTGGCCACTAGCAGGGGTTAAAAGCGCCCCACTAGCGCTCGAAAAACGCTGGTAAAACGCTGCTAGTTTAAGCAGCGCTTTTCAAAAGTTTTTTGGGCGCTGGCAGTGTGAAAGGGCTCTTAAAGCACTTGGGCTTTCACATTGGGATTGCAGATGAGGCTTCTTTCAAGCGCTTTACAGGTGCTTTTTTTAACGCTAAAGCGCCTAAAAAACAGCCCAGTGTGAAAGGGGTCTTACTATCCTGCTTACCTTTTTAGTGAACCACATTGTTTTTTTTCTTCCGATCTTACTAACATGCCTGACATATAATCTAGTTGTCTCCAGGATGGTAGACTTTAACCAGTTAACAACCGGCCCATAGCCGAAAAACGGCTACAGGGCGGTTGCTTAACTCTGAGAGGGCGTACATTAACGGCCTCTCAGAATTCCCCTCTTCACGGCCGTTTACCACGTGATCGCTCTGTCAAATGACGGAGTGATCACATGTAAGCAAACCGGCGTCATTTCATGATGCCGGTTCCTCTCTCCTCTCTGTACCGATCGGTACAGTGTGAGAGGGGGAGGGATCGGTGGCAGCAGTGCTGTGGGTGGGATCTGTAGTGCCCACACCACTGCTCTGCAGTCACCACCGATCCATCCATCCATGCTCAGCCATCCATCCATACCCTGCAATACACAGCATTAGCCTGCAGTGTATTGCTGGGTATTGCAGGGTATGGAGGGATGGCTGAGCATGGATGGATGGATACCCAGCAGTACCCAACAATCAATACCCCGCAATACACCAGCAATACTCTGCAATACCCCAACAATACTCTGCAACACTGCAATACCCAACAATACTCTGCAACACTGCAATACCCAACAATACTCTGCAATACCTTGCCATACCCTGCAATACTCGATACGATCGAAGCCAGGATGTTTTTTTTATTTTTTTTATTTCAGGCTTCCCAGCCTAGAGGTGAGATGTGGGGTCTTATTGACCCCATATCTCACTGTAAAGAGGACCTTTCATGCCATATTCCTATTACAAGGGATGTTTACATTCCTTGTAATAGGAATAAAAGTGATCAAAAATTTTTTTGGGGGGAAATAAAGTGTCAAACTAAAATAAAGTAAAATGAACAATCATTATTATTATTTTTTTTTTTTTAAAAGCGCCCCTGTCTCCGTATGCTCGCTTGCAGAAGCGAACACAGAACGTAAGTCCCTCCCACATATGAAAGCGGTGTTCAAACCACACATGTGAGCTATCGATGCGAACGTTATAGCGAGAACAATAATTTTGGCCCTAGACCGTCTCTGTAACTCAAAACATGTAACCAGTAAAAATTTTTAAAGCGCCGCCTATGGGGATTTTTAAGTAGGGAAGTTTGGCGCCATTCCACGAGTGTGTGCAATTTTGAAGGGTGACATGTTAGGTATCTATTTACTCGGCGTAACTTTATCTTTCACATTATGCAAAAACATTGGGCTAAATTTACAGTTTTGTTTTTTGTAAAGCACAAAAAAAAAATTTCCAAAAAAAACGCGTTCCAAAAATTACTGTGCAAGTATCGTGCTAGATAAAAAGTTGCAACGACCGCCATTGTATTCTCTAGGGTCTTTGCTAAAAAAACATATAATGTTTTGGGGTTCTATGTAATTTTCTAGCGAATAACTTATGATTTTTACATGTAGGAGAGAAATGTCAGAATTGGCCTGGGTGCTCCAGAACGCCTGATGGTGCTCCCTGCATGTTGGGCCTCTGTATGTGGCCACGCTGTGTAAAAGTCTCACACCTGTGGTATCGCCATACTCGGGAGTAATAGTAGAATGTGATTTGGGGTGTAATTTGTGGTATGCATATGCGGTGTGTGAGAAATAACCTGCTAATGACAATTTTGTAAAGCCTGCAATTCAGCCTAAAAATAAGTAAACTATAAATAGGATAAATTAGTAGCGCTAGTGTTAAAAGGAATATAATATACACATTTCAAAGTATAAAAAAGTGCTATATAAATAACTCAATAATGTTATTCAATAAAAGCAATGTGTGTGATTCACCCTGTGATAAGTGAAAAAAGTTTGTATGTGTGTGTATATATATATATATATTATAGTCCAGACTGCAAATAAAATTAGGTGATTTCAAAAATGTGTCTTCAAATGAAATCTTCAAACTTGAATCTTCAAAGAAACTTGAATCAGCCACCACACCACGTGTTTGTGACACCACATCCCGAGTGGCTGGTCAGAATGAGCATCGGGCTATGAAATGTTTGCAACTGTTTTCAACACTGCAGCCCCTGTGTATTTTACCAAAAGATCTTTTTTCCCTCAGCCATGATGGGTTTAAAAAAAATAATAATAATTTAGCGACTTTAATCGCACAGGTTCTCTTCCATTGCCCAGGAACCTCAAACTGAGTAACTAGGGGTGGGAGAAGACTAATCACCTCCTCTTCTGAGGTGTCAAATGTTTGAGAATCAGCTTAAGATTGATGGTGCAATTTCTTACTGTATGGTCCACTCCACGTATATGCTCCCTTAACTGTTTGGGTTCGCTAAAGCCTCCTCAAACGGTGCATGCCTTTTCCTGTCCATTTATTGTTGGAAAAACTTTTTTGTATCTGAGAGGATCTCCCAGATAAACATTCTTTTTCCTCCTAAAGTTTTTTACACTTTATATTATGGTGGCGGAAATTCACTAAGTAGAGTATAACAGCAATTAACGCTGCTATATCCTCTGTGAATAAGAGCTTTTGTGCGGCAGACAATGCTCAACGGATACAATTTTGGAATTCCTGTTAAAAAAAACGAGGCTAAGCAGGCTTATACCTGGTTAGTACCTGTATGGGAGACCGCCTGGGAATACCAGGTGCTATACACGGTTCTGTGCACATTGTTGCTAACACAAACGAAATCGGGAACCCACATGTCAGCGGAGAATAAACTTCCTTTCAACAGCTATTTGAGAATGTTTGGATAATTCATCCAAATAAATTCTAGTGGGAAGAGAAAAATCCTTTCTACCGGTTACCTGAAAAGTAGTAACAGATGCCAGCCTTTTGGGCTTGGGAGCAGTCCTGGAAGAAGCGTCTGTCCAAGGGAAGTGGTCCAAATCAGAGTTGACCTTGCCCATCAATTTTCTAGAGATTCGGTCAGTACACCTGGCCCTAAAGGCCTGGACGCTCAGACTATGGAATTACCCTGTCAGGATCCCCACAGCTGTGGCTTATATCATTTATCAAGGGGGCACGTGAAGTCGTGTGGCCCAGAGAGGTGAATCCTATTTTGTCTTAGGCAAGGGATGTGGTTTTCTGCCCATCGGCAGTTTTCATTCTAGGGATGGGGAATTGGCAGGTGGACTAACTAATTTGCCAACAATTGTTCCCAGGAGAATAGTCCCTTCACCCCGGCATCTTTCTGTCAATATGCCAAAAATGGGGAGTTCCGGACGTTGATCTGTTTGCGTCCAGGTTCAACAACAAGATCGACAACTTTGTGTCAAGGACAAGGGATCCGATTGCATTCAGAACAGATGTCTTGATCTTTCCATGGGATCAGTTTTCACTGATCTATGCATTCCCTACTGTTCTGCTGCTTCCGTGTCTCCTACGCAGGATCAAGCAAGAGGGAAGGAGGTGATTCTGGTGGCTCAGAAGATCTTGGTTTGCCGAGATCATAAGGATGGCGGTAGGGGACCCTTGGACCTTGCCCCTGTGGCCAGACCTTCTCTCGCAAGGTCCGGTGTTCCGCCTTACAAACGCTAAATTTAACGGTTTGGCTATTGAGACCCCCTTTCTAAAGGACCGTGGGCTGTCGGCTTCAGTAGTTATAGTCTGGAAGGCATATGTCTCCTGGTGTGAATCCAGGGGTCCCCCCCCCTCCTGGAAATATATCATAGGTAGGATCCTTGAGTTCCTACAGATGGGATCAGTAATGAAGCTGGCCTTGAGCACTATCAAGGGCCAGGTGTTGGCCTTATCTGTGTTTTTCAACTACCACTTGCTTCACACTCTCTGGTTTGTAACCTTATCCAGGGGGTAGCGCGGATTAATCCCCCAGTTAAATTGCCCCCTGAACCCTTAGGACTTAAATTTAGTCCTGTCGACTTTACAAAAACAGCATTTTTGAACCGATTCAAGATATTTCCTTGATCCTCTTGATGAGGGAAGTAGTTTTCTTGGTTGCCATATCTTCTGCAAGCAGTGCATCAGAGTTGCACAAAGAAATGGACTGCGCTGGCTACCAAAAAAATCAATTAATCCAAATAATCTTCTCCTCCTGTGCTTTATATGAAAAAAACCTGTAGTGTTACCACCAATTTTAGCAAATATATTCAAAATAGGAAAGTTATTTACCACTGTGCTGTAAATAAGAACCGACTACTGAGCCCAGTGTTGGTGATCAAACCATAAACCTTATATATAGTAGAAAACACAAATAATATAAAACCTGTGAATATGTGATTATAACTCCTCCATTTAGAGTCCAGGATGAAAAACAAAGTTATTCTCTAGCACTCGATAACTTCTGGTAGTTCTTGTGTGCTTCCTGCTTGTACAGTGAAAAGCACCCTTTAGTGCCACCACCACCTTATGAAATGGCCACTCACCAGATATCAATTGAATGCTCGCCTTTGGTTCATTACATGGATAACCAATCAACGATCAGTATCCCCAAGGTTCAGACCACTGGATATCCAAACTCATAAAAAAACATGTAGACCTATCATGGTGTAGTATTTCTCAATGTGTTATAAAAATTAAAAAAATATATATTGCACTCACATTTTCCGGTGTCAACAAGCCGACACCAAGCTTATCCAGCCATGTATGCAGGTACCCCTAGGTCCACAAACAGGTATCCTCTGTATTGTATGTGTCCCAAGTGGTCTGCTCACTGCTACCGGCGTCCGAGTTGTTCAGCAAGTCCCATCGGCCTCTACGTGTTTCGCAATCTCGTTGCGTCGTCAGGAAGAGCTTCATAAAGCACTGCATAAAAACACAATATGACAGACTTGCCTGTCATAATGTGTCCTGCAGCACTGTGGTGTCACAGGTCCCAAGCATTTGCATCTTCGCCCGTTCTTCCTTCTGGGTTCTGTCTCTTCGCCTGCTTGAATAGCCAGGCTGCTATGACATCACTCCTGCACATGCGCATGGAAATCACAGTACATACGAGGTGCCATTAAAGCATGCTGAGCTGTGCATCACGGATCGAGGTAAAGGGCCAATGCCAGTGGACCTTTTCCCACGTGATCGCTACGTTCAATGACGCATGTCCGATTTAGCGCTCTCCTCGCACGCTGTATACACCGATAGGTAAAGTGTGCGAGTAGAGGAGGGGGACTGCAGCAGTGCTCACCTGTGCCTCATTCATGCCACCTCGGTGCTCATCCATGTCTAATCCGTGCCACATCCATGCCTCAGCAGTGCTCATCCATGCCACATCAGTGCCACTACAGTGCTTATCCGTGCCCTACAGTGCCTCAACAAAGTGTAATAGGTAGACTGTTGACCATCCCCTCCTCCTCAAAAAAAAAAACTCCACTCTCTTGGCCTTCAAGACTCTGCTCTCCTCCTACCTATCACAGCGCTCCTTCAGTGTGACCTATAACTGTTTCCTCCTCTCCAATTCCTCTTTCTGTAGGGGTACCTCAAGGTTCTGTCCTTGGGCCCCTTCTCTTCTCCATTTACACCTCCTCCCTTGGTCTTTTCATAAACTCCCAAGGCTTCCCCTATGCTGATGACACCCAAATATATCTCTCGTCTCCTCTCGCATTACTAAGTTTTAACTTTTCCGCCAGCCAATGCCCCCCCCCCCAACTCCTCCATAAAGATCAGTAATACAACCATCAGCCAAGGCACTGGGTGTAATAGACTCAGACCTGTCCTTTCAGCCCCAAATCCAATTACTGTCTTTCTTATGAATGTCTCATTTAAATTAGTAAATGTTGTCATGCCTGTGTCACCACTGGGGGCTGTATGGAGCACAAAGCTTCTCATGTTTTGCTCAAAAGATCACGAGGTGTCCGGAGCAGCAGGCTTCCTTCTCTCCAGTCAGCATCAGACCTCCGATAAGTCTGGGGGGGGGTCCTCCTCACCAGACACCCCCACTTGTGCTGTATTCTCCCCCTCTTCTCGGGGTAGAGCGTTAGGATACAAACAAAAAAAAATAATAAACGATCGACACGCCGCCCTACTCGTGGCTTCCAGGCTCTCTCCTCGCCTCCCCCCCCCCCCGAGTGATCCCATAGGATCAGAAGCCTGCGGGTAAGATTTTTTATTAGTAATTTTTTTTTTGTTTAGAGAGGGGGGGGCGAAGGCGACAGAGGGGGGCCGAGCTTAGCTCAGCGTTGGCGTCCTCCAATGTCCAGTGTGGAAATGTGTGTTTTTAAAGCACCATTTTTTACTGCTGCAAGCTGACAGAGGGACGCAGGAGGGGCATGAAAGAGGTTTGGGGACACAGGCATTTCCTTTGACACATTTGCATCAGACTGAGCATTAATAGCAGTGGCAGGGCTGGATTATTGCTCAAGCAGTGGATGCGTTCCTTCTGGTAGTAGCTCTGCTTTGTGCATCAGGCTATGGTTGAAGGGGGGGGGGGGGGGGTAAAAACACCTCAAAGGGCTCTAGAAAGACTTATACAGCCACTAAGAAGCCTAGAACCATTTAAAAAAAGATGGCATCCTCCCCTGAGAGTGCTTTTGGCTGGTCAGAGTGAGCCATCAGGGACGTCGGGTGTTGCAGCTGCTTTTAGCACTGCAGCCCCTGTATATTACTGAAGGGTTTTTTTTCCTCAACCATTTTAGGCTTGAAACAAAAAATTGATGCCTTAATCGCATCCCAGAGTGGGACTAAGCGGAATAGGTCCCCATCCATTACCCAGGACCCTCAAACTGAGGAGCTGGGGGCGAGAAATTACGCTTTTCTCTCAGGGGACCAGGAAGAGGCTGTTGACTCCTCTTCTGAAGAGTCTAATACGGATGGATCGGGTTCAGAGGAAAGGTTGTTGGTACAATCTCTCACGGAATTGGTCCGCTCCACATTTAAGCTGCCAGTAGCGGAGTCAGTTGATGAGCCCACTTCTTGTTTGGGTTCGCTAAAGCCTCCCCAAGCTATTCATGCTTTTCCTATCCATACATTACTGAAAAAGTTTATGTATTCTGTGTGTGAGCACCCAGATAAATTTGTTTCCTCCAAAAAAGTTTTCAACACTTTATCCTACGGAGAAAGAATTTTATAAGAAGTGGGGGATTCCAGCAATTGACGCTGCTATATCCTCTGAACAAAAACTTGACTTGTGCTGTAGACAATGCTCAAATGCTGAAGGATCCAACAGATAAGTTGGAATTCCTATTTAAAAACAATATTTCTCTGGCAGGTTCAGTGGTTCAGCCTGCGCTGGCAGCGATCGGGATATGTCAGTCCTTAAGAGACCAGTTTAAAGAGGTGCTCAAGATTATTCCTGATCAGCAGTCCCAAGATTTGGCCAGGATATCAGAGGCGTTATGTTTTACAGTAGGCACTATGAAAGATTTGATTCTTCATGCCTTACAGCTTATGCTCGGGCTGGTACCTGTGCGTAGAGTTCTATGGTTGAAAAATTGGTCAGCCGAAGCGCCATGCAAAAAGCTCATGGCTAGTTTTCCATTTCATGGTGAATGGTTGTTAGGAGATGATCTGGATAAATACATCCAAAGAATTTCTAATGGAAAAAGTTCCCTTTTACCAGTTAAGAAGAAGTTTAAGCCTTTTTCTATTAAACTGGCTTCTTCTCCAGTGCTGGGGGCATCAGCCTCCAGGCAGTCAACGGCTTCCACTGTCAAATTCAAGAGGTCAACCCACTAAGCAAAAAATACTAAAACCTCCTTATGAAGGGGCGCCCCCGCTCGCTCGAGTGAGGGGAAGACTTCTGCAGTTCTCGAGTGTCTGGCAGGAACAGTGTCGAGACAAATGGGTGGCTTCCTCAATATCTCTAGGGTACAGACTAGATTTCTGAGAGTTCCCGTCTCCTCGTTTTTTCAGATCAAACGTTCCCAGAGACCCAGAAAAAAAGATGTCTCTTTCTGGCTTTGGATCATCTCTTGTCTCAAAAAATGATATCGGTGGTACCAAAACCAAACGGGGATTTTAGATCTCAAAGATCTAAACCGGTTTTTGAATATCCGCTCTTTTCGCATTAAATCAATCCGATCAGTGGTCTCCATTCTACAGGGTGGAGAACTGCTAGCGTCACTCGACATCAAGGATGCTTATCTACATGTACCTATTTTCCCTGCTTACCAGAAATATCTACGATTCGAGATAGAAAATCAAAATTTTCAGTTTGTAGCTCTGTCTTTTGGTCTAGCTACTGCATCTCAAGTTTTACAAAGGTTCTGGCTCCCCCTTTAGCCAGATTAAGGGCTCAGGGTATAATGATTCTAGCTTATTTAGACTATCTACTCTTAATACATCAGTCTGTAGCCCGCTTAAAACAGTTTGGTCGCCAAAATCCGCTATCTAGAATACCTAGGTTGGATTCTCCCATCTAGAGAAATCCTCCTTAACCGCTTCAGCACCGGGCCATTTTACACCCTTCCTTACCAGAGCACTTTTTGCGATTCGGCACTGCGTCGCTTTAACTGACAATTGCGCGGTCGTGCAACGTTACACCCAAACAAAATTGACGTCCCTTTTTTTCCCACAAATAGAGCTTTCTTTTGGTGGTATTTGATCGCCCCTGCGGTTTTTATTTTTTGCGCTATAAACAAAAGAAGAGCGACAATTTTGAAAAAAAACACAATTTTTTACTTTTTGCTATAATAAATATCCCATTTTTTTTTTAAAAAACAATTTTTTTCCTCAGTTTAGGCCGATACGTATTCTTCTACATATTTTTGGTAAAAAAAATCGCAATAAGCGTATATAGATCGGTTTGCGCAAAAGTTATAGCGTCTACAAAATAGGGGATAGATTTATTGCATTTTTTTTTTTTTTTTTTTTTTACTAGTAATGGCGGCGATCTGCGATTTTTTTTTTTCGTGACTGCGACATTGCGGTGGACACTTTTGACACATTTTTGGGACCATTCACATTTACACAGCGATCGTTGCTATAAAATTGCATTGATTACTGTGTAAATGTGACTGGCAGGGAAGGGGTTAACACTAGGGGGCGGGGAGGGGTTAATGTTTTCCCTAAATGTGTGATTCTAACTGTGGGGGGAGGGGACTCAAGGGGAGGAGACCGATCATGTGTTCCTCCGTGCTGGGATCACATGATCGGTCTCCTGCTCGCTGACAGGATGTGGAGCTGTGTGTTTACACACACAGCTCCACGGTCCCGCACGGTCCCGTTGTTTTAACGGGCAATCGCGGGTGCCCGGCGGACATCGAGGCCGCCGGGCACCCGCACCGGGTCCCGAGCGACGCCGCGGGCGCGCGCCGGCGGTGTGCGTGCGCCCCCCAGGCGGCCGGGAATGGGAGGACGTCATATGACGCCCACCCAGGATGGTAGATCCATCTTGTGGGCTTCATATGACTATGGGCGGGTATTGAAGGGGTTAAAACCATCAAGGAGATTGCAGTACTTGGGCCTGATCATAGATGCCGATCAGAAGAGGGTGTTTTTGCCCCAGGCAAAGATCAGTTCCATAAGGGAACTGATTCAGCTCTTCAAAGCAAAGAAGAATCCTTCTATTCGACTTTGCATGAGATTGTTGAGAAAGAGATGGTAGCTTCATTCAAAGCCATTCCTTATGCGCAGTTTCATTCGAGACTGCTGCAAAACGGTATCATGTCAACTTGGAACAAGAAGGTCCAAGCTCTAGCCTTCCCAATGTGTTAATCCCCCCAAAGTACATCAAAGCCTCATTTGGTGGTTGATATCCAAGAATCTTCAGAAAGGAAAGTCCTTCCTACCAGTTACCTGGAAGGTCGTGACAACGGATGCCAGCCTTCTGGGCTGGAGATCAGTCCTGGAAGAAGCATCGGTCAAAAACAGAAATGACCTTGCCCATATAATATTCCCATATAATATTCTAGAGATTCGGGCAGAACGCCTAGCCCTGAAGGCCTGGACGCTCAGATTACGGAATTGTCCTGTCGGGATCCAATCCGACAATGCCACAACAGTGGCCTATATCAATCACCAGGGGGGGGGGGGGGCTGCACGAGAAGTCGTGCAGCTCAGAGAGAGGTACATCATATCCTATCTTGGGCAGAAGACAACATTCCTTGCCTATCGGTAGTCTTCATTCTGGGAATAGAGAACTGGCAGGCGGCCTACTTGAGTCAGCAACAGTTGTTCCCAGGAGAATGGTCTCTTCACCCCGACATCTTTCTGTCAATATGTCAAAGATGGGGATTTCCGGACATGGATATGTTTGCGTCCAGGTTCAACAAAAAGATTGACGACTTTGTGTCAAGGACAAAGGATCCGCTGGCATGCGGAACAGATGCCTTGGTTTTTCCGTGGGATCAGTTTTCACTGATCTAGGCGTTCCCTCCTGGTCTGCTGCCTTCCGCGCCTTCTTCGCAGGATCAAGCAGGAAGGGAAGGAGGGGATTCTTGTGGCCCATGAGATCTTGGTATGCAGAGATCGTAAAGAGGGCGGTAGGGGATCCATGGATCGCGGGGTGTGCCGATCCAAACAGGGTGACCCGTTCGGATCACAGATCGGTGACGATCCGTTGCACCCCTAAAAGATATGTATAACTATTATAACTTTTGGTCAAAATGTATAAAGAAAAATGATTGATTTGCAAAATTTTATAACCGAAACAAAGAAATTATTTTTATTTTACAACATTTTCAGTCTTTTTTTTCATTTATAGCGCAATAAAAAATAAAAAACCCAGTGGTGATTAAATACCACCAAAAGAAAGCTCTATTTGTGTGGGGAAAAAAAGACAAAAATTTCAGTTGGGTACAGTTTTGCATGAGTCATTTTTCATTCAAATGTGAGAGCAATGAAAGCTGAAATTTGGTCTGGTTAGGTAGGGGGGTATAAGTGCTCAGTGGGCAAGTGATTAACCACTTCAGCCCCGGAAGGATTTACCCCATTCCTGACCAGAGCACTTTTTACAATTTGGCGTCACTTTAACTGCTAATTGCACATCATGCAATGCTTTACCCAAACAAAATTTGCATCTTTATTTCCCACAAATAGCGCTTTCTTTTGATGGTATTTGATCACCTCTGTGGTTTTTATTTTTTTGCACTATAAGCGGAAAAAGACCGAAAATTTAGAAAAAAATAAATGATATTTTCTACTTTTTTTGTTATAAAAAAATCCAATAAACTCAATTTTAGTCATACATTTAGGCCAAAATGTATTCGGCCACATGTCTTTGGTAAAAAAAAATTCAATAAGCATATATTGGTTTGCGCAAAAGTTATAGCGTCTACAAACTGGGTTACATTTTCTGAAATTTTTAGCTTTCAGTTTGACTGCCCATCTCATTTCTTGAGGTGCTAAAATGGCAGGGCAGTAAACCCCCCCCCCCCCCCCCAAATGACCCCATTTTGGAAAGTAGACACTCCAAGGAAATTGTTGCGAGGCATGTTGAGACCATTGAATATTAATTTTTTTTGTCCCAAGTGATTGAATAATGACAAAAAAAAATGAAAATTTTACAAAGTTTTCACTAAATGATATATTGCTCACACATGCCATGGTTATATGTGGAATCGCACCCCAAAATACATTTAGCTGCTAATCCTGAGTTTGGGGATACCACATATGTGGGATTTTTTGGGAGCCTAGCCGTGTACGGGGCCCCGAAAACCAAGCACTACCTTCAGGATTTCTAAGGGCGTAAATTTTTGATTTCACTCCTCACTACCTATCACAGTTTTGAAGGCCATAAAATGCCAAGATGGCACAAAACCCTCCCAAATTACCCCATTTTGGAAAGTAGACACCCCAGGCTATTTGCTGAGAGGCATGTTGAGTCCATGGAATATTTTATATTTTGCGGGAAAATTACAAACCTTTTTTTTTTTTTTTGCAAAGTTGTCACTAAATGATATATTGCTAAAACATGCCATGGGTGAATGTGAAATTACACCCCAAAATACATTCTGCTGCTTCGGAGTATGGGGATACCACATGTGTTGGACTTTTTGGGCGCCTAGCTGCGTATCGGGCCCCCGAAAACCAAGCACCACCTTCAGGTTTTCGAAGGGCGTAAATTTTTGATTTCACTCCTCACTACCTATCAGTTTTGAAGGCCATAAAATGCCAAGATGGCACAAAACCCCCCCAAAACTAGTACTGCTCTGCTCCATACGAGGGACCTGCGGTTCTTGCAGGGACCACAACTCCGCCATCAGAGCTATCTGTCATGGAGCCGCTGTCTACAGGATCGTATTCTGAGCCTGAATCTGACAGATGAGGGACTTTCTCTTCACTATCTGTCATGCTCAGAAACGTGTAGGCCTCTTCATTAGTGTACCTTCGATTTGCCATTTTGGACTCTAAATTTAGTGGTATACTAGTGAGACTCGCAGGTAAAAAAAAAAAAAGCTCCTGACTGTTAGCGACTGTATCAAAACGCTACCAAAAAAACTGTTAGCGATCAAGCCTGACTCTGCGAATCTTGCAGTTATGTGTGTTTAGTATAATGTAAAAAAGACCGCGCTGACCTAAAAAGTAGACCTAAAATATATAAAACAGGCTGCAGTAATAGGGAGATAACCAAATAACAGAGAACAGAAAAAAACTGCGCCACAACATGTAATTAAAAAAGAACTAATGAAATTAAACTTTAAACAGGATAGTGACTGAGTGGGATTTCACAGGCATATTAGTAGTCCATAGAAGAGGGCAAAAAAGATGGTGAACAGAAGTCTATGTAATCTATGATGAATCCACTTCTTCACGATAACACCTTAGTGCACACAAATCCAACAGGTGAATCCCACCACCAGTAATCGAAGCTGCTTACCAGAGAGCAGCTATCAGAAAGCACAGCTCCTCATACACAGGATATAACGTCCAGCACCACACTTCCCCAGATGAATAAAGCACAAGCCTCAAAACTCAGCAGTCAGTAAATGCTCGGCGATCAATGGGTAACATCATGGACCATGTGGATTAATGGGACGTCCCATTGTTAGTGGGATAGATTCTATCACGTCCCGGGTGGGCAGATATATAGATTTCTATTTGCAACCCCTAGTGAGGACCATGCAGTCATTTACTAAGGACTCTAGACATATTATTAATCTTTTATCTGGGATTGTCCCAACAGTCGGGATGTGGATGGTGACTATTGACGTAACGTCATTATATACCATCATTCCACACCGATTGGGCTTTGAAGCAGTCCAGTTCTACTTAAATAGGGATTCAGGCCTCCCTCAGAGACAGATAAAATTTGTGATGGCTCTATTGAAATTTGCCGCAGCATCTAATTATTTTTGATTCAACGGCCAATTTTATAAACAAGAAACTGGTGTGGCCATGGGGGCCAAATACGCTCCAAGTCTGGCCAATCTATTTATGGCCAGATGGGAGGAGGATGTCATCTACTCTCAAGATGTACCCCAAGTTACCCTTTGGGCTAGGTACATTGATGACATCCTCCTCCTATGGGATGGCCAACATCAAGACTTGGAAGTGTTCATGGAAGCCCTCAATCGTAATCAGAGAGGCATCCAGTTGAAGTATGAGGCCAGTCAATCCGAGATCCACTATTTAGATCTTAGGATTGGTATAAGGGAAAACCGGTTTATTACCTCCACTTACTTTAAAGAGACCGATAGGAATTCTTTTATTCCTGTCGGGAGTTGCCACCACAGTTCGTGGCTCAGGGCAGTTCCAAAGAGTCAATTCATGCGACTTCGGAGGAACTGCTCTGATACTCAGGAATTCCTTAACCAAGCAGAAGTTCTACGTGGCCGCTTCCTGGAAAAGGGGTACCAAGATGACTATCTTGGTGACACTTTGAGAATGGTCTCCGCTATGGATAGGGAGGATTTGTTAACCGAAAGGGCTCGGGGTGGCGCTGATGGCTTCACCTTAGGAGTCCCTTTCATCACCCCCTACTCAGTGCAACATAATGGAATTAAACCGCTTCTAAATAAACATTGGCACATCATCAAGAATGACACTGTTTTAGGTAGTATGTTGCCTCCTAAACCTAAAGTAATATTCAAAGGAGTTCCATCCCTGCAGGGTCGAGTGGCACCCAACATCTTGAACCCCCCGGTGACTACCAGAGGGTTCTTTGACCAACTCACTGGTTACTACCAGTGTAGGCGATGTAGGGTTTGCCACTTGAATTCCAGCCCACACAGAAGGACAACATCTATTAGATCTACTGTTACCCAAAAGGTTTTTGACATTAGGCCTTGTATCACATGTGCATCCACGGGGGTGGTTTATTTGTTGCAGTGCCCCTGTGGTTTGCAATATGTAGGGCGCACTAAGCGCCCTTTACAAGTTCGGCTCAATGAGCATATAACTAATATCAAAAGCGGTTTCAAAAACCATTCGGTATCGAAACACTATCGTTTGGTACACAATAGGGATCCATCTAACACCCTATTCTTGGGGATCGATAAGTTTAAACCCAATTGGAGGGGTAGTCATTTAGTCAGGGAAATCTCTAAGATGGAGATGGCGTGGATTTTTCGTTTGAAGACCTATGCCCCCTACGGGCTAAACATCGATACCGATGTGAATGCGTTTATCAACAATTCCTAAGTCTGTAATTCTTTGGGGTATTCAACATTTTCCATTGTTATATAAAATAAATCCCCCCCTCCCCCGCTTGGGATAATGGATGGTTTATATCTGTTTATGTATGAGGTTTTCATTCAGTATGCCTTCTTTGAGTCATTATGTATCAAATCTATATTTTGATGCATGGCCTTGTCAAATGCCAAATTGTCTGGCGCTTCTGCCTTTGCTGTTTAGAGTAAGCTTGGGAATACATTTATTTCTTGGAGCACTCGTTGCGTCATGCAAGGAAGGGTCCTTTATTGATCCCCTTTCTTTTTGTGATATTCTTTTTGTGATATTTTTTGTATCACAATACATAATTCACTTTTATCCATTCACAATATCTCTTGCTTTTCCTCCATTCACATTTGTTGTAGTGATCTTTATATTATTTAATCCATGTTTGGGTTTTTATATTTATGTTCACCATAAACACCTATGTTAAGCAAGTAGATACACATTCGTCTTATTTTGCGACTAATTACGCGAATATTAGACGACTATTGATAAGCTTGGGAATACATTTATTTCTTGGAGCACTCGTTGCATCATGCAAGGAAGGGTCCTTTATTGATCCCCTTTCTTTTTGTGATGTTTTTTGTATCACAATACATAAGTAATTTTTTTATCCATTCACAATATTTCTTGCTTTTCTTCCCTTCACATTTGTTGTAGTGATCTTTATATTATTCAATCCATGTTTGGGTTTCTTACATTTATGTTCACCTAAAACACTCCTGTTAAGCAAGTAGATACATATTCGTCTTATTTTGCGAGTAATTACGCGAATATTAGACGATTATTTATATCTATGTTGTGTTTATATTTTTATAATAGATACATGTAATAAGCTGTATAAATGTCACTTTGGTCACAGTTCACATTATTATATTGTATTTTTCATGAGATATAGTTTTAAGATTTATCAGTATAAACACTCACCCCTTTTCTTGGGGTTACAGATCATCACGTTTATTAAACACCTGTCACCATAGGGTTAAACAGATTTATTTTCTACCTGACCACTAGAGGTCTAGGAAAATATCCTATATATTATAATTTTTTTTTTTTTTCCATAAGATTCGGCTTTCTTGATATATGAATTCGCCTGGGCTTGGTTGTCCCTTGATCGAATTGTACATTGCATTAAGAGCGGTCCTTTTGCTGAATAGCAGGTCCGCGCTCTTATCTACACACATATTCCTAACTATGGGCATTGTTTCCCATAACCAAGATGGCCGATTGACCATCTCCTTGCATGTTGCAAACGAGGCTTGGTTCTATTTATTTAGCCGTGAGTTACTGCATGCCCTATCCCCATTGAAAACGTCTTATGAAGATGAAATGCATCTGGGAGGACGTGCAGTGACGTCACCGCACCTGAGACGAGGAGGAAGGGCTCCATGCATGCCGGCCGGCATTTTTAAAAAAAGCATTACTTATCTGCTCAAATGTGAGTACTTTGTACTGCTTGTTTCTTATTAAAACCCATTGCTTTTACTGTATCACGCTATGGTCTCCTCATTTTAATCCACATGGTCCATGATGTTACCCATTGATCGCCGAGCATTTACTGACTGCTGAGTTTTGAGGCTTGTGCTTTATTCATCTGGGGAAGTGTGGTGCTGGACGTTATATCCTGTGTATGAGGAGCTGTGCTTTCTGATAGCTGCTCTCTGGTAAGCAGCTTCGATTACTGGTGGTGGGATTCACCTGTTGGATTTGTGTGCACTAAGGTGTTATCGTGAAGAAGTGGATTCATCATAGATTACATAGACTTCTGTTCACCATCTTTTTTGCCCTCTTCTATGGACTACTATGCCTGTGAAATCCCACTCAGTTACTATCCTGTTTAAAGTTTAATTTCATTAGTTCTTTTTTAATTACATGTGTGTTTAGTGTTTTCTAAGTGACAGTGATTGATCGATACTGCACTTGGGTGGGTTGGGCTGGGCCGGGCAGAGGGGCAAAATGCAGGTGCTAGCAGGTATCTGGGCTGATCCCACTAACACTGTGTTTTTGGGAACCCTAAACTGCTGGGGACGCTAGTACAGATCTGATCGGATATTGATCCGTTCAGATACTATACCACTAAGGGAGGTGTATGCTGCGTGGGTGTTAGTGGTACTGGCACTAACCTGACGCTGCCTGGGGCGATGCAGACCCTATCTGACCCTAAAACCTGCCAGGTGATCAGGGGGTTAAACCTTTATTAGGTAATAAACGGCGGATGCCCTGACACTACAAAAAAAAGAACTAACCAGCGTCACCCGTAACAGTTATACAGTGATCATTGGTGAAAGGCAATCAGGGGGTTAAAACCTTTATTGGGTAGTATATGGGGGTACCTGTCGCTATAAAAAGCTGACGGCGAACCTAAATACTTACCTGCCTAACTAGCGTCACCTGTGACACTAATACAGCGATCAGAAAAACTATTGCTTAGTGACACTGGCGACGGGGGTGATCAAGGGGTTAAACCTTTATTGGTGGGGTAAGGGGGGTACCCAAGACCTAAAGGGGGCTAACACTAACTGCCCGAACACTTATTGCAGTCACAAATGACACCAATGCAATAATCAGTAAAAAAAAAGCGCTATTGGTGTCACTGTGACAGGGGGTACAGGGGGGGTGACTGCGGGGTGATAAGTGTGCCTGCGTGTTCTACTGTTAGTGTAGTGTTGGTGCAACTCACATGGATGTCTTCTCTCCACGGCGCCGGAACGAAAAGACTGACATGAGGAGAGATGACGTCACTTCCTCGACCGCTGTTTACATTACAGCAGCAGAGGAAGATTTTCATTCGCCGGGAGCGAATTCAGTGGCCTCCCCCTTCTGCACAAATCGATCCCTTAACGATGCCTACTGCCCGCGGGAGGCAAGTAATTTACCCATATGTTACTTTGCCTGCCCGTGCCATTCTGCCGCATTATATCTGCGTGCGGCGGTCGGCGAGTGGTTAAGGCTTGTGTTAAATTTTTTATTTATTTTTTAAAACCTAACAATTCTCCTTTTTGTTTAAAAGTTGTTTCTACCCCCCCCCCCCCCCCCCCCCATCTTCAACTTTTTATATCAAGTTCAGAATTTTATTCAATGCATAAAATTGTAGTGACATACCTCTTTTTCAGGTTGCAGATACACCAGTCAAGCTGCTGCCAAGAAGAATGTTGATTTTGAATACGATGGTCCACTAATGAAGACAGAGGTCCCAGGACCACGATCAAAAGTGAGTAAATAATAGTAAAACTTATTTTAGTGTATGTTTGTGTGTATATGTGTGTGTGTATGTATGTATGTGTGTGTGTGTGTATATATATATATATATATATATATATATATATATATATATATATATGTGTGTATGTATGTATGTATGTATATGTGTGTATGTGTATATATATATATATATATATATATATATATAGAGATATATATATAGATAATTTTTTAATATATATCATTTAGCGATACCCCCGTGAGGGCTGCTGATTGACGCTATACCCTACTGGCTACCCCGACTTTGCAGATCCTCTGAGTTCCATTCTGTTATAGGATTTTGTTAATGAGAAACTCACACAATGTCACTGAACCACTCAGAAAATTTACTAGAGTGAATAATGGAACACAATAAGAATATGAATAACTCAAGCAATAATTGACAGTTGGTATCGCCTAATTCGGATAGAAGAACTGTTAACTTTATAATCACACTAGAAGTATATGTAAACAGGTGTACAATGGGATAAGTATTCAATATCTTTCAACACTTATATTAACCACTTACCCACTGGGCACTTAAACCCCCTTCCTTACCAGACCAATTTTCAGCTTTCGGTGCTCTCACACTTTGAATGACAATTACTCAGTCATGCAACACTGTACCCAAATTATTTTTTTGTCCTTTTTTTTAACACAAATAGAGCTTTCTTTTGGTGGTATTTAATCACCGCTGGGTTTTAAATTTTTTGCGCTATAAATCAAAAAATACTGAAAATTTGGTAAAAAAAATAAAATATTCTTTATTTCAATTAAAATTGATTGGCAGAGTATTGGCAGAGAATTGGCAGAGTATTGCTGTCACTGACCAGCGCTGTGGGCACTACACATACAGCCCACAGTGCTGGTACCATCTCTCCCCATCTCCCCATCTCCGCTTCTCTCTTCTCACTGTACCGATCGATAGAAAAAATCCTAACAGCATTCAGCAGATACTTTATATAGTGGGTTACCTCGCACAAACTAAAGACATGCTGGTAGGTTAATTTCACCTGAATAGGCTTTACTTATTAACCTTCCAGCATGTCTTTGGAGTGTGGGAGGTAACACACGGAGGCAGAGGGAGAACATGCAAACTCTGTGCAGATAGTGGCCTGGTTAAGATTCGAACCAACGACCCTAGTGCTGCTAAGAGGTAGTACTAACCACTTAGCCACCATTTTTTTTTGCTTGCTAGTTGCTCTGATGTTCCAAAAAGACCATTTTTTTTATTATATCAGCAGAGCTGTTTAGGTCTCCCAATATAACTGTAACAGTTTCATTTTTTTGGTATCTGAATAGGCTACAAGTATGTACATTAGCTGAGCTCCAAAACCCAGAAGTAAGCCACACATTCAGAATCATTTTGGTGCTCACACTGCTTTCAGAGAACTTGTCAATGCCCATTGACATCTGTCACATGCTTTTGAAGGAATGACCCCATGCAGCTTCTTTTAATTCTTGCATGCTAGGATTGTTAGAGATGAGGGTAATACCTTTAAATTTTTATCTTTTTACAGACTTCATGGTGGTTTTCATGAATGTGCTTTGTGATCTTACCAATTCTGTTTAAATGTAAAATGCAGTGAATCTGGTAATTTCTTTGGAGGCAGATGCTTGTGGATCAATGACTGTAGGATACCACTGTAAAAGTGCACAACTCTCCTGCCCTCTTAAGCTTTTCTCTCCAAATTGGGTACATGGATGCTGCAATAAGATTTGGACTACATGTTTTGTTAAGCAGTGCAAATATAGGAAACCCAAAGCTCATTGTGTAGGCTACAATACACAAAAACAGCTTCTGTGGAACAACTGTACATTCCAATACTGATTACTGTTAAACAACTTAAAGAACTCTCATGACTTGAAAATGTATCAAAAAATGTATAAATAAAATAGTTTTTTTTTTTTTCCATTACCCGCATTTGGGGGCTTTATTTTTGTGTGGTGGTGGCATAGTCAGTGTAATGGACCTGGAGCCCTGTTCTCCCACCTCCTCACCTCACATCTATACAATCTGTGTAGGACAGGCTGTGAGTTGTGCTTTGCTATTAAAGAGCAGAGCATAGTTTAGTTGACCTGCTCCACCCACACCTGTATAGTGATGGCGCTGGTCTCAGGCAAGCTGGAGACTAGCGCCATCTGTCAGACCTCAGTTATTCATCTCTTTGATAGCTGCATGGTCGGACAACTGTGGGGGAGGGATGGCGCCCTGTCTGACCACATAGCTAATCTTGGCACTTATTGGTTTATCTAGATGGACTTGTGTCTTTTTTTTTTTTCAACCAGACTAACTATGTAACTAAGAAAGTTGGGACACAATACTGTATGTTTTGTCCCCTGGAAGACAGTAAACCTTAAAGTGAGACTTATTTAAACACAAAAAAGCAAACTGTTGCATTGTATTAAACTACATTAAACAGACTGGTTTTGATGTGTTAATGCTAACCAACTATGTAGTGAAAATAAAAAATATTGTACATGGATAGGTCTAATCCCGGTGAACAAATGATCAAGCAATTGCTTGGAAGCTTACAAGTTGCTTTCCCATTAAAAATGTAACCCTTTTGGGTAAAGTATATCTGATAGTCCAAAATGCTTTGTGTTTTAATTTTTTTTTTAATGTGGGCCTCCTTTTCATATGAGGGTTTATTGACCCTTTCAATTTCTTGAAAAGTAAAACCTGTAGTGTTCTCCCCATGAATGGGCAAATAAATACTTGGATACATTCAGTTGGTGTGGTGCATCAATGTGTAACTGCATGTTACCCATTTTACATGTAAAATATACATAATTTATAGTCTGACTGTTTATTTTTTTATGTAGAATTTTTTTCTTTTTAACAAGAGATGTAAAATGCAATTCTTGTAAACAATATTTTCAACAAATACACCATAGGGGGAATTCATATAGGGTGTCATAGATACCTTTTTAACATTTTGATGGGCCGTTGCACAGGAATTGTCAGTGCTTTCACTTGATTCATATACCTGTCAGTAGGGATGGGCCGAAAACCCCCCGTAACACCGTTAAAGTCTATGGGACACGAACATGAATAATCAAGTGCTCGTTTTAAAGGCTTGTGTGCAAGTTATTGTCATAAAAAGTGTTTGGGGACCTGGGTCCTGCCCCAGGGGACATGTATCAATGCAAAAAAAAGTTTTAAAAACTGCTGTTTTTTCGGGAGCAGTGATTTTAATAATGCTTAATGTGAAACAATAAAAGGTGAAATAGTCCTTTTAAATTTCATACCTGGGGGGTGTCTATCATATGTCTGTAAAGTGGCGCATTTTTTTAGAACAGTCCCTGCACAAAATGAAATTTCTAAAGGGAAAAAGTAATTTAAAAGTACTCGGGCTATAATGAATTGTCGGTCCCGGCAATACAGATAAAAGTCATTGAAAAAAAAATGGCATGGGATCCCCCCAGTCCATTACCAGGCCCTTTGGGTCTGGTATGGATATTAAGGTGAACCCTGGGCTAATTTTTTTTTTTTTTTAAATGGCGTGGGGGTCCCCCCAAAAATCCATACCAGACCCTTATTCGAGTATGCAACCTGACAGGCCACAGGAAAAGAGGGGGGGATGAGAGAGCGCTCCCCCTCCTGAACCATACCAGGCCACATACCCTCAACATGGGGAGGGTGCTTTGGGGTAGCCCTTGATTTGTTTTTGATTTGTTCGTAGCACCTTTAAAGTCCCATTACCCTTTCTTTACCCTTCAACCAAGGGATGTGGTGCCAGTTTCACTTTCCAACATCCAGCAATCTTTAGTTCCTCATGGCTGTAGGGGCTCTTCACCATGAGATGATCCTATTCCAAGTAATTTCCTCACCTCATTACTCAGTTGTCATTGGTTATCCTTGGTTACAGTGGCACAATCCCTCGTTTGATCGGTGTAGTTCCACGGTTCTGTCATGGTTGGCACAGTGCACTAATACATGTTTTCAGAAAGGGATTCATATATTTATGTATTAATGTACTAGTTGCTGTTACATGGGGATAGAGGACAATGACCACATCCCTAATAAACTCTATGGAAACAGCCCTCTGAATTGGTTTTCTTTAGGGCATTAATTTCAACATATTTAAAAGGTTCTACAATAAGCTTTATTAACCGAGGGTAGTATAGAAGTGAACAGTAAAAATTCCTGAAAAATAAAATACTAAAACAGCGCTAAAAGATATAAATAAATAAAATCTTTTGTGTTAAGCCCACAATCGTGAAATTCAGAGTAAATATAAGTGAGCAGTCCTTAGGTGAAAATAGTGATAGGTGAGCAGTTCAAAACATCAAGGTGATTTTCTTGTTGGTACACTCAAGGTGTCTATCCAAGCACTGCTTTATCCCGTATGTCTTCTCACCACGTGAGGCACACTCCCCTTAGGGGGTTAAACTCACCAGATAAACAGAATAAAATAGCCTTTCAGATAAATGACATCACCAGGGTACACACTGCATCCACATCACCACTGATCCACAGATAAGATAGGTTTAAACCAGCAAGGTAGCCTTCTCAATATGTATCACCAGGGTAACAGCACTGCATCAGGGGTCCAGGGGTATATAATCTCCCAATAAAACCGCCATAAAAACAGAAAAAGTTTTGCACATAGCGTAATCCTGTTTTTTATTTAAAGTTTTAAAATTCACAAATGCCCCCACAGACCACCCCTAAAGTAATAAACGTACAATATTTACTCTTTCAAACAGCATAACAGATAGAATCGTGACTTGCTTTTAGTTGTAAGATCTCCACATCAGCCCCAGCACTTCCGCTTGTTTTGCATGTGTCACAATTCTATCTGTTATGCTGTTTGAAAGAGTAAATATTGTACGTTTATTACTTTAAACGACCCGGTCGGGAGCCCCGTGACCGCGGCCACAGGACCAGCAGACCCGATCGCCGCTGGTGTCCCGCGATCGGGTCACAGAGCTGAAGAACGCTGTGTGAACAAACCTCTCCCCGCGCTTCCTACACTGCCTGTCACTAATCGGCTGTTCCCTGTCATCGGGAAAGCCGATCAGTGATGTCAGACGTCAGCCACGCCCCCTAATGTAAAAAAAACACACACGTCACAGACCATAACCCCTCCCCGCCCCCTAGTGGTTAACTCTTTCACTGCCAGTGTCATTTATACAGGAATCAATGCATTTAAATAGCATTGATTGCTGTATAAATGACAGTGGTCCCAAAAATGTGTCCGCAATAATGTCGCAGCCAAAAAAATCGCTGATCACCACCATTACTAGTAAAAAATAATATTAATAAAAATGCTATAAAACTATCCCCTATTTTGTAAACGCTATAACTTTTGCGTTTTTTTTTTTTTTTTTTACCAAAATATGTAGAAGAATACGTATCGGCCTAAACTGAGGAAAAAAAAATTTTTTATATATTTTTTGGGGATATTTATTATAGCAAAAAGTAAAAAATATTGATTTTTTTTTCAAAATTGTTGCTCTATTTTTGTTTATAGCGAAAAAAATAAAAACCGCAGGGGCGATCAAATACCACCAAAAGAAAGCTCTATTTGTGGGAAAAAAAGGACACCAATTTTGTTTGGGAGTCACGTTGCACGACCGCGCAATTGTCAGTTAAACCAACGCAGTGCCGAATCGCAAAAAGGGGCCTGGTCCTTTGGCTGCAAATTGGTCCGGGGCTGAAGTGGTTAACACACAAAACATTCATGTGTAAATAAAATAAAATGCCAATGCAGTTACAAATCGGTATTATTGATGAGTATACAAAAATAACCACATTTGTCTGTCGGAGGATTCATACAAATTTCTTCTTCAGGGGTAAGTGGTTATAGTACAAAGCTTATCCTATGGACACAAACATATCTTGTGGACAACCGCATAATTTTTGCCTTTGCGTGTTACTAGAGGGCCAACTGATGGAGACTCTAGGGGAATCTAGGATGCAAAAGGACCTGGGGGTCCTAGTAGATGATGGGCTCAGCAATGGCATGCAATGCCAAGCTGCTGCTAACAAAGCAAACAGAATATTGGCATGCATTAAAAAGAGGATCAACTCCAGAGATAAAACGATAATTCTCCCGCTCTACAAGACTCTGGTCTGGACGCACCTAGAGTGTGCTGTCCAGTTCTGGGCACAATCCTTAGGAAGGATGTACTGGAAATGGAGCGAGTACAAAGAAGGGCAACTAAGCTAATAAAGGGTCTGGAGGATATTCGTTATGAGGAAAGGTTGCGCGCACTGAACTTATTCTCTCTGGAGAAGAGACGCTTGAGAGGGGATATGATTTCATTTTATAAATACCATACTGGTGAACCCACAATAGGGATAAATGCAGAAATTGCGGAAGGGAGTTTAACAAGACACGTGGCCACTCATTAAAATTAGAAGAAAAGAGGTTTAACCTTAAACTACGTAGAGGGTTCTGTTACCAGTTTCTTATATTTTAAGATTTAATATCTCAAAGATCTGATGTGGGTTAAATGAGTTCTTTGACCAAGAGTGAAAGCTTTAACACAATAACCGGATTTATTGGTAAGTATTTGAAAGTCTGTCTAATACACATGCATCTATATATAGTCTACACCAAGGAAGAAAATATTAGGTTTAAATAAAAGAATTGCATGAAGGAATGCAGAGTATATTCCTTAAAACACTAATCTACTTTAGTTATTTAGTTACAAGTAAAGGGCATACCTTTCCCAGAATTACCCTTTCTTACCAAGGTTTCATCCTGATGGCTGGTCTCCCCAAAAGAGCGTTTTCTCCCAGCTAGTCTGTGTATATCAATACAGCCTGATGCCTCATTGGTTGACATAGCGTGACTTCTGATTGGTTAGCTTCCCTATACTTTGCCTAAGTCAGCCCCCTTTAATGCAAATCCTTGTGAGCCAGAGATTGACTTGAATTTTCCCGGGAAGTTAAGTATTGATTACGGGTTGGCCTCCCTTCATTGCATATCCCAGCATGGGATCCTTTGAAGTGAGTTTGTGTACAACAATGTACCGTCTTGGCTTCTCACAGATGTGTGAAGATACTATCTTCCGGCCTGCATAGATACAAGCTAAATGATATATATTCCTAATTACAATATTTTTCAGCTATTAATGGAGATTTCACAATAGCTCATAAGGCAACAGATGGCCCCTTGTGGCCACACTTTAAATGGTTTGTGTAATCTCCCTTAATATTTGGAACTTTTGGCTTTGCCTTCTGAAACAAAAACAAAAACTGAGTAAAAAAAAAAACAAAACTTTTAAACTGTCCATCTCTACAGTCCACATTTCTGGATACCAGTATCGGTAGTAATTTTTTGTTCTGGATGTAATAAGTCTATAATAAAATCATAAGAGAAGGCAACAAAACAAGGAGAAGAAGAAAACATGAGGTTCCTTGTTCTCAACAGTCCAATAATAACAGTACGAAAGTCCATATTCTGGTACTGTTGTCCTTGCTTCTAAAACAGCTTCCCTGGTGATTCCAATTGGATACAGTAAACGGCCTGGGGACCAGCTTTCCTGGCTTTCTAATATTATACTTAATGTGGACAAAGGTAGTGAGAAACACAAGTACATTTAAGACACATGCATTCAAATGAATGCTTGTCTGGTAAGTCTGAGCAGTAAGGACCTTTGATTAGAATTTCCATAGATATACTGCAACATAATAATGAGACCCCTTTCCCAGTGACGTGTAACAATTTGGTTACGCCCTTCAGCCAGGTGTCTGATTTCCCTCCCCCCATTCCCTCTTCCTCCATTGTCCTATGCCTGCAAGTAACTCTGCCCCGCATTCAGTGGAATACCACTGTGTGTGCTTATGACCCTTCAAGTGTCCATGGGGGTCTTGTGGCCATCGCAGCTAACTCCTTTTACTGAAACTGTGTTCAGTTCTACCAACCCTGATGGGCTAAAACCTTGGCTTGTGCCAAACATTTGTGCGTAGAGCTCTGTCCTTGGCTACCGTATGTAGCTACTGTATGAGTCCTGCCTTTAGCAGGCTATGGAAGAGGTCATCATTTTAAGAGTTCTCAGTGCAGATTAGGCAGTGTCGACTAAGCAGACAAAAATAACTTAATTTCAGAATACGGATAAGTGTGATGTCACCAGTTACTAGTGGCTTTAGGAACAATCAAACTAAATTACTCTTAAGTACAATTGTACTATACTCCCTGCTATTTGCCAATCACTAGGAGTCTCACAAGTCCAAGTATATCTATGATATCCACGCAATGCTCTTTAAACTTGGTTATGGCACAAAAAAGAAAACTGACCAACCAAAAAAATTGACCACATACTGCCCAATATTAGAACTGTAGAGAGGACTGTATGTCACATATACACAGAAAATAGTCACATGACTCTTGCTAAACCCTACTGTTACTATTGTCATGGTAATAGCTATAATGACCTAAATTCATATAAAACCATTATCCAATGTCGTAAGAGAAAAACAAAAAAACTGTTGGAACTTGGCCCATCCCCCAAAATGCTATAGGGAAACTTTAATACTCTATATCAACATTTCTAACCATTTTAATTGTTCTCCATATAATGTTCCCCATACTCCCTTTTTTTTTTTTTTTCACCATAGTGAAACCAAACTCAAGAATCACCAACAAAAATAGAGGTGATATAGGAAAGAAAAAAAAATAGCGAACGTAAAAAAAAAAAAAAAAAGGAATAAAAAAAAATAAACAAATTAAGAAAAAAAAGGTACAGATTTAATGCTGCCTCAACCTGAGATTTGTGATACCCCTTTCTCTTTAAATTGTTAGAGCATTGAATCTGTATTTTGTTAAACAAAAAAAACAATTGAAACTGCCTTCAAACAATGCAGCTATACAAAAGGCAACACCCTCTCTTTTTTTTAAAAAAACAACACAGTCACAGTATGTGTTAGAGAGAAAACGCCGGCCGGCTAGCAAAACACCCGCTCTCGTTGCGGAACGTGATGAGGTCAGTGCGTCAGCCTCCCTACGTCCGTTTCATCCAATGGCGTCTTCTGGGGTTCCCCAGAAGACGTCATTGGACGAAACGGACGTCATTGGACGAAACGGACGTAGGGAGGCTGACGTACTGACGTCATCACGTTCCGCAACGAGAGCGGGTGTTTTGCTAGCCGGCCGGCGTTTTCTCTCTAACACATACTGTGACTGTTTTGTTCTATCTTGATGTAAGTAGTACTTAGTTTTTTGTTTAAATAAATTTATGGTTTTACGCTATGGGAGCATCCCTGTGTTTTTATGATTTCATGCTACAAAATATCGACTGATGATTCCTGGCTTTGGATTCCTGAAATTTTTCCATATTGATGTATTCATACTGAGGCTGTCCAAGGGAATTACTGAGCTTATTCGGGTCCATTAATGATGACTGGATTCGTCTTGGAGGTCTGAGGGTTTGGTCACACCAGGACACCATTGAGATGCAGGCTTATCTGAGCTTGCCTTTTGGTAAGCGCACTATTTGAGCGGTGGTGGAGCACGTTTTTCTTTGGTTGATCACATCACAAGTCACGGATTTATTTTGACATTTTTTGTCACTTTCATCAGATAAAGTCACTTCAATATTTCTTCACGTGAACTTTATTATTCCTTTACCAACTAATTGTTGCTTTTGGACTTTATTTAATATTTTGATATAGGTCACTCACTATTCTATTTGTGTAATTAGCGCGGCTTTTTGTATTGTTTTATCTTGTTAATGTGTGTATCCACATTTTTTTGCTGCTGCTACTCATCATCATTTTATGTTATTCATTTAGTTTTATGATTTCCTGTATAAGGTCATTCACTATTTTCGGTACACATTAGCGCGGTGTTTGCACCATTTTTTCACTGCAATTAATTCCATTCAAGGCTTCTCCTTAAAACAAGCATAGAACTATGCTTTAAGGTACTCTGTATTTCACAGTATTTTGCCAAGTCTGAGTCCTCCCTGGATTATCAGTTGATATTCGTGTATGTACCCTAAAATACAAAACTCAAAAATCATTAACACCTCACTGAAACTGAGAGGTTCCTAATGGACTAAACTAGTAGTGGATGCTTGGAACAGACTTCCAGCCAAGGTAATGAGTCCAACAGTAAGTACAGTCAAAAATGTAAAGGACCCACCCCCATTTCTATACTCTGACAGACAAAAAATTATAGGATAAACTTGGAGGGTTTGTAAGTACTTAAATTCTAAGAAGACAACATTTAGACATATAACCTTCACACATTACCATCACATGAGTCAATTTGGAAGGAAAAACAAAACACAAGACATAATCCATAAGATGCCACAAGGTGCAAAGTAATATATCATTATGTACTTTGAGTGTCAGACTGAATGAAACTTCACTCTAAGCCACAGGAAAGGAAAAAGAATCAAAACAAAATCCTTAGTTTCTCCCTCTTTGAATAGTTTTATTTTTTATAATTACAATAAATCAGTATTGTAAGAACAAGTTTCACAATGTAAAGTCAAAACATACAATAAACTTCTTGTGTAAATAAGGGTCAGTAAAATAAAGACAAGTTATATAATGATAGATTGTATTTCAAATGTTAGAATATTCATATTAAGATAGAATAAAATATACAGAATGAAAACATTTAATTATAAGATCAATAATCAGGTATAATTATAAATGCTATGAGGGGGTAAAGATTTAGTAACAATTTAAGGTATTATGAAACAATAGGGGATAATAAACTACAGTCAGGGGTTACTATACTGCTGTTGAGTAAAATCCCTTGGCAAGGAAAGGGATGCCAATTGGACCCCATGGGCCGTTTTGTTTTTATTAAGGGCCTGATTGGGACCACTCTGCTGACCATAGCAGCAGTATATGCCCCCAACGAATGCCAAGCTACATTCCTGGAAGAAACGCTGGAACACCTCTAGAGGTTTACGGAAGGGAAATTGATCTTAGGTGGCGACTTTAATGCCCCCCTGACTCCCTCAGTTGACACTTCGCTGGGCAGGACATCTGTACCTGTCACCCAACTCAAACGCATGTCCAAAGCCTTACACAAGATGCAGCTGATCGACATCTGGCGCCTGCAGCACTCGGGCGACCGGGACTATACATACTACTCCCCGCTACACCAGATATATACTAGGATAGACTATCTTATGATCCCCCACAGCCAACTAGACGCAGCAGAACAAACAGACATAGGGAATAGGACATGGTCGGATCATGCTCCCATATTTCTAACATACAAGCTTACGGACTCCTCCTCCTCCAGACATAGATTTTGGAGACTCAATGAGAGCCTCTTACAGACTCCGGAAGTCCTAGCTGAAGTCACCAGAGAACTAAACTTTTATTTCCTAGAAAACGACCAACCAGAATGCGAACCGGGACTTTATGGGAGGCCCACAAGACGGTGATCAGGGGTATCCTTATTAAGCACGGAGCCCGTATAAAAAGAGAACAAACCCAGAAACTCACCCAGCTCTTACGAGACCTTAAAGTTAAGGAATCCAGACACAAACATGCCCCCACCAAAACATTGACAGTAGAATTAGAGACGATTAGGAAGCAGATAAATAATATACTACAGTACAGAGCTAAGGCAGCCATCCAGATCGGCCGAAAAACTACCTATGAATCCGGGGATAAATGTGGGAGACTTTTAGCCCAATCCGTTAAAGACCTCAGACTTTCCACTTATGTCCCACACATCACCAAATCAGATGGAAGTAGGGTAACCCTTCCCAAGCAAATTACCCAGGAATTTAAGTCCTTCTATACCACACTGTACAATTTACCGCCAGCACCACAACGGGAACTAGATGAATATGTATCATCTGCTCAACTCCCGACCCTCTCAACAGAAGCCCAGACTGAACTGGATGCCCCCATAACTTTACCGGAATTGCAGCAGGCCGTTAAGCAAATGAAACCGGGGAAAGCACCAGGCCCAGACGGGTACACGTTACAATATTACAGAACACTGCTCCCAATACTGGGACCCTGCATTCTAAAAGTATTTAATACAATTGGAGAGGGTGGTACATTTGCCAGAGATACGTTAAGTGCTCATATTTCTGTGATCTGGAAGGAAGGGAAAGACCCAGCGATATGTGGTAGTTACAGACCCATATCGCTGCTAAATATCGACCTCAAACTGTACACAAAAATACTAGCTACTCGACTAGCATTGCATCTACAGCAACTTATTCATTTAGATCAGGTGGGCTTTATTCCTTCCAGAGAAGCCAGAGATAGCACTACCAAAGTGTTAAATCTCCTACATATTGTAAAAATCAAACAAATTCCATGTGTTTTTTTGAACACAGACGCCGAAAAGGCGTTTGACAGAGTCAACTGGCCATACATGTTTACGGTCTTGAGAGGAATAGGACTAGGGGAGACAATGCTTAACTGCATAGCCGGCATATACAGCAACCCGACAGCCCAAGTGAAGGCAAATGGAGTCCTATCCGACTCTTTTCCTATAACTAATGGCACACGGCATGGATGCCTATTATCCCCCTTACTATACACACTCTCACTGGAACCATTGCTCTCCACAATCAGACTCAACACGGATATCCACGGAGTATCAGACGGGCGACAACATAAAATATCAGCTTACGCCAATGACATGTTCTTCTCATTGACTGACCCAGTGACATCACTACCCAACCTACTCAAAGAACTGGAGACATTTGGGAAACTGTCCAATCTAAAAATGAACTATAATAAATCTGAGGCCATGACACAAGACATCTCGACCATACAATCGAGCTTTAAATTTCGCTGGACCTCATCCACATTAAAACATTAAAACGTGCAGCGCTTGTATGGATCAGTACATCCAGGAGATATAAAAAGATAAATGTCACTGTTTTGCACAAAGCAGCACAGGAGATTGGAAGCCTGTGAGCAGCAGTGCATAACAGGTATATCTTATAATGAGGAAAAACACTCGTGTAACGTGAGTGAGGAAAGGGGGATTTAGCAACCTATGTTGATGAGACGATCTAACCGTAAGAAGGATCGTAGACTCATAAGGTGTAAATCCAAGAAAAAACGTGATAGAAAACAAGCTATCATAGACAGTGTGAATGTCTAGTGTATAATAACGTTTCACAGTTCTAGACTCATGTAGTGATACAGTGTGGTGTATCGACCGGCTAGAATGTTAATGCGATTTCAAGTTTAAATGTGAATGTGTTAAATCGAACAAAAATTAAAAAATTGAAAGAAATTGTTTAGCAAGGACGGGCTGTTAGACCGTCCTATTACAATAGTGCAATACAGTGAGTGTATATATTAAAATTATGTATATAGTTCTGGTGTAGTTAACATCAGCCTAAGCAAGTTGTGCAGAACTGTACTGGTGCTTGCCTAGAATTCAACAACTAAACAATAACCCATGCAGTCAAATTGAAATAGACCCCAAATAATTTCTTATAGGGAATATAGTTATCAGATCTAAAACAATTATGCTATGCGTTTTTGTGCGAAAATTGCATATGTACAGCAAATGTTACAAATATAGGTATTCAGGAGCAGAGGCAGTGAACTGCGATTAAATGGTGATACAAATATATAGTCTAATCCCAAAGGGTTGTGATTTTTGATTTTCGACTTGGATGTGCAATGTCAAAAATCGCAAGACATAGAATTGCAGTAAAAATGAGAGAAAATAAAAAGTTGAAAGAAAATTGCATAGGAAATTGCCAGCATATTCAAACACTATCCTCTGAGGGAAAGCTTCTCGGATCTGTGGTCAGCCAAGTTACCATCTGTACAGAGGAGTATGGTTAAAATCCATGACATAAAAGGTGGAGAGCCACCGTTATTACTACGGGAAGTGCTGTATTAGTCCAGAGACAATTATATCAATGGGTTAGGTATAAGGTCCTATCAAGAGACCACAGACTGGTATGAAACAGTGATGGTGTAGTCCCTGAAGGCTCCCGAGGGGTCACGATCGAATATGCTTTCAAGCTGGGTCAATCTTCTCTAAGACAATCTATTCTTTGGGTATATAGATATGAAGTGGTGAAGGTACCCTTACCAGATCAGGTGGGCTCACAGACCTCTCGGTGGTGAGCCAAACGAGCATATACCGGATCCACCAGATGTATCAGGATGGTGGTGTAGATGAGCGTGTTCTCTGGAGGGATTTCTTTTCCTTGGGTAACAAGTACCCTTGATACTCACCCCCAGCTATTCGTCTACTCTCAGGGTGGAAAGATGGGAAAAACTTTTGATCGCGCACTCCGGCATGGATGGCTCAAAAGGAGAAAAAGAAAAGAGGGAGGCAACTCCTCATAGTGTAACTCCAATAATACGAAGTTTTTTTATTTTGGGATTCTTCAATCTCAATACACGATAAAATAGTAAAAAGTGTTAAAAAAAGATTTTTTTTCTTCAAACAGGCGCAAGTAAATCTTCAAGTGGCATAGGCAAGCATCCAACCCTACATGTTTCGCCTGCATAGGCTTCAACTGGGGTACATGCTTGCCAGCCACATGTGCGCCCTATATATACTATATTTAAATGACATACACCATATCACCTGTCGACGCGCGGCTTCCCATTTCCGGTATTCCCGGCTTGTGTTTCAGAAAGGTCCAATGGGCATGATCTAATTGTTATTTCCTTATGACCAAGCCTCTACTTCATGTTCAGAGGTGTATCAGCCAATCATAACCCGATAGTAGCAGACTACGTCACGCTTCAATGGGCGGGACGTGCTCGCATTTACTAATGGGGTGTTGGTATAGGAACGTAGGCGTCCCACCAAGGGGAAGGGCCTACGATATGTGCGTCATTACGCTTCTGTGTAGGCGGCTTATCTGGGGTTTCACGATGTTGCCGTCATGGCAACAGGACGCCAGCCATCGGCCCGCCCCGCTCTGCGCATGCGTTTCACCAAGGGGAAGGACTCGTGTTGTACGCGTCGCCACGTCTGTACACGAGGAGCCAAACAAGGGTTCACGGCGTCGCCGCCCAGGGTGTCATGGTAACTAGACGCTATCTGTTGGCCCGCCTTGCTAGGGGAGGGACGGGTAGAAGATAAAGACGGCCGTGTGTTCTACTAGGAACGGAGCAGTATCTAAAAAGAAAAGCAAATAAAAATTAAAACTAAAAATTAAAAGTGCACAATGTTATTGTGTCTTGAACAGACCAGACTACAAGACCGTTTAAGTCAGTGTATAGATCTAGTTCAAAAGTCACAAAATTATATCATTGGGTATATTCTCAGGCGTATCCTTTAGTATATTCACAGTCATGTGTTAATTGGCACATCAAAAAGATCCCTGTATAAAAAAGAAGCTAGAGATGAGTTACTTCTGTCTGAGAGCAAAAAGGGGTTGTGTATATATATATATATATATATATATATATATATATAAATCTACACAGAACCGCCTATTTTATCTATAATTGGGTATAGAGATAGTCAGCTGTAAGACCCCAAATTTATGGGGTAAAAAAATATAGAGTGTTGTAACGTGGCACTTCGGCGATACTAACATCTGATTGGTTTTCGTGCGGGAATACTAAAGAGAGGGAGTCCGCCTGCCGAAAGTTCATGAGCATTGTACATAAACGTCCTTCATAAACATTGCACATAAACATTGTACATGAACATATCTACGTCTTTTCAATCGTAACCGATGTGTCTGTATAGGTCTAAGTCCATTACGGGCAAGAAACAATTCCATTCAATTATAGTATTACACCTTTATCCATACAATTAAGGTCATTATTTTGGTATCGCACCTTTATCCAAACCATTAAGGTCATTATGACATAAAAACACAATAAATGATCTCTTGATGTCAGCAGACCCTTATATCAAGAGGCCGCAAAAATATATTACATAATCTAAGGAAAAAATGTAAATGGCCTATTATGAATAGAGCCAGCAATATAAGTCAGCGTGGAGACCAGGCTAGTGAAAGGCAGAAAATGCGGTGGACACTTAATGTCACAATATTCATGATCTATTGGTGAATGCATTGATGTCCCAATCTATATTGAGGCCATGGGGCGTGTAACACTTCAGTTGATGAATCCAAAAAGTTTCGAGTTTGGATACACCCCTGACATTTGATTCTCCCCTCCAATGCGATACAAATTTGTCAATGACCTGGAACTTGGTTCCATTAAGGTCTTTATTGTGATGGAGAAGGTAGTGTTTGGGGACATTATGGTCAGTCCTCCCCTTTTTGATGCCTGCAATGTGTTCGTTGCATCTAACTGAGAAAGTGCGAATCGTCCTACCCACATATTGCTTGCCACAAGGCAGGTTATGAGGTAGACGACATGTCTAGTTTGACAGGTCAAGAAATGTTTTATCCGATATTCTTTGCCTGTAGAGCTGGATGTAAAGGTTTCAGTTTTCTTCTTTCCAAGAATGTTATGTAAGCATACATTGCATCTACGGCAAGGAAAGAAGCCTTTCATATTGTGAAAAAATGAGGGGATCATGGGTGGGTCAGGTACGCTGGGGGCGATCTGTCCCCCAAGTGATGGAGCTCCCCTGTAGATAACTCCAGCTCTTTCGGGTAAAAGTGGTCCCAGGATGCGATCATTCTTGAGGACTTTCCAGTGGCATGATACAATGTTCTTGATTTGTTTATGCTGTATCGAAAAATTGGTCAAAAGTGACCACTTGTGTTGAGAGTCCTGTGTTTTTTTCGGGCGATCCTCAAAGAGTTGTTCTCTATTAAGTAATGAAACTTCTTTGATGTCCCTGTCTATATCCAAAATATTGTATCCCTTTTCTTCAAATCTCATTTTAATTGTTTCTGCTTGCTGAAAGAAATCGGACAAATTTGTACAATTTCGTCGGATTCTAGTGAGTTGGCTGCGGGGGATTGATTTCAGCCATGCTGAATGATGGCAACTATCTATCGGAATATATCGGTTGCGGTCGGTCGACTTGAAAAACGTTTTGGTGATCAGTCGGCCTTCCGAAACAGATATCTCCAGATCGAGGAAATGTATGGTGGAAACACTAGCCTCATAGGTCAGCTGAATACCAGCCTGATTATCATTCAGAAAAGTCATAAAGTTGTCAAGGGAGTCCTTGTTGCCTCTCCACAGGAGGAGGATGTCGTCTATATACCTAGCCCAAAGGGCTATCTCCGACAGTCCTTGGGCATAGACGACATCCTCTTCCCACTTGGCCATAAAAATATTAGCCAAGCTGGGGGCAAACTTTGCCCCCATAGCGACACCCTTTTGTTGAAGGTAGAACTCCTTATTGAACCAGAAATAATTGTCTGGTGGCGAACCTTAGTAGGTCCATGATGAACCTTTTCTGAGTTCCTGGTATCTTTCTGTTTCTAGATAGAAAGGAGTCTACTGCCAACAAGCCCAACATGTGAGGTATGCTCGTGTAGAGCGCTGTAACATCGGCAGTTACCAAAAGGAGGTCATCACTATATGGTATTTGCCGTAGTCTGGCTATGGTGTCCTTTGTATCCTTTAGATAAGATGGTATTGTTTTCACCATCGGTTGAAGGTGATAATCAATATATTAATCAATATATTTCCCTATGCGGGATGTGATGGAGTCAATCCCGCTAATGATCAACATAAAATATCAGCTTACGCCAATGACATGTTCTTCTCATTGACTGACCCAGTGACATCACTACCCAACCTACTCAAAGAACTGGAGACATTTGGGAAACTGTCCAATCTAAAAATGAACTATAATAAATCTGAGGCCATGGGAATATCAATACCGATACAAGACATCTCGACCATACAATCGAGCTTTAAATTTCGCTGGACCTCATCCACATTGACTTACCTGGGTACAAAGGTCCCACCGAACCTGACACGAATATACGAAGCTAACTCCCCCCCCCCTTACTGACAAAAACTAAAACCCTTCTAGAGAAATGGCACAAAGGGATACACTCCTGGTTCGGGAGGTGCAATTTAATAAAAATGAGTATCCTACTCAAATTCTTGTACCAGTTTCAGGCCCTACCAATTAGAATACCCCCCAGTTATTTCCGGTTAGTGCAAGCTTTATTTACCCGTTTCGTATGGGCAGATAAAAAACCACGTCTACCACGCACCCTGCTTACGGCACCTTAACAATGCGGAGGTCTTGCACTCCCAGACGTTAAACGGTATTATCAAGCTATACACCTTGGGAGAGTGGTGGACTGGAAACGGCACCAAGATCTGAAACTGTGGGCCCAAATAGAACAGAGCCAGATAGAGACACCCTTGGGGACAGCAATCTGGTGCGACAACTTACTACCCTCAGAGATAGACACACCCCTTGATTGGGAACACCTTACGACAATGCAGACAGGCGACTCTCCAAAATGCACAGACAACCAAGACATCCCCTATGACTCTGATTCTAGGTAATCCTAGCTTCCCCCCAGGGAACTCCCCTACGAACTTTCAGACATTGAGAAGTAATGACCAAACACTGGCAGGGAAATTCGTGGTAAATGACAGATGGCCCAACATAGAGGAACTGACGGCCCAGAGTGGCAGGTACCAACTGCCATTCTGGAACGCGGTCTAGATACATCATTTCCTACATAGTATCCCGGACCCCCATCTCTACGCTAGACCAAGGACTTCATTTGAGGAATTCCTGACAGGTATGGAACCTTTGACACAGGTTCTCTCAAATATGTATGTGCTGCTGAACACACCTTCCGGGCCGCCAAATCTGGCGTGTTTTGGAGGATGGTAATCAGAACTGCAGTTTACCTTTACGGCGACCCAGAGACAGATCATGATAGACTTCGCCCTCAAATCCTCCATTTGTACTAAAGTGCAAGAAACAAACTACAAGATCCTGACTAGGTGGTATTTCACGCCTAGTCGGCTACATAAGATTTTTCCTGAATCCTCAGAACTTTGTTGGAGGTGCCAGGGGGAAAAAGGGACGTTGTTGGACGCGTTCTGGTCCTGCCCGCCGTTCACACTCACACTCGTCCCAAAAGTTCACAGAATTCCAGATTCCTGAAGACCCAGCATTCTTCTTGCTACACTTATCCTCCCAATCTCCCAAGAGATGCAAGAAATCCATACTGAGACATCTGACAAATGCAGCTAAAGCTTGCATACCATTGTTATGGAAGCAACAATGCCCACCGACTGCAGCAATGTGGCTGCGGAAAGTGGAAGACATAAATAGAATGGAAGACCTCATACTGACCTCACAGGACAAACAAGAAACTTACAGGAAGACATGGGATTTCTGGAATACCTTTATCCTCTGACGAAGGGAAAGCCTTACTAGGGACCTGAGTCTAAATTTGCCCATTATTTTTGGTGTCATAGAGAACAACCTGATACTAAGATGCTGAGACCTGCAGTTCCCCCCCCCCTGCCCCCTCTCTCCCCCCTCGATCTTTTCTGAACTGCGCTTATTCCCTCTCCTATCCTCTCTTCTTAAGGCAAGGTTAGTCATGGGAAAGAGAAGGCAGAGAAAACCTTCCAGAGAACTTGTGGTACAGTAGAAATCATGGATCAAAAGCATTGTAGTATTTATCATATTTCTTTGAGTCTATATCAAAGATTTATTTATACCTGGTGGAAGATAATCCATCCAAGGTTTCCCTATGGATTCAAATTTGGGGATTTTGTCTAGATTGCTTGTACCATGGCTTGTGTTACTCTTTGTTTGACAGTTTGTATGCAAAGGGAGTTCGTTTTTCATGCTTTCGCTATGGATTGTTTAGCCGCTGTTGTTACAAATAGTAACAGTCTAAATTGGCGAAGGGTCAAGTTTTGGGGTTTATAGTTCAATAGTGCTACAGTCAGATCAGGCATTAAAGAGATTTTGAATATTGAACGAATTTTGAATACTTTCTTCCAGAATGAGTTGACTATGGGACACTCCCACCAGATGATGTGTGTGCCTATTGTTGTACATCCTCTAAAGCAGATGGCAAGGTATTGATGGTTACATTTGGCTAATCGTGCTGGGACTAAATACCATCTAGTGAGGACTTTGTAATTGGTCTCAAGGGCTACAATGTTTTGAGTCGCTGATTTGGTTGCTTGCCAAATTTGAGCCCAATCTTGTTCATCTAAATGGAGGTGGAGATCATCCTCCCATTTTCTTGTGTATGATGGAGAGGAAGTTGTATATGAAATTAATTGGGCATACAAGTCCGAAATAAGCCCTCTTCTATGTGGTTCTGATGTACAGCTTTGTTCAAAAATAGAGTTTGAGGTGTAGTGGTTGTTGGTTTGTATGGGGTCAGAACATTTTTTTTTTTTTTAAATCTTTTTTTATTGAGTATAAGACATACAAGCAAACAGCAGTAAACCTGCCACAGCATTGGGACTAGACCCATGCAGGAGTCCGTGCCAGCTGGCCATTGGGCTGCTTCCAGCATTAGTGTCATACAGCTGTAGCACGTCCGGAAAAAAAAAAAAAAACACAAAAGCAAACTAACAACCTAGTGCTGTATTGGCTCCTGCTCAATTAAGGTAGCTCAGGATCAAATCTATCAGTCGAGACCCAAGGGACAATAATAGATATCAAATGAACCCATATCAGAGATTACATTACCAAAAAAAAAAATGTATCGATATCACTTTCTCCTGTAGAGTGGTATTATGTACATGGAGGCCTCAGCTAACCATTTGGCACACACTCTATTGCATTCTTTGGGGCACCCCCTATTTTGGTAGGATTCCTTATAGAGTGGTAGTACTTTGACATGTGTTTTCCATAACAATATGGATGGGGGGTGTGTTTTTTTTTCCAGCAGAGAGTGATCATTTTCCTGGCATAAAAGAGCAGGAGTCTTATGAGGGTTCTCTCTGCTATCCTGGGGGCTAATTCTTCCACTAAACCTAGAAGGCAGACCTGTGGAATTGGGGCTATATCTATTCCCACCACTTCTTGTATTACAGATAGTACTTGTGACCCGTAATTTTTAATTGCTGGACAGGACCCAGTACATCTCCAACACTCCGAGGACAGGGAGGTTCTCACTTTATGCAATCTATAGGGGGTGAGATATGCCCGGTGTAGTATTTTGTATTGTATGAGACGGTCTCGAAGTGAGACCAAGGTTTGGAAGGGGAAATCCCACATGTCCTCCCAATCCTCAGTCTAGTGCCGGGATATTCTGTGTCCATCGCTGCCGGAGCTTCGACAGATCTGGAGAGGAAAACTGAGGAGATGCGCATAAAGGACCGAGGCCGGTTTCCTGATGCATTCATATCTTGTGACCTTCTCCAGATCAGATTGCACTATTTGCGTGTCGTTGGGTATTATTTGGGCTTTAAACGCATGAGACAGTTGCATATAGCAAAATAGATGCGAGGGAGGCACATTGTTGTGGGATACTAGGTGATTGAAGGGGTGTATGGCGGTGCCAGTGGTGAGGTCAGTTTAATACTGCATTTGGCCCATATTTTAGGGTCTGGTAGTGAGTAGAGATGGGGTAAGGTAGGGTTGTTCCATAGGGGGGTGCATTCCGTGGTAACTTCTCAAGTCCCAGTCCGCCCTCCAGGCCCCTCGAGTTGTGTGCATGGGGGTGGTCAAATCATATGGAGCCTTGGGACCTCGAAGGGGTAAATGTGTTGGGGCTTCCACAGAGCGGACCACCGCAGCCTCCAGAACCGCAGCCCGGTTGGATGCATCCGGTACTAGCCACCAAACTTAACGCAAGCTGGTCAGCCAGTAGTCTGCATTCGCTGGGTTGTCAAAGAAGCGGGTCGCTCCATCATGTTTGGACTCGTAAGCGGCTTGGGTAGAGCATGCCATATTTAATGTTCTTATCTCTGAATCTGCGGACATCATTGAAGGTTTTCTTCTTTCTCTGCAGATCAGCCGAAAAGTCGGGGAAAAGAAAAATAGAGGAGTTGCAATGTTTGAGTGTGGGATGTTTGCGGGGCTTCCGAGAGAATCCTGTCCCTGTCACGATAGTTAAGGAAGCGGACCAAAAAAGGCCTGGGAGGATTCCCTGGGATAGCACGGCCCGTGGGCACCCGGTGGGCCCTTTCAACCACGTATGTAGGGGAAACGTCCATGAAGCCCAGTAGGTTTTTGAAGAACTACTCTGCGACTACAGCAGGGTGGTCCCCTTCTCTCTCAGGCAGACCCAGGACTCTGACGTTATTGCGCCTCAGCCTGTTTTCGACGTCGTCCGATTTTTGCGACAAGGGATTGTACTGTGTGCTGCAGCTCGGCAATGGAGGTGGCATGGGTGGCCGTAAGATCTTCAGTGGCTGATACTCTGGAATCGGTTTCGGTCATTCTCCCCCTTATTTTGTCGAGGTCATTCTGTATAAGATTACACTCCTCAGCGAGGTGGTCGATGCGTACCAGCAGCAAGGTCCTACTTTGCTTGATCGCAGCAAGGATTGTGGCCGTACAGTCTTGAGGCAGTGGGGCTGATCCCTCTGCCATTGGAGCTTCACCATGGTCCATTTCCAAGTCGGCCAGCAAGGCCCGAAGCTGCCCCACCAGTATCGGATCTGTCCGCGGGGAAGATGGCAGTGGTAGCCGGAGCAGTGTGTTGGTCTTCACATCTTTGGAGGACCCCTTACCCTTTTTTGGAGGAGGACATCGAACAGTTCACCACGGGTGCTCTCTATATGGGATATTTGTCCGTGCCCAAGTGAGCGATCAGGAGGGAGTTGGAGGGCGATCGAACTAGCAGCAGGCGCTGAGCCCCAGGAGGGAACACGCTGGGCAGGTCTTCAGTGTTTGCCAGCAGCCCCCAACTTCACTGCAGACAGAGGCATAGAGGTGCTGAGGATATGATGCTTGGGGCACTAGGGTGAGGAGGGCCCAGAGCAGTATGACTGAGGCAGAAGGGTGGCAGATGACAGTAACCACTAGGCTCCAGGAGTTCTCAGGTAAGCAGCCTCTGCTGGGCAGCACTCCAGGCCCTGGCAGGGGTGTGGATGGATGGCAGGGCGGAAGATAGAGGAGCCATGCATCCGAGATCGGGCAGGCCGGCCCCGGCGCCTCCTCGGCGGGATAGCGGCTCAGGAAACACTGGTGCCCTGCAGGCCTCTCTAGGCCGTGACCATCACGGACGTCCCCAGCAGCCTAACGGGCCTCCTGACCGAGCTAGGCAGGTGGATGGGCAGGCAGATGTGGACAGAGGACAGTCCCTTGCCTCCTGTCCGGCCGGGATCGGATCTCTCCAGAGTGGCACATGCCTGCAAGATGGCGGCGGCCGCAGATGTTTGGAAGTGTTATTGTGTAGACGACCCCGGGCAGAGAGACGCTGCAATTTTGGCTCAGGACAAGGCAGGGGGACACAGAGTAACGGGCTGGCAGGGCTGGCAGGGTATTAGCTTGGTTTAGCACGGTAGATGCACGGATGGCGGAGGATTCAGATCAGGATACCCGGAGCTCCCCAGATACACGTCCGCCAGTGCTCACATCAGGACACGCCCCCATAGAACATTTTTAATTTGAAGGTTTCTGTGGTAGATTATGCTGCTCACATAAAGTTGGGAAAGGTATTATATTTGAGGATTGCAAGAATTGGTGGATTCGTAGAAGCCCTGCTTTAGTCCATGCTGAAAATGATTTTTGGGAAGACCAGGCCAGATAGAAGGAAGGGTTAAGAAGGCAAGAGAAGAGGGTTTTGTCCAAAACGAGTTTTTAATCTGTGCCATATGGAGAGGCTATGTTTAGTGTAGGGATTACTTATAGATTTCCGTTTTGGGGGTAAGCCTGAGGACATTTCCAGTAGAAAGAGGATCATAGTCCACTGATTCTATTGCTACCCGTAAGGGTATTTCTTTAGTAGCATGGTATTTTGTCAATTGAGCTAATTGTGCCGCGTAGTAATATTTCATAAAATCAGGTTCCCCAAGGCCTCCTTTTATTTTGGGAGTATATATAGGGTTTGTTTAGGTAGGCGCGGTCTAAGTTCATTCTAGATATATTGGATGGTTTTGCGTTGGAGGATGCGTAAGAAGTGTGAAGGAACTGTTAGAGGAAGTACCCTAAAGAGGTAAAGAATCTTTGGGAGAATGGACATTTTGATAAGTTATCCGACCCATCCATGCTAGAGGTATGGATGACTATGTGGAGAGTAACTTGGATAGTTGTGTTTAATATCGGGAGATAGTTAGACATGTAAAGATCACTTGGATTAGCTGTGAGATTAAGGCTATTTTCACACTGGGGCGCTGGGTGCGCCCCAGTGTGTATAGCACCCCTAAATATAGCGCCGCTTTACCGTTGTTTTAGCGGCGCATTTCGGCCGCTAGCCGGGCGGTTTTACCAAAAAGGGTTAATACCGCCCGCAAAGCGCCGCTCCAGCGGCTCTTTGCGGGCGGGTTCGGATCGCTTCCCCATTGTTTTCAATGGGAGGGGGCGCTTTAGGAGCGGTAATTACACCGCTCCTACAGCGCACCAAAGATGCGGCTCGCAGGACATTTTTCAGCGTCCTTCAAGCGCACCGCTCCAGTGTGAAACCCCTTGCAATAGCGCCTGCAAACCGCCCCAGTGTGAAAGGGGCCTAATACCTAGATAGGTGATGTGAGTCATTGACCAGGTAAATGGGAGAGAGCTGTGTAGTTGTAATTGAAGTTCAGGTGATAGTGATATGTTTAGTGCTTTGGATTTTTGTGCGTTAACCACTTTGCGCCTGCGCTATAGCCGAAAGACGGCTTCAGAGCGGACGCTCCCTGCCGGGTGGACGTCACTGGACAAGCTTCTGTTTACTTCCCTAATGCGTGCTCCTGAGAGCGCGCATCATGGAAGTTCTGTGCTGGCCGTGTCCGTCGGACACAGCCAGTCACAGATCGCTGTAAGCGGCCAATCACAGCGGCCATTTACAGCGCGATCGGCGTGTTCAATGAGAGATGATCTCATATGAGATATGAGATCATCTCTCAGCGCTGCTCTCCCTCCTCACAGAGACAGCATGTGAGGAGGAAGAGATGAACGGCGCTGCAGCCGTGAGTACAAAAAAAGTGCCATCTGTCCCCACTGCCACCTGTCCCATCTGCCAGTGCCACCTGTCCCCAGTGCCATGTATAAGTGCCATCTGTCATCAGTGCCACATATTAGTGCCATCTGTCACCAGTGCCACGTATCAGTGCCACCTGTCAGTGTCATGTGCCATCTGTTATCAGTGTCACGTGTCATCAATGCCACGTATCAGTGCCAACTGTCATCAATGTCACGTGTCATCAGTGCCACGTATAAGTGCCATCTGTCACCAGTGCCACATATTAGTGCCATCTGTCAGTGTCGCGTGTCATCAGTGCCACGTATCAGTGCCACCTGTCATCAGTGCCCCGTCAGTGTCACGTGTCATTGTCCTGGTGCTCCAGGGCCTTCAAAAGTGTAATAGGTAGTCAACAAGTTAGATGTGCAATTTATGCTCCTAGAACACGTGATGGTGCTCCCTGCATTTTGGGCCTCTCTATGTGGCCAGGCTGTGAAAAAGTCCCACACATGTGGTATCGTAATACTCTGAAGGAGTAGCAAAATTTTTTTTGGGGTGTCATTTGTGGTATACACATGCCATGTGAGAGAAATAACCTATTACTGTACAATGACAATTTTGTGGGAAAAAAAAATAAAAAATTCATTTTGCAAAGAATTGTGGGAAAAAAATGACAACATCAAAAAGCTCACCATGCCTCTTACTAAATACCTTGGAATGTCTACTTTCAAAAAAGGAGTCGTTTGGGGGGTATTTGTACTTTCCTGGCTTGTTCGGGTCACAAGAAATGAGATAGGCCACCAGTACATCAGATGTGATCAATTTTGTATGATTCGCACCACAGTTTGTAGAGTCTGTAACTTTCACAAAGACCAAATAATATCCACTAATTTGGGTTATTTTTACCAAATATATGTAGCAGTATAAATTGTGGCCAAAATTTATGAAGAAAAATTTATAATTTGCTAAATTTTATCACAGAAACAAGAAAAATGTGTTTTTTTTTAAAAAAAATTCGGTCTTTTTTCATTTATAGAGCAAAAAATAAAAAACCCAGAGGTGATCAAATACCACCAAAAGAAAGCTCTATTTGTGGGGAAAAAAAGGAAAAAAAAATCATTTGGGTACAGTATTGCATGACTGAGTAATTGTCATTCAAATTGTGAGAGCACCGAAAGCTGAAAATTGGTCTGGGCAGGAAGGGTGTTTAAGTGCCCTGTAAGCAAGTGGTTAACTATTAGACCAGAAAGATGTCTAAATTTGGCGAAGATTTTAAGAAGGATCCGTGCTGATAATGGATTAGTGAGGAAAATTAGGAATTGGAATAGGATATAAAAGCCTTTGGACCTTGATATAGGGCAAAAATCCATCTTAGGAAGTGTATACCGAATCCCCATTTATGGAGAATTGATTTTAAGTAGGGCCAGGACAAGGAATCTAATGCTTTTCTAATATCTTGTGAGAGTAAGCAGGTCGGGAGGTTTTTGGGTACGGGCTGTGTGGGCTAATATTGCAGCTCGAAGTATGTTATCTCCCACTTGTCTAGAAGGAATAAATCCAATTTGGTCTTGGTGGATTAAAGTGCCTAATAATAGGATTAAGTCTGTTAGCGATGATTTTATCCAATAATTTAACCGCTTAAGGACCGCCTCACGCCGATATACGTCGGCAGAATGGCACGGCTGGGCACAAGCACGTACCTGGGTTGCGTGCCTCCGGTGGTGCGCTCGGGACCCGGTCCTGAGCTCCGTGGCCGCGGGACCAGCGGACCCGATCGAAGCTTGTGTCCCGCGATCGGGTCACAGAGCTGAAGAACGAGGAGAGGTCTGTGTAAACAAACCTCTCCCCATTCTTTCTAGTGCGACTGACGCTGATCGTCTGTTCCCTGTCATCGGGACAGACTATCAGTGACGTCAGATGCCAATCCACGCCCCCCTACAGTTAAAAAAAAAAAAAAAAAACACATAAACCGACTTAGTCCTGAAATTGACATATTCTTTTATTGAATAAGTCTTACCAGTGAACCCTATGACTCATATACTGCTGTACATGGAGTCTAACACTGTATGTATTTTTCTTTCTCTTAAAAAATTATTTTTATGTTAATAAAACAAGCAATTTTATCATATCTTTATGAAATTACTCTTTTTTGTGTATGTACCATAGATAGTCCCAAATCTCCAATAACTTTTTTATTGCAAGTCTTACCAGTGGTGAATGATACAACTTTGGTGCTTTCCCTGCAATACATGCAGGTGTTATGGCCACAACCTTAAGACCTTTTTGTAGATAACTATTTAGTAGATATAAAAACACACTCTGAGCAGTACAAACTAGGGGATAACATGCTGCTGGAAAAATGACAGCCATCTTTAAGGATGGTGTAGAGATCTTTGCCCACATAAAGGATAGGAAGATGTTTGATTGTAATTATATGGTGGTACTCTGCTAAAAAAAAAAAAAAAAAGTCATCACAAAACTGTGATCAATATCTAGATTTAGGACCACAATATCTACTAAATAAATCTGACCTATCTCTATCTGAAGCTAATTTTCTACACCGCTCTTTATAACCATGTTCCTTAAAGTGTTACTAAACCTAGGACCCTGCATTCACTATATCCCTGTTCTCCCACAGAACATGGAAATGCAATAATGTTAGTAAAAAATAAACTGCTAAATACCTTTTCTCATCAGCAGTATATAACAGTCTTGTGACTTCTCTGAGTGACTGGTTAAAGCTCGTAGGAGTGTCTTTATCAAAGGCACTTACGCTTCAAAACCCATAACAGCCAACATCTACTGCCCCAAAGAACGCCATGTTTCCTTCTTTAGGAAAATAGGCTACCTTCTCTCATCGTTCCAATCAGGACTGGTTCTACTAGGAGACTTCAACGCCCCACTGAACCCCGTACTAGACTCCTCGCCGGGAACCTCCACCCTGCCATACCGGGCTCTCAGACAAATTAAACTACAGCTCCAAAACCTGAGAACACTACCCCAGAAATCTCGGTCGTGTCCCTTTGGGAAGAACATAAGTGCATCATTCGCGGGGAACTTATTACATTAGCGGGGAAGGCCAAGAAGACACATCAGGAAACTATTTCCGCTCTGATCAGAAAAATCTAGAAGCTACTCACAAACAGACCAGTCCACCCTAAAAGACCTACTACACTCACGCTCACTCCTTTTAGAGGAACTGGGCAAACAATCTAAACGACGCTACGTTCTAGGCCAAAGAGTCTTCTACGAGCGTGGGAACAAAAATGGTCGCCTTTTGGCCCGCACGATCCAAGCTTCCAAAACCTCGTCCACAATTCACCATTTGAAAAATGCTTGTGGAACACTCTTATCTAAGAACGATGACATAGCAAAGGAATTAAAAAATTTCTACTCCAAACTATATAACCTACACCAGAATCACCCGGAAACACCCCCACCAGCCGCACGTTTAGAGCGCATTCGAGAATTTTTATCACGCCACTCCCCGACACCGATATCCTCCCAACAAGCCCAAGACATGGAGACCCCACTGACTATGGGAGAACTGGAATTGGCCATTTAACAGATGAAAACCGAGGGGGCGTGACCGGATGTGATCGCGGTAAGACGTGCTGCTACAGAGCTCCGGCTTCCATCCGATCAGACATCCTGATACCGGCTGATAGACCGACGATCCAAGGCTCTGCTAATGCTGGGGGGCCAGTGGAATAGCCCAGGCAGAGGGGCATGCCATTTGAGGCCAAAAAGCAGCAGAAGAAACATAATTCCCAGCCATCTAAAGGTCAGAGACATCTCCGCTCTCAGGGAAGCATGGCGTCTAGCCCCGCCCTCCCCTCCATAGGCCCAACACATAGCAATGCTCCACAGCGCGCCAAAACGAAAGCTGACGGCATGGAACAAGGCGCAGCAAGCCGGATGCGCCGGTGGATACATCCCTCACTCTGCAGGAAGTAGAGGTTGACACAGCTGCAATTACAGGCCCGATCCTGGAGGCCATAGCTGCCTCAAAAATGGAACTGGTAGGCCCCATAGATCACTTAGCATCTGAATGCAACCTCATCCGCCATGACCTTTGATAAAATCAGAGGCAGATTAACAACGGCTGAAGACCGTATATCGGAAGTGGAGGATGCCTCCCATGTACAGGGCTCCCAACTGGCAGAACTGAGAGAGATGGTTGGTGCGCTACAACACCGAGCAGACGACGCCGAAATCGTCAACGAACACACAATGTCTGGGTGATGGGGCTGCCATAGGGTGCGGAAGGGTCTACCACATTTGCTGAGCAATTCTTTAAAACCATATTGGCATTAGGTGACCTCCCTCCTACATATGTGGCAGAGCGAGCACACAGAGTCCCAACAGGAGCCAGACCCCCAGGTGCCCCACCCAGACCCCTCCTGGTAAGGTTTCTAAACTATAGAGACCGTGATATGATACTGGCAGAGGCAAGGAAACATAAGGAGTTGAAGTTTGAAACCGTACGCATTATGCTGTTCCCAGACTTCTCAGCAGAGACGCAAAGAAGACGCCGATCCTTTACAGAAGTAAAAAGGAGGCTCAGGGAGAAAGAATTGAAGTACAGTATTCTGTATCCGAGTCGTCTCCGCATTCAATATAAAGGTACTGTAAAATTCTTTGATCACCCCCAGGATGTCAGTGATTGGATGGACTGCAACGCCTGATCTCTCATTGTCACTTGGAAGTATGGCACAACCTGGTGCTAGGATCACAGTTCCTGATGTTCTCCTTATGTTTTTCTTCCCCTTTTTATTTTAATGTGCCGCAGCTTTTTGGTTGCTCTTATGCTTTTTGTTTTTTCTTTTTACCCTGAGTCCCTCCAAGTTATTGGAATTTTTTGTCCCTTTCTTTTCCTCTGAGGAATCGCACCACTGATTCTCTGTCTAACGTAGACCTGCATTGGCGGGTGCCCAGGCCCACGGAATCCTGACAAAGCCTCTGGCACCTAGCACTGGAGTGCTACTCTCCTGAGGAGCCAACCACTGCAGGACAGAAAAGGTATGCTTTTTTTCCTTTCTGCACTATGGAGCCACACAGCAGACTTCATGGGAAAGGTAAATAGATTACTATATTGCCTGTGAAACACTTGTTTGTTTAAAATGGCCTTATGAAGATGGTGCTAATGGCCGCATACTACAGGTTACGGTCTAATCAGCCGGTCTTTTTCTCCCTATGACCTAAGCATGGAGACTCATGTAGATGGCATGGACTATTTTTCCATCTTCATATGCCGAACTTTTGACACGACCGGTTGAACTCTTTTTGGCAGTTTTGTTACAGGGTACAGGCTGTATACTGGTCTTTTTTTGGTTTGGGCCAGTTTTTTAGGCTCTTAGTTTCCAGTATAACAGCAGGGGGGGGGGGGTTATTCAATGCCTTATGATGTATATAGATCGATGGTTGAGTGTACCATGTGCAACCCTATACAGCTTATGTGTCCTGCAAACGTGCGAATGCCCTCATGGGGTATCCCTAGTTTAAACTATATGCTTGGAAATAATGGATAGTAGGTTAAAAATAATTTCTTGGAATGTGCGAGGGCTAAATTTTAAACGTCATGCTTTTTTCCAATACCTCAAACAGGCAAAGCCACATGTCGTTCTCCTTCAGGAGACGCACCTAGAGGGGAGTAAAATTCTGTCTCTCCGCAAGCCCTGGATACAGAAGTCGTTCCACTCCACTTACTCATCGTATGCCAGGGGAACTTTCATTTTGATTAGTAAAGCCATAGCGTGCACTGTACACCAGGGGGGCGATATGTGACTTTAGTACTGGAGATAGGATGTAAAAAAATGGAGGGGGAAGGGTATGTTGAACTATGTTAGTTCTTTTGTCCACTGGTTGTAGTGGAAGGTTGCCTACATTGGGCCATGTTTTATGTGTGTAGTTCAAATTGTACTGTTTGTTTGTATGTATCTATGTATTGTATTGTCTTTAACAATTTAATAAAAAGATTAAAAAAAAAAAAAACGATGAAAACCGGCAAAAGTCCAGGCCCAGACGGTTTCACGCTCCATTTCTATAAATCATTCTTTGACCTTCTTGCTTCTAAACTTCTTGCAACCTTAAACATTCTCAGACCCCCAAGTGTTGCCAAAGGGGATGCTCATGGCACACATAGCCGTAATTCCAAAGGAAGGTAAAAATCCCGCCCAAGTCTCAAACTACAGACCCATATCACTCCTGAACGTGGACATTTTCACAAAAATTCTAGCAAACTGACTGCTCCCCCTGATCCCCAGACTTATTTCCCCTGACCAGGTGTGATTTGTCCCTGGAAGGGAGGCAAGGGACAACACAATCCATACCCTAAATCTCCATCACTGGCTCACATCCTCCTCCTCGCAGGGGTTCCTCCTGTCACTCGATGCTGAGAAGGCATTCGACAGGGCGGCCTGGGACTACATGCGGGAGGTGCTAGTGGCAATCAGCCTGGCGCTTCGCATGCTTGCATACGTGATGGCCCTATACTCAAACCCCTTCCGCTAAGGTAAGGGTTAACGGCCACCTGTCGGATGCCTTCTCCATCAGTAATGGTACATGCCAGGGGTGCCCCTTATCCCCCCTAATCTACATTATGACCCTGGAGCCCCTTCTCAACAGAAAAAGAACTAATCCTGACATTGGGGGACTGACGGTTGTTGGCAGGGAATTTAAAGTTGCAGCCTTTGCGGACGATATACTATTGTACTTGAAATCACCTCGTATCACATTACCCAACTTTATTGAAAGATTTAGAGTCCTTTGGCAGCATATCCAACCTTGAGATCAACTACTCCAAATCGCATGCTTTAAACGTAACTCTTCCCACCCAGGAAGTCTCTCATTGTCAGGATGCATTCCCATTTTGGTGGGAGAAGGAGGCTATCACATATTTGGGAATCAGAATTGCCTCCCAACTCTTAGACCTCTATGTCCAACTTTCATGCAGCCCTAACCAAAATCCAAGTCCATTTCAATAAGATGGATGGATGAGCCTGAACATATCCTGGTTCGGGCGTTCCGCACTAGTTAAAATGATCATCCTGCCAAGAATATTATTGCAAACCATCCCTATCCACCTTTCCCCAGCTTTCTCCTCGGCATACCGGAAGGCTTGTTCTGCCTTTTTATATGGAGGCACTCGCCACCCCGTATAAAATATTCCCGGCTCACACTGCAGAAGAAGGGGGGTATTGGTCTCCCAGACCTATATAGAGCCCGAACCATTGGCCTCAGGAGACCCTCACACATCCCCTCATACGATCCTCCCTCCTGGCCTTTGTGAGAGCGACGAAAACCGGATTGTCCATCTCGGTACCAGGACCTCTAACTTCCTTAAGAGGAAATCCAGCTTTTCCCCCGGGCAACTTTCGCTCCTTTCTGCGCCACGAATGGCCACATGATGATGTCCTAGCCCTCCACTTCTTCTCAAGGGGAGCCCCTCTTCCCTTCGAGACCTTATTAGACCTCTCCAAAACGCCCTTATTCTCCCATTGGTTGTTCAGACAAATTCGTCACTTTCTATCGACCCATGCACACCAGTCCTGTTGGACCAGACAACTCACCCCTCTTTAATTACTTTGTCATCACAGAACAACACAGAGGCACCTGATATCCACTCTGTACGTGCTCCTTGCATCTACACCAGCCTCTCCCCCAGCCCCCTCACAGATATCATGGGATAGGGACATTCAAATGCCCCTCTCAACAAAACAATGGGATACGGTATATGAATATGCCCACAAATGCTCCCTGAATGTCGCCATTCAGGAAAATGCCTACAAAATTGCCACAAGGTGGTATAGAACCCCGTCCCGGCTCCACAAATTCTCCCCCTCCATTCCCAACACATGCTGGAGATGCGGAAAGCATGAAGGCACCATGCTCCACATATGGTGGGACTGTCAGCGCATTCAACCCTTCTGGAGGGAAGTCAGCGAAATCATCTAACACGTCACGTCATACACCCTGGATAAGACCCCCGCACAATTTCTCCTACATCATACATCCCTATCAAAGAAAACCTACTACAAATCATTGGCCATGCATATGGTGAATGCAGCCAGATTATGCATCCCAATCCACTGGCATTCCGCACACATCCCAACAATTGGAGGATGGTTCAGGAAAATCTCTAAAATCAAAGAAATGGAAGAGCTGATCCATGTTTCACAGGAAAGAACACCCAAATTCACAATCACCTGGGCATGCTGGATCCACTTTGACTGCTGAACATTACCGCCAGCTTTCACCATAGAGGTTGGCACTGGAATACAGAACCTATCCGTAGAATCACCCCGACCGGCGACACGTGGTGGGGAGCGAGCCCCTCTCAGGGAGGTGGCGTCCAAGTCGCCTCCCCAAGCCCTTCTATCCTCGACCCCCCCCCCCCCCCCTCCTCCCCCCCTGAATTCCTTTCTCCCCTCATCCCCCTCCACGGTCTTCTGAACACCCGTCTTTACCTTCTCTGTTCCTTCTTTCCTCTTCTCTTTTTTATCTTCCCCCGCTCACCCTGCATTCTTACCCCCCATACCCTGTTGGTTTACCCATCGACCGCCCACATTTACCTGATCGTAATAAGGCCCTGCCTTCATACCCTTCAGGATACCGCACATAAGATGTTGGAACTGGGACCAGCCCGATACCTTCTCTTCTGGGCCAGATCCTACTGCCTGGGGGGGGGGGATGAACAAGAAACCTCCACCCTAAGTCTACTACATCATGTATACCTGGTTGGGTTGCCGGTTCCCAAAATAATATACTGTTCATATGTTGTATCCTATGTCTCTTTTGCTTGTAAACCTGGCTTGTTGATTACCTTACCATGTCTGTTGATGTGAAATGTTTTCCGTTTCTATATGCTTAATAAAATCTTTATGGAAAAAATAGCTGTCTTATCAGGATTCAGGACCCCTGACCATCTGTCTGGACAGTGCTGTTTGGCCTTGTGCTGATCACATGCACTCTCCCAAGGAAAAAAAAACTCTAGCGCCAAACTGAGCATGTGCAGCCTGACTCCAGTAACTCTCTTATGGAAACAATGCAAGAATAGGAGGATCTGTGCATACAGGATCAAACAGCCTTTTTACGTCTTTTCCACGGCGAGTAACAAGCATGCTTTACTGCATATACAGACTAATATTATAGTTATGGGTTTAGTAACACTTTAAGTCAACTAGAGACTGCTTCACACTCTTGATCAAAGTTGTCCTGTGTGGAGCAGTTTCTTCTGACTCTGATAAACTGATTGTTGCCAATCTAACGGTGTGTGATGGATGAAAGTTGGAGGCTAGCAACAAGGAGTTACCAGCACAATTCTCTTTAGGAGTCCTAGCTTCTTACCTGTATCTACCAGTCCTGTCAAAACTACATCCAAATAATTAATGGACTACTGAATAGCAGACTGTCTTATGGTAGAGCAACATATTACACCGGTTTTCCATCAGAGTTAGAATCTATGAACACTTTAACAATACAAACAACTTGAATGCCAAAAACATATCTAATGTTTCAAAACGTGTTCGAGAAATGCATAATGGTAATTTGGAATAATATTCTTTGGCACAGAATGGGTTTAGAATTTACTCAGAGGGGGTGATATACATTGTATCTCATTACAGCGAGAGGTGTGGTGGATCCACACATTGAATACAAGAGCACCATTTGGCCTGAATAAAAGATTGGTTATTGACCTGTTTTTGAAATAGTTTATATACAGTAGTTATGAGAATTGGTTATACATTTAGGATGTTTTGTATTTATTTTTTATGTTTGGGCAGGATGATATTCTGTGAGTTCTATTTAAAACTGGGTTATTTACTGTTTTTAATTAAGCAACCCCGCCTCTGTACTTTAATTATGGGGTGAGTGTGGGAGAGTATATTTGAGCAATAATTTTTAACCACTTCCGGAGCAGCTCACGCCGATATATGTCGGCACTTTGAAGAGGGATATCATTGATATGGCAGCAGCTAGCTACCATAACCCTGGTATCTTCTTCCGCCCATAGACATTTTTTTTTTCTTTTTATATTACATTACATTTTTTTTTCCTGTCCCGCCGAGCTTCGCGTGCAGAAGCATATGTGAGCATCGCCGGCATATGAAAACTGTGTTCAAACCACACATGGGAGGTATCACCGCGATCAGTAGAGCGAGAGCAATAATTCTAGACCTCTAACTCAAAACGTGCAACCTGTAGAATTTTTTAAATGTCTTCTATGGAGATTTTTAAGGATAAAAGTTTGTCGCCATTCCACGAACGGGCGCAATTTTGAAGTGTGACATGTTTGGTATCCATTTACTCGGCGTAACATTATCTTTCACAAAATAAAATAAAAAATTGGGCTAACTTTACTGTTTTATTTTTTTAATTCCAAAAAGTGTATTTTTTCCAAAAAAAGTGTACTTGTAAGACCGCTGTGCAAATACGGTGTGACAAAGTATTGCAATGACCACCATTTTATTCTCTAGGGTGTTAGAAAAAAAATATAATGTTTGAGGGTTCAAGTAATTTTCTAGCAAGAAAAAATGTTTTTAACTTTTAAACACCAAATCTCAGAAAGAGGCTCGGTCCTTAAGTGGTTAATTGTACTATTATGCTATGAAGAGGGCTGTGTATCTGAAATGTTAGTCTGTACACTGTGTCATTTGCTATGTAGCCAATAAAGATTAATATCGGAGAGTATACCAAGTGGCCGGCTTTGTTTTATGGAATTATTGCACCAGGGACGGAACATCCCAGCCGGAGCACTGGTATTCAGCTATTGAATTTATTTTTTTCAAGCTATTCAATTGAATTTTGAACATGATATGGTTATGGGGTATGGTTCTTTATTTGTTGCATGAATTTAAGTATGTCTTTAATCAGAATCCCTTTATAGATTTTTTTTTATTCCTTACTAAAGTACACAACAACCAGGAAGATCCTCCCAGTTATTCTATAGTATCTGAAAAAGCCATCATCCAAAATTTAAGGGGTATTCCAACTGGGAATTTTATGCAAGCAAAGAGATTGTGAGCTGAGTACTGTATACTGTACTGTCGAAAACCACAAAAACATGAATAAAACACTTGGAGAATCCCTATTGTTGAATAAGAAAAAAAAAAGGAAGGGACTATACCAGGGCTTGACAAATTTGCTTGGAATCTAGGAGCCAGCTAAAGTTAGCAGCCAGTTTTTTTTTTTTTTTTTTTTTTTTTTTTTTTAACGACGACAACGACTGACAGGTGGCACTGGGGACAGATGGGCATGTGTGTTGTGTGTGTTTCACTGACGCTGCAGCACGGAAGCTCTCCCTCCTCACACGCTGTCTCTGTGTGAGGGGAGAGAGTCGGCGATGAGAGATGATCTCATATGTTTACATATGAGATCACCTCTCGTTGGACAAGCCGGTCGAGTGCTAAATGGCCACTGTGATTGGCCATTTAGCACGATCTGTGATTGGCTGTGTCCAAGGGACATGGCCAACACAGAACTTCCCCGATGCGCGCTTGCGGCAGTGCGCAGAGGGGGAAGTAAACAGGAGGATGTCAAGGGACGCCCTCCCGGCAATTGGCGTCCACGCTGTAGACGTCTTTCATCTATAGCGCGGGCGCGAAGTGGTTAACTAAAGAATGTGACTGCCTTTTTTTCTGCCATATCCCCGCTTATTTACCGCCATATCCCTGCTAAGGGTCCGATAAGGTCTGCCTGAAAAACTGACAGGCGAACCTGATCAGACAGCCCGTTTTTTTTCTTAATTAAAATTAACAGTTTTTTACTTTTAAAAAATAAATAAAAATCAAAGCTATTATAAAAAAAAAGGCTATATGATTTAAACCAGCCACCACCACACTCTTTGAAGCTTTGAAGCTCCATTAACCACATGCCGACCGGGCCATAGCCGAAAGACGGCTACAGCGCGGTCGGCTTATTCTTGGTGGACATCCATAAGACATCCTCCCAGAACCTTGCTCCCGCGCGCCCCCTGGGGCGCGCACTCGGGAACATCCGTGACCGACGGGTCCCGAGTAAACGAAAGCGCCCGTTTACCAAATGACGGAGCGATCACATGTACACAAACCGTTCCTCCCTCCCCTCTCTGTAACGATCGGTACAGTGAGAGGGGAGAAGCGGAGAGGGGGAGAGATGGGACCAGCGCTGTGGGCTGGATTTGTAGTGCCCACATCGCTGGTCAGTGACAGCTACACTGCCAGCACTGTGCAATACTCTGCCAGCACTGTGCAACACTCTGCCAGCACTGTGCAACACTCTGCCAGCACTGTGCAACACTCTGCCAGCACTGTGCAACACTCTGCCAGCACTGTGCAACACTCTGCCAGCACTGTGCAACACTCTGCCAGCACTGTGCAACACTCTGCCAGCACTGTGCAACACTCTGCCAGCACTGTGCAACACTCTGCCAGCACTGTGCAACACTCTGCCAGCACTGTGCAACACTCTGCCAGCACTGTGCAACACTCTGCCAGCACTGTGCAACACTCTGCCAGCACTGTGCAACACTCTGCCAATACTCGCCAATACTCTGCAATAACTTTTAATAGAAACAAAGATTTTTTTTTTTTTATTACCAAATTTTCAGTATTTTTTGATTTATAGCGCAAAAAATAAAAAAACCAGCGGTGATTAAATACCACCAAAAGAAAGCTCTATTTGTGTGGAAAAAAGGAAAAAATAATAATTTGGGTACAGTGTTGCATGACTGAGTAATTGTCATTCAAAGTGTGATGGCACCGAAAGCTGAAAATTGGTCTGGTTAGGAAGGGGGTTTAAGTGCCCAGTGGGTAAGTGGTCAACATTGCATTAGCATTGTTAGAGGTGTTGCAATACCAACTGCCACCACAAGATGGCGCCATATTACCGAAGGACTTCTGAAGGCCGCAAAGCTGTGGCCTAAATTACTGGCCGGCGCGGCCCGATGCGATTGCACAGGGAGACAGGATACCGCAGCTGTGTCGCCCCAGGCGTCAGGACCCCAATTCTAGTTGCAAATGCGACCTGGCGACCGGGGTTTGTCGAGCCCTGGACTATACGAGTGATTGGGACCTATTCATGACAATTGGGGAAGACCATCAACATTTTGAGATGATATTGGCCCCCTTTTGTACACTGGGAAGACAGTGAGAAACCTAAAGTGGTTGTAAATCCCATACATGAAATTTGCCCTAGGCACATATATCTTTAGTGTTTACTTATCCCTCTCCAAAGCTCTAAGTGCCTTGTCTTTCTGCTGCTCTGTTATCCGCATGAGTCACTTCTGACAAGCTTTCAGACACATGAGATAACAGCAACTAAAAATTTGGGTCGGCAGGGAGCTTAGAGGTAGATTAGCAGACAGCTTGTCTATTCAGAGTACAGCTCTGCATGTTCCTTTGTTCCTCTGCTTATATGGAGTGGGGGTGTGTGTATTTCCTCCAATCAGCTCTCACACATTGTAAGCCCAGAATCCACACCCACTGCTGAATGCCGAAACAAGATTTCTAACACAATCTGATTTTTTTCAGAGTGTAGAAAGGGAAAGACTGCAGATTTACAGGTGCATCTCAAAAAGTTAATTTTATTTCAGTAATTCAATTCAAAAGTAAAATGCCTATATTTTATGTAGATGAGTTGCACACAGAGTGATGTATTTCAATCTTTTCTTTCTTTTAATTGTGATAAATATGGCTAGTGAAAACCCAAAATCCTGTATTTCAGAAAATGTGAATATTACACAAGACCAATAAAAAAAAAAAAGGATTTTTTAATACAGAAAGGTTGGCTTACTGAATAGTATGTCCATGTACAGTTATAGTATGCACTCAATACTTGGTTTGGGCTCCTTTTGCATGAATTACTGCATCAATGTGGCGTGGCATGGAGGCGATCTGCCTGCCTGTGGCACTGCTGAGGTGTTATGTTAGTGAAGGTTTCGATATCGGCCTTCAGCTCATTTGCATTGATGGGTTTGGTGTCTCACCTTCTCGACAATAACCCTCACATTTTTGTAAATATTTTATTATCTTTTCATGTGACAACACTGAATGAATTACACTTTGCTACAATGTAAAGTAGTGAGAGTACAGCTTGTATAACAGTGTAAATTTGCTGTCCCCCTCAAAATAACTCAACACACAGCCATTAATGTCTAAACTGCTGGCAACAAAAGTGGGTACACCCCTAAGTGAAAATGTCCAAATTGGGCCCAAAGCATCATAATTTTGTGTTGCCAGCATTATTTTCCAGCATTGCCTTAACCGTCTTGGGCATTGAGTTCACCAGCGCTTCACAGGTTGCCACTGGAGTCCTCTTCCACTCCTCTATGACGACATGATTGAGCTGGTGGATGTTAGAGACCTTGCGCTCTTCCACCTTTTGTTTTGAGGATGCCCCACAGATGCTCAATAGGCTTTAGGTCTGGAGACATGCTTGGCCAGTCCATCAACTTTACCCTCAGCTGCTTTAGCAAGGCAGTGGTTGTCTTGGAGGTGTGTTTGGGGTCGTTATATTGGAATACTGCCCTGAGGCCCAGTCTCCAAAGGGAGGGGATCATGCTCTGCTTCAGTATGTCACAGTACATGTTGGCATTCATGGTTCCCTCAATGAACTGTAGCTCCCTAGTGTCGGCAGCACTCATGCAGCCCCAGACAATGACACTGTGCTGCCACACACGCTTGACACATCTGAACCAAATAAGTTTATCTTGTTCTCTTGAGACCACAGAACATGGTTCCTTTAATCTTAGTCTGCTTGTCTTCAGCAAACTGTTTGCAGGCTTTCTTGTGCATCCTCTTTAGAAGAGGCTTCCTTCTGGGACAACAGCCATGCAGACCAATTTCATGCCGTGTGCGGCGTAAGGTCTGAGCACTGACAGGCTGACCCCCACCCCTTCCACCTCTGCAGCAATGCTGGCAGCACCCATACATCTATACGTAGACAACCTCTGGATATGATGCCGAGCGCATGCAGTCAACTTCTTTGGTCGACCTTGGCAAGGCTTGTTCTGAGTTGAATCTGTCCTGTTAAACAGCTGTATGGTATTGGCCACCATGCTGCAGCTCAGTTTCAGAGTCTTGGCAATCTTCCTTTATAGCCTAGGTCATCTTTATGTAGAGCAGCAATTCTTTTTTTTTTTTTTTTTTTCCAATGCTCGGAGTTCTTTGCCATGAGTTGCCATGTTGAACTTCCAGTGACCAGTGAGAGAGTGATAACACCAAATTTAACATACCTGCTCCCTATTCACACCTGAGACCTTGTAACGCTAACGAGTCACATGACACTGGGACGAGGAAATGGCTAATTGGGCCCAATTTGGACATTTTCACTTAGGTATGTACTCACTTTTGTTGCCAGCGGTTTAAACCCTAATGTCTGTGTGAGTTATTTTGAGGGGACAGCAAATCTACACTGTTATACAAGCTGTACACTGTAATCTTCAGTGTTGTCACATGAAAAGATATAACATTTTTACAAAAATGTTAGGGGATGTACTCACTTTTGTGAGATGGTGTGTGTGTGTGTGTGTATATGTATGTATATGTGTGTGTGTGTGTGTGTGTGTGTGTGTGTGTGTATATATATATATATATATATATATATAATGTATGTATATGTGTGTACAATGTATTACACACACACACAGTGCATCCAGAAATTATTCAAATGCGCTTCACTTTTTCCACACGTTGCGTTACAGTACAAACAGTACCCCATAATGACAATGTGAAAGGAGTTTGAAATCTTTGCAAATTTAAAAAAAATCTAAAAATCACTTTATTTACATCCTTATTTACATCCTTTGCTCAATACTTTGTTAAAGCCCCTTTTGGCACAATTTACAGCCTCAAGTCTTTTTGAGTATGATGCTACAAGTTTCTCCCATTCTTCTTTGCAGGACCTCTCAAGGCCCAGTAGACTAGATGGAGAGCGTCAGTGCACAGGCATTTTCAGATCTCTCCAGAGATGGTCAATCGGGTTTAAGTCTGGGCTCTGGCTGGGCCACACAAGAACATTCACAGAGTTGTCTCGTAGCCACTCTTTTGTTATCTTGGCTGTTTGCTTAGGGTCATTGTCCTGTTGGAAGATGAACCTTTGCCCCAGTCTGAGGTTTAGAGCGCTGCATTCATCGTTTTCCCTCGATCCTGACTAGTCTCCCAGTTACTGTCGCTGAAAAACATCCCCACAGCATGCTGCTGCCACCACCCTGCTTCACTGTAGGGATGGTATTGGCCAGGTGATGAGCGGTGCCTGGTTTCCTCCAGACATAACGCCTGCTATTTAGGCCAAAGAGTTCAAGCTTTGTTTTATCAGACCAGAGAGTTTTTCTCATGTCTGAGAGTCCTTCAGGTGCCCTTTGGCAAGTTCCTAGCAGGCTGTCATGTGCCTTCTACTGAGGAGTTTCTTCCGTCTGGCCACGCTACCATACAGGCCTGATTGGTGGAGTGTTACAGAGATGGTTGTCCTGCTAGGTTCTCCTCTCTCCACAAAAACGCTGGCACTCTGTCAGAGTGGCCATCGGGTTCACCTCCCTGACTAAGGTCCTTCTCCCGCAAATGCTAATTTTTTTCAGGCAGCCCGCTCAAGTGAGTCCTGGTGTTTCCAAACTTCTTCCATTTACGGATGATGGAGGCCACTGTGCTCATTGGGACCTTCAATGCTACAGAAATGTTTCTGTGCCCTGATACCATCTTGTCTCGGAGGTCTACAGACCTTTCCTTGGACTTCATGGCTTGGTTTGTGCTCTGACATGCACTGTTAAATGTGGGACCTTATATAGACAGGTGTGTGTGCTTTTCCAAATCATGTCCAATCGGCTGAATTTACCACAGGTGGACTCCAATCAAGTTGTAGAAACATCTCAAGGATGATCAGTGGAAACAGAATGCGCCTGAGCTCAATTTTGAGTGTGATGGCAAAGGCTGTGAATACTTATGTACATGTGATTTTTTTTTTTTTTCATTTTTTTTTTTTTTTTCTTTTTAATAAATTTGCAAAGATTTCAAACAAACTACTTTCACATTGTCATTATTGGGTATTGATATAAAAGGTATGTGGCGTTACCTTATAAAATGAATAAATAAATAAAATACAAAAAAAATGAATCGCATGGAATAAGGGTAAAATCGCATAAAAGTCGCAAAAAAGTTGCATGAAAATTAATATGCCTGGTATGCATAAAACCTCATGTGCCAGTGAATACTTCAAATCTAATACATAAAATGTAAAAAATAAAAATATCGCATGTGAATTGATGTGCAAAGAAATCCTCATGTGCAAATATTTCCACAAAAATATGTGTAAAAAATCTGAAATGACTGAAATAGGATTATTCCCCAACAGTATTCAAATATATAAATAGTGTGCAATTCCTCTCCAGCATAATGTGCCAATCAATAAAAAATGAATATATATCAATGCAATAAATATGTAATAACGGTAATGAATAAATATAAAGTGCAAGTGCCAAAAAATGCAAGTGCCAGAATAAAAATATAAAATTAATTGGTGACTTCCACTCCTCCAAGTGACTCCAAAAAAACAAAAAAAAACAAACACAAATAATGTGAAGCTGGTCCACTATGATAGTCCTCAATAGTAAACCATCCAGGAACTGTCTATAAACAAATATAAATGGTCATATTCTGTGCATCCATCCATCCAGTGAATTCTGTGTCATCCAGGGTGCTCCCCACTGTTTCCCCCAGCCTCTCATCTCCAGCAGTGGCCTCCACAGGCCTAGCAGCGCTGTATGTGTAATATCACTTTGGGCATGTCGATCTCCCATTATCCACTCCAACCAGGAACTGCAATACTCCCGATAACCAATTAATGATAACGAGGGTAATAAAGGAGAGTGTGTAGTATGGCGGTATAATTTTATTTAAACAAACATAATAACTTACATTAAAAACTTGTCACAGACGATGAAGACAAAGGACGCTTCCGGTCTCGGCCGTGACCGGAAGAAAAACACTGACACCTGGTTCCTTCCCTGATGTGTATCCTCACTGAGCCTGTGACTTTTTCAAAGGGTCAAGGAATCGGGTGTCTGTCAGTCTTTATATATGCCTCTCTATTGCTACCACAGCAGCGGGGCTGCTCCTCTATGATTAATTCCATTTGATATATTCAATTATTTCTAAATGTCAGTGTGGAGCCTTCATTTTATAACTTTAATAATCCTCTATACAAATAAGCTTAAATAAAACATATATATATATATATATATATATATATATATACACACACACATATATATATATATATATATATATATATATATATATATATATACATATACATATACACACACGGCGCTAATGATCAGGCGCCCTCCAGTGGTTAAATTTTATATTTGGAACTGGAAACCTCTCATGTTACTTCACAGTGACATCTAGTGGATATGGCAAATTAGTACAATTTAAAATATACTGAAATTCCAACATGGATAAAAAAAATTATGAAAAAAAATAAAATGACTTTTTTCTTCTTGAAGATATAATTCATATAACCTTAAAATATCATAAATATGTTGGCTAGGTATATGATAAATAGATAGACCCGACAGATGTTAAAAAATGTGTGAATATAAAAATCCTATAAAATAAAAATACATAATAAAAAATTAGATAATTAAAAAATCAATGAATTCCTAATGGGGGCTTATGGACTTAATATTAGGTAAAAGACTCAGTAGTTTGTTATAAAAACAGTTAAGATCAAACTCAACATTTTGTCCCCATGGCGTTAGCGTGCGTAACTCATGTATCCAACAAGACTCGGCCTGACTGATCCTAATAATTTTATTATCTCCCCTCCAATGAGGTTTATATTTTTCAATCGCACATATTTGTAGTGATGAAGGGTCTTTTTTATGGTACTGGGCATAGTGCCTAGAGAGGCTATGCTTATCGTACCCTTTCTTTATATTTTGAACATGTTCTCTAAGCCTCTTCCACAATTCTTTGTCCTGCCTATGTATTGAATATGGCAAGGACATTCCATAAGATAGACTACACCTTCACTGCGACATGTAATAAAGTCATCTATTGTATATTTTTTTTGTGTAACTGTTGATGTGAAAGTTAATTTTTTCTTTTTACATTCCTTGGTATGTCGGCAAGCATAGCAATATTTACTAGGGTAAAAGCCTTTCCCTTCAAAAAATGAGAGAGGTTTCTTTTGTAGGGGGATCAAGTACGTTTTTTGCCAAGTTATCTCTAAGGGTTGGGGCCCTCCTATAAGTAAACTTAGGTTTTTGAGGTAGAATGGTATTAAGATGACGGTCGGTTTGTATAATGTCCCAGTATTTTTTGAAAATCCTCTCTACTTTTTTTATAGTGTACATTATAGTCCATAACTATCGATACTCGTTCCTGTTAATTTTCTCTGTTGAGGGAAAAATTTTCCCTTTCTAGGCACTATGCTAAGTACCATAAAAAAAGACCCTTCATCACTACAAATATGTGCGATTGAAAAATATATACCTCATTGGAGGGGAGATAATAAAATTATTAGGATCAGTCAGGCCGAGTCTCGTTGGATACATAAGTTACGCACGCTAACGCCATGGGCACACAATGTCGAGTTTGATCTTAACTGTTTTATAACAAACTACTGAGTCTTTTACCTAATAAGTCCATAAGCCCCCATTAGGAATTCATAGATTTTTTTAATTATCACATTTTTTATTATGTCTTTTTATTTTATGGGATTTTTATATTCATACATTTTTTAACATCTGTCGGGTCTATCTATTTATCATATAGCCTATCCAACATATTTATAATGATATTTTAAGGTTATATGAGTTATATCAAGAAGAAAAAAGTTGTGTTTTTTTTTCATTATTTTTTATCCACTAGATGGCAATGGAGAGGTCTATGTTGGAATTTCAGTATATTTTAATTGTACTAATTTTCCATATCCAGTAGATGTCACTGCGGAGTAACATGAGATGTTTCCAGTTCCAAATATTAAATTTAACCACTGGAGGGCGCCTAATAATTAGCGCCGTTTTTATATATATATAATATATTGGTTTTATTTAAGTTTATTTGTATAAATAGAGGATTATTAGGTTATAAAATGAAAGGTTCCATACTGACATTTAGAAATTAAATATATCAAATGGAATTAATCATGATAATCATTAATCATGATTAATCAGGAGCAGCACCGCTGCTGTGGTAGCAATAGAGAGGCATATATAAAGACTGACAGACACCTGATTCCTTGACCCTTTGAAAAAGTCACGTGCTCAGTGACAATACGCGCCAGGGAAGGAACCAGGTGTCAGTGTTTTTCTTCCGGTCACAGCCGAGACCGGAAGCGTCCTTTGTCTTCATCGTCTGTGACAAGTTTTTAATGTAAGTTATTATGTTTGTTTAGATAAAATTTTACCGCCATACTACACATTGGACCCCCCCTCTCTCCTTTATTACCCTCGTTAACCTTAATTGATTATCGGGAGTATTGCAGTTCCTGGTTGGAGTGGATACAGGGAGATCGACATGCCCAAAGTGATATTACACATACACAGCGCTGCTAGGCCTGTGGAGGCCACTGCTGGAGATGAAAGGGTGGGGGAAACAGTGGGGAGCACCCTGGATGACACAGATTTCACTGGATGGATGCACAGAATATCACCATTTATATTTGTTTATAGACAGTTCCTGGATGGTTTACTATTGAGGACTATCATAGTGGTCCTGCTTCACATTATTTGTGTTTGTTGTTTTTTTTTTTTTGGAGTCACTTGGAGTGGAAGTCACTAATTAATTTTATATTTTTATTCTGGCACTTGCACTTTATATTTATTCATTACCGTTATTACATATTTATTGCATTGATATATATTAATTATTTATTGATTGGCGCATTATGCTGTAGAGGAATTGCACACTATTTATATATTGGAATACTGTTGGGGAATAATCCTATTTCAGTAATTTCAGATTTTTTACACCTATTTTTGTGGAAATATTTGCACTTATTTGCACATGAAGATTTCTTTGCACATCAATTCACATGCGATATTATTATTTTTTACATTTTATGTATTAGATTTGAAGTATTCACTGGCACATGAGGTTTTATGCATACCAGGCATATTAATTTTCATGCAACTTTTTTGCGACTTTTATGCGATTTTACCCTTATTCCATGCGATTCATATTTTTTAGTATTTTATTTATTAATTTTACAAGGTAGCGCCACATACCTTTTATATCAATACCTATACTGTGCAAGATCACATTTATGTTGGCAGCTTCCTAGTTTAGTTGGTTACAAAGTGAGGTTGTGCGCACTAGTTACACCCATTCTTTACATTATTGGGTATTGTTTTGTAGAATTCTGAGAAAAACAATGAATTTAATCCATTTTGGAATAAGGCTGTAATATAACAAAATTTGGAAAAAGTGAAGCACTGTGAATACTTTCCAAATGCACAGACACAGACACAGACACAGACACACACACACACAGACACAGACACAGACACACACACACAGACACACACACACACACACAGACACAGACACAGACACAGACACACACACACAGACACAGACACAGACACACACACACACACACAGACACAGACACACACACACAGACACACACACACAGACACACACACACAGACACACACACACAGACACACACACACAGACACACACACACAGACACACACACACAGACACACACACACAGACACACACACACAGAGACACACACACAGACACACACACAGACACACACACAGACACACACACAGACACACACACACACAGACACACACAGACACAGAGAGAGACACAGAGACACACGTAAACTGAAAGGTTAAACTTTTAATAGATCCTTTCAATTAATGCCACCGGTCTAGTTGAGGAATAGAAATATTGAATAGGTATTAACCGTAGGTACCAATGACAGAGTATGCCACATGGAAGACTATTGAGCGCATACATCAGTGGGAAGTGATGATGTCATAAAGCTGATGCCAAATGCCATTTTAGTTTAAAATGGGGAATTCAAGTGGTGGCTTCTATTTTAAATCCACAATGACAGCACTATCACCTTTATGAAGCCTTTTTTAGACTAAACATGTTGGGTCACTTTATTAGCACTTTCTACTTTCTGTCAGAGTACAGGTTACGTGAATTCTTTACAGAGAATTAGTAAAAGTTACATTGGAGGAATTGCAGTAGAAGTCGTGGGGGTTTCATATACTAAAAGATTGATAGACATATGTAGCAGCAAATTGATATGAAGAAAAGCATTTATATGTAATAAGTACATTTAGAGCACCTTTACTAGTCCTGTTTGGGATTCTTTTGAAAATAAATATTTTTAATGCTATGGAATAAAAGTAGTAGAGTTTTTTTTTTTTTTTTTTTTTTTTTTTTTTTTATAAACAGAAGGAATGTTTATTGAAGTTGTTAGACATTGTACATGAGAACAGTTGTTAACATAACACTCAAAATCTTCTCAACAATAGTTGCACTAACATTCATATTTCTCTGTAGTTGATCATAGTATTGAAGTCATCATTCGTGTTGCAATACCCACACTCCATGCCAGCATCATTGTATGTATTACACTTAAAAGAGGTATCAAAACCTGTATAGGGTGCACCCCATTATGTTGTTCTTAAAGCTAGCAGAAAGGAGATGAAGTTTTGTATAGAGGCAAAACCGCATTTATAAATGCCTTCCATGCTGAAAGTTGAGGGGGGTCTGGTAGCTTCCACTTGGAGAGTATTGTTTTCCTAGCATAATAAGCCGCATAGAAAACAAATAGTGCAATATGTTTGGTAGTATTTAGATTGTCAGTAATGCCTAGTAGAAGTATCAAGGGATCTCTGTCCAGGGAAAGACCCGTGACTCTATTTGTCAGCTACCACTGCTCGCCAGAATGTCTGAATATGAGGGCATTCCCACACCATGTGGATAAAGGTACCCACCAACTGTCTGCATTTAGGGCAAGTATCCGTCACTCCTGGGTATATTCTGGATAATTTGTACGGACTGTAATACACTCTATGTAAAAACTTGAGCTGAACAAATCGATCCCTGGCTGATATCATAAGCTGGATGCATTGCTGTAAGCCCTCGGTCCAGTCCTCTGTCAGAGCAGGTATGTCTTTTTTTCCAATGGTTAGAGGGTCAGATCAAAGAAATTACTGACCGCATTGAGATTCATAAAGAATCTCCTGAGTTTATACAGTTGTCAGGTGAACTTAAACTGAAACTCATTAAATGGGACAAAGAAACACAAGATAAAGAGGAAGAAATTCCTACACGACTTTAGCAATTTTGATGCTAAACAGTTTTTTAAATGACAGGCATTGAATACTATGCAACCCACTAATCCTGATTTAGCATCTATGGACACTTTGGAGGCAGCACCTATTCCATCTACCCAGGGTATTTCTGAGTATGATAAACCCTGGGTGTCTGCGGTCCAAACACAACAAAGACCGGTCATAAGAAACTCCCCTAAACCTAGGGGACGTGGGGCCCCTAGAGCTAGGGGATGAGGTTTTGGTAGAGAGAACAATAATCCTTATCAAGCTCCCACAACAGATAATTATGTTAACTACCCTGTAGAGCAGTGGAAACCAGTGCCCCCTAGAGGCAAAGGCCAAAGAGGCAGGGGTAGCTACTACATTGGGACACATCAGGTTCCTATATACAATAGTTATGCTCCCCTGCAGGACTATTGGGGAGAACAACAACAACATTATAGCCAGAATTTTTTTAGGACAGGACAGGATCCCTTGGAGGGGACCTCCTCCGCTCACTCCAACATGGATGGGCGAGCGGAAGGACCACTGGCCACCCCAGGGATCAGAAAAGAACGAACAGGCAAGTTTAAAAAGAAAAAAACGAGAGGATGTCGGGGAGGGAGAAGGACCCAAAAGACAAAGGCCCCATTAGGTGCAGGAATATATAATTTAAGTGGCACTCCGCTCACGGACAATGAAATTAAGGTTCTCGACAAAGGTCTGAAGTTTGCACCTATTCGTAACCTTAATAAATTTCAGACTTATGTCAGTTTACAAAAATATATTCGGGGTCTCCATATAAAAAAAATATTTTCTCTTCAATCCTATTCAACGCAGCCTTACTCAGTCTGAGTCCAAACATTCAAACCTGCAGAATAAATCAGTTTTTAACCCCCAGTGTAGTGATAATAGACATTTGGAGGTGTTTAGAAATATGGTATGTGATGATTTGGACAAACTGAGAATTAAAAAAGTTAGAGATGGTCAACACATCAAAAATGGGATCAGCACCTTGGAACAACGCAATGACATTGTAATACGTCCAGCGGACAAGGGGGGTGGCCTAGTGGTACTAAGTAAATCTTATTATCATGAAGAAATGACTAGGCTGCTTAGTGACCGTGATACCTACCTATTACTCAACAGTGATCCCATGTTTAAATTCAAAAATAATTTACATTCCCTTATCCAAGATGGTAAACAAAAAGGAATTTTAAGTATTAAGGAGTCATCCTATCTTGATCCTTTGCATTGCAGGACTCCAATCATTTATTTTTTGGCCAAGTTACACAAAAATCCTGAACTACCTCCAGGTCGTGACTCTGTAACCTCTCGGCTGTGACAGTATCTTGATTTTTTCTTGCAACCGTTAGTGGTAAAAACAAAGGCCTACTTGCGTGATACTAAGCAAATTATCCAAATCTTGGACAGTTTGACATGTACCCCACAATGTATTTTAATTACAGCTGACGTTGGATCACTGTATACTATCATTGACCACGACCAGGCTTTGACAGCAGTTCAGTGGGCGTTGGGAAATACTGACCTCTCTACCGAACATGTAGCATTCCTTCTTGAAAGTTTAAAGTTTTGTTTATTAAATAATTATTTTTGGTTCAATAGAGACTTTTTTCTACAAATACGTGGTGTAGCCATGGGCGCTCGCTTCGCTCCCAGTGTGGCCAATCTTTTTATGGCCCACTGGGAGGAAGAAGCGATTTTTGAGAATTGCCCACCCCAACTGATATGTTACAAAAGATATAGTGATGATCTTATTATGATCTGGGATGGGGATATGCCTAGCTTACAACTGTTTATCAACAGACTCAACAGCAATACCAAAAATATACAGCTAACCTGGAATATAGACCATCAACGGGTTATATTCTTTGATTTAGAAATTTTTAAGAAACAAGATCGATTCCACACGAGAAACCACTTCAAAGCTACTGACCGGAATGCGTATATTCCTCTCAATAGTTGCCATCACAGGTCTTGGCTGTGCAATATACCCAAGGGACAGTTTATTCGTCTGCGACGTAATTTCACAGCCGAGGAGGAATTTTTAGCACAATCTGAAATTTTATCTAGTAGCTTCATGCAAAAAGGATACACAAAATCTGATATCAACTCCGAGATAGAGAAAGTGAGACTCACCGATAGGAGATCGATAATAGCAGACAAAATAGTCCTTAATGAGAATGTTGATGCATCTTCTGGTTTTAAAATTGTTCTTGATTATAGTATTCAGCACAAAAAATTTGAGAGGATCATGACCAAACATTGGCCGATTTTGAAGGCCGATCGGATTTTGGGTTCAGCTTTACCCGACCGACCTGCTTTTATTTACCGTAAGGCCCCATCCCTACGGGATTGTTTGGCCCCTGGAGTCATTGACCCACCCAAAGTTGCTGATAATAGGCTTTTTAACTTTCTTTCTGAATTTTATGGTTGTGGGAGGTGTGCTACGGTACATGTAAACATGCTTGTAAAAACCTAAAAAAACTTAAAGATTTTACTGCCACTGTGACAGGGAAGCAATATAAGATTAAAAATCTCATTACCTGTGCCTCAGAAGCGGTGGTATATATGCTCGAGTGTGACTGTGGATTACAATATGTGGGCCGCACCTCTAGAGCACTTCATGTAAGAATAGGCGAACATATTAGTAACATCAAAAGGGGGGTAAAAACCCACAGTGTTTCCAGGCACTTCAGAAAATGTCACAATAGAGACCCCAAATGCCTGAAATTTTGGGGGATTGAGAAAGTCACTCGACATTGTAGAGGAGGTCATTTTATTAGACAGCTGAGTCAGAGAGAATCCTATTGGATTTTCGAAACCAAGGTTATGGCCCCTGCTGGTATGAACGTGGAGTTTGACCTTAATTGCTTTATTTTTAATAGATAGTGTTCAGCCTATAAAACTTTTTTAGTATATATTAAATTTTTTCTGTGTTTATTCTGTATTTTAGTTTCATTTATAATGCTTTACATAAAATTGTAGGTTATTTAACCTTCTTTTAGGTGATCTGAATTTTATTATGAGATGTTTTGAAAATAATTTTATTACCATTAGTAATTTTATTTTCTGAATTATTGTGCATTATATTTTAGGATGTCATCAATTAAATTTGTCTTATCTATTGTAAGTGTCCACCAATGCAATCAAGCCGCGGATTGATGTCATTTTTCATGTGTTGCAAGTAGTTTGCTTTATATATGCCGTTTTACACCATGAGAAATGTTTCCTGGCAGACGTGAGATAGGTTGCTCACCAGGGACTGCACATTTTGCACTTTGTACTTTATATCTCCCCCTTCAGTCGGTTTAAACTTTGTTTACCATTATTATGCATGACGTCTGAGCGTACTTCCGTTCCCTGATCGCAGCGGTGATTCGCCGCTACGCCAAATATGCTGATAGGCTATTGGGGTTGCCATAGCTATATATTAAACACGCGGGCCGTCTGCGTAGACCCTGCCCCACGCTGATGATGTCCCGCCCACGGACGTAACGCGTACGGGGGTCAGGTGTTTGCGCATGACGTCACCCGCGGCCATTGCATTGGCAGGATACAGCACCTATATTCTGTCTGCATGCCAGCACTCGGTTTTGAGTGCCTCTTTTGTGAGTACATTTTCTTATATTTTTGTGGATAATTAAATCATTTAAAAACAGAGAGCACTAGATCCCTCTTTCTTTCTGTTCCTATACATGATCCATATTATTGAATAAGAGGAATCTATTTTATGGGACAAACGGAGGATCTGGGAAACCCTGGTTATTTATACAAGCTTTGTGACCTGTCTCGGGTCGAATCCTTGAGGTGAGAGGCCATCTTTACATGTGGTGGAGGGGGTCACTGAGTGTCGTCAGTCCTGTCAGCCCTATTGATGTTTGCTTCCTTTACACCTTCACCAGTTCGGATTTCTATATGAACTGTTTTATTTAGAATAACTTTTTGCGCAGCACTATTTGTTTTAGCTGTTACTTTGAGGAATTATATTGAATTTTGCCTTGAGTGCTTGCTCGCATTAATGTTGCATTATTATTTGTATTAGTTTTTTCCATACCTCCAAAAAGTTTGGCTGTGTTCAGAGCATCCTTGCATGTGAGTCTTGGGTATATAGAGGATAAGGTATGGTCAATCTCAGCCATTGTGAGAAGGGACTCAACCGAGTGCACAGCAAGGGCGACCCCAGCTGGAAACTGACCTTTTATGGCATGTCTAAGCTGCATGTACCTGAAATACATCCATGGTGGCAGATGATCTTGTCGCTTGAGCTCCGCCAGGGTTAGGAGCTTCCCTCCGGGCATAACGTGTTTTACCTTAGTTATCTGAAATCTAGCCTAGACTTGAGGGTCCGGTACAGATCTAAGATATGGCAGAGAGGGGTTACCCCAGAGCGGAGTGTGAGGAGAGATGGTACCTGCCTCTGCTAGGTATTTGGTAACCTGCCTCCAGGCCAACAATGTTTTCATGGGAGCAGTCACCTGAGGGCTATATACAGGTCCACGGTGTACAAGATTACTGAGCTCCGAGTAGGACCCCAAGATGGCTGCTTCTAAATTTACTGCCGGATTCGTAATGTCTTGTGTGAACCACCATCTTTACAGTGACTAGTTGTACAGCCCAGTAATATTTCTGGAAATTTGGGAGTGCCAATCCCCCCTCATTAAGGGACATTTGTAGCTTTAATTTCCCCACTCGGGGGAACAGAACCCGCCCAATTAAATGAGGAAACTACTCGAACAAGTTTGGCAAAAAAAGCAGCAGGTATAGAAACCGGGGAATGTTGGAATATATAAAGAAATTTGGGGAGGAAAGTAATTTTAATGAGATTTGCTCTACCAACTGGAGTAAGAGGAAGGTTCTTCCAGACCCCGTATTTGAGCGAGAGCTGCTGGAGGACAGGATATAGATTGGCCTCTAAGTACTTCTTTAGATCTCTCTGAATGTAAATACCCAGATACTTGAATCCGGATGTTTGGTGCAGGGGAACTTGCGGGCCTGTTATGATTTCCTACTACCAAGGGGAACAGAAGTGATTTGTCCCAGTTCACCCTTATCTCAGAGAAGTATCCAAATCTGTCTATGATAGATAAATCTTCTTGCATAGAATGGTGGGTATCCCGTGAATATAGCAGCATGTCTTCTGCATACAGACACACCTTCTTGACCAGAGGGGGGAAAGAGATGCCGCGGACCTGCCCAGTGGACCGCAGAAGTTCTGCCAGCGGCTCGATCACTATCGCAAAGAGAGCCGGGGACAGAGGGCAGCCCTGCCTGGTTCCTCGTGGAGTGGGAAGGATGGCGAAAGTATTCCGTTAGTCCGTACTCTAGCCCAAATTTTTGGAGGACCAGCCATAGATATTCCCACTCCACCAAGTCAAAGGCCTTCTCCGCGTCTAGGGAGACAACTGCCTCTGTGCCCCCCTGGTCGAGATCCCTGCCATTACCGTATAAAGTCTGTGAATTGATATCGGTACCTTTTCCCGGCATGAACCCAGTCTGATCTCTGTGGATCAGAGACAATATAACCTTGTTAAGACGGTTAGCCAGTACCTTCCCTAGGATCTTGGCATTTACTTTAAGCAGCGAGATGGGTCTGTATGAGGAACATAATTCAGGATTTTTCCCGGTTCGTGTATGACCACTATGACTGCAGACTGCATTGAGGGAGGGAGAGAAGATGTCTCAAATGAGGCCGACAGCACCTCTAGCAGCCTACAGGCCAGTGTTTCTGCGTGGACCTTATAGAACTCTGCCGGGAGACCATCGTCTCCCGGTGATTTCCCTGCTTGCATGGAGCTAATAGCCAGTTGTAATTCTTTGAGGGTGAGGGGAGTGTCCCGGGTCTCTTCTGTCAAGTTTGGGAGTTGTATTCCCTCCAGATAGGCCTGAAGTTCAGCAGTGGAGTATCCGGCCCTGGAGGAATAAAGGTCTCTATAGAAAGAGGCAAAGCAAGCATTAATGCTTCCAGGGTCAGAGATCAGCTGTCCATCAGTTAGCAATTCCGGACATTGCCGACTGTTCTCTGGACAGCCACGCCAGGGGGCGGCTCGTCCTCTCACCCTGTTCAAATACCCTTTGTGTTTGGTGTAGTAACATCTTTTTTGCTGCCGTGGTCCTTGATAACATTACCTTGCGTATAGCACATTGTAAATCTCTACGTGTCAGCTGATCCCTGGTACTTGCATAGTTTTGTTCGAGTATTTCAGCTCTCTGCTTTGCCTTTGGCAAGGCGCTCCCAGTTTGTTGCCTAACCTGCCTATCTTCTGTTGATAGTAGCTGCATACATGGGCTACTCTGTCATCAGAGATCCAGAAGCGGGATAAGCGCCACAGACAGTCAGTGGGGGCCTGACAAACATTCAAGTTCAAGCGTAGCAGGAGAAGGGTGTGGTCAGGTATTCTCGTGGTAAAATAGATATTTCTTGGACTTTAGGCAGTACTGAGCTACTGACCTAAATTAGATCTATCCTGGACATGGCCACATAGGTGGCAGACTGGCATGTGTACTTTCTCTGGTGGGGGTGCTTCCAACTCCAGACATCGGTAAGGCCAAAGGTGGACGCCCAACGCGATAGCGGGGAGTCCACCCCCCCCCCCCCCCCGGCGTTAACCTGTCCAATGCAGGGCAGAGAGGCATATTGAAATCTCCCCACCAGCACCACATTATTAACCGACATGTTAGCGAGCTACTGGGTGATCTTATTCAAAATTACCAAAGATACTGGCGGGGGGATATATATCCCCACCACCACCATAGGTACATTTGCAATGACAGCATGCAATATTACAAATCTGCCTCCGGGATCCAGATGCAAATCGATTAAAGTAAAAGACAGGGATTTGTGAACAAGCACACTTACACCTCTGGCATATGAGGAGTAAGTTGCATGATAATAATGCCCCACCCAGTGTTTTTTAAGCCCAAGGACCCTACTACCGGTCAAGTGGGTTTCCTGAAAGATGCATATATCAGGATTATGGGATTTCAGAAAGTTGAACACTAGAACGTTTTATTCAGGAGTTGAGGCCCCGGACGTTCCATGATATGATAGTTAAGGGGGCCATAATTGGGGGTTAGAGCATTTGTAGAGTTGTGTATAGCGCTGTGACAATAATACATCTAGATCCCGGGAGGCAGTCCATAGCTCCCTCCACCTCCCCCCTCATTATAACATGCAGAGAAAACACGTGTGACTTTTAGAGCAATCCAAACATTTCGAGAACATTCCTTCTTTTGAACTAAGAACCATTTCAACCGATGCCAACCCCGGGAATGCGATTTGGGATATCTTAGCAGACTTGCGAAGTCTCAGTCGTGGATACAGGACAATATTTCCCAGATGGGTGCAGAGCTCCTCAACTGTGCATCCTACACCGCCGCCATCTTGTCCATGCCCTAATATAAGTAAAGTTTAATGTTTTAGTGGGTGAGAGCAGTTCAGTTATAAATCTTTTTGGATGGATACTTATCCTATTACCTCAGATTGATCCTCTTGGAGCTCAATTCCTGGTGCTGTCTACCAATCTGTACCCTTACCCCCCCCCCCTTTTTTTTTTTTTTTCTCCTTCTTCCCTCTTTAGACACACTACATGTCTACTTTTGTACTCTATCCTAGGCCATCCCTTACTATAGGGGGATCTTTGGAACACCCCTGCCTCCTAGCAGTGATGTGTTTTTTGGTTGTACCACCTCCATAGTATAGACATGTTAGCATTGTCCTCGTAATAAGCCTTCTGTCACAATGCAATGTGTTTTTTCTAAGTGTGTGTGTTGGCCCTTGGACTTTAGTTCTATCAAATCAATGTGACTGCATCTCTTTGCTAGAGTACTTTGCACTTTTGTCTGTATGCATTTTGCATGTTTCTACCAGTGGATGTTTTCATAACTTGTTGACATGTCATTCTGTTATGTTTTATTGCATACCTCCAAAATAAAAATGTTAAGGGGCATCACATAACCTTTTTTATGTTTAGCTATATTCATATATAGTTATTTGGCGGTCATGAGTGTATTTTTCTGACATTGATGGGCAAAAAAAGAAATGTAAAATGAGGATATTTTCAGTCCTTACTTCAATTTAAAAAGGTACAAAACCTCATTCCTATAAAAAGTACAAAACCACTACACGTATACTGTAGAATAAGAAAGTGGAAACCGATTGTAATGCTCGAGCTCCTGCAATGTTTTTCACCTTGAGAAACTTGTATGACACTCCTTACATTGAATTACAGCTTGTAGTAGCACCCAATCAGAAAATAACAGCTGTAGTGTATACATTGAATTGTCATTTTAGAATAAAAGGCGAATTTAGAGGTCACAATTATCTCTTGTTTTAGGGCTGGCTCACACCAGAATGCGATATGGGAAAAGTGCGTTCCATGCGTATATCCCGCACCACTTTCGAAATGCACTGCCTTTGCAATCTCTAATGGATCTCAGTACATTTGCTGTATTTTGGCGTGGTGCATTTTTCAAAAGTAGTGCCTGCACTACTTTTTGTACATTCTGGTGGAATTTGTAGCCAATTCAAATTTATAGGCTACAAAGTTGCACTGCAGGGAACTGCACAGAAACACAGACCCACGTTTCTGTGCAATTCTGGTGTGAACCATCCCCTAAGGCAAAATCCAGTAGTAATGGCAGTGTAACAGTCCCACCAGTAGAGGAAGCTAATGTCATTTCTCAATGCTCCACTGTTAGCGGTGGATGGAAAGATCCTAGATTGCTCAGATATGGTGTTTATTTATTAAACGCTCCGAGACCAGTCTTGCATTGTTTTGAAAAATTAGGATGATATTGTTTTAGTTCAGACATTTTGATAAATTATGTCTACTTTGCATAGTTTCTTATTTCTTTAAGTTCAAGCTTTATCTTGTTTAGTTTGTAAACTTTGCACTACTGTGTGCATTCTAATTGTGACCTGTAAATACTTTGTATTGTGAATTTGATTTTTGTTTCTTTTTTTTTTTAGGAATTAATTAAACAGCTTAACAACATACAGGTAAGAGACATGCTACATACATAGATACAATTATTGAAAAGTATTTCAACTTGCTTTCCTATACAAATTCAAATATTAAACAGGACTTTTTTTTTAAGGTCAGGACTATGAAAATGTGTTTTACTTTTTTTGTTGACCTTGCCATAATGAGCTTTTGTTTATCCCTGTATGAAAATTCCTCAAAGACTAAGTTCATGGCTTCTCAATGAATGTTGGTTTTACATGGCACTTCTCTTTAGTTTTAGTGAGTTATAATTGTTTAAGCTTTTTCTTTTATTCTTAAATCTCAGAATGCAGATGCTGTGAATTTTTTCTGCAATTATGAAGAGAGCCGTGGAAATTACCTTGTTGATGCTGATGGCAATCGAATGCTGGATTTGTATTCCCAAATATCATCCATTCCCATAGGTATATAATTTAATGTGTATATTTTACATATGTATATTAGTAGTTCTGAATTTCAATATATGCTTACACGCAAGCTAGCACAACATTTCTGAACCTTTATTTCAATTGCTCTCGGCAAACTGCATGAACAATAGAACTACAATACTGCAATAGAACTACAAGTAAATGAACTAATGTATTCTAAACCTGAGGAACATGATCTGGCAGTGTAGATTAACATTTACAGTGAACACTAAACAAAAGCCAGTAGGGTTTTTTTTATTTTTTCCATCTTTCCACTTTTTCAGTGTTGCCCTAGTCATAAATAGAGATGGGCCAAAATCAATGTTCACAGTGTGTAGCTGGCTGTTGCAGCTTTCCAATCTGAGGATTTTGCAGGGCAGAACTCCAACAGCCAACTACACACTGTGCAGATCGAGGACCTGTTTGTAGAGGAATCCGATCTCAACTGTGTGCAGGAGAAGCTCTGCTACGTGTCTTGTTTTGTGGCTGAGTGCAGTTCGAGGATGGTGGTAGGAGCTTACAGACTGGGCACAGTGTCCTTAGCGCAGGGGGGAAGGAGATGTGCCCAGTTGTCTCTTGATCCGGCCATGCTCAACACTGCTTCAGTGTTGGCTGCAGGCAAGCTACATACCCTGTATTGAGCTTACTGACCGGACACAGCATCTGCAAGGGGGGGGGGGGGAGGAGATTAGCACAGCTATCTTGACCTGGCCATACTCAACACTGCTTCAGTGTCAGCTGCAGACAAGCCAAGTGAGGTGGGTGGGAACAGAGGTGGGAGGTAAAGGTGAAAAGAAGCCTGCTATGCTCCCGCCCATGTAGCCAGCCGTAACCGCCGGATGGCTATGCTGATGAGTGGGTGGTGAATGTTCCAGGGTTCCCTCACATGCCATCATAAAAGCAGCTGTGTGCCATCTCTGACAGGAGTGCCAGGGGTTGTTGACCCCTGATATACAAAACAGAATTTTAAATAATATAAAAATATCAAATCCATGTGGGTAAATACAAATATGAAAAGTTTCCTCGGTTCATGCATAAAAATCAGCTGCAAAGTGTGAAAAGTCCCCAAATCTTCGGGGGTTCTGATTGGTCAGCGCTACCCATGTGAAGGCGCCTTTTAAATTTAGAATGCTCCTATACATATCTCCTTATGAGGTATGTTTAGGAGACTGAGCCGCAGGGGATTTCTAAGCCCCGGACCGGTGAAGCGGCGACCCGATATGTCAGTGCGGGTGATCGCCGGACTCCAGGTCAGCGGGACCGTGGGGGGGGGATGAGGAGATAGTCCTGTGTAAGTTCACCTTACAGATTTTTCTGTAAAGGTGAACTTACCCTTTAAATACTCTTTCAGACTTCCCCTAGCACAGCAGACCCCCTCCCATTTAGGTGCAAACCATCTTTAGCATATAGGTTGTACTACAATGAAAAGTAAATCCAGTGCTCTAGAAACCCAAACCCTTTCCTCTTAAACCAGGTCATTAATTATGCATTCAGACTCTCCCTGCCTTTCATAATCCAGGCAATATTCCAGAGACTAAGCTTGAAGGACTTCTCTTCAACTTGCAGCCTAGTTCTTTAAATTGATTCTTAAGGAGCCTCCACCTTTCATGTATTCTGTCATTGGTTCCAACACGGACCAAGACAGCTGGGTAATGCCCAGCCCCTCCCCAGTAAATTTTCAACCTAGGCCACAACATGCCAAATCCTGGAAACAGGGAGACCTCAAACCATTTGGTTGGGGTGATCCTGGCGACAAATTATCAGTCCTTCTGATTTATTATAGAATCCCCAACTACCACCAACTGCCTAGGCCTTCCTGTATTACACTCACCACCAATAGATGGGCTGCTCTCCTGACTGTTAGGGGTTAGCAATGACATTTAGGGTTGCCTCCTTGGAGTTTGCCACCCCCGCATCTTCACCCAACTTGGCAAATTTGTTTGGGTAAAACCTAGGACTGGCCTTTATTTTCTGTGAGCCCCTAACACTCTCTAACTGCAGTAACCCATCTTCCTACTTATCCTGATTTACCCCTCTGCCCTCCACATCAACACTATTAAAGCGGAGTTCCACCCTTTCTTACACCTTCGGCCCCACTGGTAGCCGATACCCATGCCTGTAATCTTTGACTATTTTTTTTTGTTTTGTTTAGTTACCTTGCTACGTCATATCTTGACTCCCATTGACTCCTGGGATTGATGACACTGATATCCCAGGATTCTATGAGAGTCAAAATATGTTGAGCATCCTCCCCTGCCACCACATTATTTCTGCAATACACAGTACGTTGCGCTGTATCCTGACTGTGCAGACATGAGATCGGGAAGTGCATGCTGTGTAACCAGCTAACGAAATTCCAGAAACCTGTACCAGCTGGCTTCAGACAGCCCACAGTAGCAATGGGCACGGTCTGCATGCCGGGGACACTGTGAGTAAACAAAGCCACATCAGTGATCACACTGATAAGTTTACACTTTCAATTGCACTAGCAAAGAAGATCATGGGGGGATGCTTTTTTTAAATTTGACAAGGAGACTGGAACTTCGCTTTAACCACTTGCTCTGTAAGCAGAAGTCTCCTTTCAAGTTTCTGTTCTGCACAGTGTTCCACTTTGCTCCCCCAGATCTCTAATTTGAGCTTCCAGAAGGGCAACCATTATGGTATTCATATGGCATTGATAACCTAGTATTTTACAGTAGTGCTCCTGCGCTGCCTTCAACCAAGTAAAGCTAGCCAACACAGAAAATCATATGGTTTTGGGGGGTCTTTCACAAATTCTGAAAGCTATAAGGGGGAAGGCAAAGGCATAATGTGCTAGTAGACTTGGCTTACAACAAAGCCCCCCAGAGGTGCACTGTCACCACTGCAGAAGCTTCCATCTTCATCCAGTCTTCCTTCCTGGTTCGTGGGCTGTGGCCATTTGATTGGCCGAGGTGTGATGACGTCACTCCCATGCATGTGCGCAGGAGTCTCAGGTATGCTGTTTCTTCAGAGTGTATGCACCGCTGATGTCACCAGCTGTAGAATATCTTGTAAATGGTGCATGTTTAGGAGATATTTATTTTACCTAAAGATAAGCTTTACTATAACTTACCTGTAGGTAAAAAAATGAGTTTACTACTTTAAAGCCTAATTGAAGTGCAAGTCACGCTGTATACATACAGTATATTTAATTACTATAGTTTTTTTTCTTTTTTTTTTTTTGTAAGCCTCTTTTTTTTATTACTGACTTTCTATAGTAGGCAATGGTGAAAAGAAAATCTGGACAGCCGCACACCGGGAAAAACTTAAAATCCTGTGCTTTTTATTTGAAAAAAGATCACATCAAAATAAAACTTTCTATAGTGCGTCTAGCATTTGGGTGTTTCACCTTTGCTGCAGCACTTCAATATAAAAATACAAAAAAATAAGAGCATATTTATTGCTGCATTTCATTTCATTAATATCAAACACCTTCATCTGGGTTTTAAAATAACAGAATAACCTTTTATGCTCTTTCGTTTGGATGGTCACCAGAAATAGCTGGATTTTATGTTGGGTTAGAGTTGAACAGAGGTAGTAAAAAGCTAATTGGGTTATTTCTGTATACTATAATTTTTGTTATAACAGATCTTTTGTGACTGATTCACTTTAGTTATAATGCTTACGTTATCCTTTCTGTGTAATAAAAATAGCATTTGATCCAGAATGATGCAGTCGGCTAGGTTTCAGCAGTTCTATTTCTACAGGCCTGCCCTTATCAGCATCTCGCTACAGTGATTTATGAGCCATATTACTTGCAGGGTATTTGTGTCATCTCCAATTTCCTGGCATCCCTCTTATTTCCTCTGGACTGTATATCTGCTTATGACTTGTATTTCATACATTTACTTGTATATTCTATGTTCCAGGTTATAATCACCCAGCCTTAATAAAAATTCTACAACAGCCACAGAATTTGGTAAGTGGAAGTAAATGTCACCTGTGTAAAAAAAAGGCACTTTAAAACAAAGCACATAAATAATGTTTGTACAAAATATATAATAATGTATAGGATGTCATTCTTTACGTTTAACATTGTACTTGTTTTTTGTGTTTACCTTTGTGAGCTAATTGCTGAGAAACGATGGCCAGGACTAAACAATGCAGGCAGTAGGGGAATTAAAATTGCTTACCCTGTTGAAACACAATAATGGCATGTACCACGCTCTGTTAACCCACCCAACTTTCTTCTGTGTGGGTAGCCAAGGTGAGTGTACAGATGCTGGTAACTGGGGAGGCTGGCACCCACCTTGGCTGCTCACATAGGACAAGTTATAAGATTGTGCAGATCCTCATTAATGGACCTTAGCGGTACTCCTCATGAAACCCTTGTATGTAAGCCTGGGTTTACACTTGTGTCGTGCAAGCATTCCTATTCAAATCACATGCGATTCTCTGTGGTGCAATTTGGGCCCATTCGTTTTGTATGGGCTCAATGCGTTTTGAGACCTGTTTTGGGTTGTCATAAATGTATTATTGACACCAGCGGTAGATCACATAAACGGAGTGCAATTACAGTGTGGTGCCGGAAACCCTCAGTTTTCACAGGATTCGCTGTGTTTTTGGCACCGCATATATGTGAACTGGGGCTTAACTTGTACTTCTTAACAACATTGTCCCTTATTTGTTTGGAGAGTTCCTTGGTCTTCATGGCAGTGTTTGGTTAGTCGTGCCTCTTGCTTAGGTGTTGCAGCCTCTGGGGCCTTTCAAAAAGTTGTGTATATGTAATGACAGATCATGTGACACTTAGATTGCACACAGGTGGACATCATTTCACAAATTATGTGACTTCTGAAGGTATTTGGTTGCACCAGAGCTTTTTATGGGCTTCATAACAAAGGGGGTGAATACATACGCACATGCTAATTATCAGTTTTTTTATTTCTGAAAAATAGTTTTATGTATATATTTTTCTAATTTTACTTCACCAACTTAGACTAGTGTGTTCTGATCCATCACATATAATTCAGATTAAAAAAACATTGAACTAAAGGCTGTAATGTAACAAAATAGGTAAGAAGCCAAGGGGGTGAATACTTTTGCAAGGCACTGTACATGGTGATCATATCCCTCCTTATTCTCCTCTTCTCAAGAGAGAATACATTAATTTCATGCCATTGGCATCTTCATATACCTCCTATCAGTTTAATTGCCTTTCCCTGACATACTATTTGTGAACTTGTTCTAAAAACAACTGCATATTCCAGATGAGGCCTTACTAATAACTTGTACAGTGGTAAAATGTCTCTCTAAATTCTATACCTCTTAATACAAGACAATATTTTGCTAGCTTTAGAAAATGCAGCTTGGCATTGCATACTATTAATGCCTATGATCTACCAGAACACCCAGATCCTTCCCCACCATTGATTCACCCAGCTGTTCTCCTCCTAGTATGTAAGATGCATGCATGTTTTTAGCCCCCAAGTGCGAAATTTATCAACATTAAACCTCATTAGGCACATGGTTGCCCAATTAAACAGTGCATGGAGGTTGGCTTGTAGGTTTGAGGCATCCTGCAAGGACATTATTCCACTGCATAGCTTGGTGTCATCTGTAAACACTGAAATGTTACTTTTTAATCCCAGACCCATTTCTTTTTTAAATAGGTTATAAAGGGTGCCAACACTGAATTTGACGTACACCTCCAATGACCTTAGACCATTTGGAGTATGAATCCTTAATCAATACTCTCCGAATACAGTCTTTTAGCCAGTCTCTAAACTTCTTAACTTGTACATTAGCCATGTGTAGGGAATGGTGTCAAGTGTTTTGAAAAATTCAGGTATACTATATCCACAGCCACTTCTTTGTCTGCTATTTTGCTGCTTCCTGTTTTTTAAAAAAAACACAATTGTTTGACAACTTCATTCTTTCTTCAATCCATGCTGACTATTAGAGTTTTTGCTAGAAAATAATATTTGATGTTCTTTATTAAACTCTCAAGTGTAGAATTAAAACTAACTGGCCTGTAGTTCATTGGTAAAGACCTGTATTGCTTTTTAAATATAGGCAGCACAATGGGTTCCACAACCTTATCCAATCTAGTGGTACTATGCCAGTCATTACAAGTCTCTAAAAAATTATAAAAAAATGGCTTGGAAATGGAGCTCAGTTCTTTGAGAACACATGGATGTGAGCCTAGTTGCTTTATTCACCTTTATTTTGTCAAAATGTTTCTGGACCATATACATATTTTTGAACTGTTGTGGTTTATTTGGGGCTATATCAATACTATAGCCATTAAGGTCTTGAGCTCCCCATTTACTTTGTATATACAGAGCTGAAGAGTATTTAATTCGCTTTCTCTTTGTCTCCAGTCACCAACTACAAATTAACTTGTAAAAGCTTAAATGCTCAGACCTGTCCTCTTTACTAATAATATATTTGAAGGGGCGTGGTCAGGATGCTGGACTGAGCGGTCGCACTTTCTGAGCTCTGCTGGAGAAGAACCAGTTTATACATCCGTTTTTGGAGGAAAATAGCCTCATTTGCTGACCAAAGCCTGTGCATGCCTTCTAGATACTACGGGGGCCCGAAGAGGGGCAAAAAGCTAGTTTCCTCCGGCTACTGAGACCCCTGAGAACCGGGCCCTGGAACAGCGGCCTACTCCTCCGCGCCATAGTAGCATGGCATCGCAAACAGAACACGAGGAGGAAAAGCCGCCTGGAATACCGTAGGTAATGGCTGCAATTACCCTGTGCCAGACAGCGCTGACAAATAAAATTGAAGCGTGCAGCTAGATGTGGGATTAGTGCGGCAAGATCCGCTCTAGGATAACGGTGGTGGAGCAGCAGGTCGGGGACACAGAGGATGCGGTGACCAGCCATGAGGCGTCCATCAGGGCCCTGCAGACTAAGGTTAAGGCGCTGGAGTACCGAGCGGAGGATGCCAAGAACCGGAGTAGGAGGAATAACCTCCGCATCGTTGGTCTCCCCGAGGGTGTGGAGGGCCGTAACCCCACAGTATTTACTGAAGATCTGCTGCGAGCGGCCCTTCCTGCTGCTCAGCTCTCTCCCTACTTTACTGTGGAGAGGGCCCACCGTGTACCGACAAGACCTGGGCGGGAGGGAGCTCCCCCACGTACGCTGATCCTTCGGTTGCTAAACTTTCGGGGAAAAGGGATGAACTCCGAGCTGCCAGAAATGCGGGTGAAGTACGCTACAAGAATACTAAACTAATGATGTTCCCCGACTACACCTTGGAGACGCAGCGACAGCGCCGATCCTTCGATGCGGTGAAGGCAGCCCTCCGTGACAGGAACATTCGTTACAGCATCTTATTCCCAAGCCAAGCTGAGGGTGTCACCACGCGTTACAGAACTGGCTGGTCCGCAGAGTTGGGCGGTGGTGGGATGCGCTCTTTCAGAAGACCACGGCTTACTTCCAGGATGTTTTATCCTCCTTTTTATGGCTGAGTTGGGACTATGGCTGACTTTACGGTTATGTCTTGGAATGTCAGGGGCCTCAACTCAGCCATAAAACGATCCCTGGTGTTTAGATTTCTCCAGCAGCATTGTCCCAAAATATGCATATTGCAAGAGACACACTTGATAGGCTCTAGAATTTTGAGTTTGAAAAGGGCTTGGATCAACGCTCACTACCATGCCACATACTCTAACTATGCGAGGGGAGTCAGTATCTTAATCCACAAATCTCTAGCTTTTCAACCGGTTCTGATAAAAACCGATCCTAACGAGCGCTATGTACTGATACACGCCTTGATAGGGGGTTCCCCATATGTCATACTGGGTATTTATTCCCCCCCCCCCCCTCGGCTGATGTCACTTTGCTCCATGAGTTAATGCATACGGTGGTACAACTGGATGTCAGCAGAGTGCTGGTAGTGGGGGATTTTAACCTGGTAATGTCTAATGTACTGGACAGGCTGCACTCCTCTCCCTCCTCCAACATTGGACTATCCCTCTGGGCCTCCACATTTAACTTAACTGACCTGTGGAGACATTTTCACCCGTCTGACAGGCAGTTCACCTGTCTGTCCACGTCATATAGGACACTGTCCCGGTTGGATATGGCCTTCGCCTCCTCTGATATGCTGAGGGAGACATCCTCGACTTAGGTTCTCTTCCGTGGCATATCGGATCATGCTCCGCTGTTGATAAAGGTACGGGTATCTCCCCCAGGGGGGCTGAGATTATGGAGACTGTCCAAGTATTGGATTATGGAAGAGGGGATACAGGAGGATATGCCTGAAGAAGTGTGCAACTATTGGCTGCATAATACGGACTCTGCTACCCCCCAGATTCTCTGGGATGCATTTAAGGCCTGGGTGAGGGACACATACATTAAGAAGATGGCGGGCAGACAGCGAGATTTTGTGCAGTCTCTTAGGCAGTTGGAGGACAGGGCTATAGAACAGGAAAAGGTTTATGTGGAGAATCCCAAGCCAGGACAACTATGTTCCCTGGCAATGCACTCTTCGAGAGTTATCGTTGTTGCGGATAGACATGACTAAAAAAAAATCTATGCTGGCTAGTGCCCAGAGGGTGTTTGAGTATGGTAACAAGAACGGAAGGCTCTTAGCATGGTTGGCAAAGGGACAATTTGTGACGACCCATATTGGACGTCTGAGGGACACTGACGGTACCACTTTGACTGCCCCGGAGGCAATCAGTAACAGATTTCTGCAGTTCTATCGCGACTTGTACGCATCTAGAGTTACTTATATGGAAGGGGACTTGTCCTTATACCTAGACTCGGTTACACTCCCCACACTAGACCCTGACCAGCAGACGGCCTTAGATAAGGATATTACATTGGAGGAAGTCCAAAAGGCTATGGGCTGCATGCAGGCAGGTAAATCCCCTGGCCCAGATGGTATCCCCATCGAGTTTTACTCGGTCCATCAAAAGTTATTGGCTCCCAGAATGGTTTCCCTCCTCTCGCAATTTTCTTCTCTTGACTTGCTCCCAAACTCTGACTGAGGCGGTGGTGGTATTGGTGCCCAAACCTGGCAAGGACCCTGAGGAATGCTCATCGTATAGACCCATATCACTGATCAATGCTGATGCTAAATTGATTGTGAAAATCCTGGCCCTCAGATTGGCCACAGTGATAGAGGGTCTGGTCCATCATGATCAGACAGGGTTCATGCCGGGGAAGGGCACGGATATCAATATCCGCAGGCTTTTTCTTAACTTGGATAGAGCCCACGACAATAGTTGTACTAGAGTCATAGCCTCCCTTGACGCGGAGAAAGCTTTTGACTCCGTAGAATGGGGTTACTTGTGGGAGGTACTGAAACGATTTGGGTTTGGCCCTAAATTTCTAACTTGGTTTGGAATGTTGTACAAATCCCCTAAAGCCAGGATCCGCACCAACGATACACTCTGAGTTTTTTCTCCTCCAGAGGGGCACTAGACAGGGGTGCCCGTTGTCGCCTAGCCTTTTTGCTCTGGCTCTCGAACCTCTGGCCATCAGGATTCGGGAGTCGGGGGCGATTCGGGGACTCAAAATTGGCCCTCTGGAGGAGAAAATTTTGTTATATATGCCGATGATGCGTTGCTATATTTACATGATGCTGAAACGTCCCTTCAGACAGCTCTGGAGATTTTTAATGAATTTGGGCAGTTTTTCGGGGATCAATATCAATTGATCAAACTACTATTTCTGATAGACCCTCAGGCTGGGGTGGCGCATAACTCCTCTCCCCTGTTATGGGTTGAGGAGTTTAAATATCTAGGTGTAGTGGTCACGAGAGACATCCAGGCCTTTTAGTAGCCTCAATCTACAGCCTATAGTCACGAAACTCAAGGAGCACTGCTCCAGATGGAGGGACCTTCCCCTTAATTAGGAAGGATCAATGTCCTAAAAATGTTGTACCTACCTAAATTTAACTATATCTTTAGGAATAGCCCTGTATGGATCCCTGGTTCCTTTAAGGAGCTAGAGGGGTTCATTGGCTCTTTCCTTTGGAGGGGTGCATCCCCCAGGTTGGCCAGGTCGACATTACAACTTCCTGTGAGATGCGGTGGGCTGGCATTACCCAACCTTATGGTTTATTATTGGGCGGCGATGTTAGTCACGGTACGGTGGTGGTTTCAGCAATCTGTCTCAAACGCGGCCACATGTCTCGAAGCTGCTATTTTGGGCTCCCTAGCAGAGCTGGGGAATCTCGTGTACAGAGGCTCAGCTGCCTACCCCTCTCTCCCGAGTGCCACTAAAGTAACTCTTAAAGTTTGGACTGTTGCTAGGAAGAGATTCCTGACACCAGGCCAACGATCCCCCCTTTACCCTGTTGTGAGGAAATCCTTCCCTTAAAGCGGAAGTAAACCCATCGATTTAACAGTCTAAAAAAAAAAGGCATGCCGTGAATGCTAACTGCACATTGGCTGTGCTCTCAACCAAGCAGTCAAACCATCCAATGGCTGGTGTCATAACAGATCACATGTGCAGCACTGTGGCAGTTGAAGATTAAACAGAGGCAAAGATGGCAGCTTCCTTGGCTGAAAACGATAGGCGGGTTTACTTCCACTTTAAGCATTTTAGGACAATTCCGGATCCACAGCTTTGGGCCGGTTATGGAATTAAGGTCCTCCGAGACATTTATCGGGCAGGTTTGCTGCTTCCCTTCTGGGCCCTGGTGGTAAAATTTGGGTTACCGGGTAGTATGTTATTTAGGTACTTCCAATTGAGACATGCGGCTAGGGCTCAGTTCCCTGAAGCTGTAATTCTACAAACAGACCCTGCAGAGGCAACCCTAGTTAAAGAAACCCTCTCAAACTCTCTATCTTGTATTTCGTGCTACTAGGGGTAGACTCACCTAAAATTAACACCCTCTGGGGAAAATGGCATGCTGATATCCCAAGTCTAGACAGGGAAGCCTGGGAAAAATGTTTTGAAGATGGGGCAAAACTGATGATATCCTCTAGAGACAAGTTAATACATACTAAGCTCATGCACCGTGTTTACTACACGCCACAGAGACTGCACAGAATCTACCCACAAAGGTCACCGGACTGCCCCAGGTGTCAAGCTCCTGATGGCACATTTATGCATATGTTCTGGCTGTGCCCGATTATAGTACGGTTCTGGTCTGCAGTGTTTGAGAGCATTAATATCCGCCTACAACTTGATCTCTGTCACCTGAACTGGCACTCTTAGGAATCCATGAGGATGAGCAGAGACCTAGGTACACCAGGCTGTTGATTTCGCTCTTGGTGTTCTACGCCAGGATGGAAATTCTCAGGACTTGGATCTCGCCCTACGGTAGTATCCTGGGACTCCGCAATCAATGCAGTACTTCCCTTATATAAGCTAACATACACTAATAGAGGCTGCCCGCAAAAGTTTGAGCGTATATGGACACCTTGGCTGGAGCAATTCTGAGTTGAGTGAGATCCCCCTGCTATGGAAGTTGGGTGGCGGGGGTTCACCCCACCCCTTATGGGGGAATGTTCTAGACAATTTATCCATACCTAGAGATAATGAAAGTGAGAATGTTTACGACACTTCATGCACTGTATGTTATAGTTTTGGCTATCATTTTTTTTTCTTTTGCTATATTGTATATCACAATTTTCTTGCCGAACTGCCAATTGTAATGTTATGTTTACTCAATAAAGACCAACCTTGTTATTAAAAAAAAATATATATTTGAATTTTTTTTTTTTTTTGATTTGTCTCGTTTGCATCCTGTTGTTCATTTTGAATATTTGTGACCTTTAATTTCAGGTTATCCTGACACCACAGAATCTTGGTAGATGGCCCTGCCCCCCCCTCTACCACACAGAGGGTGATTGCATGCCTCAGCTGTGCATGTTTCCCTATGAGATTGTGTAGAGGGGGTCTGTCCATTCCCTCCACTCAGGTATCATATTACACTCAGCTCTCCTCTCTATGCTGTGCACCTTGTAGCATCAGATCCCTGCCTTCTGGAGCTTAGAAAAAAACCTTACAACTGTGTTTTAGAAAGCTATAAGACATCTAAAGAGGGTGTCAGATAAAGTACAACTTAAGTAGGAAGATCTGTTTCATCCCTGTGCTAGTCACTTCAGTGAGTATATGCAAGGGTGTCCTTTCCCTGACCTGAGACTGCAATGACTAAGTTGGCCTCTCTTGTATCTCCAGCCCAGGTCCCGTTGAGAATGGAACAGAGGGTAACGAGGGACAGGAGTAACATGAGTGGTGGCAGGTGTTGATAGAAGCACTTGCAGCAGGCGATGCGGTCCCAGGCAGGCTGGTAGAACATCAGGTCAGGAACAGGAACTGTGCACGGAGATCCAGCCACAGAAATGCGTGAACCAGCTCCATTGATAGCTGGGCACACTCTCCTGTCATGTGAATTTTTTTTTTATAATATCTTTATTTAACAAAACATTTTTTACAACATTATTTACATAGCATTTACACATACATGTATTTACTAGACCTGGATTGACTATTTATATTTTTATACTTTTCATTAATCTATATTTAATTTATCTATTTGGATCTGAATCCATGTCTCTATTTATATAGAAAATCCATTTATTTCTATTGCTTTATATATTCATCCATTTTATACATTCCTATCCTATTCACCCATCCATCCATTCCCGAAAAGAAAAAGGGGGGGTTAAGGGAAGCTTCCTTTCTCCTCTTTTGTTCCTCCCTCTCCTTCATCATTTCTCCTCTCTTATTCTAGAAATTTACTCCGTTCGACCTATGAGGTACTGAACTCTGTCCACATCCGCCATGTTGTCATCAACCCTTTTTTAATTCCTTTTTCGATTTCCATTCTCTCCTCTAGGGCGCACATCTCATTAATTTCCGCCTCACATTCTTTTAAATTAGGATTTACCCTACACTTCTACTTCCTGGCTATAATAGTACGTGCCGCAGTTAGGAGATGTTTTAAAATAAATTTATTTATGTTTATCAAGCCTGTATTCATTGATAATACCAACATTAACCACTTCAGCCCTGGACCAATTTTCAGCCTAAGGACCAGGCCCCTTTTTGCGATTCGGCACTGCATCGCTTTAACTGCCAATTGCGCGGTCGTGCGACGTGGCTCCCAAACAGAATTGGCGTCCTTTTTTTCCCACAAATAGAGCTTTCTTTTGGTGGTATTTGATCGCCCCTGCGGTTTTTATTTTTTGCGCTATAAACAAAAATAGAGCGACAATTTTTAAAAAAATTCAATATTTTTTGCTTTTTGCTATAATAAATATCCCCAAAAAATATATAAAAAAACATTTTTTTTTTCCTCAGTTTAGGCCGATACGTATTCTTCTACATATTTTTGGTTAAAAAAATAGCAATTATTGATTGGTTTGCGCAAAAGTTTAAGCATTTACAAAATAGGGGATAGTTTTATAGCATTTTTATTAATATTTTTTTTTTTTTTTTTACTAGTAATGGCGGCGATCAGCAATTTTTATTGTGACTGCGACATTATGGCGGACACATCGGACATTTTTGACACATTTTTGGGACCATTGTCATTTATACAGCAATCAATGCTATTTAAATGCATCGATTCCTGTATAAATGACACTGGCAGTGAAAGAGTTAACCACTAGGGGGAGAGGAGGGGTTATGGGCTGTGACGTGTGTGTTTTTTTACATTAGGGGGCGGGGTTGACGTCTGACGTCATTGATCGGCTTTCCCGATGACAGGGAACAGCTGATCAATGACAGGCAGAGTAGAAAGCGCGGGGAGAGGTTTGTTTACACAGACCTCTCCCCGTTCTTCAGCTCTGTGACCCGATCCTGGGACACCAGCGGCGATCGGGTCCGCTGGTCCCGCGGCCGGGGTCACGGAGCTCCCGACCGGGTCGCGAGTGCGCCGCTGGCGGCATGCGCGTGACCCACGGCCAGGCAATTAAAGGGCCACGTACCTGTACGTGGTTTTGCCTGGCCGTGCCATTCTGCTGATGTATATGTGCAGGAGGTGGTCGGGAAGCGGTTAATATGTCGGGTTGTATTTGTATCCCTGTTAGTTTCTCATATGTTTTATATATTTTTTACCAGAAGCTATAAACTCCAGGACAATAATACCAGATGTGCGACATTGTGCCCCTGGCCCCTTGGCATCTCCAACATATATCTTCATTCTCTGAACTTATTTTATTCATATCTATTGGGCATTTATACCATCTGGCTAATATTTTGTAGTTCCTCCTCTTGATGTCTACTAGATATTGATAGTTTATGTACTGTTTTAATTGCTTTATCCCATTTTTCCCTGGGTATGTCTATCCCTAATTCTTCCTCCCATTTATTTATATATGCTATCTCTTGTCTATTATTATTTGAAATTAAGTACCTATATATATTAGACAGAGTGTGAGTTGGCTTTTGTTCTTTTAACAATAGGTTTTCAAAAACAGTCAAGGGTCTATTAATTATATTTTCTCTCATTATAGAAGAAACTGATCTTTGGAACTGCCAATATTGTATCCATTTATTCTTATATTCCGCCCCCATAGATTCTAGTGATATTAATCTATCACGCTCTATTGTCTCTATCAATCCAATGTCATCTTTTCTTTGCCATTTAAGAAAAGTTCCTGTCTTCATTGCTGGTGGAAATTTTGGGTTATCAAAGAGAGGAGTCATTGGGCCCGCATATGTTGACCCTTTCCCCTGTCTTAATAAACCGTCCCATATCTTCATTGTTGATACTACCAAGGAGGGCATTTTATGCTTTGGGGGGCGTTTTTCTTTTTTTATCCATGGTAGCGATTTTAATTTAATGGCTGTGATCTCCTCTTCCAACTTTACCCATTGTTTACAGTGCCCATTCTGGAACCAATCCACAATCCTTGTTATAAAGGCTGCTTTCAAGTACACCGATACATCTGGGAGTGCCAAGCCCCCTTCTTCCTTTGGGCGAGTTAACGTAGCTCTGTTTATTCTGGCAGGCTTTTCTGCCCAGACAAAACTCCCTATTGCTTTTCGTAGCTGGTTTAAAATACTTATTGATGGAAATATTGGTATGGTTTGGAATATATACAAGATCTTAGATAGTATATCCATTTTTATTATGTTTATCCTCCCCATCCATAAAAAAATCCCTTTTTCATACCGCTGAAGTGTCTTTATTATTTTATGTGTTATTGGGAGATAATTGAGTTCATAGAGTTTATCCAAATCCTTAGGAATATATGTTCCTAGGTATTTAATTGCGGTGACCTGCCATTTAAAGGAAAAATTATTCTTTATTGCTTCCATTTTATCTTGAGGTAATGAAACATTCATTACTTCAGATTTACTGTAATTTACTTTAAAATTACTTACTTTAGCAAAACTCTCCTATTTTATTCCCTTTATATCCTGATTGTTCCGAATGGCTATCGCTAGATGTTCCATAACGAGCACATATAACAATGGGGACAGGGGACATCCCTGTCGGGTTCCGTTAGTTATAATTATGGGCTCAGATATTTCACCATTAGCCCGTATTTTGGCTATGGGCTTCTGATATAGGACTATTATTTTTTCTAGTAGTATTGGGCCCACTCCCCATTGTTTCAGTGTCTCTTTAAGAAAACACCATCCCACCCTGTCAAATGCTTTCTCGGCATCTACAGCCAAGAGACAAGATGGGATTGGTGTATCTCTGGGAATATTCCATAAGTGTCAGTGTCTTCAAGGTGTTATCTCTAGCCTCTCTTCCTTTTACAAATCCCGCTTGGTCCAGGTGTATATACGCTGGGAGTATTGGAGTAAGCCTATTAGCTATGACCTTTGAATAAATTCGTAGGTCAATGTTTGTCAACGAGATAGAGCGATAGTTTCCACAATTAGTGTGATCCTTTTCAGGTTTGGGTATAAGAGAAATATATGCCTGCATTCCTTGTGGAAGGAAGGGTCGATACTGCATTAAATGTATGTTTCATAAGTGGAATTAATAGATCTTTGAACTTTTTATAAAATCGGGGAGTGAAACCATCCGGGCCAGGACTTTTCCCTAACACTAATGACTCAATTACCGTTTGTATTTCCTGCTCTGAAAATTCCTGTTCTAAATGTTCCACATCCTGTCTTTGTTAATATCGGTAATGGTGTGTCATTTATATATTTATATACTTTCTGCTGAAAAGTTTTGGGGTCTTTCTCTGCTAGTACATTTGGTATATTATATAACTTGGAATAAAAAGTATGGAATGTTTTCACAATCCCTATTGGATCATGTGCGAAATCACCTGTTTCAGTTTTTATTTTAATAATTGATTTTGAGCTTATTCGTTGTTGTAAGGCCCTGGCTAGTAATCTACCGGGTTTATTTCCCTGTTGGTAGTATAGAGACCGGGTTTTGTCTCTAATCCGTAAGGTTTGTTCATTTAATAAGGTTTTCAATTCTGTTTTCTTTGTTGTTACTTCTATTAATTTCTCCTGTAGGGGATTTTGTTTATGTTGCTTTTCTAATTCACCTATGTCCTTTGACAGCTCCATTACTTTGTTTCCTTTTATCTTTTTTTAGTCTCGCCCCATGTTTTATAAACAGACCGCGTACAATACATTTCAGCGTTTCCCATAGAATAGGAAGGGAAGTAGTGTCTCCCGCATGGTCCCCCATAAAATTTGTTATTGCTACCCCAATCTCTGTTGTACATACCTCATCAAATAATAAATTATCATTTAGTTTCCAAGAACTTCTTGCTCTATTCTCATTAGCCATGGCTATCGTCAGATATATCGGTGTATGATCCGACCATATCGCACTTCCAATTTCGGGGGAGGAGATCACAGCCATTCCCAATCGATTTATCAAAAAATAATCGAGTCGATATGTTCCATGAACTTTTGAGAGGAACGTATAGTCCCTCTCAAGCGGATGGGCGACCCTCGATATGTCAACTAATTGATGTCTTGTCATCATTTCCTTAAACTTCCTCTTCTCATTATTCCTCTTTCATTGGAGGTGCTGTGGTGTCTATTTCCCGATCAAGAACAAAATTAAAGTCGCCGCCAATTACTGTAACCCCCTCTGCTTTTTCCATTAAATCCATTAGAAGTTGTGTTCCGACTCTGATCTTTTCCTGATTGGGCAAATAGACATTAATAAAAGTATATTTTTTACCATATATGGTTAGCCTTCAGAAGGAGTTCTCTACCATCCCTGTCCCTAAAGATTTCCAGTACCTGATGGGGTATTGATTTGTGTATTGCGATAGAGACTCCCCTAGATTTTGAGTAGGCAAAAGAGTTCATGATACCAGGATTAGTATCCATTATTTATATTGGGTATATGGTCTGAGCGGAAATGTGTCTCCTGAAACAAGATGATGCCAACATTTTGTCTATGGAGAGAATAAAGTACCTGTGATCTTTTTGAGGCTGCGTTTAGTCCTCTAATATTATAGGAACATATTTTTACCATCTTAAGTGGGTTTCAGAGGAGAAAGGGGGAAAAAAAGGGGGGGGGGAAGAAGGGAAGAGGGGAAAAAAAGTCTAAAAGAGGGAAAAAATTTGAAACTTGAATCTTAAATATTAACCCTCCTAACATACAACCACTCTATTCCTTTCAATCTCTCTCTTAACACAATCGTACCTATCACTCTCTAACTACTTGACTTCTTTAAGTCTACCCTTATATATAAGGTATTTAACTTGGGGGTTTGAAGATAACCTCCCCTAGCAGAAGCGTGTCTGTCCCAGGCATCTATATTTATTATAAGTTTTCTCCCATATTGAGCTTCAAAGGGAGAAGGGGAAAAAAAAAGAAATTTAAAAATGTAATAAAATATCCTTTTCTTTCAAAAAAAATAATAATAATTTATTTTTTGAAAAAGTGGAATCATTCCAAAAAAGAGGAATAAGAAAAAAACAAATATATAAAAAAATAAATAAATTGGTGTCAAAATTTAATCAGGCAGATTAATAAAAAATTCTCAGTTTATTTAAGTGAACCTAACCATCGTTGTGATTAAATAGTGAACATAATGTATTACTTATCTAACTACTTAGCAGTATAGCATTATAACATAATACCATGTGCAAAACATAACAAAACCTTTGTGCATCTATTCAAGTGAATCTGTGCATTAATCATATACTACTTTACGTATTCCTTATTCCAAAATTGTGAACAAACCCTTATGTTACTAAGGCCAAAAAAAAGGAGAATGAAAACCCACCCAGACAAAAAAAAAAACATTTTCATCCCCCTTTCCGCCCCCCCCCCCCCAAAACGCCATCCCCAATCTCTCACTTAACCCACTCTACCCCACCATGTCCCCGTTATCTCCTTCTGTATAGTCCCCACGAAATATCAGAGTATGATTGTGGCCACGTTGGAAATTCAATTGGCAGGTGAAGATTTTTCAAAAAATCTGGAAGATCTCCCAAATCCCGGAAGATATTCTCTTGTCCATTTTGATAAACTATAACTTGGAAGGGAAATCCCCATTTGTATAAGATTTCCCTTTCCCTTAACGCATCCAATAGTGGCTTCACCGCTTTCCTCTTGATCAGAGTATATTTAGACAAATCCTGTAGGAAAATCAGTGAAGCACCTTCAAACTCGAAATGTCTTTGCTGCCGCACCGCCGCCATGATTTCTTTAACATGATAAAAATGTATTCTACAGATCACATCTCTTGGTTTCAGTGGGTTTTTATCCTTAAATCCCTGTGCTCTGTGTGCACGATCTATTTCTATTTCAGTTGTAACAGATCTTTTTAGTACCATATTAAATAGCTCTTGCATTACACTTTTCAACCCCTCTGGTTCCTTTGCTTCTGGCAGGCCTCTAACTCTTATATTATTTTGTCTGCTTCTATTTTCCAAATTGTCAGTGATGTTCATCAAATAATTTATGTGTCTGTTTGAATCAAAGATTTTCTCCTCCATTTCTGAAATCTTTAGTTTTATATCCACCATTTTAAGGTCTATATTTTCAACTTTGTTTTGTGTGTCAAGTGCCGTTGCCTTTAGCGTCTGAATTTCCATCTTATAGGAGGTTTCTAGTCGATATACATATTTATCCATATCCTCTCTTGTGGGTAACAACTTTATATATGACTGCATCAGGGCAGGACTTAGGGTGGTGGGGGCCCCTGGGCTTAAGTCACTTTCGGGCCCTACCTTCTATACATTACTGTATTTATCGGCGTATAACACGCACCCCAAGTTTAGTAGGGAATTTTAAGGAAAAAAACTTTTAGGAGGCAAGTTGCAGGGGAAAAAAAAAAAAAAAAACTTACATTTAAATGCCCATCAATGCAGCCTTATCAGTGTCCATCTGCAGCCTTGTCAGTGTAGCCTTGTCATTGTAGTCTTGAAGTTTAAAAATGGCGCCGCCGAGATACAGAGTCATGTGTATCTCTGTGGCTCTCTGGTCCTCTCGCAGTCCCGAGCACAGCCGAGAGTAGCCGAGTGTACTCGGCTCGGCTCACAGACAACCCAACCTGCAAAAACTCATTTCAGGGAGGTGACGTGCAAGACCCCCCCTGTGGCTGTGTGTGTGAGTGATGTGAGTTGTATAAGTGTAAGACACACTACAGGAGATGGTCAGAGACTGCAGACTTGGTACAAGAGATGGTCAGAGACTGCAGACTTGGTACAAGAGATGGTCAGAGACTGCAGACTTGGTACAAGAGATGGTCAGAGACTGCAGACTTGGTACAAGAGATGGTCAGAGACTGCAGACTTGGTACAAGAGATGGTCAGAGACTGCAGACTTGGTACAAGAGATGGTCAGAGACTGCAGACTTGGTACAAGAGATGGTCAGAGACTGCAGACTTGGTACAAGAGATGGTCAGAGACTGCAGACTTGGTACAAGAGATGGTCAGAGACTGCAGACTTGGTACAAGAGATGGTCAGAGACTGCAGACTTGGTACAAGAGATGGTCAGAGACTGCAGACTTGGTACAAGAGATGGTCAGAGACTGCAGACTTGGTACAAGAGATGGTCAGAGACTGCAGACTTGGTACAAGAGATGGTCAGAGACTGCAGACTTGGTACAAGAGATGGTCAGAGACTGCAGACTTGGTACAAGAGATGGTCAGAGACTGCAGACTTGGTACAAGAGATGGTCAGAGACTGCAGACTTGGTACAAGAGATGATCAGAGACTGCAGACTTGGTACAGGAGATGGTCAGAGACTGCAGACATGATACAGGAGATGGTCAGAGACTGCAGACATGATACAGGAGATGGTCAGAGACTGCAGACATGATACAGGAGATGGTCAGAGACTGCAGACTTGATGCAGGAGATGGTCAGAGACTGCAGACTTGATGCAGGAGATGGTCAGAGACTGCAGACTTGATGCAGGAGATGGTCAGAGACTGCAGACTTGATGCAGGAGATGGTCAGAGACTGCAGACTTGATGCAGGAGATGGTCAGAGACTGCAGACTTGATGCAGGAGATGGTCAGAGACTGTGTTTATGGTTGAACTCAGTGTACATGTATACAGTATTGCAGGGCTGTGCCACTCTATTTAAACCAGCTCTGCAAGATCAAGTCAGTGATCCTCCTTTGAAAAGTACAACCAAGTGACAAGGCAGCAGCACATTTAATTTCCAAAATAAAATGTTTCTTACAAACAGTGATCTGGTCAGGATTAGTGGAGGACAGTTAATGGGTCTGTAAAACTTCTAGCCTGAATCAGCATTAAATTCTTCACAAAAACATCAAACTCTGCAGCACACACAGAGCTCTGGCTTACTAGCTGAGCTGAAATGGTTAACAGCCAGCCATGTGTGACCCCTCACTGGACACAGAATGCAGGTGGGCTGCAGGGTCTCCCAGAGATCTTATCAGTGCAGTGTGCAGCTACAAAAAGATTACAGAGGGAGGGGGAGGCTGATCAGTAGCATTGCACTGCCTGAAGACATACATTTCTGGAAGACACTGTCCAGCCAGCATTACATGTGACTGTGCAGGGCTCCCCACGATCTTGTTTCCATTCAGCCAGAATGATGTGTGTGCTCAGTGCTGTGGTTGTACCTTGCTCTGCCATGTCCTCCTCGGGCTTCAGGTACTGTGCATCTCCCTCCCAGGGGCCCCCATTCAGCACCTGTGTAATCAAAGGTGGTGGGCTGGAAAGGGGGAGGGTTACACTTTGTCTGCTGCACGATACACTTGCTCCTCCAGCCCTCGCTGTTAGACATTTACTCAGCCCCGCCTCCTGTTCACAGCACAGCCCCGCCTCCTGTTCACAGCACAACCCCTGCCACCGCTCGTCTCTCTCTCTGCTGTTCCAACTTCCAAAGCTCCTAGCAGATGACAGTGGCCCTCTCCCACAAGTCGAGTACACTCAGCTATGTATCTCGGCGGGGCCCCCTATTGGGCGGGGCCCATGGGCTTGAGCCCAGTCAAGCCCAATAGTAAGTCCGGCCCTGGACTGCATATCCCAATTGGATCCTCCTTCTACTCCTTCCACTTGTGTTGCACTCTGTTGCATATTGCCCATTAGGCTGCTATTTACTGTTGATTCCATATCTTTAGGGGATGTCCCAAAATCCAGTTCAGTTATTATGGAGCTTTCGAATTGTGCTTGCGGGTTCGGATTCTTAAAAAATCCTTTTATATCCGTTTTTTGGGTAGAGCTAGGTTTTGGGGGATTTTTTTTTTTTTTTTTTTCAAAGTCCCTACTGTTGACCCCCTTTTTTTCTTTCTGTGAGTGGGTGCTTTTGGGTGGCATTTTCAAATGACAACAGAAGTTATCTTTTTCAGTAATGCGTTTTTAATTTTATATATGATTTTTACCAGCCATCCACAAGCCTCCTGTTAAACTCTTATTGGCCTGCTCAAAATGTGTCCTTCTGCCTTTATTGATAGGTCTGGGTTTCTTATCCCCTTTTATCCACTTCTTTTAACTATTCGTTGTATATTTAGAATTTTTATGCAGTTATAGCAGAGAAGGAAAAATACGATTTCAGACCTGTATCTTTGATGTAGATGTCCCCTTGGTGAGCATCATTCCTCCATGCCCATAAGCAGCCACATACCGCTTACACAGCCGCCTCCTATCCACTCCTGAGTCTCAGCGAGGCTCTTCCACTCCGTCCGTCCCCCCGGCTCTTCCCGCCGGGTCTCGGAGTCCTTCGGCGGAGGACACGTGCACTCTACAGCACGCAGCCGCCGGTCACCTTTCCTATCTCCGCTATTCGTGCCTCTCCTGCCTCGTCTATCTCACGTAGAGCCACCAAGGAGCCGCTCTCAATCAATCAATCAGGTAACCAATTGTCAGTCTCTGGAGGGGTATATGCAAACAGGGAATGGTTTATGGGATGATTTCTGTGGTCACCAATAATCAGCGAGGTTTCCAAGCAGGAGAACAGGAGAGATCAAGTGCTTCATATCATCCTCTCATCTCATCAGCTCATTTGGGATCTTGCAGCTGATTGCCTGGGACGGGAGCTCACCGCACGTCTGCTCTGGTCAGCACTCCTCCCCCATGTGAACCCTGTCATGTGAATTTACTTTTCAATCAGTTTTTATTGAATTTCATAACATACAGTAAAGATGCAAATTACACATTGTATGCCGTTAAAATAAATTAACTCAGAATAGCACTTAAATAATGTCAACTCAATTATCAATGAAGTGTTACAGAACAAGAATTACTGTTATTAAAATGCTACAAAACGCAATACATTCAATATAGAAATATAAGATCAATATAGTAACATAAGATCAAATAGAAGTATATGTCCTCTAGACACCACCATGGGGACTACACTGTGTCTAAGAGGAGAACGTTGCCACAATAATAGAACTTATCCAGGAACCTGTGTCCATACTCTAGAACCCAGAGGCAAAAGTGTATATCAATCTGTTAGATATGAGTGTTACAAAAAGTTAGTAATAGTCGACCATTGTTCCCATGATGCCCACTTAGTTTTTTCCTTGGGTAATTTACCCTCACTGGATGCCATCATTAATTCATAAATATAATGTAGGTTTACGGTATCTAAGAGGTGAGTGATAGAGGGAGTTGTATCTGACTTCCATAATCTGGTTATAGTTAACCTAGCTGCCAATAGGATATGTGTCGTCACATGACGAAATGAAAAGGGTATGTCTTCAATGGATAAATTCAGGATAGCTAGACCCGGAGACATTGGTATATCTATCTGGGATATATCTTTTAAGAGAAGAAAAACGGTTTTCCAGTATTCCTGTATGAGGGTACATTCCCAAAATATGTGGAATATGCTTCCTATGTTGGAATTACATCTCCAGCACTTATTAGATAATGTGGGATAGAATGTTGCCAAGCGAGAAGGCGTCAAATACCATCTAAGGGACAATTTTTGTGTGAGTTCCCACAACGCAGAGCTTTTCGTGGATTTGTATACACTTCGTGAAGCTTGTTCCCATTGTGATTCTGTATAAGTCGTTGCTAGATCATTTTCCCAGTGTGTATGTGGTGTGGATTTAGTAAATACACGCTTTTGGTTCAGGGTATTGTATACAAGTGAAATACCCTTCTGTTTAGGAGATTCAAAGTGCAGGTATTTCCATATTACTGAAGAAACTGTATATAAGGGAGGTTTGATTTTGTTAAGGCATTTCAGAAGTTTGGAATATGCAATAGAGTCTGATTCAGGCAAGTGAAATTCATTTTGGAGGGTTGAAAAGGATTTTGGGTTTGAGTCATGAAATAGTTGATTTATGAATGAGATTTTTCGGTTAGACCAATGGGATGTAGATAATTCAGGTGAGATGTGGTTTAAGACTTCTATAGGTATCGGTATCTGTGTAGTAGTGGGTTCTTGATGGATAGTTTGGGTTAGAATTTTCCATGCTCTGACCGTGGCTATCATGGTAGGGGGAATCGCTTTTGGTATTTTAGCGTCTAATGGAGTGCTCAACAACCAATTTTTTAAACTAGGAAGAAATAGTAAGGAAAGTTCTATATTGCACCAGTTTTTATTCGGATCTTGCTGAAACCACTCAGTTGCTTGAGCTATGATCGCTGCAGTGTGATAATCTGTAAAATCTATTGAACCTGATCCTCCCGCTAATTTGTGTATCCTAAGTATAGAATGAGCGCATCTAGGTTTTGTACCGTGCCAAATACATCGGTTGAGTATCGTTTGAAGTGACTTAAAGTAATATTTAGGAATAGGAATAGGAATGGTCCTAAACAGGTATAAAATTTGAGGTAAATGCATCATCTTGAACGCCGCTAATCTGCCAGACCATGACAGTTCCATTTTAGCTAATTTCTGAGATTCAGTACGTAATGTATCTAAGAGAGGCTTGAAGTTTGATGAAAAGAGGAGTTTAGTGGTTCTAGTGAGTTGAATACCTAGGTAAGAAATGCTGTGTTCAGACCATGTGAAGGGGTATTGGGCTTGTAATAGTAATTTAGTGGTGGAATTCAATTTGAGATCTAGTATTTGTGATTTGGTGACATTTAGTTTGTAAAATGATATTCGTCCAAACCAATCTAAAACGTCTCGGGCTGCTGCTAAGGAGGAGGTAGGATTTGATAATATTAAAATCACATCATCAGCAAAAAGACTAATCTTATGAGTAGTGTTGCCAACAGTTATGCCTGAGATGTTCGAGTTCGTGCGTATGTGCTCAGCTAAAGGTTCTATAGTTAGATCAAAAATTAAGGGCGACAATGGGCAACCCTGACGGGTACCGTTCGAAATTCGGAATGGATGAGATATCATATTAGCCGAAAAAACTTGAGCAGCTGGGCAAGTATATAGTGCCATGATAGCATTATAAATATTGTCTTTAAACCCAAATTTCATGAGAACTTTCTGTAGATAGGTCCAGTGCACCCGATCAAATGCCTTCTCTGCATCTAAAGAAAGAAGCAGAGAAGGTGTTCCACTGGAATTTACGCAATGGATTAAGTCAATCATGCGACGCGTCGCGTCGGATGCTTGCCTCCCTTTAATAAATCCTGTTTGGTCTTTGTGAATCAGGTCTGGTATATTCTTCATTAAGCGTCTAGCAATAGTTTTGGCGTATATTTTTAAATCAAGGTTAAGTAAGGAGATTGGCCAGAAGTTTTGTGGGGCAGTCGGATCTTTTTCAGGTTTTGGGAGAGTGATAATTAATGCGTTTAGCGATTCTACAGGGAATTTGGAAGAATATGCAGCTTGGTTAAGAAATTTCAGCAAGTGTGGAATCAAATAGGTAGAGAATTGTTTGAAGTATTCCCCTGTAAGGCCATCCGGGCCTGGTGTTTTGTTACAAGGCAGTGATGAGATGGTAGCTAGAAGTTCTGGTGCTGAAAAAGGAGCATTTAAATAAGACAATTGTGTTTCTGTCAGAGTCGGTAAATTTATCTTATGGAGAAAGTCATCAATTTCCTCTGGGGATGGTTGGTGGGTTGTAGGGTCATTCTTGAGATTATATAGGTCACTATAGTAATCGCTAAAAGCATTCGCAATGTCTTGTGGATTAGATAGCTTCACTTTCGAGTGTGGGTGGAATAAGAAGGGAATTTTAGATTTAACTCTAGCCCCTTTGATACGTTGTGCTAATCTTTTTCCTGCCTTATTGGATGTGGAATAAGAGATGGCTTTGAATTTGCATTGCATATGTTCGTATGTATGGAGAAGAAGCAGCCTGAGTTCCTGTCTAAGTGACATTAATTGTGCTAGTGTAGTGGGACATGCAGATGACTTATGGTCTGCCTCCAAATGAGCAATTTGGGAAGTAAGGGAGTCTATTTGTTGTGTTCTTTTTTTTTTTGTGAATGGAGCCCAGTTTTATAAGAACACCTCTCATTACCGCTTTATGCGCGTTCCACACCACGGCAGGATCCCCCACTGAATCAGCGTTTTTATTTCAAAATATTCTTTCAAATGAGTAGCAATTTCTTTGGAGTATGTAGCATGTTGTAATATGAAATTATTGGCTCTCCAGAGAAAAGAGTTCCATTGAGGAGACGTATCATCAATAATTATCGAAATTGGGTTGTGGTCTGACCATGTCATGGTGTGGATAACAGAGGTAGTCACCTTTTGTAATAACAATTTATCAACAACAAACATGTCAATTCTGGAATACGACTTGTGTTGCGGGGAGAAATAAGTATAATCCCTCTCTGATCCATGGTGGCATCTCCAGACATCGTAAAGATCAGACGATGTCAGGATTTGCCCCAGGGGAGAGGGTCTTCTCTTATCCGCTGAAGTAGTGTCCATATAAATATCTGCAACCATATTAAAGTCTCTGCATACAAGGACATATCCTTGTTGTAACTCTTTAATTTTGGTCAAAGTCTTTTTGACAAAATTTGCCTGTCTAGAATTGGGAGCATACAAGTTGAGTAAGGTATATTTAGTTCCAGTAATCATACAGATTAAAATAAGAAAACGACCATTGGGGTCACCTATTTCTTTTATGAGGTGGAAGTCAGTGTCTTTCTTGATCGCTACAAGCACTCCTCTCTTCTTGGAAGAGAAATTAGAATAGAAAATAAGGGGAAATTTGTTACTGCGACATAAAGTGGCTGAAAGTGGGGTTAAATGTGTCTCTTGGACACATAAGATATCACTATCAAGCTTTTCAGCAGTATGCCACAAAGATTGTCTCTTTGCTGCGTGGTTGAGACCCTTGGCGTTCAAGGATACTATCGTGAATGGCATATTTCCTGTTGTGGCTAAGTGATGGATCGTGGGAGACTATAACACTTACAGTTTGCAGATATTTCTTGGTGTATACAGTAAATTCAGTTCCTTTCGGCCTATCAGGATACCTGGGTTCCGTAACTAGATGTATTTCTATAAAACCTGGAATGAAATTACAATTATATATAACAGCTATTTAAAAATATAGCAAAAGATATGAAAACAGGATGCGGCAGATTTGTGTCAAGCACAGAAAAAAGCAAAGAGTCAGCTTTTACTGCTGCAGTGTGGAACAGTTAATACCAAAGGCAAGTGAGATCAAACAAAATTCCTGGAGGGGACGCTATAAACTAAGTTAGCGGACCGCTCAGGAGTCAGATAATTCCATAGGTTGATGATTTCGGGATCTTTGATTGTAGTGATATGTTGAAGGAGGACGTTTTGGAAGAAGCGAAGTTTCATCTTTGTGGTATTCCGGGATTATTCCCCATTCTTTCAAAAGTTTCAAACCCTTGTGTAGGTCATTTATTATATGAGTGGATCCGTTTTTGGAGACAATTAGTGTGGCCGGGTAGCGCCATTTGTATAGAATCTTATGGTTTTGCATTCCTTTAGTTATGGGGTTCAAATCTCTACGTAGTTGAAGCGTATATCTTGATAAATCAGGAAATATTTGAACACCCTCAAACGGACGTGGTAAAGGGCCTTTCAATCTGACTTCTGACATCATTTTTTCTTTAATATGGAAAAAATGGATCCTCATAAGTATATCTCTAGGCACTGATGCAGCCAGGTGTGAAGGTTTTGCAATTCTGTGTATTCTGTCAATTATAATGTCACGTGGCGTAACTTCAGGTAGAATAGTGCGTATAAGTTCTTTGGCGTATTTGGGTAATTCTGGAGTTGTTATATTTTCGGGGACCCCCCTTAACTTGACATTGTTTCGTCTAGAGCGGTCTTCCAAATTTGCTAATTTGCCCCTTATCCACTCTTGTTCATCTTTTACCTCATCAATAGAATCAATGATGTCATTCACTGTGGAGAAGCATTCCATCATACCTTTCTCAATAGTGGATACTCTGTTATCTATTAGACTGACATCTGTAGTGAGTTTAGTAAATAGAGTGGATAAATCAGTCACAAGAGGAATGCAGTGATATTAACATCTCCTTCAGTGTAGTGTCAATAACAGGCTGACCGCAGGTTGGGAAGGATGCCATTGAGGAATGTAAGGCCTGGTTAGATTGTAGTGGAATAAAAGCCTGGGGCTCAATTTCTGAGTGAGGCGGCCGCTGTGCTAGAGCATCCATTCTCATTTTTGCCTTAGCTGGGCTGTTCATTAAGGGATCCCCCTCTGTGTCATTGTCATGGGAGCTAGACATCTCCCTGTTTGGTGAGTCACCAGAAATGTTGTTAGGGATTTCTGTATGTTTAGTCTGAGGCGCTGCTATGCCTTCAGCTCCATTTTGATTCTGACTGACCAGCGCTTCAGGAGGGTACAGGAGTGTGGTGAGCTTTTGGGGCTTGTGGTCCCCAGTTCTCTTACGGGACATTGTTGTGGGTCCCTACCGGACTAATGTGGGGAAGTTTTTGTACAAAAATACCGGCTCCAGCGGTCCCTAGTCGTTCCGGTTCGTCTCCCTCACAGCAGAGCTCAGCACTAAGCGTCCATCTCTCTTGCCGGCTGGCCACGCCCCTCACCCCATCTTTGTCATGTGAATTTGATGCGGAAAACTCCACATCCAACTCGCACTAGTGTGAACCCAGCCTAAGTGTTTTTATCTTTCAAGCATATGCTTGTTGTTTACAGCTAAAATGAAATGAAACCTGGACCAGATGCTGCTTGGCTACATGGTTAAAGTTTTGAGATCCAGGAGCTGTTAGCTAGCATTTCTATCTGTCTCTACCTTGCTACATGTTGTCAAACCTGCCAATGCCACCAAACGACTAACAATGCTCTGGAATAAATCCTCTTAGAGATTCATTGCCATTGTTCCAGAAAAGGAAAGGTTCCTTGGTTTGTACTCCAATCTAGTCATCAATCCTGAGGGGGCATTAACCCCATAATGGATTTATAAAGCACTCAAATGCTTAATTTGAGTGCAAAAATTCCTCAGGGAATTTACCAGTTCAGTCATTTCTTTTGTCGATCCGGGGACTTTCTGGCCTCTGACCATTCCGAATACCTACCTACTTGTCTCCATCTTTCCATGCATCAGTGCTACCTGCTTTTTGCTGTTGGCATGCTGCACACATTGACCTTCCCTTTTGTCTGTTCATTGCCCTAAGCTTTTAGAAGGTGCTATGCCCTGCAAGACATCCCCATAGTGGAATACCTGAATTACCAGGTGGAAACCAGTTGATGCGCGCTTATCAGTCAATATCCAATAATCTATTCCTTCTCTACAGCATTTCTGTTGGATCTTGAACTTCCAGAAATGGAACCAGCTCATTCCTTAGAATGTATAGACCTCCTTCTAGATACTGCCCAGTATAGGGTTTTTCTACTGCAAGAGTCTGATGTCATTGCACTCAACATGTCTGCATGGGAGAAGAAGTCTCTTGATTTACTTACACCTAGGCTCGGGTTGTCTCTGGCCTGTTGGCTTATGTATCCAGCCCTGGAGTTGGGGAAACCCTTTCTTCCGTTGCTCTGGAAGATTCTCATGCACCTAATGTATGGGCAGACCTGGATATCCTATGGGTGTACAGGACTTGGTAACTTGAGGAAGCTTGCCTCCTGAGCTCCATACTGGCACTTCAAGCGATTTGATTACCCCTATAATGTTAAACCTTTTAACTACAGGATTGTCCAATCTGGATTACAGTCTGGCTTCAGTGTGTCGCTACATTCCAGCCCTGTGTGTCGCTACGTTCCAGCCCTGTGTGTCGCTACGTTCCAGCCCTGTGTGTCGCTACGTTCCAGCCCTGTGTGTCGCTACGTTCCAGCCCTGTGTGTCGCTACGTTCCAGCCCTGTGTGTCGCTACGTTCCAGCCCTGTGTGTCGCTACGTTCCAGCCCTGTGTGTCGCTACGTTCCAGCCCTGTGTGTCGCTACGTTCCAGCCCTGTGTGTCGCTACGTTCCAGCCCTGTGTGTCGCTACGTTCCAGCCCTGTGTGTCGCTACGTTCCAGCCCTGTGTGTCGCTACGTTCCAGCCCTGTGTGTCGCTACGTTCCAGGCCCTGTCTACCATGCACTGAAAATTGTCAGGTGGACAGGATGTCTGTATTTAGGAGAATGGTCTCTTCACCCGGAGGTATTTAGGACCCCTGTCGCAGGTGGGGGACCCTGGACATGGACCTCCTGGCTTCAAGATCCAACAACAAACTCAACATGTTTCCCTCCAGACCAGGGTTCCTCTAGCCATGGCAGTGAACATTCCGGTGTCTCCACAGGATCAGCTTCATATTGATCTTTACCTTTCACCCTCTGCTGCTCCTTCCCCATCTGCTGCACAGAATTGAGATGGTGGGCGTTATGATGATTCTCATTGCATTGAACTGGCCAAGATAGATGTGGTACTTGATCAGGATGAGCAACGACTGCGTTACCACCCTGCTTTATGGTCCCTGGCTCTAACAATATGGCTGTTGATGCTCAGGTCCTAAGAGATAGGGGTCAATCCAGTTTAATCCTGTGCTCTTGAAGGCTAGGCAGTCTATCGCTCGCAAGATACCTCCTACCCGTTCACAAATAAAGTGTCAAAAACTGTTTGACAAATCCTTTATGAAAAAAAATGTAAGTGTCCCCCCAAGTAGATCCACCAGGTGACGTAGACAGGTGGCCCTACCCCTTGCCTATATAAGAAATGTCAAATGGAGGAGCCTGCAGAAGGCAGATGGCCTCATTGACGGCAAGAGCATCCTTTTTTTTTTTTTTTTTTTTTTTTTTTCCTGTCTACAGCATGAATCTACATGCAGGGGCACTGTTTTTATTTTTAATAAAGGATTTGTAAAAAACTGTCTTATCTATTACTTTTTGACACTCTTTTTGGTGAATGCAACCGATACTCATTCACATAGGGAGGGGGCCGGGATCTGTGGGGCCCCCTTTTTAAAGGGGGCTTCCAGAGTCCGATAAGCCTCCTGCCCGCAGACCCCCACAACTGACCATGGTTGTGGGGATGAGGCCCTTGTCCCCATCAACATGGGGACAAGGTGCTTTCGGGGTGGGGGGGCAAAGACCCCCTGCCCCAAAGCACCTAACCTTCATGTTGAGAGCATATGGCCTGGTATAGATCAGGAGGGGTGTGCTCTGACCGCCCAGGCTGCATGCCCACACTGTTTGTTTTTTTTTCTTTATTTTTATAATGTCCAGCAATTTAAATGTAATTTCATGAGTCTGCCATTAGTCTGCCTGTAAAGTGGCACATCTGAAGCATGTATAAGACATGCTGCAGCAAAAATTTTATTTCTAAAGAAAAAAAGAGTCGAATCACATAAAAAAAGGAAACAGTTGGGGGCCCCCCCCCCCCCCCCCAGACCTCCATACCCTTATCCGGGCATTTTCTTTATTTTTATTTTTTACATTTGTTTTGGAATTTGTTAGAAAATTTATAAACAAAACAAATTTTAACGAAAACAAAAATAAATGAGTTCCGAAACCAAATGAGATTCCATACCTAAACTAAATTAGTAACATAACGAATCATTTCAAAACAAAACCATTTTTTTCATTATTTGCATGTCTAGTTTCCTTTCATTATTTTGGGTATGGTATGAGCTGTTAGTAGGGATTAGCCTGCCTCTCCCCCCTCCATTCCTAGGTGGATTAGGCCAGTGATCGCCAACCTTTCGGCCCTCAGACCACTAAACTCTCAATTTTGAATCACATGAACCACTAACATGAATATTAACATGCTTTATACACATAATGCTCTGGTTCTTTGCCCCCTCCCCCGGGTCACACTTCTGCCTTATACACACAATGCTCCGTCAGCACACATTGAGAACAGCACTGGAAACAATATGGGCAGTACAGCCCTGGCCAAAAGTTTTGAGAATTGCAAAATATTAATTTTCACAAAGGCTGCCCTGCGTTTTATGATGGCAATTTGCATATACTCTAGAATGTTATGAAGAGTGATCCGATGAATCGCAATTAATTGCAAAGTCCCTCTTTGCCATGAAAATGAACAAAACATTTCCACTGCATTTCAGCCCTGTCACAAAAGGCCCACCTGACATGTCAGTGATTCTCTTGTTAACACAGGTGTCATTTTGACGAGGACAAGGCTGGAAATCACTCTGTTAGGTCCGGCTCACACTGGTGTGACATGAAAGTTGTGGGACTGCCGATCTGACTTTGCCCTGCCACATCGATCTGACTTCAATTCGACTTTAATGAACGGGAACCATACCAGACCCTTATCGGAGCATGCAGCCTGGCAGGCCATGAAAAGAAAAGGGGGCAAGCGAGTGACCCTCCCCTTCTGAACCATACCAGGCCACATCCCCCTACTAAGGTTTCTATTCTGGCAACTCAGGTGTTATATAACAATGGGACGTGGCTATGCAGTGACGTCACCCTGAGACCCTGCCCCTTGTGACAACATGGACCCATCATGCCTGGGGCGTTGACTTCAAAAAGGGGCGGGTTCTTCAGGTGACCTCACTGCATGGCTTTGCTCCATAGTTTTATAAGAACTATTAAACACCCGGAGCTGCCAGAACAGCGGGAGAAGATCATTTTTTATTTTATTATCTGTGTTGGCGACGGTCATCATGATTGATGTTGGAGTTACCATGGGGGTCATTATTTTTAATAAAGGACTTGTCAAAAACTGCCTCCTGTTTATTTTTTTTATTTTTATACACTTTTTTTGGGGGGGGGGGGGGGGAATGGGTACCTTATACTTATTCACATGGGGTATCTGGGGTCCCTCTTCTAAAAGGGGGCTTCCAGGTTCTGATAAGGCCCCTGCCCATACCATCCCCCAGCCCAGGTATGTGGGCAAGAGGCCCTTGTCCCCATCAACATGGTGATAAGGTGCTTCTGGGTGCTTTGCCCAAAGCACCCCTCCACCATGTTGAGGGCATGTGGCCTGGTATGGTTCAGGAGGGAGCGCTCTCTTGTTCCTCCCCCTTGCCAGGCTGCATGCTTGGATATGGGTTTAGTATGGAGGCCCCCACTCCGTTTTTTTTATTTTGGCGTGGGGTTTCCCCTTTAAAATCCATTTCAGACATGTTTTTATGGGGGCGGGGGACATTTAGTGTGTGGTTTTTTTTTTTTTCCTCCTAGCACAGGTCACATGTCACAAGTCGGATCAGACCGACACAAGTTGGACCAGTTAAGATGGTTCTCATAGGAAAACATAAATTTTTACATGTCATGTGACGTGCTCCCAAAGTCAGACCGCATGTCGCACCAGTGTGAACTGGGCCTAATGCTTATTGAGTTAAAATAGCAGACTGGGAGCTTAAAAAGCAGGGTGGTGCTTGAAATCATTATTATCCAGGAAAAACATCATGGACAGACTGATTTACTGCAAAACGTACAGGGATTGGACTGCTGAGGACTGAAGTAAAGTAATTTTATCTGGTGAATCCCCTTTCTGATTGTGGCACCTGGAAAAAACATTGTCCAGAGAAGAAAAGGTGAGCACTACCATCAGACCTGTGTGATGCCAACAGTAAAGCATCCTGAGACCATTCATGTGTGGGGTTGCTTCCAAGCCAAGGGAGTGGGCTCACTCACAATTTTGCCTAATGCCAAGGACACACAATTGGACATTCCGACAACAAAATCCCATGTTTTTTTTCCGAAGGATGTTGGCTCAAACTTGTCTTGCATACACACGGTTGCACAAAGTTGGTCGGAAATTCTGAACGTCGAGAGCGTGGTGGCGTACAACACGTACGACGAGCCGAGAAAAATGAAGTTCAATAGCCAGTGCTGTTCTTCTGCTTAATTCTGAGCATGCGTGGCACTTTGTGCGTTGGAATTGTCTACACACGATCAGAATTTACGAGAACAGATTTTGTTGTCGGAAAATTTGAGACCAGATCTCAAATTTTGTGCTACGAAAATTCCGATGGAAACTGTCCGATGGAGCCTACACACGGTCGGAATTTCCGACAAGCTGCCGTGAAAGTCCGACCGTGTGTACGTGGCTTTAGAACACATCCATGAATAAAAAATGGTACAAAAGCATCCTCCGAGAGCAACTTCTCCCAACCATCCAAGAACAGTTTGGTGATGAACAATGACTTTTCCAGCATGATGGAGCACCTTGCCATACGGCAAAAGTGATAACTAAGTGGCCTGGGGAACAAAACCTCAGAATTTTGGGTCCATGGCCAGGAAACTCCCCAGACCTTAATCTCATTGAGAATGTGTGTTTAATCCTAAAGAGGCGGGTGAACAAAAAAAAAAACACAAATTCTGATAATTGTTGTCATAGGTGTATTTTAAATGTTAGAGACAGAATATCAACCCAAAATCCAGAAAAAAAAAACATACAGATGTTATAAATTGAGTTGCAGTTCAGTGAGTAAAATAAGTATTTGATCCTCAAGCAAAACATGACTTGGTACTTGGTGGAGAAACCCTTGTTGGAAGGCACAGAGGTAAGACATTTCTTGTAGTTTGTGACCAAGTTTACACACATCTCAGGAGGTATTTTGGTCCACTTTTCTTTACAGATCTTCGCTAAATCCTAAGGTTTTTTGGGTGTCACTTGCCAACTCAAAGTTTCAGCTTCCTTCATAAATTTTCTATAGGATTAAGGTCTGGAGACTGGCTAGGCCACTCCATGTCCCCAATGTGCTTCTTCTTGAGCCACTCATTTGTTGCCTTGGTGGTATGTTTTGAGTCATTGTCATGCTGGAAGACCCATGCACAACCCATCTTCTGTGTTCTGGCTGAAGGAAGAAGGTTCTCATCCAAGATTTTACAATACATGGCCATTGGCCCCTCAATGCTGCAAAGTCGGCCTGTACCTTTAGCAAAGAAACAGCCCCTAAACATAATCTTCCCACCTCCATGCTTGACTATAGGAATGGCGAGCATTTTTCTTCCTCCAAAAACGCCAAGTCGAGTTGAGGCCAAATTGCCCCATTTTTGGTCTCCTAGGACCACAACACTTTCTCCAAATCCTTCTCCGATTCCTTTTAGATGTTCATTGGCAGACTTCAGACGAGCCTGTACATGTGCCTTCTTGAGGCGACGTATTGTGTTACCAATGGTTTGGTGACTAGTCCCAACTGCCTTGAGATCATTCACAAGCTCCTCCCATTTAGTTCTTCGCTAATCCCTTACTTTTCTCATGATTATCCTTACCACATGAGGCGAAATCTTGCATGGAGCTCCAGACCGAGGGTGATTGGTTATTTTGTAGTTCTTTAATTTGCGAATCGCTCTAGCCCATTCCAGCCTTGTGCAGGTCTACACTCTTGTCCCTGATGTCCTTTGATGGCTCTTTGGTCTTGCCCATGATGGTGAGGTTTGAATGGAAGAAAGATTCTGTGGACAGGAATGTAAACATCCCTTGTAATAGGAATAGTGCACGACAGGTCCTCTTTATGTAAAGATGTGGGATCAATAAGACCCCACATCTCTCCTTCCCAGGCTGGAAAGCTTGAGATCAAAAAAAAAAAAGATCTCGGCAGTACACGGCAGTGTTTACAGAGGGTGACACAATATGTATAGTCCAGTGGGTGGCACAATATATGTGAATAGCCGTGGATGGAAAATATTCCTAGGTGGGGTGATGGTGATCCTGTATGGTCGGCATCAGCGCCTATTGCAAGGAGGCTTACCGGAAGTCACAGACTAAATGAGACGTACGCCTCATAAGTCGTGACAAGCTTTGTTGTGGAGGGTTACCGGGTCCCTGTTCCACGGATGAATTCCAGGATATAAGCGTGTAAGAGGGCAGGGGGGATGCGGTCATCAAAATCTCCAATAGTATTCGGTCATATTTTGAGAAAAGAGAACTCGCATAGTGTGATACCGTAAAAAAATACTTTTAATGTAGTAAAAACATTAAAAACACTCACATTTTAGAAGTAAGATTCAGGCTCATAGAATCGTCTTGGATATCAAAGGTGCTGCTGCTGTTGTCCACCCGACGCGTTTTGTCCTCTGGGACTTCGTCTGGGGTGTGGACTACAAGCATCAGCAGTGCATTTATATAAGGAGAGTGACCCCAATCTGTCTGTTGGTTTGTGTGACCTTCCGGACCGGAAGTTGACCTCACTTCCGGTCCGGCGGTGTTGGGCTCTTTAAAATTGCTCAAAAGAGGCCTAGTTTTATGGAGAATGTATATGCAATAATGGGGATTAGCATTATATAAGGCATTTGTTAAAATTATGTAAGATCGAGGAGGGACACAGTGAGGTGTCCTCTCCTCGATCTGATCCGTTGGATAGCGGTGGTGGAACGCAACGCCGGCGTGGCGTGCGTGACGTCATTTCCGCCGACCGCTGGCTAGTCATTATGGAAACCTCGGTGTGGGAAGGGGCAGGGCGGCCGCGCGCGCAGTTGTAGCACGTCGCGGCCGCTCCATATATCATCTAGAGGATGCAGTATGAGCTAAACTCACTCTAGTGCACATGTGCCGCACACATATACGTGTTGCTGACACTGCTAGGCATACCATATGTGCCTGGCTTATTCCAAGGTGGGCCCATAGAGAAGAAAATAAGTATGTGATGTACTATCATAATGAGATGGGTTGAATAGTGTATATATATATATATAGGGGGACACACAGAGAGGGGTCGCTCCCTATATTATTGTCCCATGTGTGCACCTGTACGCGTATATACATCTAAACTGTCCGATATCTATGCGAATAACATTTTTATTTTTTATAAATACATATATTATGAAGGATCCAATATATAAAAGTATATAGAAATATTTTGTATGAAACTGTTAAATGAAAGGAGATAATAAATGGAAGAACTATAAAACGGACGTCAAACGTACTGTCAAATCTATGTGTGTTTAAAATGTATAAGAATATGCATAAAAACACATGTACATGTGAAAACATGGGTACAAAATGTCTGGAAAATGCACGTAAAAACACACATAAAAAATGCACATAAAATAGTTTCCATAAAACATAAGGTATTATAAAATACTCTTAAAATCTCCAAACTAGAATAAGTATATAATGATAAAACCTCGCCTTTGTTGTTGGCAGTTATTCTTATATGAAAACAAATAAAAGCGGGCTGGTATTATAATTTATATGTAAGAATATATAAAAATATTAGTTATTAATATTAATATTTTATTAATATTTTTAATAAAAATATTAATAAAAGCAGCAACGAATAAGAAGGGTAAAATAAATAAATATATAAGAGAGGTGATATGGCATATAACACAAATGGTAAAAATAGGGGGCGTTGGAGGATGGTCAAGCTTTATTTATAAAAGCATTGATATCCCACTCCACGTTCATGCCCAACGGGGAGTGGGATTGTAACTGATATATCCAGTATGTCTCCAGTTTTGATACTCCCCTAGTTTTAGCTCCGCCCCTCCACGGTGCCGTGAATTTGTCAATAATTAAAAACTGAGTACTGCGAGGATCTCGGTTATGATACTGTCGATAGTGCCTCGGGACTGTGTGTTTATACTACCACTTTTAATCTTAGTAATGTGTTCCGTGACTCGTGTCGTAAAGGAGCGTATCGTGCGTCCTACGTACTGTTTTGAGCACGGACATGTGATAAGATATACAACATGAGTTGTGGCGCAAGTACAGAAGTTTTTAATTGGAAACTTTTGCTTAGTTACTGAAGATTGAGAAAATTGAGTACTGTCCGTGATACTTTTTTTATTTATTTTTTATTTGCACTAACATATCATTTTTCATGGACGAGCTTTCGGGGTGTGTCCCCTTCTTCAAGGTCTAAGCAGTACTGATTCACAAAAGTTTAAGCAGAAGGTAAAATGTTAAAAAAAAAAAGGAAAAAAAAAAAAGAAGGGGACACACCCCGAAAGCTCGTCCATGAAAAATGATATGTTAGTGCAAATAAAAGTATCACGGACAGTACTCAATTTTCTCTGTCACAATTGCACTAATACGGCTACAATCACTTCAAGTTTACTGAAGATTCAAATTCTTTAGTGTTTTGTCTACCGCTTATGGTAAAGTGACACACATTTTTTGCAAGGGTAATAGCCTGTGAGGTTATGGAAAAAGGAGGGCTTTACAGGTGGATTAATAATTGTTGGAGCGATCTGGCTATTAAGAGATGGTGCTCCCTTATAGATGACTTTTGCCTTGTCAGGTATGAGGTTACCCAGAATTTTGTCGTTTCGAAGGATGCCCCAATGTCGTTCAAAGATGGATTTAATTTGTCTATGTTGTATTGAGTATGATGTAAGGAAAGACCATCTGAAATTGTCGTCATGAGGTTGGCTTGGTTTATCTATCAGAAGTGTAGCCCGATCGATTTGTAAAACTCTGTTTAGATCTTGATCCACTTCATTCATATTGTAGCCTTTTTCTTTGAAACGGTCTCTTAATACATTGGCCTGTTCTTTAAATCTGGCGATGTCTGTACAGTTTCTGCGTAGTCGCAGAAACTGACTCTTAGGGACAGAACGCAACCATGCTTTATGATGACAGCTGTCAATTGGTATATAGCCATTGCGGTCTGTAGATTTGAAGTATGTACTGAGTTCGAACTGGCGTTCCTTTATAGTAATCTCCAAATGTAGGAAGTGTATCTTGGTTTTACTTGATTCATATGTAAGGACTATACCTCTGTCATTATTATTAAGAGACAGGAAAAAAGATTCCAATGATTCATTTAACAGTTTTATACAAAATATTTCTATATACTTTTATATATTGGATCCTTCATAATATATGTATTTATAAAAAATAAAAATTGTATTCGCATAGATATCGGACAGTTTAGATGTGTGTGTGTGTGTGTGTGTGTATATATATATATATATATATATATATATATATATATATATATATATATATATATATATATATATAAAATATACGCGTACAGGTGCACACATGGGACAATAATATAGAGAGCGACCCCTCTCTGTGTGTCCCGCTATATATATATATATATATTTACACACACACACACACACACACACACACACACACACACACACACACACACACACACACACACACACACACACACACACACTATTCAACCCATCTCATTATGATAGTACATCACATACTTATTTTCTTCTCTATGGGCCCACCTTGGAATAAGCCAGGCACATATGGTATGCCTAGCAGTGTCAGCAACACGTATATGTGTGCGGCACATGCGCACTAGAGTGAGTTTAGCTCATACTGCGTCCTCTAGATGATATATGGAGCGGCCGCGACGTGCTACAGCTGCGCGCGCGGCCGCCCTGCCCTTTCCCACACCGAAGCTTGGTTTCCATAATGACTAGCCAGCGGTCGGCGGAAATGACGTCACGCACGCCACGCCGGCGTTGCGTTCCACCACCGCTATCCAACGGATCAGTTTGAGGAGAGGACACCTCACTGTGTCCCTCCTCGATCTTACATAATTTTAACAAATGCCTTATATAATGCTAATCCCCATTATTGCATATACATTCTCCATAAAACTAGGCCTCTTTTGAGCAATTTTAAAGAGCCCAACACCGCCGGACCGGAAGTGAGGTCAACTTCCGGTCCGGAAGGTCACACAGACCAACAGACAGATTGGGGTCACTCTCCTTATATAAATGCACTGCTGATGCTTGTAGTCCACACCCCAGACGAAGTCCCAGAGGACGAAACGCGTCGGGTGGACTACAGCAGCAGCACCTTTGATATCCAAGACGATTCTATGAGCCTGAATTTTACTTCTAAAATGTGAGTGTTTTTAATCTGTTTTTACTGCATTAAAATAATTTTTTATGGTATCACACTATGCGAGTTCTCTTTTCTCAAAATATGACCGAATGCTATTGGAGATTTTGATGACCGCATCCCCCCTGCCCTCTTACACGCTTATATCCTGGAATTCATCCGTGGAACAGGGACCCGGTAACCCTCCACAACAAAGCTTGTCACAACTTATGAGGCGTACGTCTCATTTAGTCTGTGACTTCCGGTAAGCCTCCTTGCAATAGGCGCTGATGCCGACCATACAGGATCACCATCACCCCACCTAGGAATATTTTCCATCCACAGCTATTCACATATATTGTGCCACCCACTGGACTATACATATTGTCACCCTCTGGATTATATCACTGTATAAACGCATATATACAGTTTTGCGACCCTTTGCACTTAATATTCACTTGCTATTTATTTTATGTTTTATATTTCACTATATCAACAATTTTTATTGTTCACCAATCATTTGAACTATATCGAATTTTATCTGTCACAAGATCACTTTCACAATATTTATTCACAATTTTTAATGTGGTTTCCATTTCTGTTCTTTTATTTATAATATATTACACAGGATTTTATATACAGTTTTATCTATTTTTAAAGATATTTAAGATATATATATATCTGTATACTCTTCATAAACTATAAGTATAAAAACGTCACGTAATAGTGATCATATACGTATACCTCTGAGCGCAACATATACACTTTTTCCAAACCTATTTTCCGTCAGTCCATCGGCCATGTTTGCAGCTCCACTATAAACCATCCATACTCAGCGCAATATTTTCCTACTTCCTATTTTATCGGTCCCACGGCAGTGTTTACAACTGCCAGGGTGGACGTGACGTCCTAACGTTGTGCCCAGGCCTCCGAAAGTCATAGAGATTGCCGGGGTATTCTCTATGATGAACTTTCACTGCCGGCGAATTCCTTCTCTAGCTCACCGAACGCACGGGCGAGCCAGTGGAAGCATGATTGTTTTTGCTGTGCAGGGAATCGCCGGAAGAAAAAAAATGATATCTAAATGATGCCCGCTCAAAGCCCAGGACGTCATATGACATGCTATGGGCGGGAAGTGGTTAAAATTGCTGGCCCCCTCTTTTTTTAGGCAGATATAAAGCACTGTGTCAATTTAAAAAAAATTATATTCCTAAATACCTTCTTGTACAGCAAGACTGTGCGTTCACGTAGTCTCCCTCTGCTGGCCAGCTGACGTCAGAGGAGAAGCTCAGCCCCTCCCACTTCTTTCCTTAGATCTGTGAAGGAGAGCGGAGGGGGGATCAGGTGACTGCACAGTGAGCTGTGGAAAAGGTATTTAGGAATATAATCTTTACAAAATTGACACACAGTGCTTTATATCTGGCTAAAACAAAGGAGATGCCAGCGATTTCAACTAGTAAACTAACAAGAAGAATGTATATGGCCTCACACAGTGTGTAAATTAAGTAAAACGAATACCCAAAGTACCATCATCCGAATTAAATGGGATAGAGATTTGGGAGTCATGTCCCCAACCAGAACCACCAAGAAAGGGGGGAGCTTGCGGACTATCTTGGTACGGGTTGAAAATGAGATATAAATGAATGTGTAGACGGATATATATAAAAAAATATACATCAGTTTATTAATACATACAATTAATCACTAAAAAAACAGGTACAGATGGTATGGTATTTCAACTAGTTTCGCTGTAAATGGCTTCTTCAGGAAATACAAGGAATACATCTGGAAAAGATATAAACATACCATAATATGATGACAATGATATTTAAGACAATATGTACTTTTGAAAATGTTTGGGGAGAAAAAGGATAACAATGCATATAACGGACAGCTGCTTACCCCACATCCAGTACCATCAGGGCAAAGAGGTCACCCAATAGAGCCTCCCGCGGTGACTGGGGGAGGTCATTAATACAACAAACAGGAGGCCAGTGTCTGGGTAAAATAATATATTAAGTTGCCAAATAGGTAGAAATGAGATTAAAAATAGATCCTGCCATTAGACGGCCGGATCTATGTGGAGTGACCAAATCCACAACGATTGTGTAGGGGTGAGGTGAAGTATAGAGAGAACATCACCATTTATGAAGCAAAAGAACAAACAAATGTGAGAAAAAAAATGAAATAATTGAAAAGAGCCATTGTTGAAAAAGGAAAAGAATAAAAAAAAAAAGGAGGAGAGATAAAGATTGGAAAAAGAAAAAGTGGAAAAGTATAAGAGGGAAAAAAGGAATACGAGATAAAGAAAAAAAGAGGATGGATGAAAAATAATAAATAATTAACAAAAATTAAATTAAAAAAGGGGGACAGATAAGGTTGGATTGTAAAGAAAAAAATATAACCACAATGAATAAAAAAAATGGCAGGGCAAAAAGAGAATGAAAAAAGGACATAAATGGAGGGTGAAAAAAGTGGGGAGTTGAATAAATGGGAAATTGCGGGGACCATGCAGGTAAAAATCAAACCAACCCCCGTGTGAAAATGCCATGATAAAAATCTTAAGGAAGAACCATAGCATCTGGGTCATGAGTGAGGAAGAAAAAGATCTGCAGCGCGCACGATAAAACTGCGCGCGCCTGCACACACGTCCCGTAGCCCATGGGATACCTGAGCCAGGACGTGTGCAAGGGGAAAGGAAGCCCCACCCCAAAGGGGAGGGAAAAAAGTCTCCTTAACCCCCAGGGAACCTACCAATCGCTGCACAAGGTTAGTTCCAGGAACCTGAAGCCTCTGAGAGCACCAAAGAAGGGGTTACTCTAAAACCAATCTAAGTAAAGGCTTTCAACAAAGCCTAAGGTCGTACAAGAACTTCTCTACTCTATCCTTCCCCACGGGCTCCCAGTACTAATACAGTAAAAATGATTACGCAATATTCAGCACATCAGGGTCAAATTAGGAATATACTTTCGAAGCACTGGCATCTTCTTACTGATCACCACATACTTAAACAATATGTACGTAATACACCTGAAGTAGTCTTTCGTAGAGCCAGATCTCTAAGAGACTGTTTAATAAGCAGTCATTACAGATCTGACACTACAGGTTCCTTGAAACGCAGGGGAACATTCCCCTGTGGCCAATGCCCTTTATGTCCTGTGAATGGGGAGAAGATGTGTTAAATTTGGTGTTATCGCTCTCACTCTTATACTGGTCACTGGAAGTTTAACATCACCTCATGGCAAAGAGCTCTCTGGAGTGTCTGAAAAAAAGAATTGTTGCTCTACATAAAGATGGTCTAGGCTATAATAAAATTGCTAAGACCCTGAAACTGAGCTGCAGCACGGTGGCCAAGACCATACAGCGGTTTAACAGGACAGGGTCCACTTAGAACAGGCCTCGCCATGGTCAAGCAAAAGTTGTGTGCACGTGCTCAGCATCATATCCAGAGGTTGTCTTTGAGATATAGACATATGAGTTCACCTTGCATCCTATGCATTAAGGTGAAAAAACTTCTGACACTGACCACCCCCTGGGCTCCCCCTTCCGTTTTACTCACCTGAGCCTGTTCGTTCCCACAGCGTTACCTCTCTCCCCGTTGTCTTGGCTCTTGATTGGACAGATTGATAGCAGCGCAGCTATTGGCTCCCGCTGCTGTCAATCAAATCTAGTAACGCGGGGGGCTGGGCCGAGTCTGGCATTCCGTCTATGGACACAAAAGCCGGACTCGGGAGCTCGTCCACACGGAATTCTCAGAGGGCACTTCTAGGTGGTTTCCTGATGCGGGGAGGAGCTGATAGTGCCACTGGGGGACCCCAAAAGAGGTGGATCGGGGGCCACTCTGTGCAAAAGGAACTGCAGTAGAGGCAAGTATGACATGTTTGTTTAAAGAAAACGGGTTTACAACCCCTTTAAAGCTGTTCTTCAGCCAGTTCTGAAAAAAATAAGTCTGCAGCTACAAAACCTGTATCTGCTGACTTTTTTAATAAAGACATATGCCTGTCCTGGGATCCAACATCATCCTCACCCAAGCTGATTATTAACCAGTCTTCGGGTGCTCCTTTTTAACGCTCTGCGCTTTGTGAATGGTCCCACAGCCTTCTAAAACCTGTGGCGGGCAGGGAGGGGGTGGAGATCTCCACTCAGATTGCCTAGGCAAATCTACCTGTCAAAACCCGTGACCCCCCCCCCCCCCCACCCAAACAAAACAATATTATTAATATAGCAAAGGAGAGGGTGGGAAGTTCCACTTTAAGATCCTTCTGTGCTTTCTGGGAGCTTCATTTGCTGTATTGCCCAACCCTTCAATTGGTCTGCTTTGGCACATCCCAGTCATCTCAAGAACTGTTTTGCCCTGTGTCTCCAAATAAACAATTATTGTGGACTTGCCGTAAAATCTTTTTCTTGGAGTTCATTAAGGGGCACAGGACCAACCCCAATGTCCTTATGATCCACTGCTAGTATTGATTTTCCACAAAACTGAGGCATGATGGGAGGGGTTATACCTGGCTGACAGTTTGTTTTTTTCGCCACTATCCAATTTCCTGTAAGTGGGAGCATAACCCAGTTGGTTCCTCCTGTATCTATTTATGAGCTCCAATAAAAGGATTTTACAGCAAGTAAATAAAATGATATATTTTAAAGTTTCAATAAAAGGTTACATAGTAGGTGAGGTTAAAAAAAGACAAGTCCATCAAGTCCAACCTATGTGTGTGATTATATGTCAAAGGTTAGAGCATCTGTCAAGCTTTTACTGCAGTCTGCCTCTCCATTGGGATGATTTACCACTTTATTTGGAGGCAAGGGGGTTAATCTTCCTATTGGAACACCTATTCTGGGGACAACAAAGAGGAATTTCTCTCAAATTTCTGTTTCATCTCTGGAAGAATAAGCAAAAGTATATGTACACAGTGTCAAAAATGGGTAACCTGGCAGTGATTTTAACCCTTCCCTAGTGTATCCAGAACTTGTCCACAAAACTTTTGGCTATACATACACTTTAACTGGCTTTTGGAAAATGAAAAAAAATGTAATTTATAGGTATAGGTGATTTTCCAGGCCCTGTTATCTAGATTGTTTCTTCTGTCTCTTGTTTTTTTACTAAGAGTGGTAACTCATGTAGGAATGTCACAGCACTGTCATTAATATTAAATATCAAATACTCTGTACTTGTATGGTTATTTTAACATTGTTACAGTACAGCTGCTTACAAGAAATCTGTGTTAAGAGAAATGTGTAGGCTACTATAGCTGACCTCTGTATGAAAATGCAAGTTGCTCATCTGTCTTTGGTTTTACTCTTTCCTGTGTGATTGACCTGGACAAGTATGCAACCACTGAAGTCGGAAGCAAATTCAGTGCTGCTGTTATTCACAAGCTCAGAAACCACTGAATCCATGAATCTGTTTAACAGCCAAGCAAACAACATTTTCATAAGGAAAGATTAGAAATTGCAGCCTCCATATTTCTATCCTCACAGGTTCCCTTAAGCCATATTAATAGGAGACTTGTCATTCAATTTATTAAAGCGGAACTTCAGTCATTTTTTCAACTTTCCATCTATTAAATCTTCTGCCCTTTTTCTGCCCTTTCAGGTAAAAAGCCTGGGCTTATGATATCATGCACAGCTCTCTCTCTCCCAAAGTTTGCCGGGAAGGGAGGGGGGATGAGTCATAAGAGGGCCAATGAGAGCTACAGAGCTGGAGGTGTGCCTCTGTGTGTGTCTCTGTAAATCCAGGAAGTGAACAGGCAGCAACCTCAGCTGCCCACAGTTAAAATGGTTGCAGCCAGACTCGGTGGAGGGAGATTTCTGTAGCATATTTGGTACAGAATCGCAGTATATATAAAATAATATGCAAAGTGATTGGCAAATATGCTTTTTATTACATATCATGGGAGCAGACTGAAGTTCCTCTTTAAGCTATAATAATAATTGTATTATTTGCAATGATATTTTATTTTCAGCAATAAAAAAAGTTGCTAGTCTGAAAATAAGGATTGTTATGCAAAGCAATACCGTATTTATCAGCGTATAACACGCATTTTTTCCCCCTTAAAATCGGGGGAAAGTCGTGGGTGCGTGTAATACGCCGATGCCTCCCAAAAAAAAATGACAATCGGTTGCGGCGCCGAAAAATGGCGACCGCGGACGAAAAAGGCCGAACCGCGGACGAAAAAGGCCGGAAAAAGCCGAAGCGCGGCCGAAAAAGACCGAAGCCGGCTGTTCAGCGCCGCTCGTAGTCCCGCCTCCCTGCGCTCGCTCCCGAAACAGCAGGGAGGCGGGACTCCGAGCGGAGCCGAACAGTCGGCTCGGTCTTTTTCGGCCGCGGTTCGGCCTTTTTCGGCCGCGGTTCGGTCTTTTTCGGCCACGCATGCGCGGTTTGTCTCGCGGCGGGAAATTTAAACGTCGGCAAGGCTGCAAATGACGCTGGCAAGCTGCAAATTACACTGGGCAAGCTACAAATGACGCTGGGCAAGCTACAAATGATGCTGGGCAATCTACAAATGACGCTGGGCAAGCTACAAATGACGCTGGGCAATCTACAAATGACGCTGGGCAAGCTACAAATGACGCTGGGCAAGCTACAAATGACGCTGGGCAAGCTACAAATGACGCTGGGCAAGCTACAAATGACGCTGGGCAGGTTGCAAATGACGCTGGGAAAGGCTGCAAATGACGCTGGGAAAGGCTGCAAATGACGCTGGGAAAGGCTGCAAATGACGCTGGGAAAGGCTGCAAATGACGCTGGGAAAGGCTGCAAATGACGCTGGGCAAGCTGCAAATGACGCTTAAATGTAAGTTTTTTTTTTTTTTTTTTTTCCCCTAAACTTCTCTCCTAAAACTTTTTTTGCTTAAAATTCCCTCCTAAACTTGGGGTGCGTGTTATACGCCGTTAAATACGGTAATCATTATAGCGAATAGTTATGGAAATGGTTATAATCGCTATAAAAAAAAAAATGGCGGATTAAGCCTGTACTCAATATCTCAATATTTGAAGCCATGCTGTTGTGTTCTGGGGTCTACCTTTGTTTTCTACACAATAAAGGCCAGTTCTGTATTAAAGAATAAGTGCACTTTAAGTCAAAGCACATAAAAAAGATCAACAAATTATGTATCCATTTTATATAAAAATCCAAACACAATAGCAAATCAAGGCTTTCTAAATTTGTATCTTCCAATATCCTTAATATATGATGTCACAAAATATATACTAATAAATCAACGTGTATAATCCCACGCTCCCTTCTGTGTTCCTAATAATGTGTGTAGTCAGATGGCAGCTAGCCAAATTAATGTGTTCCCAAAACTTTTCTATAAAATGTTTGTGTGTATATGTGTATGTATGTGTGTGTGTATATGTGTGTATGTATATATATATATATATATATATATATATATATATATATATATATATATATATATATAGAGCGGGTAATATACGTGTTGAACACATCACCATTTTTCTAGGTAAATATATTTCTAAGAGCCAGTTCACACGGGCAACTCGGGATCCGACTTCAGGTCGCCCCAAGTCGCGCTGTTGAGAAAATCAATGTTAGTTAATGGAGCCGTATTAATGTACACTACAGCAGTTGCTCCGACTTCAAAAAAGGTTCCTGTGTGACTTCAATCCGACTTCTAGGCAACTTGTACCCGTTGATTTTTAATGGAAGTCGCCTCCAAGTCGGATCTCCATCTATATTGAAGTGACAATGTCGCCTCTGGAGGGGGATCTCCACGCCAAATTTTAAATAAAAAAACGGCATGGGTTCCCCCTCCTGGAGCATAGGCCTTAGGTCTGGTATGGATTTTAAGGGGAACCCCTAACCGTTTTTTCGGCGTGGGGGTCACCCCAAAATCCATACCAGACCCTTATCCGAGCACGCAGCCCAGCCGCATGCCCTCAACATGGGGGGGTGGGTGCTTTGGGGAAGGGGGGCGGCCCCCCCACCCCAAAGCACCTTGTAACCCATGTTGATGAGGACAAGGGCCTCTTCCCAACAACCCTGGCCGTTGTCACGGTCTGCGGGCGGGGGGCTTATCTGAATCCGGGAGCCCCCTTTAATAAGGGGCTCCCAGATCCGGTCCCCCACCCTATGTGAATGAGTATGGGGTATCATCGTACCCCTACCCATTTACCTGGGGAAAAGAGTCAATAAAAAAAACACACTACACAGGTCTTCCGACTCCTTCGTGCTCTCCGGTTCTTTTCCCACTCTCTCAGGCCTCTTCTCCCGCTCTCTGCTTCTTCCGGGCTCCTCTGCTTTCTTCTTGCAGCTCTTTTACTAGAGGAGGAGCCCGGTCTCCTCCGTCCTTCTTCCCTCTTCTTCCGATGTTGACCCCACGCTCTCTCCCACTGTAATGGCTTGTGCGACGTGCGCAGTGACTTATATAAGCATGGGGCGTGGTCACTGGGTGATGTCACCTGGTGACCCCACCCTTATGACATCACAGTCCCAGCATGCCCCGGGACTTGATGTCATAAGGGGCGGGGTCACTGTGTGACATCACCCGGTGACCACGCCCCATACCTATATAAATCGTCGCACAAGCCATTACAGCAGGAGAGAGCGTCGTGTCAACATTGGAAGAAGAGTGGAGAGGGAAAAAGGACGGAGGAGACCGGGTTCCTCCGCTAGTAAAAAAGCTGCAAGAAGATAGCGGAGGAGCCCGGAAAAAGAGGCCGGAGAGTGAGAGAAGAGACCGGAGAGCGCGAAGGAGTTGGAAGAGACCCCCAAAGTCGGAAGAAGACCAGCGGAGCTGTCTAATAAATTACTTTAAAAACCTGTGTAGTGTGTTTTTTTTTTTTTTTATTATTGACTCTTTTCCCCAGGTGAATGGGTAGGGGTACGATGTTAAAGGGGGCTCCCGGATTCCGATAAGCCCGCCGCAGACCCCAATAACCAACGGCCAGGGTTGTCGGGAGGAGGCCCTTGTCCTCATCAACATGGGTACAAGGTGCTTTGGGATGGAAGGGCCGCAGGGCGCCCCCCTTCCCCAAAGCACCCACCCCCCATGTTGAGGGCATGCGGCCTGGTATGGTTCAGGAGGGGGGGCACTCCCTCTTCCCCACTCCCTTTCCTGACCGGCCGGGCTGTGTGCTCGCATAAGGGTCTGGTAGGGATTTTGGGGGGACCCCCACGCCGTTTTTTCGGCGTAGGAGGTTTCCCTTAAAATCCATACCAGACCTAAGGGCCTGGTATACTCCTGGAGGGGGAACCCATGCTGTTTTTTTAATTTAAAATTTGGCGTGGAGTTCCCCCTCCAGAGCCGATTATTCTCCGATTGGCCGCGGCCAAAGTCGCCTGGCCTGGGGCAACTTAAAGTCGCCCCAAGTCGCGCTGTTGTTCATACTCAAGTCGTGTCCAAGTTGCCTCCAAAAGTTGCGCTGGAAGTCGTGTTGCCCCTGAGTAAACTGGCTCTAAAGGTGCTATTGACTTGAAATGTTCACCACGTGTCAGTTACAACCCATGCAATCCATACATAAAAAAAACCCAAAACAAATAAGTTCAGAAAGTTATGTGTAATAAAATGGAATGACACAGGGAAAAGGTATTGAATACATGAAGAAAGGGAGGTGCAAAAAGACATGGAAAGCCAAGGCACAATCTGAAATCTATTAGTAATTAGAAAGCAATCCTAACCCTTGTCAGTGCAAATTAATATCCGCTGGTTCGTTCTCAACTGATGTCCTATAAAAAGGTGTCTACCAATTAAACAAGAAACATCTCATGATAGGTAAAATCAAAGAGCTCTTTCAAGACCTTCACAACCTTATTGTTGCAAAGCATACTGATGGCACTGGTTACAGAAGGATTTCTAAACTTCTGAATGTTCCAGTGAGCACTGTTGGGGTCATAACGCAGAAGTAGAAAGAACATAATTTCACCATAAACTGGCCATGACCCAGGTGCTCCTCACAAGATTTCTGACAGGAGTAAATAGAATTATCAGGTGAGTTGTCCAAGAGCCAAGGACCACTTACGGAGAGCTGCAGAAAGACCTACAATTAGGAGGTACAATTGTTTCAAGGAAAACAATAAGTAATGCACCACCTGTCATGACCTGTATGCAGGCTCGCCACGCAAGACTCCATTGCTTTAAAGTTTGATACACAACATTTAGACAAGCCCATGAAATACTGGGAGAAAATAGTCTGGTCAGATGAGACCAAAATTGAACTCTTTGGATTAGGGATGCACCGATGCCACTTTTTTAACGAGTACCGATACTTTTTTTGCAAGTACTCACAGATACCTATCACGTAGGTAGGGGGAGGGGGGTTTGGGGTTGTTAGGGAATTGGGTGGAGGGGGTAGAGGGGTAAGTGAAGGCAGGGTAGTTGAGGGTGGGGTGAAATGGGGATTGTGGGGTGGGAGAGTTGGGATGGAAAAGGCTGTGATCGCTGGGGAAAAGTGTACTTCTCCGAACCCCTCTCCCAGAGGGGAGGAGTCCTGCCCCCAGCTGACATCACTTCAGGTATCGGTTTTCGATATGGGAAAAATGCCTTGTATCGGTATCTGTGCATGACTACTTTAGATGCCATAATACACACCATGTTTGGAGGTCAAATGGCACTGCACATCACCCCAAAAACACCATGCCAACAGTGAAGTTTGGAGGTGGGAACATCATAGTGAGGGGCTGTTTTTCAGCATACGGTACTGGCAAACTTCATATCCTTGAAGAAAGGATGAATGGAAAAATGTACCAAGACATTCTTGATAAAAATCTGCTGCCATCTACCAGGATGAAGAAACAAGGGTGGACATTTCAGTAAGACGATCCCAAACACAAAGCCAAGAAAACTCATTTGGTTTCAGAGAAAGAAAATAAAGCTGCTAAAATGGCCCAGCCAATCGCCTGACTTGAATCCAATAGGAAATCTATGGAAAGAACTAAAGATCAGAGTTCACAGAAGAGGCCCAGGGAACCTTCAAGTTTTGAAGACTGTGTGGAAGAATGGGTCAAAATCACACCTGAGCAATGCATGCGACTAGTTTCTTCGATACTTTTTCCCTGTGTCATTTCATTACACATAACTCGGTTGCTAAATTTATTTGTTTTGGATTCTTTGTACGGATTGTGTGGGTTATTACTGACGTGGTGAAAATGTTATGTCAATAGCACCTTTAGAAATATATTTACCTAGAAAAATGGTGACGTGTTCAATACTACTTTTACCCGCTGTATATACACGTATATTGAAGTATTGAACGCGCTAACTGAAATTAAATAAATGTAATACTTTGTACAGAATCCTTTGTTGGCAATGACCGCTTCAAGTACCTCCTGTACTGAGAAACTAGTCGCATTCATTGCTCAGGTGTATTTTTGGCCCATTCTTATGCAGTCTTCAAATCTTGAAGGTTCCATGGGCCTCTTCTATGAACTCTGATTTTTAGTTCTTTCCATAGATTTTCTATTGGATTCAAGTCAGGTGATTGGCTGGGCCATTCTAGCAGCTTTAATTTCTTTCTTTGAAACCAATTGAGCGTTTCCTTGGCTTTGTGTTTGGGATCACTGTCTTGCTGAAATGTCCACCATCGTTTTACCTTCATCATCCTGGTAGATGGCAGCAGATTTTTATCAAGAATGTCTTGGTACATTTTTCCATTCATCCTTCCTTCAATTATATGAAGTTTGCCAGTACCATATGCTGAAAAACCGCCCCTCACTATGATGTTCCCACCTCCAAACTTCACTGCTGGTGTGGTGTTTTTGGAGTTGTATGCAGAGCCATTTGACCTTCAAACATGGTGTTAAGCACCCAAAGAGTTCATTTTTGGTCTCATCTGACCAGACTATATTCTCCCAGTATTTCACAGGCTTGTCTAAATGTTGTGCAGCAATCTTTAAACAAGCTTTAACATGCTTTTTCTTCAGCAATGGAGTTTTGCGTGGTGAGCGTGCATACAGGCTATGGTGGTTGAGTGCACTTCTTGTTTTCTTTGAAACAATTGTACCTGCTAATTTGAGGACTTTCTGAAGCTCTCCACAAATGATCCTTGGACAACTTTTCTGATTTTTTTTTTTGTCACTTCTCTGTCAGAAATCTTGCGAGGAGCACCTGGTCGTGGCCAGTTTATGGGGAAATTATGTTCTTTCCAGATTATGGCCCCAACAGTGCTTAACATTAAGTTTAGAAATCCTTCTGTAACCAATGCTGTCAGTAGGTTTTGCAACAATAAGGTTGTGAAGGTCTTGTGAGAGCTTTGTGCTTTTACCCATCATGAGATGTTTCTTGTGTGACACCTTGGTAATGAGACACCTTTTTATAGGCAATCAGCTGAACCAGCTGATATTTGTACTGACAAGGGGCAGGATTGCTTTCTAATTACTGATAAGTTTCCGCTGGTGTCTTGGCTTTCCATGCCTTTTTGCACCTCCCTTTCTTCATGCGTTTAATACTTTTTCCCTGTGTCATTCCATTTTATTATACATAACTTAACTTAATTTCTGAACTTAATTTCTGAACTTAATTTCTGAACTTAATTTCTGAACTTAATTTCTGAACTTAATTTCTGAACTTAATTTCTGAACTTAATTTCTGAACTTAATTTCTGAACTTAATTTCTGAACTTAATTTCTGAACTTAATTTCTGAACTTAATTTCTTTTGGTTTCTTTGCGTTTCTATGGATTGCGTGGGTTGTTACCGACGAGGTGAAATTTTCATGTCCATAGCACCTTTAGAAATATATTTGCCTAGAAAAATGGTGACTTGTTCAATACTTATTTTACCCTCTGTATATATGGCTGTGCCTCTCAAAAAATCAATATTACTTCAACGTATGTGTGTATATACAATAGACAATAAATATTCTGTGACAATCATTTCCTTCACTTGTTTAGAATCCAAATTTAAAGTTTGTATGTGAATACACAGTTCATATGCAACATATACCTTTTCCTTTCAAATGGCCTTTCTTTAAGATGTACACCTTGGGGCACATGCGCAGCTCTCCATGATGGCGGACGTGTAACCTGTGAGCTCTGGACCCGCGCCACCCTCCATCGCCCCTGCATAGCTTCATCTGCCACCGATCCCCACAGGGGTGAGCCATATCAGCTCCTAAGACCTCCAGGCACTTCATGGTCAAATATAGATATGCTGGCAGCACTCGTACATCTATTTCTCAAAGACAACCTCTGGATATGACGCTGAGCACGTGCACTCAACTTCTTTGGTCGACCATGGCGAGGCCTGTTCTGAGCGGAACCTGTCCTGTTAAACTGCAGTATGGTCTTAGCCACCGTGCTGCAGCTCAGTTTCAGGGTCTTGCCAATCTTCCTATAGCCTAGGCCATCTTCATGTGGAACAACAATTCTTTTTTTCAGATGCTCAGAGTTCTTTGCCATGTTGAACTTCCAGTGACCAGTATGAGAGAGTGAGAGCGACAACCCCAAATTTAAAACACCTGCTTCCAATTCATACCTGAGACCTTGTAACACTAACTAGTCACATGACACCGGTGAGGGAAAATTTGACATTTACACTTAGGGGTGTACTCACGTTTGTTGCCAGCGGTTTAGACATTAAGGGCTGTGTGTTGAGTTATTTTGAGGGGACAGCAAATTTACACTGTTATGCAAGCTGTACACTCACTACTTTACATTGTAGCAAAGTGTTAGTGTCACATGAAGAGATATAATAAAATATTTACAAAAATGTGAGGGGTGTGCTCACTTTTGTGAGTGTGTGTGTGTGTGTGTGTGTGTATATATATATATATATATATATATATATATATACATATGCATATATATATGCATACATACAGGTATAAGGAAAAATAAACTGCGCTAGACCAAGATAATAAAATCTAGAGAAAATAAATAACTAATGGCTGCTGCTTAAAGTGGGATACACACACAAAAATTTACATTAGAACTTTAAAGCTGCGCCAATATGTTTTCAGCTAAAACTAAAAACTTAAAGGAAGCTTAAAGATAAAGCCACAGTATATAACAAAAGGGCGATACACACAATAAATGGAAAAATGTGGAGATTAATTGATATAATCACATAAGTCCATACAGTAATACCATCTGCTGATACCAATATAGCAATATTAGATTAGACAGTCTTTTAGCAGAGGTAAAGGAAAGCATGTTTTCAGGAGACAAAAAATAAAGTCCGGACGTAGCTTGAACATACACCGCGGTGACTTCACTTATATAAATGATAGTGAAGAGTACACGCAGTGACGCCACCACGCTGTACGAAGGGAGGACGGGTTCTCGAATTTGCCAGCCGGCATTAGTTTTTACGCGATCTATACAAAAAAAAACTTTTGTAAGTGTTTTATCTTTTATGTAATAAATATGTTGAATCAGAGTTACGCTATGGGCGGTTTTCTTTCTATTTGAGTACCATTGGATTAAGCCTTGGGAAGTGTGTGGAGATGGACTATTACCGATCCGTTCCGGTGTGGGGTATCGATCCAGGGAGCTGGGAGGTCCATGATATACATCTGAGGTTGCTGATTGGTTAAAGTCCATGCCCATTTTGCTTCACCATCTGGGAAGCATACAACTATCTTGGTGGTTGGGTACTCATCTTTCAATGACAATTGTGAGTGGTCATGCAACACTGTATCCAAATTACATTTTTGTAATTTTTTTCCCACAAATAGAGCTTTCTTTTGGTGGTATTTAATTACTGCTGGGTTTTTTATTTTTTGCTAAGAAAAAGACCTAAAAAATAAAAAAAATTACCGTTTCATAGTTATAAAATTTTGCAAACAGGTAATTTTTCTCCTTCGTTGATGTGCGCTGATGGGCCCTGAGAGGTGGCACTGATAGGAACTGGCAGGTGGCACTGGTGGGCACTGCTTAGTATGCAGGACCGATGTCCCTCTGACAGAAGCTGGTAATCTGCCTTTTTTCTAATCAGGGGTGATCGGCTGCTTCTCCGATCTGTCATCAGCCGAGTCTCATTGACTCGCTGTTTACAGAGCGCCCCGCAAGCAGCTAATGCACAGGAGGACGTACATGGATGCCCTCCCCTGCAATTTAGGCCCGCACTGTAGCCGCCTTTCAGCTATAGCACAGGCTTGAGGAGATTAAAGCCTAAATGACTAAAATCTTAGGCAGATTTGGCTCACTCGATACACAAATCTTCCAGCATGATGATGCAACCATAGTGCTCTCAATAACATCCAACAACTTTACTATAAGGCCCCATGCACACTGGACATGTTTACAGCTGCTTCTAAGGGCATATGACGTTTTTTTTTGTTTTTTTTAAATAATAATTGGCATGTGCGTATGTATTCACCCCCTTTGTTATGAAGCCCATAAAAAGGTCTGGTGCAACCAATTACCTTCAGAAGTCACATGATTAGTGAAATGATGTCCACCTGTGTGCAATCTTAGTGTCACATGATCTGTCATTACATATGCACACCTTTTTGAAAGGCCCCAGAGGCTGCAACACCTAAGCACCACTAACCAAACACTGCCATGAAGACCAAGGAACTCTCCATACAAGTAAGGGACAATGTTGTTGAGCAGTACAAGTCAGGGTTAGGTTATAAAAAAAATATCCAAATCTTTGATCCCTAGGAGCACCATCAAATCTATCGTAACCATATGGAAAGAACATGGCACAACAGCAAACCTGCCAAGAGACGTCCGCACACCAAAACTCACGGACCGGGCAAGGAGGGCATTAATCAGAGAGGCAGCACAGAGACCCAAGTTAACCCTGGAGGAGCTGCAGAGTTCCACAGCAGAGACTGGAGAATCTGTACATAGGACGACAATAAGCCATACGCTCCATAGTTGGGCTTTATGGCAGAGTGGCCAGAAGAAAGCTATTACTTTCAGCAAAAAACAAAATGGCACATTTTAAGTCTGCGAAAAGGCATGTGGGAGACTCCCAAAATGTATGGAGGCAGGTGCTCTGGTCTGATGAAACAAAAATTTTACTTTTTGGCCATCAAAGAAAACGCTAAGTCTGGCGCAAACCCATCACATCACCCAAAGAACACCACAGTGAAACATGGTGGTGGCAGCATCATGCTGTGGGGATGTGTTTCAGCAGTCGGGGACTGGCAAATTGGTCAGAGTTGAGGGAAAGATGGATGGTGCTAAATACAGGGATATTCTTGAGCAAAACCTGTACCACTCATTGTGATTTGAGGCTAGAATGGAGGTTCACCTTCCAGCAGGACAATGACATAACACACTGCTAAAGCAACACTTGAGTGGTTTAAGGGGAAGCATGTAAATGTGCTGGAATGGCCTAGTCAAAGCCCAGACCTCAATCCAAAAGAAAATCTGTGGTCAGACTTAGATTGCTCTTCACAAGCTCAAACCATCCAACTTGAAGGAGTTGGAGCAGTTTTGCCAGAAGGAATGGGCAAAAATCCCAGTGGTAAGATGTGGCAAGCCCATAGAGAATTATCCAATGCGACTTGGAGCTGTGATAGCCGCAAAAGTTGGCTCTACAAAGTATTAACTTTAGGGGGGTGAATAGTTATGCACATTTGACTTTTTTCTGTTATTTTGTCCTATTTGCTTCACAATAAAAAAATTAAAATATTCAAAGTCGTGGGTATGTTCTGTAAATGAAATGATGCAAATCCTCAAACAATCCATGTTCCAGGTTGTGAGGTAATAAAACACGAAAAATGCCCACGGGGGTGGATACTTTTGCAAGGCACTATAGGCTTCTAGCAGCGTTTACTGGCAGGAGCTTTTAGAGGCAGGTTAAAAAAAAAAAAAACACTGCCCGTGCATTCAGGAGCAGCAGAGTTTGAGCTGAAAAAACGATTGCCGCTGCTAAATGCACCTAAAAGCTAGTGCTTGAGATTAATATTAATTATTTATTCTGGCCAATTAAATGAATTAACGCCCAAGAGCTTGACGCCTGTAAAAGCTTGTGAAAGCTTTAGACACTTTTACAAGCGTCAGGCAGTTTTTTTTGCAAAAAACGCTGCTGGCTTTTAGGAGAGTTTAAATGTCCTGTGTGCATGAGGCATAAAGAGAAAACTACACTCACAGGTTTAAAAACGTACAGGCTCTAGTGACTGCAGGAAAACATCTCACAGGGGTTGGCGCAGTACAGACTCTCGCCACTCACAGAAGGCACACTGCAGGGTCACTTGCAGACAGTCCTAGGCATCAACTCTAACATGCATGATTCCCTTTTGGACGGAGCAAAAAAAGTTCACTTTATCTTAAAGTGCACTTACCCTTTAACGTGTTGATATACCGTTATATTGATGTTGTCTTACTAGTCTTGCTGTGATAAAAATGTTAAGAGCAGTAGAATTCTTAAAGCGGGAGTAAACCCGCTGATTTTTTTTTTTTACAGCTGTAAAGGAAAGGGCATAATGAGCTAGTATGCACTGCATACTAGCTCATTATGAAATACTTACCTTAGAACGAGGCGCCGGCATCTCACTCGGTCCAAGCCGAGGGAGCTGACATGTTCCCTCGGCGGTTCTTCCGGGTATCGCGGCTCCGGCGCTGTGAGTGGCCGGAGCCACAATGCCGTCACTCCCGCGCATTCTTCCCAGCAGGGTCTGGCGTCTGCCGGACTTTAAGCCGAGAATCCCCGGTGCGCATGTGCCGCTGAAGTCAGCGGCTCATTGCGAGAGGAATATCTCCTAAACCGTACAGGTTTAGGAGATATTTTTTACCTACAGGTAAGCCTTTAATATAGGCTTACCTGTAGGTAAGTTACAAAAATTTGTATACAGCCGCTTTAAAATGCCTTTCCTATAGAAAATGTTCCATGTTCATTCTAGTGCTTCTCACTAGAAACCATAAGACTAGAAATTTGGATCTCTGCCTAAAGTAGAAGTAAAGGCAAAACTTTTTTTCCCTAATTTGGATAGAAAGGATAATTATAACCCATGATGGTGCCTTTTTTTTGCCATCTGTGTAGCTTTAGGGAAATTTCCCTTCACTGCCTGTCCCATAGCTAAAACAGGAAGAAAAAATACCTCAAAGTGAGGGAATCCCTAGTTGCCACCAGGGTCACTAAAACTAGTGTCCCTTTTCAGTGACAAAATTTGATAAAATCGCCTTAGGCCCCTTTCACACTTGTGCGACTTCAAAGTTGCGCAATTTTGCCGCGATTTCAAGGAATGCCTGTGTAAGTGGCATCAAAATCGGACCAAAGTAGTGCAGGGACTACTTTGAAGTTGGAGCGGCTTGAAGTCGTACTAATATGAATGGCTGTCATTGGAAATCATGGCTAACGACTTGTCATTCTACTTTGCAGTCCCAAATCGTGGGACAAGTCGTATAAGTGTGAAAGGGGCCTTAATGGGGGGCTCAGACCGTAATAAAACCTGACAGGGGTGCTAATCCCTCTCTACTCTTCTCAAAACAAAAGAATTAAAGGTTTGCCCCTTAGCTAAAATTTAAAGTGGTTGTAAACCTCAGACATGAAAAATTAAAAAATGCTCATCCTTCTATACTGAGTACTTGCCTTTCTCTAAATCTGTGAGTGTGATTTATTTATATATATATATATATATATATATATATATATATATATAATAATGTTTGGGGGTTCTAAGTAATTTTCTAGCAAAAAAAAAAAAGATTTTAACTTGTAGATAACAAGTTTGAAATATAGGCCTTAAGTGGTTAAAGCCAAAAGGTTGGAATGTTAAATGAGAATAGTTTTGAGGCATATCTGTGATCATATTTTTTTTTCTACACGATTAAACACTTGAACATTTCCATGAGTGGTGATTGCATACTTTTTGCCAGGGGGTTTACAAGAATTCATTGATGAGATGACCAGGTGCAAATAATTGCTTTTATTAAAACTTGGTAGCCTACACTTTTAGAGGGTTTCAAAATCTCCCTTCTTCAGGGCTTGAGAGAGTATGTAGAGGAGCTGCTGCAGAGGTAGTAATCTTGGTGTGTGTGAGTTTGTTGTAGTAAGATGGGTACTAAAATGGAATCTCGGATCATCAAATTACCAAAAAACAGCAGGCTTGGATAAAAAAAAAATGGCTTTCTAAGCAGTTGGATTGCGCTCCCTGTATGCATTTTAAACTTTGAATCTCGGTGCTAAAGGCAATGTACCTCCATTTGATATTTGAACATAAATTTGTTTTAATAATGGAATACTTTTAACTATGTGCTCAAATTAAGCTCTGCTATGTCAAGAAACTGATCTGTGTTAGCCAGGGGTCAAGTCCTGGGGAAAAAAGTGTGGGAACTCCCACCCAAGATCCACTCCCCCACCAAAAAAAAATCATCAGGGCACATTATGGGGCACATAGCACATCAGGGCACATAGCACATCAGGACACATTATGGGGCACATTGGGGCACATAGCACATCAGGGTATAGGGCACATGGCACATTCTGGCAAATCGGCACATTATAGGGCACGGGGCACATCAGGGCACATTATGGGACACATAGCAGTAAAAGGGTACGGGGCACATCATGCCACATGGCACCTAGCACATCAGGTCTCGGGGCACATCAGGGCACATAGCACATCAGGGCACATTATGGGGCACATAACACATCAGGGCATGGGGCACGTTGGGGCACAGGGCATGGGGCACATAGCACATCAGGGCACGGGGCACATTACAGGGCACATCTAAGGGATCTTACTTGCCAGCATGCAGAGTAGCGCAGGAAGCGTCTGTCTGTATGTAATAAGTTCTCTCTCATGTCACTCAGCGCTGCTCGCTCTCCGGCGGCCCCTCCTCTCTTCTTGTCTATCCCAGATGATGTCACAAGCCGATGGGGATAGACAAGAAGAGAGGAGGGGCGCCGGGGAGTGAGCAGCGCTGAGTGACATGAGAGAGAACTTATTACAGACGTACGCTTCCTGCGCTACTCTGCATACATCTCATTCGGCTTGGGCGGCTCAAGTCCAGCAAAGGGAACAGCGTTCCTGTTTCTGAAAAAAGTGCAGGGACTCCATTCCCACGCGTTCCCGCAGGACTCGAGCCCTGGTGTTAGCTCCTAAAAGGTCTACATACATATTTTTAAATGTTGGTAGCAGATCATTTATGTAGACAGGTGATGATTTAGGTTTTTGCTATAACTGTAAATCTAAAATGGTAAATGGAACTGGTAAGAATTACACATGATCACTGTCAGTTAATATTTACAACTGTTTCATTCTTTCAGAGTACATTTGTCAACAGACCAGCTCTAGGCATTTTACCCCCTGAGAATTTCACTGAAAAACTGGAGGAATCCTTGTTATCTGTAAGTATAAAAAGCTAACTTGTCATCAATGCTGTCCTCATAAAGGCACTGCAGTTGTAGAAAAGGAACTGCACAAATTTGTTATTTTGTTAAAAAAAATTGTAGCTGGTCTTGATTCCTCCAAACAACCTTTTTTTTATTTATTGCCCTCCGGAATAAGACGCACATCCCTGGTCCATTTAAGAACTATATAATGTTTTGTTATGGTATTCTATGTTACTGTATGTTGGCTTCTTTAAGCTTGCTGATTTATTTTTTCTGCTATGTATAATTCAGATTGTCAAATACTCTTAATAATAATAAAAATCTATTGAATGAAAAACTCTATAGTTTAAACCTACACTTATATACTGTACATGTACAGAATACATGTTTTTTTTTTTATTATTTTTTAAATGGGCCTGTATGTTTTCCCCATTTGTTGATTTCATGTGATTGTTCATTTTATAATTTTGTTAAAATATGACATGTAAAATACCTTCTATTTTTCTCTTATAGATTGGACCAAAGGGATTGACCCAAGTAATTACAATGTCCTGTGGATCATGCTCAAATGAAAATGCTTTTAAATCCATATTTATGTGGTACAGAGTAAGTTCAAACTCTTACATGGTTTGGGTGTTAAGATTGCTATTTAACCAGTGGTGGAACTGTGGGTAAAGGATGAATAAAATCTGAGCTTGGGTTTTTGTGTGGTGGATGTGTGTGTTGAAACAAAATACAGCAGGCCGTACTTTTTTCCAGGGAAGCGCAATGTGAGGCAATCCACCGCCTCGCTCCACACGGTGGCCAATATAATTTAATGAAAAGTGAACAGTGCAGTGCTGTGATTCCACTGCTTCCCACCATACACCAGCCACTACGTTGTAATGCAGCAGCTGGTGTCAATAGACCCTAAATCAAATGTCTAATTTTTACTTGGTGCACATGTAAACCCGCTGTATTAATGAAAAAAAGAAAAGAAAAAAAAAATACAAGTATACAGTATAGACCCGGCTTCCTCTCACAGAGCCTAGGTGGGAATGGTGTTGCAATCCTTCCAGCGAGTTCTTGGAAACACTGAGGATCCCAAATCTCTTGATAAATTCTCATGGGATTTGGGGTACTCTACTTTCCTAGGTCCTTGCAGTAAGAAATGTTACATCACCCATTTCAGTGCAGAAGCTGGGTGTAAAAATGTTTTAACTTTGAGATTGTAGGCCACACACATTCAACCCAACACTTACTCCAGAAACAATCAAAATAAAGATAGCCAAACAAAAGTTTGGCAAATAATGGCCGCGGCACTTTATTGGTTTTAAAACATGAAAATAAATTAACCATATATTCTTTTATTAACAACCATTAAACATCATAACTTTAATGAAACTAGCAAACTGTGTAAACGTTTAGTTTTCAGAACTCAAGCAGCATTACCTCGTTTCAACAAAACATCCCCCCTAGACATCCAGGGTGACCCTATAATAGTGCATGCGACTGGGGAGGGTGGGGAGGGAGGGAGTTCTTCCACAGGTGCTCCTTGTCAGAAAAAGGGTGATTCCCAGCACAGCCAGCTCCTTTTAAGGGCTTCCCAGCTTCCAGCACCTTCTGCCGCCTCCCATTGGCTGGCTGCTGATCCCAGATTTAAAGCTGCAGTACATTTTATTTTATTTTTTAAACTATGCCTATTAACAAACTGTATACCTCATATTAACCCTATACACACACCCTAGAGCATGTGGTGGCCACAATCCCAAGTAAGTGGGCTCCTATTGTGCCCCCTTTTCCATTCTCCACAGATGCTTTCCTTTTCAGGTTAAATGTGCTTTGTTTACATGGTGAGGTGGGACCACTATGTAATGAGCAAACGTTGCATTTTTGTATAATGTGTAACTGCAGTAGGAAAAAAGCGGGTCTCCTGCATCGCAAGACAGATCTGTGTAAATCTCAGAACTTGATGGAAACAAATGCAAATCCTTTGGCATTGTATATACTACTGTATATTTAGAGGTTTTCCTTCAGTGAAATATGGAACTGCCATGCATTTGAAAAATGCAATAAGAAATATTTTAAATATTTCTTCTGTTGAATGAAAATGAAGGCATTTTTTGCCAGCACAACAAAGGCATCAGCTAGCATAATCCTTGCTATATCTAAAGTTATTTTCAAAGAATTTACATATTTTAATAAATAATCAATTATCCTGGAGACTGAATAATGTTGTCCTCAAGTTTGCTATTATGATAAACAAGAGATGTTTGCTAAAATGCGCACTCACCATATCTGCTATTAAGAGGAACCTAGCCAAAATAAGGAAGATGGAATTTGAGACTTGTCTGAGGATGCATGCTCCAGGACTGTCAATATAATCTTCTCTTCATTACTTAGTGAGTCACTGTCATGGAATAAGCATGTACATATTGGCTGTTGGCATCATTGATCTCTAGGTGTGGGAGCTCTGTCCAGGCTCTGTTTTAATTGTATAATCTTTGCAGTTGGTACCTTTTTCCCTAGCAACTGTCTTTTTTTCTTCTGTTTTGCTTTTCGTTTTCCCCCTCTTGGTTGGTTGTTGGCTGGCTCCCATGTATGGATTTTCAGACTCCCTGCTAGTAACATCATGACGTGCATTGTGTTTTATGAAATGCATTGAGATTATGAAGGTTCTTCATTTTTGATGATTCACAAATCACAGACTCCACATCTGTATGAAGTAATATGTATTTATATGCCAAGAAGGAATATCTTTAATAAGCATATTTTGTATCGGTGCATCTTCTGGTGTTTATTACAAGCAACAATTGAAAAATAATAAAGTATTGTTTTTATATACCGTATTTATCGGCGTATAACACGCACCCCAAGTTTAGGAGGGAAGTTTAAGGAAAAAAACTTTTAGGAGGGAAGTTTAAGGGAAAAAAAATTAAAAAAAAACTTACATTTAAATGCCCATTAATGAAGCCTTGCACTGTCCTCCTGCAGCCTTGCACTGTGTCCCCCTGAATCCTGGCACTGTGTCCCCCTGAATCCTGGCACTGTGTCCCCCTGAATCCTGGCACTGTGTCCCCCTGAATCCTGGCACTGTGTCCCCCTGCATCCTGGCACTGTGTCCCCCTGAATCCTGGCACTGTGTCCCCCTGAATCCTGGCACTGTGTCCCCCTGAATCCTGGCACTGTGTCCCCCTGAATCCTGGCACTGTGTCCCCCTGAATCCTGGCACTGTGTCCCCCTGAATCCTGGCACTGTGTCCCCCTGAATCCTGGCACTGTGTCCCCCTGAATCCTGGCACTGTGTCCCCCTGAATCCTGGCACTGTGTCCCCCTGAATCCTGGCACTGTGTCCCCCTGAATCCTGGCACTGTGTCCCCCTGAATCCTGGCACTGTGTCCCCCTGAATCCTGGCACTGTGTCCCCCTGAATCCTGGCACTGTGTCCCCCTGAATCCTGGCACTGTGTCCCCCTGAATCCTGGCACTGTGTCCCCCTGAATCCTGGCACTGTGTCCCCCTGAATCCTGGCACTGTGTCCCCCTGAATCCTGGCACTGTGTCCCCCTGAATCCTGGCACTGTGTCCCCCTGAATCCTGGCACTGTGTCCCCCTGAATCCTGGCACTGTGTCCCCCTGAATCCTGGCACTGTGTCCCCCTGAATCCTGGCACTGTGTCCCCCTGAATCCTGGCACTGTGTCCCCCTGAATCCTGGCACTGTGTCCCCCTGAATCCTGGCACTGTGTCCCCCTGAATCCTGGCACTGTGTCCCCCTGAATCCTGGCACTGTGTCCCCCTGAATCCTGGCACTGTGTCCCCCTGAATCCTGGCACTGTGTCCCCCTGAATCCTGGCACTGTGTCCCCCTGAATCCTGGCACTGTGTCCCCCTGAATCCTGGCACTGTGTCCCCCTGAATCCTGGCACTGTGTCCCCCTGAATCCTGGCACTGTGTCCCCCTGAATCCTGGCACTGTGTCCCCCTGAATCCTGGCACTGTGTCCCCCTGAATCCTGGCACTGTGTCCCCCTGAATCCTGGCACTGTGTCCCCCTGAATCCTGGCACTGTGTCCCCCTGAATCCTGGCACTGTGTCCCCCTGAATCCTGGCACTGTGTCCCCCTGAATCCTGGCACTGTGTCCCCCTGAATCCTGGCACTGTGTCCCCCTGAATCCTGGCACTGTGTCCCCCTGAATCCTGGCACTGTGTCCCCCTGAATCCTGGCACTGTGTCCCCCTGAATCCTGGCACTGTGTCCCCCTGAATCCTGGCACTGTGTCCCCCTGAATCCTGGCACTGTGTCCCCCTGAATCCTGGCACTGTGTCCCCCTGAATCCTGGCACTGTGTCCCCCTGAATCCTGGCACTGTGTCCCCCTGAATCCTGGCACTGTGTCCCCCTGAATCCTGGCACTGTGTCCCCCTGAATCCTGGCACTGTGTCCCCCTGAATCCTGGCACTGTGTCCCCCTGAATCCTGGCACTGTGTCCCCCTGAATCCTGGCACTGTGTCCCCCTGAATCCTGGCACTGTGTCCCCCTGAATCCTGGCACTGTGTCCCCCTGAATCCTGGCACCGTGTCCCCCTGAATCCTGGCACCGTGTCCCCCTGAATCCTTTCTAAAACGCATGGTTGATTTTTATTTTTAAACTTACCGCCGCCGCCATCTTCGGCTCCTCCCGCCGCTGCCGCCGCCGAGATCTTCGGCTCCTCCCGCCGCCAGGATCTTCAGCTCCTCCCGCCCCCGCAGCCGCCGCCGAGATCTTCGGCTCCTTCCGCCGCCGACATAGACCGAGCCGGCTCCACTCGCAGTAACGCCCCCGTCCCGCCCCTTGGCCCGGCTCCTATGATGGACACAATGCCGGGCCAATGGCGGGACGTAAAGGCTTGGGAGGCGGGACTGGGCGTGACTGCGAGCGGAGCCGAGTACACAGAAGACTCGGATCTGCTCGTAGATGTCGGCGGAGCTCCGGATCGGCGGCGATTGGCGGGGGATCGGCGTATAACACGCACGCACGATTTTCCCCTGATTTTAAGGGGAAAAAAGTGCGTGTTATACGCTGATAAATACGGTATACATACAGTATATTCTGTGTAAGAATTGTGTGCTGACCTCCTTAAAAATTCCAGGGGCTAGTGTGGTTTGTTCTTTTTTTTTTTTTTTTTAAGTATGTTTAGGATGGAGGCATTTGAACCTTTGGGATAGGTGCTATGGCTTTGTTTCCATTTCTGAGCTTGTTCGGACAGCGTGACTCGCTTAACAATAAAACAAAAATAAGGATAACAGCCATAGAGCATGCACATTCAAGAATTGTTAGTGCACCTATACTTTTCTTAACCAGTTTCCATTAGGGAAAGTACTGTTTTCCATTTTGTAGAGATTTTCATTAAGGTATATGACTGCATTTCAGAACAAGGAAAGAGGCCACAGCAGTGCCACAAAAGAAGAGCTGGAATCCTGCATGGTTAACCAGGTATATTATTTTAACACCACATTATAATAGTGAATATCTCTTCAAATACACAAATAACTGTAATCCCTTAACTCGAGCACGAGTGTTCATGCTGAGCTAAAAGCTCCCACCTGTTCTGAGAGAGATACAGAGGGTTCCATTTTCTCCTTCTGAAAATGCTAAATGCATTGCTGTCATTGGCTTCATTTATTTTTTATTTACTTGCATGCAAAACATGCAAATCAGGAGCATCAGACTGAAATCAACAAAAATGATTTTTTTTTTTTTTTTTTTAATAAGTTTTAAATAACCACTTGACTTCTGGAAGATTTATCCCCCTTCATGGCCAGGCCATTTTTTGCAATACGGCACTGCGTTGCTTGAACTGACAATTGCGCAGTAATACAATGCTGTACCCAAATAAAATTTCCCACAAATAGTTTATTTTGGTGGTGTTTGATCATTACTGCGTTTTTTTATTTTTTGCGCTATAAACAAAGACTGACAATTTTGAAAAAATATATATATATATATATATATATATATATATATATATATATATATATATATATATATACAAATTTTTTACAAATATCTGAAAAGTATGGTGTGCATTTGTTTCAGCCCCCTTTTACTCTTTTTTTTTTTTTTTTTTTTTTTAAAGTTTCTTTTTATTTAAATTTTTCACACACAACATACAATAACCACTGGGTTGTGTCAACATAACAGCAACCCAGTCAGCTGGCCGCGCAGGGCCCAACATTTCCCCTAGGCGGGTGTGTTTGATATGGGCACAATAGCATTGTTATGCCAGATCGCACCCCACGGATTGCCAACCTGGGATCTAAACTATTGTATATAGGAGGAGGATAGGTCAGCAATGGCAACCTGCAGATCTAATGAATGGGTTCTTTTCATATCCTCTTGTTTTAATGTTATATTTAAAAACTAAACCCCTCCCTTTCAGTGGGCGCTGTGCCCGCACTGCAAGGGATACCTGCTCATTTATGCCTAGGGGACCGCAAAAATTAGTTTCACTTATATAAATATTTCAATATTCATAGCTTTGTTGGATTTTTTTTGCTCTTTTTAAAGATAACTTTTCTGAGAAAAATAAGAATGTATCCCAGTGTTGGGAAAAGTATTTCCTATATTTTATATATTCATATTTTATTCCACTGTCCATTACACTCACAGGTTTTAAAGATAAAATTTTAATGTTGCACACGTTTACTGTATCAGTAACATGTCGATAGACCTTATCTGTTTAGCTACCCATTTGGTTCTCTGAATATACAGTAAGTGAGGGATATTTATGTCAGGGCTTGACAAATTTGCTTGGAATCTAGGAGCCAGCTAAAAAAGTTAGGAGCCAGGTTCTCTCTTTTTTTTTTTTTTAACGACATGGAGACGAGTGAGGGGAAGATGGCCCCCGCCTGTCTCCAAGTCATTGCAGGGCAGAAGCGACTTCAAATAGTCACTTCTGCCCATAGCTCTTTAAAAAGGAACATTTTATTATTTTTTTTCAAATGGCAATTTTTTTTTTTTGCATTTTAGTGTAAATATGAGATCCGAGGTCTTTTTGACCCCCGGATCTCATATTTAAGAGTCCTGTCAGGCTTTTTTTCTATTACAAGGGATGTTTACATTCCTTGTAATAGGAATAAAAGTTACACAATTTTTTTTTTCAAAAGAACAGTGAAAAAATTTAAAGTTAAAATAAATAAGAAAAAAAAAATAATTTTAAACGCGCCCGTCCCGCCGAGCTTGTTTGCAGAAGAGTAGAGCCCGCATATGAAAGCGATGTTTAAACCACACATGTGAGGTATTGCCGTGATCAGTAGAGCGAGAGCAATAATTCTAGCCCTAGACATCATCTAACTCAAAACATGCAACCTGTAGAATTTTTTAAACGTCACCTATGGACATTTTAAAGGGTAAAAGTTTGTCGCCATTCCACGAGCGGCACAATTTTGAAGCGCGACATGTTTGGTATCAATTTACTCACCGTAACATTATCTTTCACAATATAAAAAAAATTGGGCAAACTTTACTGTTGTGTTATTTTTTAATTAAAAAAAGTATTTTTTCCCAAAAAAGTGCGCTTGTAAGTCCGCTGCGCAAATACGGTATGACAGAAAGTATTGCAACGACCGCCATTTTATTCTCTAGGGCAGGGGTCTCCAAACTTTTTACTTCGAGGGCCACATTCTATATTTTACACACATTCGCGGGCCGGAAAAATCATTTATAAATCCACAGTAGAATAATAGAATAGAATTTTACTTACTGCTGACAGCAGGACTGGATGGTGCTCCTGTATTCTTTGCTGGCACCTAAATGCTGGAGCATCATGCAGCTGGGCTAAATTTCCAGTGTGCATGAGGCTTTACATCCGTGTCCCCATCAGTCTCCCCATACATCTGTGTCCCCATACATCTGTGTCCCCATCAGTCTCCCCATACATCTGTGTCCCCATCAGTCTCCCCATACATCTGTGTCCCCATCAGTCTCCCCATACATCTGTGTCCCCATCAGTCTACCCATACATCTGTGTCCCCATCAGTCTCCCCATACATCTGTGTCCCCATCAGTCTCCCCATACATCTGTGTCCCCATACATCTGTGTCCCCATACATCTGTGTCCCCATACATCTGTGTCCCCATACATCTGTGTCCCCATACATCTGTGTCCCCATACATCTGTGTCCCCATACATCTGTGTCCCCATACATCTGTGTCCCCATCAGTCTTCCCATACATCTGTGTCCCCATCAGTCTTCCCATACATCTGTGTCCCCATCTGCGTCCCCATACATCTGTGTCCCCATCTGCGTCCCCATACATCTGTGTCCCCATTTATCCGTGTCCCCATCTGTGTCCCCATTTATCCGTGTCCCCATCTGCGTCCCCATTTATCCGTGTCCCCATCTGCGTCCCCATTTATCCGTGTCCCCATCAGTCTCCCCATTTATCCGTGTCCCCATCAGACTCCCCATTTATCCGTGTCCCCATCAGACTCCCCATTTATCCGTGTCCCCATCAGACTCCCCATTTATCCGTGTCCCCATCAGACTCCCCATTTATCCGTGTCCCCATCAGTCTCCCCATTTATCTGTGTCTCCATACATCTGTGTCCCAATCACTCATCAGGGTATCCCCACAAATTGGTGTCCCCATTAGAACCCCCCCACACATTGCGTCCCCATCATTCATCAGAGTCTCCCTGCACATTTGTGCCCCCATCACAGCCCACCCCCGCCTGCATATTTGTGTCTCCATCAGAGCCATCACCTCCCCTTCCACATATTTGTGTCCTTATTAGAGCCATCAGCCCCCTACAATTTTGTGTCCCCATCAGCCCCCCTCCTCACATGTTAGTGTCACCATAAGAGCCACCAGCCCCCTCCCACATTTGTGTCGCCATCAGACCCCCCAGATATTTGTGTCCCCATCAGAGTTATCACCCCCTCCCCCCAAATTTGTCTCCCCAGAGTCATCACCCCCCCCCACATTTGTGTCACCATCAGAGTCATCACCCCCCCCCCCCCACATTTGTGTCACCATCAGTCATCAACCCCCCCACTTGTGTGTCCCCATCAGAGTCATCAGCCCCCCAAATTTGTGTCCCCATCAGAGTCATCAGCCCCCCCCACATGTGTGTCCCCATCAGAGTCATCACCCCCCCCCAACATGTGTCCCCATCAGAGTCATCACCCCCCCCCCCCCCCAACATGTGTCCCCATCAGAGTCATCAGCCCCCCCCCCCAACATGTGTCCCCATCAGTCATCAGCCCCCCCAACATGTGTCCCCATCAGAGTCATCAGCCCCCCCAACATGTGTCCCCATCAGTCATCAGCCCCCTCACATGTGTGTCCCCATCAGTCATCACCCCCCCACATGTGTGTCCCCATTAGTCATCAGCCCCCCCCCCCCCCTCCAATTTGTGTCCCCATCTGAGTCATCAGCCCCCCACATTTGTGTCCCCATCAGAGCCATTCAACCCACCCCCCGAACGAGTGTAACCATCTCACATCATTCCCCCTCCTTGCGTGTGTACTTTACCAGCATATTACACTGGCTGTGCAGACCTGCTGCACCTCCCGACTCCCGCCCCGCTGGTATTACACACTCGTTACTCATTAACAGCAAGGCGGGAGGCGGGAGCAGGGAGGTGGCAACAGGTCTGCACTAAAACATCTCATTGGCTGCTAGGATGCCCGTGGTCCCAGCAGCCAACACAGTGAGACGCCGGGAAGAATTGCGGGACCTGCGCTGCATATTGCCGGGGGAAAATATGCAGCGCAGGTTCCACAACTAACAGGTGGACTAGGGACTCCAGCTGCGGGCCGGAAGAAATGGCCTGGCGGGCCGGATGTGGCCCGCGGGCCGTACTTTGGAGACCCCTGCTCTAGGGTGTTAGAAAAATAAATATATATAATGTTTGGGGGTTCTAAGTGAAGAAGATAGGCAGGCAGTGAAAACAAAACAAAAAGCTCCATTAGCATTGCTGGGTGTCATACCAACGACCACCACAAGAGGGCGCCAGATTCTAGAAGGTACCATAGGACAGCACAAGGCCGCAAAGCCGGGGCCTCAATTACCGGCCGGCGCGGCCCTTCGCGATCGCGCGCGCGGCGGGGGGGTGCACTATGGAGACAGGATACCCCCCAGCTGTGCTGCCCCAGGCGCCAGGTCGCTAATTCTAGTCGCCAATGCGACCTGGCGCCCGGTATTCGTCGAGCACTGATTTATGTAGTATACCTATTGTACCATTCAACTAATTTATTTCACATAAATACTGCGGGCACTAAGACTGGTTGTGCTCTTCTCAATCTATTGTAATATTTCCCTCTTTTTGTTTAGTGTAGTTTACTTCTAAATGGTTACTTTAGCTTCCATCCTAACCAGTCTGCCATTGTATATAGAACAATTGTTTGCAGTATTAACTGCTTGTCCAAGTTTCTGTCTTAAAATATCCAATGATAATGTGTTCTATTTATATTAAAGTGACCTATTGTCTACTGACCAATAAAATGTGAATTAACTCCACTGTTTTATTTTCTTATTTAGTATCCAGGATGCCCTGACTACAGCATTTTGTCATTTATGGGTGGTTTTCATGGACGAACTATGGGTAAGAGCAAGAGTCTTCTGTTGTCCACATCCCACAATATGTAATGATTCTACATTATCTAATGTAATAAATATATTGATACAGGAAGTCTTAATTTAACACTCCATCCCTGAATCCTATGGACTAGCCCTGGGTTCACCTTCATCCTGGGCTCCATAGACTCTACTCTGGTTGGACGGTCGAGGTCCATATGTTTTGCAAACCATTATCTGGTGCACGGCCCTCTGTGACTCCTGCCCTTCATAACCCTTTTTCCCAGGTGGTAGATTAGGACCCTGGGAGTGATTGCTATATGCTATATTTATTTCCTCCACTCCATGTATGCTCGAAGCTCTGTGTATATATACATCCCATATCGCTGTACTCTGTAAATTTTTGATTGTTTATATTCACTATCTTTTTGATAATTTTTTATTAAATTGATTGAACGTAAAATATATTAATACATAGCTAAAAAGAGAATGTATTTCTTACTACTAAACTTCTGTTTTTAATCCTGCTATGAAAAAAAGGGATTCTTACATCTGGGAAACCTGTGTTCTGCACATAATTGCTTCTAGAAAACTGCTCTGTTTTTTTTTTTTTTTTAACTAGGAGACTCGAAGGTTTTACAAGCCATAGCAGCAAAAGTAACCAAAATTATCAGGGTGATACTGGGCACACTCATCTGTCATGAGCAATTCTTTCATATTTTTATTTTATCAGAATATATTTTAATTATTGAACCTTACTTTCTGAAAATATGTATCTGATGAACTTTAGCTTACAAATCTATATTAAGCGACTGAATTAATTTTGATTTTAGTTAACATGTTGTCCAGATCACTATGCTTTTTAATATTTTGTCCCCTTTTAGTTCTCTTAGCTTGCATACATCAGTTAGATCAGATTAATGAGTTATTTCTATACCTAATAAAAATTACCTTGAAAATGTTCACTTTACAAACAGAAACATTGCTTAAATTTAAAGATTTTTTCATATGAATAATTTTTTTCCTGTTTTGCTCAAGTGAGACCTCAGCGTTAACACTACCAGTATTTTAAAGAGCAATAACCTGTGTCACTTATCATTGTGAACTGACCCTTATGTACAAAATACCTTTTATAAATGGTTAAAATCTGTGCAGTAAAGTTGACATGCGTGCAGTAAATTCATGTGATGCATGTAGCAATGCTATCTGTGAATCTTTTTGTACCACCTTTTGCACTCAATAAAATAGTTTGTAAACAAAAAAAAAAAAAAAAAAAAATACAATTTTGACAGTAAAAATAGGCATGTATTTGAACTTTTTAGAGGTCTTCAGCAGTCCTAAATTTTCGTTCTAATACACATACAGTATGTTAGAATGGCAATTCTTACTGCTTGCTCTGTCTCACTATTCCTAGTTTGCTCACTTGGTGAAATGCAGCCTTTACTCACATTATCCAGAGTTTCTGTCCCTGTAATAAGGACCTCCATTACTTCCTGTCCTTTACAACTCCTTGTTTGCAAAATCTCTTTACTAATTCCATACACATTTATCTGCAGTATATGAACTGTAATGTTGAAATGTCCTCAGCCAATATTACACACTAGCTATAACTAAAACTACCAGCTATAAAGAAAATAAAGTGTTCAGTACTTCACAAAGTTAATACACTACTGAATTAAAACATAGAACAAATTATCTGTTGTCCCAACAGCAGAACTGAATAGCTTTTTCTTTCACCTGAGTGCCTGCGCCTCTACTCAAATAAAATTCCACAAATATGCTGTATATCCATCGCCACCAATTTACACACAGAACCGCTTACTGAATAATTTGACCCCCTACATATGTGAGACCTGTGTAGAGCCAGACTGGTTAAAATGTCACTGGGAGCTTCCACCCTCCCCCTCTTTCAGGTAATCTGCATTTAGAGATATTTGCAAGAGATGTGCTGGAATGGAACGTTAAAACTATACTCTTTACAGATCTCTGCTTATTTGACAGTACAGAGATTTCAGGCTGCGTGTTATCATCCGCTTTATGCCTGTGTATTACACTTAGCAATCCCAATGTTTACAATAATGCATATTTATAATCAATATGTCTTCCTATAACATGATATAACTATAAAAACCTCTTAGCTATTCGCTGTAGAACAGTTGATGTCCAAATCCATGTTTAACCCCTCTGGAGCTCTGCCAGATTTTATTACAACCTTGCCAATTATTCTGCAGTCTGTCAATTCAAATACATCTCAGACCAGAAGGGTCCTGGTTATGCACTTTTCTAAAATGTAGGGCAACGCTATGAGTTTTTAGACCCTTCAAGATATTGATAACATGTTCTCTTTAGCGAACATGTAATACCTGTGTGGTCTGCCCCCCATACTGCAGACCACACGGGCATTCTAAGAGATGAACAACATGTGCAGAATAGCAGGATAAAAACATCTCAGATTCTTTGTCTAAGCTGGATGACCCGAATACTACTTTATTCTGTCTGTTGTCTCTCGTTCCTGTATGGGTACTCACCTTGACACTTTGTACAATGCATGTATTCAGCCAGAGGGTGCTATACATTTCCAGGGCCGTAGTGCATCCCTATAGAAACCAGACCCTGAGGACCCCTTCGGGGATGGGCCCACTATGACTGGCACAGCTTGGACTATATATAGGGGTCTATTTACAGCATCATGGACAGATAGGACAGGGTCATCCTGTATTCCTGAATGTTGCAGTAAAAACTGGGCTATGTTTGGAATGTATTCGATTTACAGTGCAAACTTTTGCAACTTTGAGCTAAAACTCAACCATTCAGAACTTAGTCTCAGGTGGGTGACCAGATGTTATAACACACCACTGGTCACATACTTTACCATCACTAGCCCTCACAAGGTACTCAGACCCTCTCCCCCATTTCATCAAGACTTCGCTACAAAACGGTCTACACCCAGGTTGCTGCTTACTTCTTCCACACATACTTTCCCTGTATTACTTACCCTACTCAGTTGATACCCCACAGTAGAATACTTTCAACCGAGAGCCATAACAAAAACTTTGCCTAACGCCCACACAACACTCAACCTCATAGTTGCAATGCTTCCATTGCTCCAGAGCAGGACCAGAATTTAACACTGGTCTCTGCATCTGGCTCTAGCTCCATCTGACGACAAAAGCAGATTTTTCTGCAGCTGAGACACAATTTTTCAGACTACTAACGGCTTGAATACCAGCATTTCTGTCCAGGGCTCCAAAACACCCCCCTCTCCAGCTTCTCCATCTCTACCCGAGTCGGTTCCTGATATGGCCGGCCTATAAAAGTTGGACTTAGAAGGGAATGAAGAGGTCCCAGAGGCAGAGTTGGAGGTGGCTGCAAAATATTTCTCACCACCCATCTCCTGTACACCTGAAGTTAAGACTTCAAGGTATATACTTGCTAATATGGATATGCTTCTACTTTGCAGAAAAGCCTTGGCATTGTCGCACATGAATCCCCTGCATCTTTCATGCCCCTTAGGGTACAAAGAGTCCTGCAAAATCTAAAAAGACATTCCCCATTGGTAAAAACAATTAGGATGGACAATTTATGATAATTGGATCAATGCAGAATTTTTTTTTCCACTGCTTCAAAAATCATTGGTGGAATCTATCTGTGGGGAAAAAAGTTCACTAAAAAGTGGTATGTTCTAATAGTTGATCCTGCAATCTCAAACAGCTCACTGTACCATTTGAAGATGTTCCTTCATTCAAAGATTCTGCAGATAGGAAGTTTGAGATGCTCCTAAAGGCTCTTTATACTTGCAGGCCCAGCTTTGCAACCATGTATTGCTGCAATTTGTCTGTCAAACTGCAGCTAACTGGGTGCCCTAAAACAAGTCATAAAAACTATTTTCCAGAATGCCTATGACTAAGCAAATTCAAATTTGTGAAACGCGTTAATCTCTGCCAGGTCTGCATTGATGTCTACGATGTTGTCTGATGATTTTTATCTTCAATGAAGTCTTCACTTTTGCTTCAAACCTGTGAGTGCGGTCAAACCTTTTCCTGTTCCAGTGGCTTCCAGATTGCGGACTGGATCTGCACCGTGAGGTTGAAGCATGGGATTGCTTTCACCTGGAGTGGCTTAGCTTTGCTTTCTACCAGTTCTGATATAAGCTCATGGTCACTGAAGTGACCATGAGCTTATAACACGAGGAGGAATGAGGTCCGTACGGACCTGACCTGCTGCAAGCAGTTCTGTAGGGCCGTATGGACCAGGCAGTGAAAGGGTTAAACCTCATGTGCCATATAGCTGCCCACCTTTATTTAAAATGGCACAGATTGTTTATATATACTCATGAACAGAAAACTGGAGGAGCGTGTCCATAAGGTGGTGTTTAATGGCATATTTTCTAAGTAGTTTAGAGTTGTAAGTGGGGTACCCCAGGGATCTGTCCCAGGACCAATTTAGTTTAACTGGTTCATAAATGATATAGAGGTTGGAATAAATAATTGGTTTCAGTATTGATGATGATGTAACAAATTTACAAAAAGACCTAGTTAATTTTAATTTAGAAAATATGCCATTAAACACCACCCTATAGACACGCTCCTCCTCCAATCTGTGCTATTTTAAATATACCTCAAATGTGAATACTACTGCAGCTTACCAAAAAGTGCTCTAATAATGCTATATAAAATCAGATGCAGTGCAATGTCCCAAACCAAAAAAGTATACTAAAAATACTACTAATAATAAACCCGCCACACAGTAAAAAACTCCTAGAGTGAAAAATTATATCTGTGAAAAGTCTCCATAAGGCTGGCTTCACACTGGGGCGGTGCGGGGCGGCGACGGTAAAGCAGCGCTATATTTAGCGCTGCTTTACCATCGTTTTACCCGCGGTATGCGGCCGCTAGCGGGGTGGTTTTAACCCCCGCTAGCGGCCGCAAAAGGGTTAAAAACCTCCGCAAAGCGCCGCTGCAGCGGCGGTTTGCGGGTGGTATCCCCGCGGTTTCCCATTGATTTCAATGGGAAGGAGCGGTATAGGAGCGGTAAATACACCGCTCCTTCACCGCTCCAAAGATGCTGCTAGCAGGACTTTTGTTGCGGTCCTGCTAGCGCACCGCTCCAGTGTGAAAGCCCGCCGGCTTTCACACTGGAGTGAATGGGGCCGGTTTTTTTCAGGCGGTATACAGGCGCTATTTTTAGCGCTGTACCGCCTGAAAACCGCCCCAGTGTGAAAGGGGCCTAAATCATCCTTTTGTATTCAGCTGCTTGAAAACATGCCAACCTTCAACAACGTGTGTGTCTACCACCTGAGTATAGTTATCCACTCACCAGAATTATGTGACCTTACTATTATTTCTGGTCTCCATTGCTGTTGGTGGCGTATCCACCTTGCATTGTATCCAGACAGCATGTAAAAAATAAAACAAAAGATATACAGTGCTCCAAATAGCATTATACTGGTAAAAACACTTTATTCAAAATTGCAAATAAAAATACCATTGTGTATGCACTCACATTTTATGTTGCAGCAGTCTGCACCAATATGACAAACTTAATTTGGTTCAACCTGTGTGCCGCTGCCACTAATGCATCTCAGTTGTATCAAGTGTCTCTCTACCCGCCCGATACCTCTGCGTGTCTACTCTGCTCCAACGTTCCAGTACGTGCTCCAGCCACACCTCCTGAATGCAGCATTTGGTCGCAACAGGACTTTGTCTAGTTGTGGCCATCTTGAGTAAAATTATTCATGTAGCATTTACTTCAGGTTGTCCAAGCAGGATGTGCTTGGCTGAGAAAGCAGTAAGAAAATTAATGGGATATATGACACTTTGACCTAGGCCAAAAACCAGGAAGCAACAAGTAAATATAACATAACATAATATACCTTCCTATTGATTTTCTAATGCTACCAGTATAAGCATTACAAATTGTTAATGTTGAACAACAGAGTTTCATTCCACTTTAAATGTAGTACTTTGTATATATCACTATCCCACAGTAATTAGTAATTTCAGCTAAATAATCATCGTTCTCTACCAGCACATCACTCTCCCTTTGCCCTGTCGTGGATATTTCGCCACACTCTTGCGCTAATAAGCGCCTTTCAATCTTATGATATAATGCACCCTCTGATCGTATGCCTCCCTGGATCCCCAGCTCCCAAAAACAGACATTACCAGCAGCTTCACGTCATCCTCTCATCATCAGCATCCAAACCTCACCAGCCAAGCATTCCATCTAAGCCCCTGGATTCCCATTGCCCAGTAAACAGCCATCAACAGCAAGTATTCTTACATGTTCATCTCGGACCACCAAATTCTTCCCTACATTAACCACTTGCCTACCAGGAAGGAACACCCCCTTCCTGACCAAGCCATTTTTCAGCTTTCAGCGCTGTCGCATTTTGAATGACAATTGCGCGGTCATGCAAGGATGTACCCAAATAAAATTTTTATCATTTTTTCCCCACAAATAGAGCTTTATTTTGGTGGTATTTGATCACCTCTGCGGTTTTTATTTCTTGCGCTTTAAACAAATTAAGAGGGACAAGTTTGAAAAAACGCAATATTTTTTACTTTTTATTATAATAAATATCCAATTTTTTTTTTTAAAACAAATTTTTTCCTCAGTATAGACCGATACGTATTCTTCTACATATTTTTGGTAAAAAAAAATCGCAATAAGCGTCTATTGATTGGTTTGCGCAAAAGTTATAGCGTCTACAAAATAGGGGATATATTTATAGCATTTTTATTATTATTTTTTTTTACTATTAATGGCGGCGATTTGCGATTTTTATCGTGACTGCGACATTGCGGCGAACATATCGGACACTTTTGACACATTTTTGGGACCATTCACATTTATACAGTGATCCGTGCTATAAAAATGCATTGATTACTGTATAAATGTGACTGGCAGGGAAGGGGTTAACACTAGGGGGCACTGCAGGGGTTAATATGTTCCCTATATGAGTGATTCTAACTGTGGGGGAGGGGACTGACTGGGGGAGGGGACCGATCAGTGTCCCTATGTACAAGGGACACACCATCGGCCTCCTCTCCTCTGACAGGACGTGGATCTGTGTGTTTACACACAATCGCGGGTGCCTGGCGGACATCGCGGCCGCCGGGCACACGCATCGGGTCCCCAGCTACGCGGCGGGCACGCGCGCGCCTCCCGCGGCGCGCGCCCCCTAGTGGCCAAAAAGCGAGCCCGCCACAAGAGCTGCACCGTCCCGCCGTCATTTGACAGTGGGCGGTCAGCTACAGGTTAAGTACCTTAATCCCTTTGTTATAAAATACTTTAATCTATGAGAATATCTCCCAATATTATCTCCTTAAAGGTAGCTGTGACTTTATTCCCGTAGTTTTATGGTTTCATTATTGGGGCATTTTCTATTTTGCCATGTACAAACCTGTTTTGTACGCTCCTAGTTACAGGGTTACAAATATTTCTTAATCTAGCTAATTTAAAAATTAGACCCCAGATCTACCCTCAAAAGCATCTATCTGCTCAAACCAAGATCAGTTTTAGCTGCAGCCATGATCCTGGTATCCCTGCTTGTTCCTGAGGAAGTATGGCTACGTCCTAAGGACGGCAAGTGGTTAACCCATTCACACCTATCTGTTGCAGTAATATGCTGATCTTCAGGGACAAATATGTTGGATATCTTCTGATTTTGCTCAGCAATTTCTTGATTTTTACGCCACACTTTTGAGAACTTAAGAAACGCGCCATTGCCATTGAGATGTTCTGATGCTACCTGTGCTCATGGAGGTGCTATCACAGCAGGCTTCTGTTGCTGCTTGGCTCCTGTCTGTGTCAGCTTTACAAGCAGCCTCGTGGCTCTCCCCAGCAGATACACACTTTGTAAAAAGGGGGGAAAACTCTGCGCTAAAATAAATGTATAAAAGTGAAAAATAAGCAGCCAACACTCAAACAAACAAAGTAGACAAAATGGGAAGAAAAGTAGTATAGCGCTGGGTAATTAGTGTGAGTATAAAGATGTGGCTAAACACACATGATAAAATACAATACACAAAACTAAATAAATGTGAATTGGTATAAAAATTGGTATAAAAAATTATATATAGAGTCCAAGATAAGGCTCAAAAATTGTGGGTTAGTCCAAACTGAACTTTCTGTAAATGTTCAGTGGGGTGATCCACACAAATATGGAAGTAAATGGGAAGCTTTTCTTATGGAATAGCACCAGAACCAAACAATGGGACTGTGGAGCAGTGGACATGGCACAGATGAACAGTTGTCTGAAGGTACATCAGCGCTCACTTTATCATAAATAAAAGATGTGTACTCTTACCGGAGGGATTGGACACACATGTCATACGACAGTGGGTCAATAAGGCTTGATAACCTGATGGAACCTGATCAGGTATGCGAATATGGGTAGGGTGGATCCTGGTGAGTCCTCACTTCTCCATCTCCGAACTCCAAGGGGCATAAGCTCCAAATGGTGGGTCCTGGTATCACCGTTTGCAGACTCCAAAGGAACGGGTGCTCCGGCCGGGGTATTTACAAGAAAGGGTAAAACGGGGGCTCATGACGTGAATATGAAAAGAGAAAAATAAAGGGGCTCCGGATGGTGCAGGTCAAAACAAACCAAAAGGTTTATTGAAGTGGTCAGATATGAAATATGACACAAAGATTAAAAGTGATCACGGAAAAAATTTAGTAAAATCAAATGTAAAAGCAATGTGGGGTACAGAGTATGCTGGTCCGACGTGCTTCAACACTAAGGGTCTTCAACAGGGGCATGCTGTGACCCCTCACATGGCATCTCAATAAATAGACTAGTAGAGCTTAGATCTGCCCCTAATAGGGGGTGGAGCAGGAAGTGTGCAAAAAAGATTTTGTAATCTGCTCTTCAAGCCTCTCTTTAAATCTAACTCTGAAACCCTTGTAAAGGATTTTGCTTTTTTTTTTTTTAAATAATTTTTGGAGAAAAACTATTTTTGGAAAAAATAATTTTGAAGGTCCGTTCAGAAATACTGAGCAATAGTCATAAGGCGGAATGTGCAATGAGGGTGATATGTAATGTAATATGGCATTCCTCTCGAGCTGCAGTGCACAACTGACTTTACTCAAATGGGTGCATCATCCAGGGGATAAGGGTCAGTGAGAAGTGTGTGATACATCGTATGGAGTATGGACGGAACGATCATATAAGTGGCACTACAGACCTAAAGTTCGTGTGAACTTTAGAACCCTATTAGTCTATGGGACTCGAAAGTTCAAAATCAAAAGTGCTAATTTTAAAGGCTAATATGCAAGTTATGCTCATAAAAAGTGTTTGGGGACCTGGGTCCTGCCCCAGGGGACATGTATCAATGCAAAAAAAAGGTTTATAAACTGCTGTTTTTTTAGGAGCAGTGATTTTAATAATGCTTAAAGTGAAACAAAAGTGTAATATTCCTTTAAATTTCATACCTGGGGGTGTGTATAGTATGCCTGTGAAGGGGCGCATGTTTCCCGTGCTTAGAACTGTCCCTGCACAAAGTGTCATTTTTGCAGGAAAAAAAGCTATTTAAAATCACTCGCGGCTATAATGAATTGTCTGCTCCCGTAATACAGAGAACAGTCATTGAAAGTCATTGATAGATAAAAAAAAGCGTCCCCCTCAAAATCCATACCAGACCACAACCTGGCAGGCCACAGGAAAAGGGGGGGACGAGAGAGAGCGCCCCCCCTCTTTAACCGTACCAGGCCACATGCCCTCAACATTGGGAGGATGCTTTGGGGGTCTGTGACCCCTCAAAGCACCATGTCCCCATGTTGATGAGGAGAAGGGTCTCACTCCCACAACCCTGGTCGGTGGTTGGGGGGTCTGCGGGCGGGGGGCTTATCAGAATCTGGAAGCCCCCTTTAACAAGGGGACTCCCAGATCCCGGTCCAGCGATGGGTGATCTCTTCTCCAGGGTCCAGCGATGGCTGATCTCTTCAACGTCCAGCGCAGCGCATTTTGTCTCCATGGAGACACTGAGGGAATCCCGTCTTGGCAGAGGAGGACCGGGCCACTCCGTCACCTGACCCCGCCCCCTCTAATGCAACCCACGAGGGAAGCTGGGCTTCCCCAGTGACGTACGGCTGACCCTGCCCCCCTCTGATGTAATGGAAACCTGCGTTACATCAGAGGGGGGCGGGGTCACCTGTACGTCACTGGGGAAACCCAGGCTTCCCCAGTGATGTAAGGGTGACCCCGCCCCTTCTGACGCAATGGAAAAGCTGGGCTTCCCCAGTGATGTGATCCTGCCCCCTCTGATGTAACTCAGGCTTCCGTTACATCAGAGGGGGGCGGGGTCACCCATACGTCACTGGGGAAGCCCAGTTTCCCCCTTACGTCAGAGGGGGGACGGGGTCAGGTGACGAGTGGCCCAGTCCTCCTCCTGCTAAGACGGGATTCCCTCAGTGTCTCCATGGAGACAGGATGCGCTGCGCTGGACCCCGGAGAAGAGATCAACCATCACTGGATAGCAAGAGCGGATTACCACCTCTGGAATCTTTTTTTTTTTTTTTTTTTTTTTAATAAAGGACTTTATCCAACGGTGTCTGTGTGTTTTTAAACAATTTTTTACACTTTCTTTGTGAAATGGTAGGGGTACTTTTGTACCCCCTTACCATTTCAAACAGGAGGGGCCGGGATCTGGGGGTCCTCTTGTTAAAGGGGGCTTCCAGATTCTGATAAGCCACCTCGCCCGCAGACCCCCAAAATCACTGGCCAGGGTTGTGGGGATGAGACCCTTCTCCTCATCAACATGGGGACATGGTGCTTTGAGGGGTCACAGACCCCAAGGCATCCTTCCAATGTTGAGGGCATGTGGCCTGGTATGGTTCAGGAGGGGGGGGGGCGCTCTCTCTCGTCCCCCCCCTCTCTTTTCCTGCAGCCTGCCAGGTTGCGTGCTCGGATAAGGGTCTGGTATGGATTTTGAGGGGGGCCCCCACGCCATTTTTTTTTTTAAATTTGGTGTGGAGTTCCCCTTAAAATCCATACCAGACCTGAAGGGCCTGGTAATTGGATTTGGGGGGAACCCCACGCGCTTTTTTTTTTTTTATAAATCTTTATTTTATACATAATTTTTCACATTTTATCCACATCATCATTCCATTAGTGTATACATTTATATTATTACATATTTTATTAGTACATATTTATCGTCTTGCTTATAAAATCCAGCTTTATGTATTATACATTCATTCTCATACCCCCTAGTCATTCGTTCTCATTCTACTCTTATCACATCACAAACTCATACAAAAAATGAAAAAAAATAAAATAAAAAAAAATACAAAACCCCCAGCCCCCCTGCTTTGTCCCCCTCCGTTCCCTCTGCCTCTCCCCTAACCCATTTCCAGCTGTTGTTTTTATATCGTCAACAATAAAGACGATGCCATATTGCTTTTATTTGATTTTTTTTGTTTTTTTTCTATCGTGATCCTTTCTTCAAGGGAACGCATCTCGCTCATTTCTGCTTTTTTTTTTTTTTTTTTTTTTTTTACTCAATGACTGTTCTCTGTATTACGAGAGCCGACAATTCATTATAGCCGCGAGTGAAATGACACTTTGTGCAGGGACAGTTCTAAACACAGGAAACATGCGCCCCTTCACAGGCATACTATACACACCCCCCCGGTACGAAATTTAAAGGAATATTACACTTTTATTGTTTCACTTTAAGCATTATTAAAATCACTGCTCCTGAAAAAACTTCCGTTTTTAAAACTTTTTTTTTGCATTGATACATGTCCCCTGGGGCAGGACCCAGGTCCCCAAACACTTTTTATGACTAACTTGCATATAGGCTTTTAAAATTAGCACTTTAGATTTCTCCCATAGACTTTTACAGGGTGCTCGCGGCTTTTCGAATTTGCCGCGAACACCCCAAATTGTTCGCTGTTCGGTGAACAGGCAATGTTCGAGACGAACATGAGTTCGACTTGAACTCGAAGCTCATCCCTAGTCCCTTCTCCTGTCCGCAGGAGCCGGACGTTTCCAAAATGTCACTTCCGGGGTCACTATATGAGCGTCATCACTACCAACAGGGTCGTAGTTTAAATGACGCCCATCGCTGAGTAGATCATGTGACGCAAGTGACGTGTCACGTGACGTACGTCGTCCGGATCTCCAGGACGCCATCCCGGCTCACATGATCACAACAGCGGCCGTAATACAATCGCACGTGCCGCTGTTCTGCAGGGCGGTGTCGCCACGGCTACGCTGTAGGTCTGTGTCCCCATAGTAAACATACAAGGCAGAAGCTGTTTAAAACTGAAACCACATGGCATAAATAGAGGGACCCTAGGTAGATAAATTATGCAGTAAATACATAACATGAATCTGAGTATATAAAAGTTATCTCAAATATATATCAAATATGAATATATATACACATTAAATTAGACATTCTAATCATATAGTGGAAGAGATAAATATCCACACTAGAGGAGTATTAGAATATTAAAACCACGATTAAAAGATATCATAAAAAAGGGGGAAGTTGTCACCTTTCACGAACTGAGTTTAAACGAACACGGAGTTAATGCACATTGACCCTTGGAGATACATACAGTTAAAACATTTTGTAGGGAGCCTCCCTAAGCCGATTCGCAGTATGGACGAACTGAATAGTTTGGAGACACTGTGTGTTGGGGAACAGTCCAAAGGATATATTTCTCGAATATATAAATTTTTAATAAACGAGGGAACACTGTATGTACCTCCATATGTCTTGAAATGGGAGGAAGAATTAGGAACACACTGCACACACTATAATTTAGGGAAAATATTTAAGATCACACATAGCCCTTCGTTCCCAATGAAAGCTGTGGAAATGAATTTTAAATGCTTATCTAGGTGGTATCTCACCCCGGACAGGGTCGGCAAAATCCAGGGGAATCTCTCCTGGGAGTGCTGGAGGGGATGTAAAACAAAGGGAACAGCGGTGCATATTTGGTGGGGGTGCCCGGTAATCGCAAAATTTTGGAGAGAAATACTAGAACTAATTTTTATTATCACTAAGATACATGTCCCCGAGGATCCTTGGGTGGTTCTCTTTCACGGAACTGAGACCCCGGTGAAACAATATATTTCATCTATAATTCCAACCCTCTTAAACGAAGCTAAGAAACTAATACCGTTGAATTGGAGAAGGGCTGGTAGACCAACGATACGAGAGTGGATTCTTAGTGTAAATGCGATCCAAAGACTCGACAATACGATACAACAAATAGGGGGACAGGGGGAAAATGGGGGTCACAGAAACAAGTGGACAGAATGGAACGAATTTAGGGACTCCTGGAGATATTACATTGAAATCACCCAGTAGGGGGTACATGCGTTGTATGTCGGAAATGATGGAACTATAGATTAGAGGATAATTCGAGGTGATAGGGAGTAAGCCTAAATCTGAGTCATACAAGGAGGGGAGGGAGGGGGAGGGGAAGGGTAAAAAATGGGTTTAATGATACGAAACCACTACTGAGACCTTATTGTACTGCTGTAGAAATGTTGTACCATTGTTCCTTGGAAAATTCAATTAAATAAAAAAAAAAAAAAAAAAAAGAATATTAAAAACATGAATTGGGATGTACAGAAATATAGGGGAATGTGATTATATTAAGTAAAATGGGATGGAGATGGTAGAAAAATGTTTTAAAAATATATATAAAAATATATAGAAAATATATATAAAAATATATGGATGTGAGTATGAATATAACTATATTAATGCCAGTAAAAATAAATTAAATGTGGGAGTAATGTGGTAAATACTCAAAGGTCACGAGCGACTCAACTGCGACTGAAGATGCCCCTAATCTAAAAATGGCAGCAATTAATAAATTATGTGTATTTGAGGCAAGAAACTCTGATTTAAACAGAGATTAACTGTGACTGGTAGGAGAATATTATGTGCTTATGCTCGATTGCTAAAGCAATTGATGTCCCAGTCTGTGTTCATGCCGTAAGGCGAGTAGCACTTGAGCTCATGGATCCAAATGTTTCAAGGCACGAGACACCTCGTAGGCATGAATTCCCTCTCCAATTGGGTATAAATCTGTCAATAATTTGAAAATGGGTGCCTGTGGGGTCCTCTGCATGGTGTTCTAAATAGTGACGGGGAACAGTATGTTTATCGCATCCCTTTTGGATTTTTGCCAAGTGCTCGTTCACCCTAATCTAAAAATTGCTGATGGTGCGGCCCACATACTGTTTTTTGCATGGGCACGTGATAAGGTATACTATAAATTTGGTTTCACAAGTGGTAAAGTGTTTCATAGCGTACACCCGTAGGGTGACTGTAGATGTAGAAGTATCGATTTTTCTTTTCCCCAAAGCATTGTGCAAACAAACATTGCATTTTCTGCATGGAAAGAAGCCCTTACATTCTGGAAAGAATAAGATAGGTTTGGGGCATCTATGGTGTTAGGGGCGATGTCACCCTGAATGGAACGTGCCCCCCGGAAAATAACTCCAGCTTGTTCTGGGATAGCAGTTCCCAAGATTTTGTCACTGCGGAGTACCTTCCAATGTTTATAGAGGATTTTCTTAATTTCATTATGTTGGATAGAGAAAGTGGTGAAAAATGACCATTTGAACTTGTCGTCCCTGGTGGTTTTTGGTTTTGTCTCTAACAGAGACTCTATCAATCTGGGATGCTGCTTGCATATCTGCGTCCAAATCTGATGGTCTGTATCCCTTGTCAAGAAATCTCTGTCTAAGAATATTGGATTGGTACTTTAAATCACAGTTGTTAGTACAATTGCGGCCTTATTGACCCACTGTCGTATGACATGTGTGTCCAACCCCTCCGGTAAGAGTAGCCATCTTTTATTTATGATAAAGTGAGCGTTGATGTACATTCAGACAACCGTTCATCTGTGCCACGTCCACTGCTCCACAGTCCCATTGTTTGGTTCTGGTGCTATTTCATAAGAAAAGCTTCCCATTTACTTCCATATTTGTGTGGATCACCCCACTGGACATTTACAGAAAGATGCACACTTTCCCCACCCATCGGCTTTCTTTTGATTCCAGCACTAGAAGAGTGGGTTCCACCCAGCGGGCCCCTTAGCCGTGTAAGTGGCGCCTTGATTGTCCTCCAGCGGTAGCCCAACTTCCGTGTGTCATCCCTTGGGTCACCTTTCCTGGCTGAGCACACCTTGCATCTTTCCCAGTTCCCCCTCCTTTCATCTGAAAGTGTTTCACCCAGCGGCGGCTCTCAGCATGGTGGGCGGCTCTGCTGGTATCTTTCGGTGGATGTCTTCCTTTCCCCTCCACTGACCGCTCCATCTCTCTGGCCAAGAGGTTAGGAGACAACATCCAGACAAGACTCCTCCATTAGGATCACAGGTGGCTATGTTTTTACAGTACATGTAAGCTTCAACAATGTTACTTTTCACAGGTATTGGAGTTTTCCCAATTGTTACAACATTGGACCCTGGGCAGCTCACGTTTGGTGGCTGTACATCAAGATCCTTTTAGGACTGATCGGCTGCAGCAGGCATCCAACTGACTTGATTGGGCTGCATATGGATAGACTCCTGGTCTCAACCGATTATTGTGGACTTTGCTGACATGCAATATTGGACATTATTGATTGTAACCAATCTTTCCATCCCCTTTTAACACAACATTTTAGTGCCATTTAGGGCTGTGTTTGCGCTGGGTTGTATTTTTCATCATCACGCTAATCATTATGTATATTTTTGTCAGTTTTCTTTTGTGCGCATATTTATATTTTATTTTTTACCTTTTTATAGGTTGCCTAGCTACAACACATTCTAAAGCCATTCACAAGCTAGATATTCCTTCTTTCGACTGGCCTATTGCCCCTTTTCCAAGACTAAAGTACCCATTGGAGCAGTTTGCAAAGGAAAACCAGGATGAAGAGGCTCGCTGTTTGGAAGAGGTAAATGGTAGTATATACTGTATAATCAAAATGGGAATTTTCTCAGGCAATGTTATTCCCCTAAATCTAAACAATAATTAATTTTTATTCAGAAACACACCGCCATAGTGAATAATTGCAGAGAATTCTCCCCACTACCTAATGCTACCGTATATACTCGAGTTTAAGCCGAGTTTTTCAGCACATTTTTTTTTTTGGGCTGAAAGTGCCCCCCTCGGCTTATTCTCGAGTCAAGCACCAAGTGTCCCCGAGATATGGGGCCCCAAAGGCGGTTCGGAAAAAAATGTCATTCTCTGCTGCAGAAAAGGGCTTGACATTTTCTGACCCGACTTTGGGGCCCCATATCTCGGGGCCACTTGGTGCTAGGAACCCCAAATTCCCTAGTGGAATCAGAAATACAACATGTCCAAATTTGGGGTTCCTAGAACCAAGTGGCCCAGAGATACAGGGCCCCAAAGTCGGTCAACTGTGTCCATCTGCAGCAATGTCATTTCGGGACCCTTTGGGTCCAGAGACCCCAAAAGGGGGCATCTAGGAACCCTTAACTACCAAGTTTGACGTTTTGGGGGACCTATGGCTGCAAAGTGACCTAGTGAGGCTGCAAATGGGCATTGTTGACCCTCTTTTACACTTACAGTAGCTGCGCATTTCTCACCCTAGGCTTATGCTCGAGTCAATACGTTTTCCCATTTTTTTGTGGTAAAATTAGGTGCCTCGGCTTATATTCGGGTCAGCTTATACTCGAGTATATACGGTAGTTTAAATATAACTGTACCCAAACCAAGGCCACTGCTATGGGGAGCATTGGTGTGGTGTCCTAAATGGCTGTGTGTGTGTGTGTGTGTGTGTGTGTGTGTGTGTGTGTGTGTGTGTGTGTAGATATTTACAGTGCTCAGCATAAATGAGTACACCCCAACAGATTTGTTAGAAAACCTGTACTGTCTTTTCAGAATCAACATTTTCTATGGAACACTATACTACAAAATACTCGCACAAATGCGGGCCATTGATTGCAACCAATATTTGTTAATTTGCACACACAAAAAAGTTTTTTTTTTTTCTAACAAATTTATTCAAGACCATGTTGCAAAAATGAATATACCCCAATGGAAGTCTTGGGAGCAAAGAAACTTTAGACAACAAAATCCTAATGAACAAGAATTCAACTAGAGGTGAGTCTATTCATTAAACAAGTGTTCAGCAGACAGTAGATTATAAAAAGGCTTTGCTTAACAAAGAAAACCCCTTCCCAATTCATGCTGTCAGCAATGGCACAGCATGGAAGAGAAATTTCACAATGCCTGAGAGAAAATTATTTCTTTACACAAGAAAGGTGAAGGCTACAAGAAGATCAGCAAAGCTTTACTTGTCAGTCAGAATACTGTAGCAAAAGTGATACAAAAATTTAAAAAGGATGGAACTGCAACCATCTCACAGAGACATGCAGGCCGACCACTGAAGTTGACGCCTCAACAGGAGTGTCTTCTGATGATAAGGTTTGAAAAAAATTGACATGCAAGTTCACTGCAGTTAGCTAAAGACGTAGAAAGCCAACCTGGGGTGATTGTTTCCTGTGACACAATATAGCGTATACTGCAGAGGAATGGCATGCATGGGTTTCATCAACGAAGGAAGCCTCTCCGAAAGCCCATGCACAAAAAACCCCACGCACAAAAAAGCCCACCTAGAATTTGCCAGGGCCCATGCTGAAAAAAATGAAGACTACTGGGCCTCTCTACTCTGGAGTGATGAGACCAAGATAAATGTTTATAGAACTAATGGCTTAAAAACTGTAAGGTGTCGCAAAGGTGAGGTGTACAAAGAAAAATGCATGATACCTACAGTGAAACATGGTGGTGGCAGTGCCCGTCTATGGAGCTGCATGAGTGCTGCTGGTGTCGGGGAGCTGCATTTCATTAATGGTATCATGAATTCACAGATGTACTGCTCTATATTGAAAGAGAAGGGGGGGCGCATGCGCAATGCGTTAAGGATTGAAGTGATCTCTGCTCCACCAGACCCGGAGATAGCAGCAGGCAAGATCCCTGGGGCTACAGCGCTCAAATCCCGGAACAAACACCCGACACCCCTGTGGGAAACATCCGTGCATGCCAGTGGGGAAACACCGGCGCTCTAGCCGCCCTCAACACAACCTGACGCACTTTCTTATAAACAGCAAAGAAAGATAGTGCAGGATGTCTCAAAATGGCGCCGCCCATGGCTCCCATGCGGGCACAGCGAAAAACCACACAGAACCTCACCTCCTCTCACCAGAACAGTGAGTACAGCATCCCCCTCTCCAAAGCGGACCTAGATGCCAGCTTAACAGCTATATTTGACAAGTTGGTCAATAAAATTGAAAGTGAGGTCCATAAATCCACCACAGCCCTCTCCCATGAGATAGCATGTATTGGCAATCACACTGATGTACTGGAAACAAAACACGATGAGCTCTCACTAGCTCACAATGATTTAAGAAAGGACTATGAGACATTGGCTGATAATTTTGCTTTCATGCAAGCACAAGTTGAAGATCTTGACAACAGAAACAGGCGATATAACATCAGAGTGCGAGGCTTCCCTGAGACAGTCACAGATCTTATGCCTGCCATGACAAAAATCTTGCACAATCTCCTGCCCGACAAACCTTTGTCAGCATTTACCTTCGACAGAATTCATAGAGCACTGTGCCCTAAGCCAACACCGGATAAACCACCCAGAGACATTATGTGCTTGAAGGATTTCCTTGTCAAAGACCTAATGCGCTCCGCAAGTAACACTCATAATATTGATCTGGATGGCAAAAGGCTACAGATATACCCTGATATATCTCCAGCTACACTGGACAGAAGGTGCAGGATGAAGTAGGTAACCAATATCCTCCAAACTGCAAGAATAAAATATAGAGGGGGTTTTCCATTTAAACGTACTGTTCCACATAATGGATCTACCTATACCGTCTACAATGTGATTGAAGATAGGGAGCTACTGGTTAAATTGGGATTGCTGGATCCAGAACCTCCCAACCGCCTCCCTTCAACCCCAAGATTGTCACCAATCTGGTCCACACCGTCCTCTCACCACAACCAAAGAGATCAAAGGGGCTGGCGTCAATCTTTTCAAGATCAAGCCCCCTAAATATCTGGCCTAATCTCTAACCTTACAAATATTCATTTCTTTCTTCTCTTTTTTTTTTTTTTTCTTTCTTTTTTTCTTTCCTTTTCTTTTTGAAGAATTCATCTAACAGATCTCCTCAGCTGTCCCGGAACTAATACCACCAGGTTCACCTCATTGATGATCCACACAAGAGATCAATTCCTCACTGGATATGAACAATATAAATCCCTCCCAATTGCAACCCACCTCATAACTCTTGATCACATTCATTGATGGTCTGCCTTTTCATTCCTCCCTTTCCCCTAAGATGACAACCATCATCGATCATTATACTGAACCCTAATTCGTCCATTCTCGATGCTCATTGGCAGTTATGATGACTGAGGGTCATGGACCGTGGAAAGGGGGGGAGGAATGGGGGATAGTGGGAGCAGTGGGCAGCGGAGGACATCAATAGTTAATGTCTCATGTTCTGCTTTGATCCCTTCATCTTGAAGACCCATGAGGGATACTATCAAAACTGGTTAGTTTATGAGACACTTATTCTCTACTGATTTGAGTAGATGGTTCTTGAAACATCCTCCCTAACCCCCTGGCTTAAAACTGCACTCTTTAACAAATTATAAGCTTACAGTTGCCTGCTCCATCCGTTGTCGCTGGTTTGTCCCCCATCCTGCGTGTACGGCTGACTGTGTCCCAATGATACTATTCTACCTTTTTTATTGTTTTGTTATTTTAGCCCTTATGGTTAATGTTGCATTTATTTTGAATTATGGAAGTCACTGCAGTTATATACAGCTATACTGTTTGGGAAAGTATTATATATCTCTTTGCTTTCTCAGGTTTTTCACAATATATAATATATAGCTCTTTTTGTATTTACAAGCAATACTTTAGTCACACTCATAGAGTTAGAGGAGGGAAATGCAGAGCTCCATAATGCTAAACTAAAACTTACTCTTTTATCTATACTACACAGTATTCTGATGGATGCTTTTCATAAGCACTTCCTCCTTGATCCTTTTTAATGGATCTTAAAATAATATTGCATAACGTGCAGGGTTTTAATTCCCCACATAAAAGGAAAAAAGCATTTCAACACTATAAAAGAATTGGAGCAGATATCATACTTATGCAAGAGACGCATTTTTCCTCCTACAACCACCAAACTACTTTTAATAGTGCCTATAACCAATATCACTACACCACCTTTGATAACAAATCTCGTGGTGTCGCCATTTTTGTTCGTAACACCACTATCTTAGATGTTAAAAATATATACAAGGATACAGAAAGTCGATTTATAATTATTAAAGGTTCAATCAACAAACGTGATGTTACTATAGCATCAGTTTACGCTCCCAATGACTCTCGGTCAACCTTTTTTACCAAATTGTTCGAGACACTAGACCAATATAGCTCACCCCACATTATCCTGGGTGGCAACTTTACCCTAGCGTCACACCCTGCTTTGGACAGAAGCAGAGTAGCCCCCTCTTCCAAGGCTTTCTCCAAAACCCTTAACCGATCCCTTAGTAAATTCCAACTCATTGACACTTGGAGGGCACATAATGTTGGTATAAAAGCATACACTCATTACTCACATCCCCATGACGTCTATGCCAGACTAGACTACATTTTCTGTACCCCCATATTAGTGGCAAACTCCAATAAGGCTATCCTACACCCATGCCCCTGGTCCGACCACGACATTACCACCTTTGAAACATCTCACATAGGGCTTGCACCTTCCCCATTTAACTGGCGGTTAAATGATTCATTACTAACAGACCCAGCAATATTTCAGTCTATATCCACACACATAGAAAATTACTTTGTACAAAACACAAATAATGAAACTCCCCCAACGACTCTTTGGGTTGCTCATAAAGCAGTCCTCCGTTGGCAATAATAAACTTAGCTGCAAAGAAAAATAAAGAAAAACTCAGACATTAGATGTCTTACAAAGGACAAAATCCCAAGAACTTACAAAACAGATTTAAGATAAGCGCCAAGCCTTAGACCAGATTCTCTTAGCGAACACAGAAAAATCCCTTAGGTTCTCAAAAGCAAAATTCTTACTTCATAGTAATTCTCCTTTTGCCATATTTGCCAAGAAACTTAATCAGGAACACAAACCACCTCATGTATACAAAATTAGAAACCAAGCCAGTAATCTTGTCACACACCCACAGAAAGTTTTGAGCATCTTCTCTTCTTTTTACAAGGACCTCCTTTCCGGCCCACAACCCCATCCCAACCAAACCTCTAAAACTTGGCTAGACGATATTCAATTACCCTCCCTCAGTGAACAACAAATAGTCTCTTAACGCACCCTGCACAGACTCTGAGATAATCAAATCTCTCAAAACCTCCACAGCCCCTGGACCTGATGGGTTCTCTTCCACGTATTACAAAAAAATATGCTTTTCTCCTAGCCCCAAATTTAACTAAACTTTTCAATCATATTCTTATAGGTAATAACTTCCCAGATGAGATGCTCCTAGCCAACTTGTCTTTAATTCCAAAGCCAGGCAAAGATCATTCCCTCCCTCAGAACTATCTCCCCATCTCAGTCCTAAACAATGATCTAAAACATTTTGGGAGACTATTAGCAGATAGATTGCCAACAGTCATCACAAATCTTGTACACATTGACCAGACAGGTTTTATCCCTGGTCGTCAAATAGTTGACAACATAAGATTGGTCAACGCTAACTTATATTCTCGTTAAATATGACTTCTAAGCTTAGACATTCATAGGACCAACTGACGCTGTCGAAGGCCTTATCTCAATCGCCTTCTACCAAAATTTGGCATCCTCACTAATTTCATTCGAGGCTTTATGCATTATACCATTCCCCCCAGACTAGAATTAGACTTCCTGGGTATAATTCAGATTTCTTCCCCCTTTAGTAGAGGAACTAGAAAGGGCTGTCCTTTATCCCCACTCCTATTTGCGCTAGCAATCGAACCCCTGGCCCAAAAAAATAGGAATAATATAGACATAAAGGGTTACTCCAAAGGAGATGGAGAGTTTAAAATTAGCCTCTACACGGATGATGCACTCATATTTCTAACAGATCCTCTCATTTCTATCCCATTCCTCCTCAATGAACTTAATATTTTCCACGATATTTCTGGCCTTAAAATCAACCTGAATAAATGTTTCGCCTTATCGATTAATTACTCTCAACAAACACAAGACCCCCTTTCCAAAAACTTCCCATTTATACGGTGCCCTCACTCATTTAAATATCTAGGCATCAGGGTCACATCTTTCCATAACCTCTTGTATAAATCCAATTACCTCCCCTTATCCTCCCATATCACTTCCCTTCTCAAAACTTGGTCAACTTTCCACATCTCTTTTCTGGGTAGAATATGTGCCATAAAAATGACCATCCTTCCTAAACTTCTATATTTCTGTGCTCTACCTATCAATATCGCAAAAAACAAACTAGCTTCCCTTCAAAGGGAACTCGACAAATTTATTTGGGCCGAGAAGAAACCCAGATGCAGCTATGCCCTTATGCACAGATCTCAACCTTTGGGTGGAATGGGCCTCTCAAACATCTGGCTCTATTTTCTCTCCGCAAGGCTAGTGCAACTATCTCAATGGGTCACACCTACCCAGGAACCCCCTTGGAAAAGACTTGAATCCTACTCTATTTCCCCACTATACTTGCAGGGTATACTCTGGTCTAATAATATCTCCTATAACAAACTTATTAAACTCAACACAATAGTAGCACACTTCTATCAACTATGAATCCAACAAAATCTACAACTTATCCTCGATAACTTCCCCTCTAACCACTTTCTTAGGTGATCCCAGATTCATATTTGCCTATAACAACATTGACTCATTTTCCCATTGGACCAATTCTCTATTATTCAATCCAGATATGACTTTCCCTCCTCTGAGCTACAACATTACCTTCAAATTAAAGCCTTTTTTGAAAAATACTATTCGCTTTCCATCCATCCTCCCAATAATTTCTTTGAAAGTATATGTATTTTCTCTCTACTAAAGACAGAGGTCTTATATCTAGACTATATAGCAACCTCAATAATTATGACATAACAGACAAATCTGGACCAATGCTTCATTGGAAAATCGGATCTAGACTGCTCTTTTACAACTGATACTTGGCACACTATGTCAGAGAACCTACGTAAAAGCAATAAAGCCATTTCATTCAGAGAAACCCCTACAAATTTTTTTTCCAGATGGTACCTAACCCCCTCTAGATTACATACCTTTTATCCTTCAGTTTCACCAAACTGCTTTAGGGGCTGTCCAGAACCTGGCACAATCCTACACATATTCTGGAGCTGTAAACTCCTTGGTTATATTTGGCGTACAGCAGTCAAAAGGGTTGAAAACTCTTCTAAACAAAAGATCACTCCCCCCCCCCCCCCCCCCCAGTTATGTCTACTATATGCTAACATACCTAACGTTCCAATACCTTGCATGAAACGCTTCCATTCACTATGTAGCTCCATCCAATGGATGATCGCCTATAATTGGAGATCCAATAACTTACCATGGCCTCAAGTACTAGCCAGAATGGAAATGCTCAGAATCTCGGAGTGGATCTATCACACACTACATGATACAATCCACATCTATGAGGAAAAGTGGTCTTACTCGCGTACAACCTAAGTAAAGTCTCATCTATCCATTCCTATAATAGTTAATCTAGCACCACCTCCAATTGCTATAATTCCATATGTTTACCTATCATCTTTATTTAAAGCATATGAGTGATACTGATCTCCATATTGTAGAATTACCTTATTTACGTTCAGAGGTTATATTTCCCAGAGATATCTTATTGATAATTACATTCATTGGCTGTATTTGACTTTTGTACAATTGAACTTCCAAATAAATAATTTGTAAACAAAAAAATATATTGAAAGAGAAGGTGCTACCATCACTCCATGCCCTTGGTCGTTGTGCACTTTTCCAACACAACAATGATCCAAACACACATCCAAGGCCACTGTTGCATTTCTGAAGAACAGGGTAATAGTGATTCAGTGGCCAAGTATGTCTCCTGATCTAAACCCAATCGAAGAGTTCGTTCTTGAAGAATGGAAAAATATAGTTGTTGCCAACTTGTTTATTCCATGCCTAGATGACTGGGTGGTGTCCTTACAAATCATGTGGATTATAAAAAATACTAGATGTAGTAGCTTTTGTTGTGGTGTATTCCTTTTTGCATCAACTAATTTGAGTAAAACCAAAGGTTTTGTAATCTAAGTTATATTTTTAACCTTACTTTCAACTTTAAACAAATATTCTATAACACTCAGTTTTGTAAAAATTTGGGAAATTGTACTTGTGTTCATTGAGATATTAAAATCTTTTCAAAAGGTGTACTCATTAATGCCGAGCACTGCGTGTGTGTGAGAGAGATGGATCTATCTAGCATCCACTTTATTAGGTACACCTTGCTAATACCAGGTCAGACCCCCTTTTGCCTTCAGAACTGCCTTAATTTTTCGTGGCATAGATTCAACAAGGTGTTTAAGAAATTCCTCAGATTTTGGGCAATATTGACACGATAGCATCACGCAGTTGCTGCAGATTTGTTGGCTGCACATCCATGATGCAAATCTCCCATTCCACCACATTCCAAAGGTGCTTTATTGGATTGAGATCTGGTGACTATGGAGACCATTGGAGTACAGTGAACTCGTCATGTTCAAGAAACCAGTTTGAGATGATTTGAGCTTTGTGACATGGTGCATTATCCTGCTGGAAGTAGCCATCGGAAGATGGGTACACTGTAGTCATAAAGGGATGGACATGGTCAGCAACAATACTCAAGTAGGCCGTGGCGTTTTAAACGATGCTCAATTGGTACGAAGGGGCCAAAAGTGTGCCAAGAAAATATCCGTTACACCATCACCTGCACCCTGAACCTTTGATACAAGGCAGGATGGAGCCATGCTTTCATGTAGTTTATGCCAAATTCTGACCCTACCATCTGAATGTCGCAGCTGAAATCGAGACTCATCGGACCAGGCAAAGTTTTTCCAATTTTGGTGAGCATGTGCAAATTTTAGCCTCAGCTTTCTGTTCTTAGCTGACAGGAGTAGCACCGGGTCTGGCCTTCTGCTGCGGTAACCCATCCATTTCAAAGTTCGATGTGCTGTGCATTCAGAGATGGTATTCTGCATACAGTGGTTGTAACGAGTGGTTATTTGAGTTAGTTGCCTTTCTATCATTTCTGCCCATTCTCCTCTGACATCAACAAGGCATTTTCCATCCACACAACTGCAGCTCACTGGATATTTTCTCTTTTTCGGACCTTTCTCTGTAAATCCTAGAGATGGTTGTGCATAAAAATCCCAGTAGATCAGCAGTGTTTGAAATACTCAGACCAGCCTGTCTGGCACCAACAACCATACCATGTTCAAAGTCACTTAAATCCCCTCTTCCCCATTCTTATGCTCGGTTTGAACTTCATCTTCACCATGTCTAGATGCCTAAATGTATTAAGTTGCTGCCATGTGATTGGCTGATAATCGATTTGTGTTAGCAAGCAATTGAACAGGTGTACCTAATAACGTGACCAGTGGGTATACAAGTGTGTGTGTGTGTGTGTGTGTGTATATATATATATATATATATATATATATATATATATATATATATATATATATATATATATATATACATACACACATCTCCTTCCCTTACTCCTAAGTTCTCTCTGAAAAAAGAAGTATTCTTAAGTAATATCACACCTACCAGGAATATCCCTGCTCCTCAGACTTGTCTACCAGCTATGTTACAAAACATTTATATAATATATATATCTCTGGTGTAGTTTACAAAAAAGGAAACATTCAACAATGGATTTCTACTCTTGGAATATCTTTTCTGGTGATTTTGGTAGCACAACCGAGCTACCTAAAATTGTCCATGTAGCTCAAGCCTTAACCTAACCGCCTACTCCTGGAAATATAAAATGTGAGTTTATTCAGCTAAAAAATGTTTTTATTCAAGATCATTTAGGTTTATGCATAACGGGCCCATACAATGTCTAAAAAAAAATCTGTAATTCTGTGTGTTTACGTAGGTTGAAGACTTGATTGTAAAATACAGGAAAAAGAAAAAAACTGTTGCTGGAATTGTTGTAGAGCCAATCCAATCAGAAGGAGGAGACAACCATGCATCCGATGACTTCTTTAGAAAACTGAGAGATATTGCTCGTAAGGTTGTAAAGCTTTCAACTTATTATTCATCTAAATATTAACATAAATAAATCTCTCATTCTCTAAGTAAATTTATTTAGTTAAATTACCATCCATGGATAAAATTGTAAAGGTTTTGCAGTTTTATAAGAGGTCTGTAGAGATCAAAATCTGGGCCACTTTAAATATGTCTAAAATGTCAAACCCAATCTTCTGTTTTTTCCCCAGAAATTTAAATTTTGGTGTTTAATTGATGCTAGAATGTTAGACTGCTTCCTATACCCATAAGTGAATCCAGTCATCTCTGCGGTGGAGTTCCTAGTTGCCACACCTACCACTTCATTATGAAGGGGTCCCAATCTTTCCCTTGGACTTTTTATTTATGGAGAAGGCAATGGTAGGAGATGAAACACCCCAAATTGGCAAGGCAGGAACTGAGCCAAAAACGACGGAATCTCTAAGTGATAAAAGAACACTTTCCCCTATCTCCTAGAAAACTTTTTGTAGTGTACACTGCATATGGCACATGTACAGGGAAGTGTACACTCTCGACCCATTCCCTATATCTCTAAGAATGGAGATGGCTTCTGGGAATATGTATCTTTTAAGTCCAGTGGCTGCCCAAAGCCCTAAAAGGAGTGACTGATACCCTGAAGAAGATGGCGAGGGACAGCTATAATCTGTCAGGGCTGGAGGAAGACAAACAACCAGGCGAGTAAGTATGCAAGTGTGCTGTGCATAATTGCAATATTGTCACTTTCAGTTCAGTCAGTGTAAAAAATCAGGCCAACCATAGGTATAATGCCTTGCCCATTAGAAACCTTTAGATACTGAAGAAATCTAATTTATTCACACCACAAAAATTTTCATACCTGAATTCCTTTTTAAAATTCCTGATGAATTTGAATTAGACTTGTTTCAGTTTTCTGTAATAATAAGTTTGCATCATCACTTGTGTTTTAATCCATCCTAATCTTAAATCTTTACAGCATGGATGTGCATTTTTAGTGGATGAGGTTCAAACTGGAGGAGGAGCAACTGGGAAATTTTGGGCCCATGAACATTGGGGCTTGGATGATCCAGCTGATGTTGTATCCTTCAGTAAGAAAATGATAACAGGAGGGTTTTTCTATAAAGAGGAACTTCGTCCTGATGCAGTAAGTATTCAGACTATTATTACCTAATACTGCTAAAGAAAATGTATTATCGTACCTATAATCCTTGTGTGTTAGCAGCTCCCATTTTCAACATTCATGTCAACTCACCAAGATGACTTTTGGGTTACTTTAAGAGGAAGTAAACCCTAGTGGGTTTTACTTCCTCTTTATTTCCCTGCAAAGGTAAAGCATAATGGGCTACTATGCATTGCATAGTAGCCCATTATTGGTCACTTACCTGATACCGAAGCCCGCAATGTCTCCGTTGTCCCCACTAGCAGGGAGCGTCCATCTTTGCCCCTCTTCCTTCCAGGGCCGCAAACTCTGGGTCTTTGACTGTCCAGAGCCACTTGACGTCACTCCCTCGCATGTGCGCAGGAGCCGCCAGTCACGGCATGACCCCTATTAGAAACAGCACGATGTGTCCTTACTAAAGGGTGCATGCACCGATGGCATTGGCGCTCGGCTTTTTAGTAAATGTCTCCTAAACCGTGGAGGTTTAGGATATATTTCAAGCACCTACAGTTAAGCCTTAATATAGGCTTACCTGTAGGTAAAAGTGGTTGTACAGGGTGTACAACCACTTTAACCGCATTTCTTCAAAATACTTTTCTTTATCGTACATCATGGGACACAGAGCCTAAGTAATAACTTAATGGGTTATGGGCCACCTTCAGGTGATGGACACTGGTATACCCAATACAGGAAGTTCATTCCGCTACTCCTTCCAGGAGTACCTCAGTTTTTTTGCCAGTGTCTAAGGTGTTGGTCACGAGTGAAGATGTGCTCTGAGGAGCTCCAGGAGGGATCCATGCTGGATTTAAAAAACCTCCACAACCGGATCCATCCAAGACACTGAGGCCACAGGATGGTACCCGTGCCTCGTATAAAAGAACAAGGTTTTGCTTGTAAGCCTCTTTTGAGAATTGGATCCCAGGAACCAGGACTCTTTTTGGTCATGCTACATTGCTCCTGAGGGGTGCTATACAAGACCAAAGGAGTGGAACGCCTATAATGGGGACCCGATCTTTGAAGGTTTACTAACGCTGCCCGCCGTGATGGTTATAGTTTGGATCTGTCTGTTTTCAGCAGTATCCTGCAGCGAGGAAAAGGTAAGGGAAAAAGGCTTAGGAACTGTAAAAGGTCCACCTATGCCTTTTTTCCTATTGTAATTCCTAAAAATCTCCACTAGAGAAAGTAAAGATAACATACCTTGGTACGTTGCGCCTCAGCAGCTCTGTGTCAAAGCTTTAAACAGCATGTGTGTGTCCCAGCAGCAGGAGGGGGTTCTTAATCAGAAGTGTTCCTCACAGCAAATTATCTATAATGGCTCCTGTTTTAAAAAAAAAAAAAAAAACCCTCGGAGGGGTGCGGTGGCGGCTTCCTATGGTATTATTTAATGACTTACATTTTGTTGTCTTGCCTTTTTACAATTCAGACTGCCGTTTATTAAGTCTTGTTGCGCCCCAGCCTGTATATTTCAAAGACCGCTTGCATTTACAAAGCACTGAAGTGCCAGCGGCGATCACAGACCCTCCTCATCATTGAATGCAGACTAAGGTTCAATTTTAAAAAATGAGGACAACGGGTACTGGAAGGGGCGTGACTTGAGGCAGGCGGCGCTGTGTACAGCAATTAGCTTCCACGTAGCACACAGCTGAGGATGCCAATCAGGTTTACACCTGAAGTGTGTTATAAAACAAACGCTCTGTGTCAAAAAATCTCTTAAGAGCAACTGAACAGAAGAGTCTGTCACACAGGAGCACTGGGGCACGTAAGGGATGTATACAGGCATTTCCACTACAGGAAATACATTGTTATTCAGCATCGAGCCGATTTTTATGGTGAAATTGTTTTGCTAGACTATATTGCTCAGCCAGTAGTAATTTTTTTACTAAAGTGCCTCTGCTTTTTTGCTTAGCACTATGGTACCAAAAATTCCACCCCCAGGCGCTGGGAACTCCAGTTATGCCTCCACACTGTCATCCTCTCCTGAGATACCAGATATGGCAAGCCAGGGTGAGTCATTGGAACCAATTGGTGGTGTAACTGCTTCTCACACTTAAGCCCCTGTATACGTGACTGAAGATGCATTTTCCTCTGCCCTGCAGGGCCTAGAAGGAAGATTAGCAGCTTTAATTGCATCCTCCATCCAAACGGATAGGAACCGTGCCAGATCCCACTCCCCACCTCAAACTCTTTACCAAGGGAACAGTTGGGACAGGATGAGGTATTACCCTCAGGTGATCGCGAGGAAAAGCAAGCTGATTATTCCTCTAGGGAGGAAACAATCGAGCCTTCAATCAATTGCAATCTGAGGTACAAACTCTTACGGAGATGGTTCGTTCCACTTTCATGCTACCCCTAACAGAGTCAGCCGAAGGTCCGGTTTCTTCCTTGGGTTCTTTAAAACCTTTACAGCCTTTTTAATGCGTTTCTGGTCCATGCATTACTAGAAAAGCTTATTTATGCTGAATGGGATCATCCGGATAAGCATTTTCTCCCTCCAAAAAGATTCTCAGTTCGCTATCCCATGGAGGAGAAATTCACCAAAAAATGGAAGGTACCCGCTGCGATTCCAGTGTGAATAAAAGTTTAACTTGTCCAGTAGACAATGCACAAATGCTTAAAGATCCAACAGCTAAAAAGTTGGAATTCCTGTTTAAAATCCTCATTTTCCTTGGCAGGGGCCATTACTCAGCCTGCAGTCGCTGCAATAGGCATCTGTCAGTCTTTAAAGGACCAGTTCACAGAGGCTCGTAAGGAGGTCCCTGCACAACAGGCCTGTGAGTTGGCCGAACTAACAAAGGCATTATGTTTTGCCATAGATGCTTATGAAGGACTCTATTCACCAGGCGTCCCGCCTTTTGCTTGTGCTAGTACACATGCGTAGGACACTTTGGTTAATAAATTGGTCTGCCGAATCACCTTGTAAATACTTCTGACTAGTTTCCCCTTTCATGGGGAGCGACTACTTGGCGATAATTTGGATAAATACATCCAAATGATTTCTAGTGGGAAGAGTACTCCTTTGCCAGTCAAAAGAAAGTATAAGCATCCTTCATTTCAACAGACTTTCTCTCCGGTGCCAGGGGCATCTGCCTCTAGGCAGTGGCGACGGCTTCCTCCATCAGACTCCACCCCAGGGTCAGGCCCAGGCTCAAAAGAAGACCTGGGGGTGGAAATCTGCAAAGCAGAATACTAAAGCCTCATCATGAAGAGGCTCTCCCCTTCGCCTTCTTCAATACTCAGAAGTCTGGCAAAAGGAAATTCAGGACAGATGGGTCATCTCCACGGTGTCTCTAGGATACAAACTAGAATTTTTGGGAGTTTCCACAATCTCGTTTTCTGAGATCGAACGTTCCCTAAGATCCAGGGAAAAAGCAATCTCTGTTTCAAGCATTAGACCAATTACTAGCTCAGGGGGTGATCATACAGATCCCCACAGAAGAGCAAGGTTTGGGATTTTATTCAAACCTTTTTACGTTACCAAAACCAAATGGAGGTGTCAGACTCATTCTAGATCTAAGAAATCTAAATCAGTTCCTGAAGATCCGCTTCTTTCGCATGGAGTTGATCAGGTCAGTGGTTTGCATCCTACAAGGAAGAGAACTCCTGGTGTCAATCAACATCAGGGATGCATATCTGCATGTCCCTATATTTCCCGCTCACCAAAGGTTTCTACGTTTCAAAGTAGAACAGCAGCACTTTCAGTTTGTAGCCTTGCCCTTCGGGCTAGCTACAGCACCCAGGGTGCTCACAAAAGTACTGGCGCCACCTCTAGCCAGGTTAAGGGCACAGGGCATAAGTCTTGTACCTAGACGATCTATTGCTAATAGACCAGTCAGTGGCTCGCTTGGAGCAAAGTGTACGCATTACAACCAGTTACCTGGAAAATCTGGGTTGGATTCTCAACCTAGAGGAGTCTTCCTTAAAACCGCTAAGAAAGCTGGAGTATCTGGGCCTGATCATAGAGACAGCCCAGAAAAAGGTATTATTGCCTCGGCAAACACCAAACTCCATACGAGACCTGGTCCAGATGGTCAGGTCGAAAGGAAATCCCTCAATTTGCCTTTGCATGAGGTTGTTAGGGAAGATGGTGGCTTTGTTCGAAGCAGTTCCCTATGCCCAGTTCCATTCGAGACTGTTACAAAACAGTATCCTGTCTGCTTGTAACAAAACGACCCAAGCTTTGAACTTGCCAATGTGACTGTCCCCAAAAGTGTCCCAAAGCCTCAGTTGGTGGTTACTAACCCAGAATCTGCTGAAAGGAAAATGCTTCAGAACAATTATCTGGAAAGTAGTAACGACAGATGCCAGCCTTACAGGCTGGGGAGCAGTACTAGAGAAGAGGACTGTCCAGGGACAGTGGTCAAAGCCTTGCCCATCAACATCCTAGAGATTCGGGCAGTGCGTCTGGCTCTGAAAGCCTGGACTTCCAGGTTAAGGGATTGTCCTGTCAGAATCCAATCTGACAATGCCACGGCTGTGGCCTATATCTATCACCAAGGGGGCACCAAGAGTCTCTCAGTGCAGAGAGAGGTGAACCATATTCTAACTTGGGCAGAAAGAAATATTCCGTGCCTATCCAGCTGTCTTCTTTCCTGTAGTAGAGAATTGGCAGGCAGACTACTTAAGTCGCCAGCAGTTATTCCCAGGGGAATGGTCTCTTCACCCTTTGTTTGCCTCAGGCTTGTCTATATGTTCATTTGCAAAGTTCAAACGCTGATTTTTGTGGTGAGGACGTAGAAGAGGTTTTCTTCTGATGACTCTTCCATGAAGACCATATTTGTACAAGTTTCTCTTTATAGTGGAATAGTGTACCACAACTCCAGTGTCTGCCAGATCTTTCTGGAGGGATTGTGCAGTCAAACGTGGGTTTTGAATTGCTTTTCTCACAATCATGCGAGCTGTTCTGTCTGATATTTTTCTTGGTCTTCCAGATCTTGCTTTAACTTCCACTGTTCCTGATGACTACCATTTCTTAATTACATTCCGAACAGAGGATATTGACATCTGAAAACGCTTTGCTATCTTCTTATAGCCTTCTCCAGCTTTGTGAGCGTCAACTATTTTCAGTTTCAGTTTTCTAGACAACTGCTTAGAAGAACCTTGGGGCAAGGTCAGATGAGTCTGGCCATTTAAAACCTTTGAGATTGACATCACCTGGTCTTTCCAGACGATGATTGAGAACAATCCATGACACTGGCAGGTCTCAGCTTTGCAAAAGGGGCAGTGCATGCTATAAATTCTGCAGGGTGCCCAAACTTTTGCAGACGCCATTTTTTTGTTTTCTGTAATTTTGAAAGTGTAAATGATGGAAATAAAATCTAACTTTTTTTGACATATTATAAGAATGTCTAATCTGTAATTTGATGCCATTTGGAGATTTTTCCATCTTTTCTTGGCTTTGTTATGCACATTAATACACATTTTTACCTGGGGTGCCCAAACTTTCGTTCCCCACTGTATATCATAGGCAGAATTCTTGCTTTTCTACATTTAGGCGTAGAGATGAAGTTGGCCTTGAGTACTATTAAGGGCCAAGTCTCAGCCTTATCGATCTTATTTCAAAGACTGCTTGCTACACATTCTTTAGTCCAGGGTTTTATGCAAGGGGGATGCTGATTAATCCGCCAGTTAAATCACCTTTGAGTCCTTGGGACTTGAATTTAGTTTTGTCAGTGTTACCAAAACAGCCATTTGAACCGATGCAGCATATTCCCTTAGTCCTTCTGACAAGGAAGCTAGTGTTCTTGGTTGTTATATCCTCGGGAAGGAGGGTTTCGGAATTGGCTGCTCTTTCATGTAAAGAGCCATATTTGATTATTCATGAGGACAGGGTGGTGTTACTTCCTTGTCCAGACTTTTTGCCAAAATTGGTTTCAGGTTTTCACCTGAACCAATATATTGTCCTGCCTCTGTGTTTTCCAAAACCATGTTCCAGGGAAGACAAGTCACTACATTGTCTTGATGTGGTGAGAGCAGTGAAAATCTATTTAAAGGCAACTGCTCAGATTCGAAAGACTGATGTCTTATTTATTCTGCCAGTGGGTCCTAAGAAAGGACAGGCAGCGTTGGAATCCACTGTCGCTAAGTGGATTTGGCAAGTTATAATTCAAACTTATGATTTAAGGGGTAAGGTTCCCCCGTTTCAAGTTAAGGCACACTCTACCAGGTCGGTTAGTGATTCTTGGGCAGTGCGTCACCAATCCTCCATGGTTCAGATCTGCAAGGCCGCAACTTGGTCCTCAGTACATACATTCACAAAATATCAGGTGGATGTAAGGAGGTAGGAGGATATCACCTTCGGGCACAGTGTGCTGCAGGCACCAGTACAAGTCCTCAGGTCTGGGGGGTGCCCTATGGGTTGTCTCACCCTCCCCTCGAATAGTATTGCTATGGGACGTCCCATTAAGTTATTAGGCACTGTGTCTCATGATGTACGATAAAGAAAATAGTTTTGTTATAACAGCTTACCTGTAAAATCCTTCTTGGAGTACATCATGGGACACAGGCTCCCTCCCCTCTTTATGGGGTTTAAGTATATTGCTTTGCTACAAAAACTGAGGTACTCCTGGAAGTAGGAGGGGTTATATAGGGGAGTGAACTTCCTGTATTGGGTATACCAGTGTCCATCACCTGAAGGTGGCCCATAACCCATTAAGTTATTACTTGGGATCTGTGTCCCATGTACTCCAAGAAAAGGATTTTACAGGTAAGCGGTTATAAAAATCCTATTTTTTCATATACATAAATATCCTTTGATCCCCACTGAGGCTCAAGAACCAGTCAGGGTGGTTCCCCATCCTGTAATCATGGTAATCGCATGCAAGCTGAATGCTTTATTTAGAGAACATGATTTCAGCTTGCAGAGGCCACTGTAACCTATAGATTATATTCTGAAATAAATATATATATATATATATATATATATATATTTAATTTTTCTTGTGCACTTGTGAGCCTATAATAAAAACTTTGGGGCTCTTATCAAAATTGTGTACTAAATAGGCTTCAATGACCTTTAGGCTCCTCTAGGCCTGCATCATGCTTCCAGCAAACACATTTTACTTTTCACTCTGTTACTGATTTTACTACTGGTAGTTCATGTGACTTGAGTCTTAAAACTGTTCACATTTACAAGAGTCGGCACAATAAAATTATACCCTACTACCTGGTGAACAGTGAGGTTTTTTAACTGAAAATGTCAGTATCATGCAACATAACTTCTAATTGGATTTATTTTTCCACTTTTGCTAACATGATTTTACTTTCTATATACAGTATATCTTGCAGTAACTATGTGCTTGCTCTTTTCCTTCATAAGCCTTACCGAATTTTCAACACCTGGCTGGGTGACCCCTCCAAAACACTTCTGTTGGCTGAAGTTTTAAATGTCATGAAGCGAGAGGCTCTCCTAAACAACGCTGTCCAAGCTGGAAAAGTTCTTTTCGATGGCCTTCTGGATATCCAGGTAATCTTTATTTTTTTACATTACATCTGTCTATAATTTTCTGTTATACCTATACTCATATGTAAGTTTTTGTAAATTAAACAATCATTTTTTTTTTTAGGATCTGAAATTTTTTGCAAGGTGCACCTTGGTAACCACTACCCTACCAGCGTAGAGGGAAATGACGCCGGCAGGAACACCTCCTCCCTCCAGGCAGGCGTCATACTGCATCCGCCTGTTCTCGGCACACAGCGCGGGGATGAGGCGTGCCCCTCGGGACACAGCTCATCCCGATCAGGGTAAAGAGCCAATGAAAATGGCTCTTTACCACGTGACTGGCTGTGTCAAATCACAGCCGGTCACATGTGTTGTGTTGTCCTCAATCTCGTGCGCTCCCCCGGGCACGCAACACGGCAGTAGGGGATATGAGGCATGTCCTGTCTGCAGCCCCATCAGAGTACCCGAGTACCTGTCTGCAGCCCCATCAGAGTACCCGAGTACCTGTCTGCAGCCCCATCAGAGTACCCGAGTACCTGTCTGCAGCCCCATCAGAGTACCCGAGTACCTGTCTGCAGCCCCACCAGAGTACCCGAGTACCTGTCTGCAGCCCCACCAGAGTACCCGAGTACCTGTCTGCAGCCCCATCAGAGTACCCGAGTACCTGTCTGCAGCCCCATCAGAGTACCCGAGTACCTGTCTGCAGCCCCATCAGAGTACCCGAGTACCTGTCTGCAGCCCCATCAGAGTACCCGAGTACCTGTCTGCAGCCCCATCAGAGTACCCGAGTACCTGTCTGCAGCCCCATCAGAGTACCCGAGTACCTGTCTGCAGCCCCATCAGAGTACCCGAGTACCTGTCTGCAGCCCCATCAGAGTACCCGAGTACCTGTCTGCAGCCCCATCAGAGTACCCGAGTACCTGTCTGCAGCCCCATCAGAGTACCCGAGTACCTGTCTGCAGCCCCATCAGAGTACCCGAGTACCTGTCTGCAGCCCCATCAGAGTACCCGAGTACCTGTCTGCAGCCCCATCAGAGTACCCGAGTACCTGTCTGCAGCCCCATCAGAGTACCCGAGTACCTGTCTGCAGCCCCATCAGAGTACCCGAGTACCTGTCTGCAGCCCCATCAGAGTACCCGAGTACCTGTCTGCAGCCCCATCAGAGTACCCGAGTACCTGTCTGCAGCCCCATCAGAGTACCCGAGTACCTGTCTGCAGCCCCATCAGAGTACCCGAGTACCTGTCTGCAGCCCCATCAGAGTACCCGAGCACCTGTCTGCAGCCCCATCAGAGTACCCGAGCACCTGTCTGCAGCCCCATCAGAGTACCCGAGCACCTGTCTGCAGCCCCATCAGAGTACCCGAGCACCTGTCTGCAGCCCCATCAGAGTACCCGAGCACCTGTCTGCAGCCCCATCAGAGTACCCGAGCACCTGTCTGCAGCCCCATCAGAGTACCCGAGCACCTGTCTCCAGGGGAAATTTTCTGGACGTTTTTAGATTGTCCTGGTGCTCCAGGGTCTTCACAGATGTGATAGGTAGTCAGGAAATTATGTGTGTAATTTATGCTCCTAGAACGCCTGGAGGGTGCTACTTGGATGTTGGGGCTCTGTATGTGGTTAGGCTGTTTAAAAGTCTCACACATGTGGTATCGCCATACTCTGGAGGAGTAGAAGAATGTATTTTGGGGTGTGATTCTTGGTGTGCTATGCTATGTGTTAGAAATATCTTATAAATTTACATCTTTGTGTAAAAAAAAAAAGTTTTTGATTTTTTCTTTCCAGATTTTGTGGAAAAAAATTACCAATTCAAAAGACTCATTATGCCTCATAGAATTTATGTTGGGGTGTTTTTTGTGGGTGTTTTTGTTGTCCTTGTGCTCCAGGGCCTTCAAAAGTGTGATAGGTAGTCATGAAATTAGATGTGTAATTTATGCCTTTAGAATGCCTGACGGTGCTCCCTGCATGTTGGGCCTCTTGTGGCCAGGCTGTAAAAGCCTCACATGTGGTATCGCCATACTTGGGAGGAGTAGCAGAATTCATTTTGGGGTGTCATTGCAAGTATTCCTATGTCGTGTGTGAGAAATTACTTGTTAAATAATTTCTTAATTTTCCTAAGAATTGTGGGAAAAAATTACAACTTTAAAAAAACTCACATGCCTCTTACTAAATACCTTGGAATGTCTAATTTCCAAAAAGGGGTAATTTGTACTGTCCTGACATTTCGGTGCCTCAAGAAATGAGATCAATTTTCAGTGATTAGCACCATAGCTTGTAGACTAACTTTCACAAATTAAATAATATAAACTTATTTGGGTTATTTTTACCAAAGATATATAGCGGTATCAATTTTGGCCTATGTAAGAATTTTTTGAATAAATCTGTGCAAAGTAAAAAGAATACAGGCAAGAAATATGTTTTTTGTCTTTTTCAAATCTGCTGGTGGATTTTTTTTTTTTTTTATCTCAGGACTTCTGCAGATGGCTATTGTGTGCTAATCTACTAGCCACTGTCCAGTGACTGTTAATGTGGGTTCTGGGTATAAGCTGTTTTCTGTTGGGTATTATAGCAGGGTATGTTTCTTTCAGTTTCCAGGTGCCATCTTGTGGGGAATCTGTACAATTGCATCATCTTAAATATTCTGTTTTGCAACTACTTTTCTTGTTTCCAGGAGCCATCTTGTGGGGACTATGCAACTACATCATATTATTATTATAATACAGGATTTATATAGCGCCAACAGTTTGCGCAGCGCTTTACAACATGAGGGCAGACAGTACACTTACAATACAAATCAATACTGGAGGGATCAGAGGGCCCTGCTTGTTAGAGCTTACAATCTAGAAGGGAGGGTCAAGTGGAAACAAAAGGTAATAACTGTAGGGGGTGAGCTGATGGAGAAAAATGAAAATACAGTTGTTAGGTGTGGGTAGGGTAGGCTTCTCTGAAGAGAAGGGTTTTTAGGGATCGTCTAAAAGCTAATAAAGTAGGAGATAACGGACAGATTGGGGTAGGGCATTCCATAGGATTGGAGAGGCTTTGGAAAAGTCCTGGAGGTGAGCATGGGAGGAGGTGATGAGGGAGCTAGAGAGCAGGAGGTCTTGAGAGGAACAAAAAGAACGAGTAGGTTGGTATTTAGAGACGAGGCTAGTGATGTAGCTGAGGGCGAAATTGTGGAAGCCTTTGTACCTAGTTAGTATTTTGAATTTAATTCTTTGGCTGAGCGGAAGCCAGTGGATGGATTGACAGAGAGGAGTGGCAGACACAGAGCGATTGGTAAGGTGGATGAGTCTGGCAGCAGCATTCATGATGGATTGAAGAGGTAATAGACTATGTAGAGGTCAGCCAATGAGAAGGGAGTTGCAGTAGTCGAGGCGAGAGATGACCAGCGAGTGATTTAAGAGCTTTGTGTCATTGGTTAGAAAGGGGTGTATTTTGGAGATGTTGTGGAGGTTGAGGCGGCAGGATTTGGACAGTGATTGGATGTGTTGCTTGAAGAAGAGATCAGAGTCCAGGACTACTCCTAGAACCTTGGCATGTGGGGATGGGCTTATAGTTGTGCCATCGATTTTGACAGAGAGATAAGGTAAAGGGGCATATGGGGGAGGAAAAAATTATAAGTTCGGTTTTGGATAGATTGAGTTTGAGGAAGTGGTGTGACATCCAGACTGATATATCTGATAGTAAATTAGTAATACGTGAGGAGACGTGAGTTGACCCAGGGAGGAGGTGTAGATTGAAAATAGGAGAGGTCCAAGAACAGAACCTTTGGGGACCCCAACAGAGAAAGGAAGAGGAGAGGAGGAAGTAGAGTTGTAAGAAACGCTAAAAGTGTGGTTCGATAAGGCCCCTTTCACACGTGCGGACCGTATGCCTGTATTTCATCCATCCGTTTTCGGATGAAATATGGACATACATGCATTCCTATGGGATAGCGGGTGTCAGCGGATGAACATCCGCTGACACCCGATATCATCCGTCTCCGCTATGGTCCGATTCTGCAGATGGAGAAAAATCCTATTTTTCTATCCGTCTGCCGAGTGGATTGGATGAACACGGACAGACAGTCCGTGTTCATCTGATCCCCATAGAGGAGAGCGGAGATCTGACACACTGTGCAGGGACCGCCCTGTCATCCGCCGGCTTAGCAGGGATCAACGAAGCGATCCCCGCTGAGCAAGCGGATGTTCACGGGGCGGATCATTACAGATCCGTCCCATGTGAAAGGGGCCTAAGTAGGAAGAGTACAGTCACGGAGACCAAAGGCGTGGAGTTTTTTGAGGAGGGGGTGGTCAACCGTATCAAAGGCAGCAGAGAGGTCCAGGAGTAGGAGTACAGAATAGTGTCGATTTGGTTTTGGCCATTAGTAAATCGTTTGTTAGTTTTAGGAGAGCAGTTTCTGTGGAGTGTTGAGGATGAAATCCAGACTGAAGGATAAGAAGGGGAGCAAGGAGATTAGGGCGTAGGTTAAGATTGAATGGGTCCAGTGAGGGCTTTTTAAGTATGGGTCTGACAAGTGCATGTTTTAGAGAGTTGGGGAAGATGCCAGAAGAGAGGGAGAGATTGAAGATGTGGGTTAGAGAGTGTAGCAGGGGTGAACGTAGCATTTGTGAGGGAACAGGATCCAGAGAGCAGGTGGTAAGGTGGACATTACCAAGTAGTTTAGCAACTTCGTCTATAGTGGTGGGGATGAAAGAGGGAAGTAATGATTGTGCCTGTGGGCATGAATTGTAAAGCGTGGAGGGTATCAGAACAGTAGAGATCTCCGCGCAAATTGTATCAATCTTCTGTTTGAAGTGATTAGCGATCTCCTGAGCAGTGAGTGAGTTGGTGGGTGGAGGCGATGGAGGACGAAGTAGAGGCTGGAATTGTATTTTTGGAGGGCAGATTTATATTGTTTGAAATCTCTGAGACTTAGTCTTGCACCACAGGCGCTCATGAGCATGACTACGTTTTTTCAAACTTCTAGTATCATATGTTTGCCAAGGTTGAAGGGGTCAGGGCCTGATTCTGTGTGTAGTGAGGGGGGGCCAGTGAGGCTAGAAGGGAAGCGTTGAAGACAGAAGTGGCTAGGTTGGTGCAGGATAGGGGTGAGATTTTGTCAGAGGTTGTCGATAGCAGAGTAGAGAAGGGTTGCGATGATGTAGGTTTCTGCGGGTTAGTTTTAGGCGGTTGGAGGGAGAGGAGGTGGAGGAGAGGGAGAGAGTAAAAACTAACTAGGTGGTGATCAGAGAGAGGGAATGGATAGTTGGAGAGGTTGCATGGAGTGCAAAGGTGAGAGAAAACAAGGTCAAGGGTATTGCCTTCGGAGTGATTAGGAGCATGTATCCACTGCTTCAGGTCAAAGGAGGAGGTTAGGCTGAGAAGTTTGAAAGGGGCAGGAGTGTTAGTATTAATAGGGATGTTGAAGTCCCCGAGAATGATTGTGGGGATTTCAGAGGAAAGAAAGTAGAGTAGCCAGGCAGAGAAGTCATCAAGAAAGGTTGATACTGGTCCAGGGGGCCTGTAGATCACGGCTATCCTTAAAGAAATTGGAGTGAAAAGACAAATGCAGTGTGCAAAAGAGGAGTGACAGAGGGAGGTGGTTGAAGTACCTGAAAGGTGCTACTAGGGGCTAGAATGATTCCGACGCCTCCTCCCTTACGTCCACTGGATCTGGGGGAGTGAGTCCAGAGAAGACCACCATGGATAGGGCAGCAGAAGATGCAGTGTCGGTGTTATCTGTGTTTTGCTTTGCAGCTTCTCAGGAATACATATCTTGGTGGGGTCTTTAACCACTTCAGCCCCAGACCATTTGGCTGCCCATTGCACTTTTTGCAATTCGGCACTGCGTTGCTTTAACTGACAATTGCCCGGTCGTGCGGCGTGGCTCCCAAACAAAATTTACGTCCTTTTTTCCCCACAAATAGAGCTTTCTTTTGGTGGTATTTGATCACCTCTGCAGTTTTTATTTTTTGCACTATATAAGAGCGTAAATTTTGAAAAATAACAATATTTTTTACTTTTTGCTATAATAAATATCCCCAAAAAATATATTTAAAAAAAACAATTTTTTTCCTCAGTTTAGGCCGATACGTATTCTTCTGCATATTTTTGGTAAAAAAAAACGCAATAATTAGATTGGTTTGCGCAAAACTTATAGCGTCTACAAAATAGGGGATAGTTTTATGGCATTTTTATTCATTTATTTTTACTAGTAATGGCGGCGATCAGCGATTTTTATGGCGGACACATAGGACACTTGATGCCATTTTGGGACCATTGTCATTTATACAGCGATCAGTGCTATACATTGCACTGGATACTGTAAAAATTACACTGGCAGTGAAGGGGTTAACCAGTAGGGGGCACTGAAGTGGTTAAGTGTGTCCTAGGGATGTGTTCTAACTGTGGGGAGGATGGGCTATGTGTGACATGACACTGATCACTGTTCCCGATCACAGGGAGCTGTGATCAGTGTCCTGTCACTAGGCAGAACGGGGAAATGCTTGTTCACATTAGCATTTCCCCGTTCTTCCTCTCCGTGAGACGATCGCGGGACTCCCAGCGGACATCGAGTCCGCGGGACCCACGGTCACACTCGCGAAGCTCGTGGCGACGCATGCACGCCCACAATGCCGCGTCTTAAAAGGCGACGTACCCGTATGTTGATATGCCCAGCCGTGCCATTCTGCCGACGTATATCGGTGTGACACGGCCCTTAGGTGGTTAAACTGTACTAATCGCTATATCGGGTTAATGTACTGTCCTGGAATATACAGGGCATTAATGATAAAGTTAAAAGGGCAGCTATGTTTTCTTATTTGAAGGCAGCCAGAAGGCATGTTGTTCTTCTGCAGGAGACCCAGAGCAAGGTCTTTACTTTACGTGGGCAATGGATACAGAAAATGTATCCTGCCTTTTACTCCTCTTATGCCAGAGGGGTGACTATTTTACTTAGCAAGAGTTTTCGTTGCACGGTCCAAAGGGTGATCTCTGACAGGAGGGGGATACATTATATTAGTGCTAGAAATTTTCCAGATAAGAATGGTATTAGCTTTCATGTATTTTCCTCCACCTTTTCATGCTCAATTATTGTGTGACATGTTGGTTGTGTTGGCTCCATTTATGCACCTCCCTTTACTCCTGGCTGGTGATTTTAATGCCATTCTAGATGGTGGGCTAGACGCTACTAATACTTTAAGGCTTCCCCCCACAGCATAGGTGTCTACTGCTCAACTTACTGAGTTGTGGCGGTGGAAAAATCTGGGGGTTAGAGGCTACTCCTGTCTATCTCGCACACACAAACCCGCATCAAGAATCTTGCGTTCGCTAATCCCCAATGCTTACATCTGGTACATGCTGTTGCTTATTTGGCAGGGGGGTTATCGGATCATGATCCTTTATTAGTCACCCTCTCACTGGGGGCTAGGACTGGAGGAGGTGCATGGAGGTTATTGTCTGGTTGGCTACAGGTGGAGCAGGTGACACAACAAGTACAAACGCCAATGTCTGCGTTCTGGGAAAATAAGGCTTCCTCTGCTGTGTATACGGTGGTCTGGGACACTTTCAAGGTGGTAATGAGGGGACACTATATTTCTGCCATTAAGGCGATCCATAAGGCAGACACTGCAGAGAGGGAAAGGTTGCAGTCGGAGGAGTGCGAGTTAGAGGTGGAATATGCTGCTGCTCCTGGAGATGCCACTTTTGCATCCTTGGAGGCAGCTAAGCGTCAGTTTGCCTTGTTAGACACGAACCTCACGCACTCTACCTTGCTACATAGGGCTGAATCACTGGCACATTATTGGCCATGCTGGTGGCAGATCAGAGGGCTCCTGTTAGCGTACCCTGTATTCGTTCTCAGATGGGGGATATGCTTACTGACCCTGAGGCTATTATGCATCGATTTGTTGGGGAACTATTCAGATCTATATTCTCCTATACCGTCTTATGATAAGGGAGAATTAATAGATCTTTTGTCCAGCCTTCCGGTCCCAAGTTTGGAGGATGATAGAGCATGGTTGGATCAGGATTTTACTCTCAAATTGAAAAGGCCATGCTGTCATTTCCTTCAAATAAATCTCCATGCCTGGCTGTTTTTCTGGTTGAGTGGTACAGGCAATATTCAGACACACTGGGTGCACGATTAAGAACTTTGTATTTACCCTGTTTTGAAAATGGGGCTCTGCCTTCCTCTATGCTGGATGCTTATGTAGTGCTCATACCTAACCTGGGTAAGGATCCAACATGTTGCTCCTCATATAGACCAATAGCACTCCTTAATGCTGATCTTAAAGTTCTCACAAAGGTTTTGGCCATTAGATTATCTATAGTTCTCCCATCCCTGGTTGATGTGGACCAAACTGGCTTTATGCCAAGGAAGTCCACGGATACCAATTTATGTCACCTTTTTACCCATTTGCCGATTTCTTACAATACCACTGGGACTAGGGCTGTGGTTTCCTTAGATATGGTTAAGGCCTTTGACTCAGTTGATTGGGGTTATATGGCCATGGTGTTGGAGTGCATGGGATTTGGGCCAAAGTATTGTAAATGGGTATCCTTGTTATACAGTAAACCTAGAATAGTGTTAAAGATTGGGTCTTCCATCTCTCCCTTTTTTGACGTGGGTAGGGAAACCAGGCAGGGTTGCCCTCTATACCCTTTCCTGTTCTCCCTATGATTAAAACATTGGCAGTGGCACTGCTTTCCTCTTCTGTGGTCGGAGCTTTTGAAATTGGGAACATTAAAGAATGTTTGGTGCTGTATGCAGATTACATGCTCCTGTTCTTAAAAGACCCTGGTATATCTTTGTGCGGTCCTTGGCATTTTGGATAATTTTAGCGATTTTTTTTTTTTAATTTTTTTTTGGTCTCAAAGTTAATTGGAACAAATCCAATATTCTTCTATTCAATTCTGATACCAGGGCTGCAGCGGATCCTGGGTTGCCATTACAGTAAATTAATCAGTTTACATATCTGGGGGTTTGCATATCTGCTAGGGTTGCGGACTATTTTAGTCTGAACCTGCAGCCCTTGTTGGATCTTTTAAAGAGGAAAGTTGAGATATGGAAGAATCTTCCCCTTTCTGTGATGGGGCGCAAAAACCTTCTAAAAATTAAGATACTCTTTTCCTATATTTTTTACGTAACTTGCCTGTTTGGATCCCACGCTCCTTTTTGGTTCTTTCATATGGGGGAACTCCCCTCCCAGAATAGGCCTCGCAGCACTACAGGAGCTCTGGGGACAGGGAGGCCTAGCACTTCCTGATCTCTTTAAATACTTTTTTGGCTGGCCAGGGAGTTTTTGCCCGGAGATGGCTTCTTGGGGGATGATGGGGACACAGCCATGATTTTAGAGGCAGCTCTGCTGGGCTCGTATGAGAGCCTGCATCTCCTTGTTTTTAGGGGGCCTGGGGCTCAGTTTCTACTGACTGGCACAATGAGCCAAGGCTTGGGATTGTGTTCAGAGGTCACTGGCTACTTCTTCTACTGCCATATCACCAGCCTTGTCTTTGTGGGGAACCTCCGTTTTCCCCATCTGCTCACTATATTGGATCCAATAATATGGGTGTCCCGAGGAATTAAAACTTTGGGGGACATCACCAAAGGAGGCGAGCTCTTACAGTTCTCAGATCTTAAACAGAAGTTTGAGCTCCCAAATCCTTATTTATTTTGCCATCTCCAGCTACGTCACGCTTTTGTGTCCCAGTTTGGCTCCACTAAGCTGGATCTTAGACCCTCAGTTTTGGAGAATGTTCTTTTGGATGACTCCAGGAAAAGTTAGCTGAATATATACGGAACTGTTTCCTGTCTCGCCTACTTCGGTGATCAAATGTAGGGAGCAGTGGGTGGAAGAAGTCCCAGATTTGGGTGGAGAAGAGTGGGACGATATGTGGAGCGTTCCCTTCACTCAGTGTCCGCTAGAGATCGATTAATTCAATTTAAATTCCTGCACAGGATATATTACACCCCAGCAAGTTATCTAAAATTTACCCAGGTACATTGACTGAATGTTGGCGCTGCTCACTGTCCCCAGCCAATTTTAGTCACGTCTTTTGGCATTGCCAGATGGTCAGGGATATTTGGTCTGATGTTGGGTGCTGTATAAAACGGAGATTACATCTATACCTGTGCCCTTGACGGTGGCGACATGCTTACTTGGCTTGGTGGTGGACCCATCGTACCTCACTTAGCCTGTTATTGTTTTATGTGCGTAAGGCACTGATCCTTTATTGGAAAAAACCTGTGATGTCCTCACTGTCCTACTGGAAAGTTTTTTTTGGAGCAGAGGATGTCCAAAAAATTTGACTAAGTTTGGAAGATTTAGTTGGACAGTGATCTTTCTGTAGCCTAACTATATAGATTTCACTGAGCTGGAAGAGGAGGTATACCTGGGCCTAGATATTGGAGTATAGGGCTCTGTTGTTCCTGCATTCCCACTGGGTTTATTTCGGGGATTAACTGCTGTTACAATGGCTGTATGTAGAGATGATTGCTGGATTTACTATGGGCACTGTACAGTTGCTATATTAATGCCTTTAATATGATGTTGATATGTACCCCTTTTGGTCTGGGGACCGTGCATCCGGGAAGATGGATTTTCCCACAGGGTGGTGACCCCGGATTTAGAGGGGGAGGGGTGAAGGTATGTTATGTTTGATTCCTGCCCTGCGTGGCAAGGTGTGTTTTTTTTTTTTTATTTGATTTCTCTTTTTGTACTATGCAAAAACGACTAAAAATAAATTTGCTAAAAAAAATGGTCTTGTTATAGAGAAGCATTTGCATATTTAATCACTTGACCTCCGGAAGGTTTTTACCCTTCATGACCAGGGCATCTTTTGCTATTCAGCACTGCTCTAATTTATCTGGCAATTGTGCAAATTACATTTTTATAATTTTTTTTTTTTTTTTTTCACACAAATACACAAATAGATTCTATTTAGTGGTATTTTAATCACCATTTGTTTTTTTTATTTTATTATTTGCGATATAAATGAAAAAAAGACAAAAAATGGCAGACTTTTGCTGTGTCCAATCACAGCATAGGTGCCTTCACCCCAAACCTGGAAGCAAGCCGGCGATGTACATTGCAAGGTACGTTGTCAGGCCTGCCTGTGCCACTCACCCTTTGTAAAACTTCTGTGGGAGGGCAGCTAGTAGTTTAAACCTTGTTATCTGGCATTTATTTTATTGCATTTTCAACTGAAATGCTTCAGCACTGATTTAAGAAGGTGAAATAATTAGTAGTATTTGCCATCTCTTACAGTCTCGGTATCCACATGTTGTGAGCAGAGCTAGAGGTAGAGGGACATTCTGCGCTTTTGACGCTCCAAATGATGCAACCCGTGTTAAGTTAGTATCACAAGCAAGAAATAAAGGTAAGTTGGCATTATTTCTCCAGGCAATGTACCTTTATTTGAAAATTATGTTTGAGTGGACTGACCATTCAAAGTAGTAACTTTGAAAATTACTGCGTCACCCAACTCGATAGGTGAGCTGCTGGCACTACAGTTAGACAAATTGTGTGAAGAGAATGGGGGGTTAAAGTGCAGCACTAAATAACTGATAAAATATATGAAAATACAAACAATAAAGTGACAGTGCAAATTTACACATCAATTAACCAATGTAGTTGCCTACAAAGAAAAAAACTATTATGCATAGTAGTGGGAAAACATATGTATAAACATATTAAAAAACATAATGTCCATTAAACTGCATCAAGGGACACGTGAATGAGTCAAAAGTAAAATGAAAGAAAGGGAAGGTAGGACTTTGAATGAGAAGGATGACTTTGTGGAGGCAAATTGAATTTAAAAAAATATACATTTTATTACTGGAAATGACATGTTAAATATGGTAAAAATGAAAACCACATATACAGTAATAACTCCATCCACACGTAACATACAGGTGTGGGATAGGTAAGGGAGTTAACATGCATATAATATTTCTAAAGTAATTAATTGTAGTCTTGTATTGGATAAATTCATATATATACACAAATGTCATATACACAGCACTAGCAGCGGGAGTAAGGATAATAAATAGTAGGACCATAATAGATAAATACATAAGTATCAAAATTGATAAACTACTGCAGGTAAAAGTCAATGCGTCCATTACAGGCACAGGTCAGCATCGCTTGTGCCCGACGCGTTTCGTGTAGAGACACTCTTCAGGGGCAGATGCTTAAATATGTCTGCAGAGTATAAAAAGTATAAAATATGGCATTAGTCTAGTTTTAGATGGTCATATGGAGGAAAGGCAATTTAGCCCGTCCAAGATACTCACAGAAAGGAATCCAAAGGGGTAAAATGCTGTGACCATGCAACTGAGGTCCCCAAGTAGTCTTCCCCGGGAGCTGAGGTGACTGCAGTCGCGCGCAAACGTGGCACATCAAACAAACCTCCCGATGACCCATGACACAAATAGCCAGTGCGGATGTGAGGGGAGCAAGGTGGCCCAAAGTGGCAATCTGAAGAAATATGATGAATGATAATGTGTGAAAATGAAAGTGAAAATTAAAAGAGGAATGTGACAAATGTGTATACTGGGGGAGTGGTGTGTGTGCGTGCGTGTGTGTGTGCGTGCGTGTGTGTGTGCATGTTGAATTGAATCAGTGTGTGAGCTAAATGGCCATAACTGTAACGATATGTGAAGGGTGAGAAAGGATTGAGTGGTGAGTGAAAAAGCAAACAAGCAACAAAACAACAAAGCAAACAAAAAAGCTATGTGTGTAAAGATAAAAAGTGAAAATGAATCAGTGGAAGAGCAGTGTCAGCGAGAAACGTATAGAAGAAACATGATATGAATGTGTGAACCTAATGAAAAACTTACTTGTGTGAAGATGGCGTTGGGACGGATGCAAGGTGCTGTGCAGCCGTGTGATGTCTAGGATGTGTGGCAGTAATTGTGTCAGGGGAGGCTGTCTAAATAGGCCCCGCACATGCGCACGCTGGTTGCCACCAGCGTCACGCAGACGCAGCGTGGATGGAGAAGACTCCGGCGGTGGCGGTAATCCCCGTTCTCCGCGGGAGTCTATTTTCCCCATCGCCGCTGCAAAGATGGAAGTCACATGCACTGCGCGTTGGCGTCAGACCTGACGTCACCCGCAGGCAGGGTGCGTGGCGCCGAGGCTCTGTAGGCGTCCGCCCACCAACCCGTACACCCGTCCGCCCGTACTAGGTGGAAGGGAGAGGGGGAGAACGAGGGGGCACATAGACAGCCTCGCAACTCCCGAGTACAAACCAAAGAAGGAACCCCAAATCACTGTGGCCACAGCATGCCCCCAATGGATCAGCGCGGTAGTGCTGTGAAATTTCACTGGTACAGTGTAGTGTACCCTGAATGTGCAGAGACACGGGTATGGGGACATTACCACCCGGGATCCGCATGCCTCACACTTGGGTGGCAGGGGGACACTGCCACACCAGTCATCACATCTCCATCCTTGTTGTGTATCGTTTGGTGGAAGGGGGGGTTGGGGTTGGGACTTTAAATGAGGCACATATGCCATGTGCCTCCATCCCTACAAAATGTTTGAGAAAAGAAAGGGAAGGTAGGACTTTGAATGAGAAGGATGACTTTGTGGAGGCAAATTGAATTTAAAAAAATATACATTTTATTACTGGAAATGACATGTTAAATATGGTAAAAATGAAAACCACATATACAGTAATAACTCCATCCACACGTAACATACAGGTGTGGGATAGGTAAGGGAGTTAACATGCATATAATATTTCTAAAGTAATTAATTGTAGTCTTGTATTGGATAAATTCATATATATACACAAATGTCATATACACAGCACTAGCAGCGGGAGTAAGGATAATAAATAGTAGGACCATAATAGATAAATACATAAGTATCAAAATTGATAAACTACTGCAGGTAAAAGTCAATGCGTCCATTACAGGCACAGGTCGGGCACAAGCGATGCTGACCTGTGCCTGTAATGGACGCATTGACTTTTACCTGCAGTAGTTTATCAATTTTGATACTTATGTATTTATCTATTATGGTCCTACTATTTATTATCCTTACTCCCGCTGCTAGTGCTGTGTATATGACATTTGTGTATATATATGAATTTATCCAATACAAGACTACAATTAATTACTTTAGAAATATTATATGCATGTTAACTCCCTTACCTATCCCACACCTGTATGTTACGTGTGGATGGAGTTATTACTGTATATGTGGTTTTCATTTTTACCATATTTAACATGTCATTTCCAGTAATAAAATGTATATTTTTTTAAATTCAATTTGCCTCCACAAAGTCATCCTTCTCATTCAAAGTCCTACCTTCCCTTTCTTTTCTCAAACATTTTGTAGGGATGGAGGCACATGGCATATGTGCCTCATTTAAAGTCCCAACCCCAACCCCCCCTTCCACCAAACGATACACAACAAGGATGGAGATGTGATGACTGGTGTGGCAGTGTCCCCCTGCCACCCAAGTGTGAGGCATGCGGATCCCGGGTGGTAATGTCCCCATACCCGTGTCTCTGCACATTCAGGGTACACTACACTGTACCAGTGAAATTTCACAGCACTACCGCGCTGATCCATTGGGGGCATGCTGTGGCCACAGTGATTTGGGGTTCCTTCTTTGGTTTGTACTCGGGAGTTGCGAGGCTGTCTATGTGCCCCCTCGTTCTCCCCCTCTCCCTTCCGCCTAGTACGGGCGGACGGGTGTACGGGTTGGTGGGCGGGCGCCTACAGAGCCTCGGCGCCACGCACCCTGCCTGCGGGTGACGTCAGGTCTGACGCCAACGCGCAGTGCATGTGACTTCCATCTTTGCAGCGGCGATGGGGAAAATAGACTCCCGCGGAGAACGGGGATTACCGCCACCGCCGGAGTCTTCTCCATCCACGCTGCGTCTGCGTGACGCTGGTGGCAACCAGCGTGCGCATGTGCGGGGCCTATTTAGACAGCCTCCCCTGACACAATTACTGCCACACATCCTAGACATCACACGGCTGCACAGCACCTTGCATCCGTCCCAACGCCATCTTCACACAAGTAAGTTTTTCATTAGGTTCACACATTCATATCATGTTTCTTCTATACGTTTCTCGCTGACACTGCTCTTCCACTGATTCATTTTCACTTTTTATCTTTACACACATAGCTTTTTTGTTTGCTTTGTTGTTTTGTTGCTTGTTTGCTTTTTCACTCACCACTCAATCCTTTCTCACCCTTCACATATCGTTACAGTTATGGCCATTTAGCTCACACACTGATTCAATTCAACATGCACACACACACGCACGCACACACACACGCACGCACACACACCACTCCCCCAGTATACACATTTGTCACATTCCTCTTTTAATTTTCACTTTCATTTTCACACATTATCATTCATCATATTTCTTCAGATTGCCACTTTGGGCCACCTTGCTCCCCTCACATCCGCACTGGCTATTTGTGTCATGGGTCATCGGGAGGTTTGTTTGATGTGCCACGTTTGCGCGCGACTGCAGTCACCTCAGCTCCCGGGGAAGACTACTTGGGGACCTCAGTTGCATGGTCACAGCATTTTACCCCTTTGGATTCCTTTCTGTGAGTATCTTGGACGGGCTAAATTGCCTTTCCTCCATATGACCATCTAAAACTAGACTAATGCCATATTTTATACTTTTTATACTCTGCAGACATATTTAAGCATCTGCCCCTGAAGAGTGTCTCTACACGAAACGCGTCGGGCACAAGCGATGCTGACCTGTGCCTGTAATGGACGCATTGACTTTTACCTGCAGTAGTTTATCAATTTTGATACTTATGTATTTATCTATTATGGTCCTACTATTTATTATCCTTACTCCCGCTGCTAGTGCTGTGTATATGACATTTGTGTATATATATGAATTTATCCAATACAAGACTACAATTAATTACTTTAGAAATATTATATGCATGTTAACTCCCTTACCTATCCCACACCTGTATGTTACGTGTGGATGGAGTTATTACTGTATATGTGGTTTTCATTTTTACCATATTTAACATGTCATTTCCAGTAATAAAATGTATATTTTTTTAAATTCAATTTGCCTCCACAAAGTCATCCTTCTCATTCAAAGTCCTACCTTCCCTTTCTTTTCTCAAACATTTTGTAGGGATGGAGGCACATGGCATATGTGCCTCATTTAAAGTCCCAACCCCAACCCCCCCTTCCACCAAAGTAAAATGAAAGTGAAAATTTGTCCTGCAAGGAGCCAAACAAGCAAAAATGATGGGGTCTTTAACGTCACAGGAACCAGCATGTGGATTGTGCAGCAGTACGGATTCAACATCCAAACATTCCAGGAACCAGCGTATAGAGTGTGTGAGAATCCAAACTCAGCATGCAAGGACTCTTGGGCTCCACCAATTAACAGGAAGGAGTCATAAAGGAAAGAAAGATTGCCACATAGCATAAAATCCTTGGCTAAAATTTTATTAAATTATGTGATCTTTCTTTCCTTTATGACTCCTGGAATGTTTGGATGTTTGTGTTCATAGTGGAACTTTAAACACCCTTTAAGCACTCCTCGCTCCCTACCTGCCACATTTGGCATGTCATTTTTTTTGGGGGGGGCAGGTACCTAGTTTGACAGGTACCCAGCTCCCACTTCTGCTCTCGCCGCCTAGGCGACTCCTCTCCCCTCCCTGCAATTTTCTGGAACATGTCCCAGAAGATTGCCCGGCCACTGAGAAGGCGCAGCACGACTCGTGCATGCACAGTGCACAACTGGCTGTAAAGCCGCAAGCTGTCACAGCCGGGTGCCCACACTTGCAATGCTGGCACCGTGGAGGGGGAGAGGAGTGAGGCTTCGGGTGGCCGCATTGCTGGACCGACAGGCGAGTGTCTGTTAAGTCAGCAGCTACACTTTCTGTAGCTGCTGACTTTTAATAAACCTTAAAAACGACTGGAACTCTGCTTTAAACCTGTTCCAGTGATACCTTCCCATCATCTCTGGTGATTTTAAAACAAGGTAATTAAAATTTAAAATGAAACTAATCCCTTCTATCCTTTACAGTGAAAGAAGCTGTCATCTTGGTGTTTGATCTAAAGTTGCCATGGTGCTGCACATGTGATCAGTTATGACACCAGTTATTTAATGGCTTGAGAGTTCAGTTGAGAACACAAGCTACTGTGACAGTAAATATTTATGGCATGCCTCGAATGCAACTGTTTTGGGAAACCATTAAATTGATAGGTTTAGTTCCACTTTAACGGCACATGTAAAGCATATAAGTGAATCGAATTGTCTCCAGTTCGATATTTTATGTACTTTTAAAGGATATCTGTCATGAGAGTAAAAATAGGGGCTGCAATTGTTGAGTACCCTGGAAATACTATTTGCTTGGCTGCGGCTGCCTACAATATTTCCATTTTATATTTTACAGACTCCGTATGATCCAGGTGATCAGATTGGTCCAATCTCCTGATCTGCATACTTCTTTTATGCATGTGATTGAGAAAAATATTAAAGTCATTGTATCAGTATGATTCCCAGGCAAAACTAGCATTTCAGTAGGAGAGGTCGGTGTTTCTGCTCATGAGAGGTTCCCTTTACACCCAGTTCACACTGAATGCATCTTTGAAATCTCACTACTTCAGTGCGATTTCAAATGCTAACGGTCAGTTCAATTTCATATGCGGCTTTTTGACATCTGTGCAACTTCATGCACAGATGTCAATGCAAGTCGCACATGAAATGGCCAAAATAGTGCCAGAAACAAGTCAGAGTCGCACCGATTTGAATAGTTCCATATAATTCCACCACAAATAGGGTGCAACTTGTCATGCACTTTTAAACTGTATCATTTAGCCCCCATTCACACCATTGTGACTTGTCATGTGATTTGACAAACTGTTAACATGCAATGTTCCAAACTGTAAGGAAGCAAGAATTTACTAATGACCATTTTGTCCTCTCAGGTGTTGTACTAGGAGGTTGTGGTGACCGATCCATCCGCTTTAGGCCAACCTTGGTCTTCAAAGATCATCATGCACATCTGTTCTTGAACATCTTCAATGACATCCTGAGGGATTTCAAGTAGAAACTGATTTTGCTGAGCTGCCTTAGTCAAAAGAAGGAAGGAAATCATGAAATCTGTTTTGATTAAGCTCTACTACTCCCTACACACAGTTCAGGTCTAACTTTATTGAAGGAAGATTATTTTTGCTCTTGAGCCAAAACAGTGTTCCCATATAAATCCGTTTAAATGCCCTGCAATGCCTATTTTCATGGGAAAACAGATTTTTTTCTAGTGTACAGCATATAGTGTTCAGGGATGTTATCACAATAAAACCTTTCAATACAAAATATTGTAACAAAGAGACTGTGACATTTTTTCTTTTCTCCTATTCAATTACCTTATTGCTTTGAGAGCGTCAGCACTGTGTTCAGTTTCACAATGTAGGTTCAGTGTATGTGTTGTTTTATCAATGTAAGTGTTAAGGATTAGGAAAATGGTAGGAATTGTTTGGCCTGCCTTGCACCATACATTGTCCTCCACAGTATGAGAATCTGGTTGTGTGAGATGAGTTATCTACAACATTGGATTTATAGTTAGATACTAGACTAATTAGATTAGAAATGACATCATGTTCGAGTAGCACTAGATAAATGACCCCACTTTAAGTATATTTGCATGTTATGATGTATAGAGAAAAAAATCCAACCGTCTTTAATTATATGTAACCTATTTCTCTTTGCTAAACCTTTTGAATATAAAATTCCTCTACATAATGGCCATAAAGCACATCGGTCATAAAGACAAATATATTTCAGCCATTCTTAAATAACTCATTTTCACTCTCCTAAATCAGTGCAGTATTTAAAGTGGTATCAAATATAACTTTTAATTGTTTTTATCACTGATCCGTGCTTTTTTTCTCCAAAGCATTTAATTTTGCTTTATTTTGCCAGTATGAGTTAATTTTTTTTTATTTCTAAATAATAAGCCATCTTGTCATTGTCTATTCCTGATGATAAATTCACGCTAGTTTCTCTTTAACTCAGGTTATCCATGTAATTAGCCTATTTGTTGTATACCTTATTAAATAACCACTTATCTGAAAAAATATTATATGAAAGAGGTACAAAAATGTATATCAAAGTACTACATGTACAGAAATGGAGATAGTTGCTATTTATTAGATATTTCATAGCTTTACTGTGCAGCCTATGGCCATTTTTTTAGTCAAAAGATATCAATAAATATTTGGTGGTTGTTTTTCTCAATAAGAGTATTCGGCAGGAAGTCAAGTGTGGGCTTTAAATAATTAGCTCCCATGTGACTATCCTTTTAATTGTCCTGTCTTCTAACCCAAATATTTGCCTAGCACACCATTAGTCTCCATTCAGCAGAGATCACGTACGGTGCCACAAGTCACAGCAGTCAATAGTGTATACATGCAGTGGCTATGAGCGATGAGTGAATCTGCCTGGTTTCCATTTGCTAACATTTTCGAGAATCCGGCTTGAAATTCATGCGCTTTGCAGCAAACCAATTTGATGTCTATGGGGGCAAATCTTGTTCAATTCTGGCCAAGTTATTGACAAAGGACACAGGAAGCAAGCACTGCCATGGGGCACATGTACAAATGCCAACATTAAATAATTAAAAGCAAACATCATTGCTTACACAGAACTTTCAGCTCTCCCCAAGTTCTCCAACACACAATGAAAACATGCCTGCTGAAATCACTCCTTTTATTAGAAATCGAGCCGGGCTATTCATTCCTTAAAGTTAATGGCTTTTGTGACTTATCTGAGCCAGGCCAAAGGCTATGCACAGCATTATAGATATTCCTTATCTCTTGTGGGGAAGCTGAAAAGTTTTTGACCAAAAATTTGCAATTCCCAGGGATTCCTCGCAAACCCGCGGTAGCCACGAACCTGAACCTTACCCCTTGTGAATAGTAGAACACATGTATAAGTAAGTGTCCAGAAGCAAAAGATCTTTTGGCTGTAGAATCCTTAAATGTCTGACCTCCATCTGCTGTGTATGCCTGAATATTGATGTATATTGCCTGGGTGGAATGCATATTCTTAGGGTAAATTCTAATTGGTTGGCGCCGTCACATGGGCGGCACGACCAATCAGATCCCACGTAGCCCGTCCTGTCAGCGGGGAAGAAGTGGAGAAAATTCTAAGGGGATTTCTAAGCCCCAGTCCGGTGAGGCGGCTATACCAGGGCTCATTACAGGCGCTGCGGGACGGGGGTGAGGAGGGGGTCCTGTGTAAATGCACCTTACAGATTTTCCTGTAAAGGTGAACTTGCACTTTCATAAACTTTGCACACACTGCACCCTGATCGTTTACTCTGCAGTAATGAATAGCTTTAACTGCTGGTCAAAGGCTTTACCTACACCAATAATTGCACTGTGAAATTCTTGATATTGCCTAAAAGCACAAAAGTAACATTCAAGCTGTTTTATCAAGTTCTTTTAGAGAAACCAGCTATGCCGTTCATTGGGCTCTATCAGTTGAGTGTCAACTTTGCAAGTACAGTACAATTTTCTATGATTATTAGGTATTCTAAGCCCACATTTAAATTCAGTGGTTGAAATTCCACTACCTATCTATAGGCATTTTTAATTCCCTCCAGGCAATGTATAAAGTCAATATATAATGTAGGGTAATAAAGTAGATTAAATATCATCTCTGTAAACTTTTGCATGCTATACTATTGTAGAAATTTATTTTTGTAACATATTATTTTAAATAAAGGATACTATTGTCAGACATAAGCCATTAATATGTGCTTTAAACATAGACTTCTATGGTAAAATATATATTTAGTGAGCTACCCTATTTAAATGAGCAGATAGGTCTACAACAGTTCTTCTATAAAGGTACTAGGATAACTGTCTTGGCCTTTGTTTAGTTTAGTACATGTTCAAACGTATTTACTTTTAGTAGCTTTTAAACCGTGAAATAGAGGGCCAGCATCTACTGCTTTCCTGTTTACTTATTCTTAATGCATTAGTCATTTCCATAACTATGAATATGATGCAGGTGTACCACAGAAATTACCATTGTGTGCCACTTGCATATCTTTGGTGGGTTAGAAATTATAATCAACTGCTTATGACAAATGGGGACTGCATCTGTATAGTTTGTAAACATTACAGTCATGGAGTGATTTCACCATGCTCTCTGATTTGCGTAAAATTCCAGTGTCTTATTTTGAGTAGCATACACACAAACTTCTGCCAGCCTGTGGTAATGCTGACTGTTGGCTTACAAGGTTGTTCATGCCTCAGAGTAAACCACACAAAGCCTCTGTGCTGTGCAATGGTGAACAAGGGGTGTCCAAATAGCTGGTAAGTAGTTTAAAAAAGGGAACACTCTCTTGCTTCCAAGTAGGGATTTGATGAGGGAACCTTGTTGCTTTGCAATGCATCATCCCATTGGTGAGAGAGCATTTCTGGGTTCACTTCCCCTCTGACACTACTGCCCAGTCTGACAGCAGCATCTCCTGTCATCCATGGTGCAGCCAGTGACATCATATCTGAGTTCCAGACCTCACACAGCACGCCCATTTCCCTGTTGTGTCTGACATCCTTGTGACCACCAGCAAACGCCTCTTGGCATGCGCTACCTGGATCCTCCAGCTGATGTGTTTACTGGCTTGCAGCTTCACAATTAATGCTTGTGATCCGTTTTTATACAAGACTGTGAATTTATCCTTATGAGCAAACAATAAAAGGCTAATACTAACTTTTTTGGCATTGAACTTCTTGGAAGCGAGAGTTTCTTTCCTTTACCTAACACTTACCATCTATTTGGACACCTCTTGTTTGTCAGTGCCCAGCACAGATTCTTTGTGTGGTTGACTGTCCATTTCTCCAGTGGATTGCTAGCAGCAGGGTACTGTGGGACCAGAAATTAATCGTATAGAATTTCTTAGCAACAGTGAATTGGCGCCTTTAGTCCTGTGTTAGTTTTTAATGCCCCGGAGTCATAGCCTGTTTGTGAATGTGTGCATGACTTTGCAGGCTCTAACAGTTTTGTGCTTCATCTTAAATGTCTACATATGTGACCTAATTATTGAAAGATCATGTGGAGATTGCAAGGTACCCATAACTAATGGCATTATTTCACATGCACTTTCTGCTCTGTTCAGTAGGGTATCGGTGAACAGATCCCCTGCTGAATTGGAGCAGACAGGATGGATGTCACTTTTGCCCATTCAGTTTTTTGGCTGCATTTTGACTGTGGCAAACTTGTGTTGGATCTAGGGCTGCCAAATGTAAAGAAACTTGTGTTGTGACTATCTCTGATCTGTCATATTTGTATCCAAAAAAATAGAAAATTATGCATTCCTTTTACATTTTTCCTTCTGGACCTGGATGAAATCAGAGGTAAGCGGATTTAGGCAGCAGCACATTCATATACATCTGCCTGCCCATAGGCACGCATGGAGCTTATAATCAGGTCCGCTGAAAAACTGACAGGCAAACCTGATCGGTATCCCCCATGTGAAAGTGGCACATAAGGCTCCTAAATCTACCTGATATTGATAGTTCAGAATAGTTATTGTAGTCATACAAAGACTCCTTCTGCTCTTTTGTGCACTCCTTATTTGTCCAAATAAGTAGTAGCATAGAAGTTCAGCTCGGGAGCACCGTGTGCGGTGTAGTGAGATTTTGCTGTTTGCTAGAAACCATGATGGTGTTTTGGTAAAGATGGCTTGACCTTTGTACCATGACCCTATAGAGAACTTATCGGATAAAGGTTAAATATACATGATAGTGCCACAAAGAGTGAACATAAATGTACCCCACAGAAGAAATTAAAATACATTTTTCATATGAAAACGAAATCAACATCTTAAAGAGGAACTGCAGTCTGCTCACATAATTTGAAATAAAAACATCTTTGCCAATCTGAAGCTTCCCTCTGACCACTTTGCATATTATTTTATATATATACTGTGATTCTGTACTTGCCAAATATGCTGCAGAAATCTCCCTCCACTGAGTCTGGCTGTAACCATTTTAACTGTGGGCAGCTGGAGCTGCTGCCTGTTCACTTCCTGGATTTACACAGAGGCACACCTCCAGCTCTGCAGCTCTCATTGGCCCTCTTATGGCTCATCCCCCCTCCCTTCCTGGCAAACTCTCACAAAAGTGAGAGAGAGCTGTGCATGATGTCATAAGCCTGGGCATTTTACCAGACATGAAACAGTTAGTGGGTTGTATAAGGTATTTACTGTCAGAAAAAAAATGTTTTACTATCCAAAGTTAAAACAACAAGGGCAGAAGATTCAATAGACGCAAAGATTAAAAATGACTGAAGTTCCACTTTAAATTGTCATACGTATATATTGATATGTGAAAAATATACATTAACTGCATTAGGCTAATACTTCTAGAAGTAATTGAACCTTTTTAAATATGAATGGTAACTAAACAGATATTCTTGTATGAATGGAATAAAGTTGTTGAACGTTTCAGATCCATTGAGATTAACGTGTATGCAGCATATTCTGTAGATATGTTAACTTCCAAATACATAATTGTGCATTTTTCAGGGGTTTTTTTTCCTTCTTTTCACACTTATTTTGTATACCAAACATATAGAAAGCTATAATTTAAAAAAAAAAAAAAAACAATATAATTATGACTGATAAATAGGGTGCTCATGAAAGGAATCTGAACTACTGTTTACAGTGTTATATAGTGCCAAACATGTTATGACTAACTGCACATCTGTATTCATGTTGGGAAAAAAAATCTGTTAAATTTTAACTGCTGTGTGTGTGTGTTTTAATTATGAATAAAATGTATTTGTAAATTTAAAATAGAACTCGTTTATTTTTCTTTGTAATTTTAACAGTGTGTAGCATGCTAGCTCTTCTTTCCTGACAGCTTTGATACATGAAGGATAAGTACACTAAGAGCCTTTTCACACTGACATCGCGGGGGTGTCGGCAGTAAAGAGCCACTAGTTTTAGCTGTGCTTTTACCTTTGGTTTTAGAGGCACTTTTTGGCCGCTAGCGGGGTGCTTTTAACTCCCGCTAGCGGCCGAATAAAAGGTTAAAAGCGCCCACAAAGCTTTGCAGGCGATTCGGCTGCGCTGCCCATTGATTTCAATGGGCAGGGGTGCTTTAGGAGCGGTGTATACTTAATACTTGTATATATATAAACAATGACATTCATCAGTGTATTCCAATGGGCACAAAATCTAAAAGAACAAAAGTTAAACCTGGGTGGCTAAATACTAATGTAAAAATGCATATTAATGGGAAAAAAACTTTGAAAAATATAATGGCGAAGGGTCACCATCGGCATTCCAAAACTAGCGCATTCAGGGTAGCTAAAATGGATTACAAGAGAGACATTGCTGAGGAGATAAAGGACTAATTGTTTATGTGCCCAATTTACACTGAAACCCAGTACTGCGCTGCGTGTTGTGATAAAATGCAGACACGAAGCATTTTATCGCAGGGCATCATGCCAAATTGCATGGCACTGTACAGCAGCACTGCGCATCGTGATGCTGTACATCACCTTGAATGAGGTTTACATTTTATACACTTCACATAAAGTTTGTTGGGCTGCAACTAACGATGATTTTCATAATTGACTAGTTGGTCGATTTATTGTTTCGATTAATCAGATAATAACCTTAACTGCTTGCCGATCAGCCACCATCATTATACTGCGGCAGGTGGTCACGATTTGGGATCAGCTGCACTGCGGGGATTTGCCAATGACCGCAAGCCACAAGCAATCCCGGACACAAGAGGCAGAACAGGGACGTGTGTGTGTGTGTGTGTGTGTGTGTGTGTGTGTGTGTGTGTGTGTGTGTGTGTGTGTGTGTGTGTGTGTAAGCACACAAATCCCTGTTCTATTCTGTGAGGAGTGACCGATTGTGAGGTCCTAATAGCTAGGAACCACGATCTGTCATTTCCTCTAGGTCAGTCAGTCCCCTCCCCCTACAGTTAGAAACACACACAAGGAACACAGTTAACACCTTGATCACCCCCTAGTGTTAAAAAAAGTGTGGTGTATAATTTAGTTAATATGTAAAGTTTAACCACTTCCATACAAGGCATTTTCACCCCCTTTTCAGCTTTCAGCGCTGTCTCAATTTGAATGAAAATTGCGCGGTCATGCGGCTTTGTACCCAAAGTTTTAATCGTTTTTTTCCCCACAAATAGAGCTTTCTTTTGGTGGTATTTGATCACCTCTGCGTTTTTTATTTTTTGCACTATGAACAAAAAAAAGGGTACATTTTGAAAAAAATAACAATATTTATACATTTTTTCTCTAATAATTATCCAATTTTTTTCCCTCGGTTTAGGCCGATATGTATTCTACATAATTTTGGTAAAAAAAATCCCAATAAGTGTATATTGATTGGTTTGCGTAAAAGTTATAGCGTCTACAAAATAGGGGATAGATTTGTCCTTTTTATTATTATTATTTTTTTTTTTTAATACTAATGGTGGCGATCTGCGATTTTTATCATGACTGTGACATTGTGGCGGACAGATCGGACACTTTTGACACTATTTTGGGACCATTCACATTTGTAAAGCGATCAATGCTATAAAAAGTGCACCGATTACTGTATAAATGTGACTGGCAGGGAAGGGGTTAACACTAGGGGGCGCTACAGGGGTTAAATGTGTGTCCTAGGGAGTGATTCTAACTGTGGGGGGAGGGGACTGATGAGGGGAGGAGACCAATCTGTGTTCCTCTGTACAAGGAACATACGATCAGTTCTCCTCTCCCCTGACAGGACGTAGATCTGTGTGTTTACACACGCAGATCCACGTCCCTGCTCTGTGATGAACAATCGCGGGTGCCTGGCGGACATTGCGGCCTCCGGGCACGCGCATCGAAATCCCAGTGATGCGGCAAGCGCACGCTTGCCTGGAAGCCGAGGACGTCATATGCCCACCCGGAGGGAGAAACGGTTCCTGCCGCAGTCATTTTACAATACGGCGGTAGGGATCTGGTTAAGGCCATTTATTCCAAAATATCTATATGCGGTAAGAAAATATAAATAACCAACTATATGGTTAGGAAGCAAAATCTCCAATCCACTCTGAGAAGAACAGACAGAAGAGTACTGTATATACTATTAGAGGTTGAATCTGGTAAATATCATCAGACTCAGAGATCACATTTTTTATTTAAAGAGAAAAATTTCAAGACTTTTGCTGATTTGAAGGCAGAACTGTAATATATTATGGATGACAGACTCCCTTGTCATAGGTAGGTGGCTTGATAAAAAAAAAGGAAGCCGAGTGATGTTGAATCATGTCTCTGAGCTGACAGCTCTGTTGAAAAGAGCCGTTTCTCAGTCTTCAGAAAGACAAGGGTTGTTATTTACTAAAGGCAAATCCACATTGCACTACAAGTGCGCTTGGAAGTGCAGTCACTGTAGATTTGAGGAGGACATGCAAGGAAAATGAACAGCATTTTAGCTTGCACGTGATTGGATGATAAAATCAGCAGAGCTTACCCTCATTTCAGATCTTCCCCTCAGATCTACAGCGACTGCACTTCCAAGTCCACTTTCAGTGCACTTGTAGTGCAGAGTGGATTTGTCTTTTAGTAAATCAACTCCAAGGTAGTATGCCCAAGACCATGTTTTCTAAGGTGGCATCAGTCTTCCACCTCAACGAAGACAATGTTTCCATCTTTGTGCCTGCTCCAAAACACCCAAAGGAATTTACTTTTCATTGCCTCGGTGTAGTCAGACCCATCATAGTCTACCTCAAAGAAACAGCTTCTATCAGGAAGCCACCCTCCCCTATTTGTCCTACCCTCAGAATATCACAAGGGACATTCTGCTTCAAAGTCCACCATCTTTATATAAGACAACTCCTCACCAGAGCTTTCCATCTAAGCTCTAGCAGTGGGGTCAGTGGGGGTTTTGTGGGCATTCAGGAAACAAGTCTTTGTAAGGCCGCCACCTGGTCCTCTGTATGTACCTTTTCAAAATTCTACCAGATAAATATCCAGTCTCTATGCAGCTTTCGGTCGCAAGGTTCTTGCCGCTGCATTCTGAAGTTGGGTCTAATGACACTTGTTTTTGGGCCTGCTGGTATAGTTCGGTTTGCCTATTTGCTGCCCACCCTTCTTATTCATTGCTTGGTTACTCTTTTTTTCCTTGGTTACTCTGGCTTGCTTGCTACACAAATGAGGAGTCACAATGTGGGATAAGGTTATAGCAAAGATGCTGAGGGGGTGTCTCCTCAAAACTGCCTTATTCACAGTTCATTACTTGGGGACTACCCAGGGTCTATAAATGCTCAACCTGTGTCCTGTACTGTACTCCGAGATGTATTATTTAGAGGTAAGTCCAAGTACTTTTATTTTTTTCACATACTTTTTTTAACCACTTCCAGCCCAAGGACATCATATGACGTCCTTGAATTTCAGTGGGGATATCTGAATGATGCCTGCAACTGCAAGCATCATTCAGATATTCTTTTCTGCGGGTGATTCTGTGAACCATAAGAACGATCATAGGGACAGTTCAGCCGCTTGATTGTTCTTCAACATGAGGAGAGGGGACACCTCCCCCCCCCCTTCCCCCGCTGCCCTCCGGTGCTTCTCTGGGCTCTCCTGTGCCATCAGGGACTCAGAGAAAGAATCCGCCGCCGAATGAAGAGCGTAGAGATTTCCGGTGACCAGATGGTCACCAGTCATCTCTATGACCGTCGGAGGCCGGGTCGCGGATGTCAACAAAGCGGCGATCTTGGCTGGAAAGCATCAGATGTGTAATTTTTTTTTTATATGATTCTTTCCAGCCTGGCGGAGAGATGTGGGGTCTTATAGAACCCATATCTCTCCATAAAAAGGACCTGTCACACACCATTCATATTACAAGGGTTGTTTACATTCCTTGTAATAGGAATAAAAGTGATCAAAAAATACATTTTTTTTTAAAAGAAAGTGTAAAAATAAAAAAATTACAATAAAAGAAACAATGGAAAAAAATAAAATGTAAAGCTCCCCCATCCCTGCGTGCTCACGCACAGAAGCAAATGCACACGCAAGTCCCACCCACATATGTAAACGCCTTTCAAACCACGCGTGAGGTATCACCACGTGCGTTGGAGCAAGAGCAACAATTCTAGCACTAGACCTCCTCTGTAACTCTAAACATGTAACCTGTAAAAAAAAATGAAAGTGTCTCCTATGGAGATTAAGTATCAAAGTAAGCCAGCAGCGGACATCTTATTACACACAGCCCATATAGTTCTGGGTGTAACAAGATGGCCACTGCTGCTTTTCGTGCAAGGAGTACCAAGATGGGCATTGCAGGCAGTCTATCCTCATGGCATTTCAGTGCCCATACGTGCTGCCTGTCAGTGCCACCTATCGGTGCCATCTGTTAGTGCTGCATATCAGTGCCACATAATCTGTATTGTGCTTTGAAAACTGTCACACGACATTAAAAAAAAAAAGTAGAGGTACTTGTACTCGGTCTTAAAAAAGTGGTATCGGGACAACCCTACTATTTTTATATAGAAACGTAGATCAGTCCTTCCAGCTGAGCTTATTAACTGTGCTCTGTGCTCTGTGCTGTGGTTACTGACCACTTACCAGCAGCGCTCTTGTATGTGGAGCGCACTAATCCCTTGGGAGCTGCTGAGTGTGTTCATACTTTACTGCCAACATACCTCCGTTCTTCCACCCCTGCATGATTCACAACAGTCAATAAATGTTGAACAGATAACTTTATTCTTCTTGGTTCCGATGCATTACAAGTGTATTAGGGAAACGTATGAGCTGCCTTTTCCTTCAAAATTCCTAGTTAAGTCCTTTTCCCTTAGTGAACTGACCGATGCCCCTCTGAAAAGCACCTTGTTAAATGAATGCTGGAAGTCCTAGGCCTCACCTGCCCATCTTGCCTCCTGCTCTCCTCCCCAGGTCAGTTCAGGAAAGTCAGGATAACATCCTGGTCTACTCCATCCTCTTTGCAGCTACTTCCCGCTTCTTGTGGATAGAACCATCCCAGCCGGGATGCCTGGTTCATTTCTCCCAGGATTTCTTGGACAGCTTGATGTAGTTGAACCGTCCAGCACTGATGTCTCTGAACCCTCAGGCCTTCAGGTTTGGTTCCTGCTCTCCAGCGCTGGGGTCTCTGAACCCCCAGGCCTTCAAGCCTGCTCCTTGGAGTCACATTTTGCTGTTTCTCTGGACTCCGTTTCTTCCCATCTCTCCCCAGGAAGCATGTGACCTCAGTTTATGTATCAGTCCTGCCCCTGCCCAAACAAATTAATGATTGGACCAGGGCTATATACACAACTGCCCGGCACTCCAGTCCCCAGCCCGCCTTCTTTCCAGAATATTTCTTGGAGAAGCAAGGGAGGTCTTTTCAGGGCAGAGTACAGGTGGTCACACCCCCCTCTATTCTACTACTACAAATTAAACAACCAGGCCTAAACAGGGTAAGGCACTGGCAATTTACTTAACATTTACCTACTAGCACCCACCTAAAGGTGGTGGGCGCTACATACACCCCCCTCTAGAATCACAACTGTCCCCAGTTGTGGAAAGGAAATCCACGAACCAGCCATGCCCATCATTGCCCATCGCCGCATTACTGTGCCCTCATTGCAGCCTTACTGTGCCCATCATTGCAGTCTCACTGTGCCCATCATTGCTGCCTTACCGTGCCCATCATTGCTGCCTTACTGGGCCCTCATTGCAGCCTCACCATCATTGCAGCCTCACTGTGCCCATCATTGCCGCCTTACTGTGCCCATCATTGCCACCTTACTCTGCCCTCATTGCAGCCTCACCGTGCCCTCATTGCAGCCTTACTGTGCCCATCATTGCAGCATTACCGTGCCCTCATTGCAGCCTCCCCATCGTTGCAGCCTTACTGTGCCCATCATTACAGCCTCACATGCCCATCATTGAACCCTCACCGTACCCATCATTGCCACCTTACTGTGCCCTCATTGCAGCCTCACCATGCCCTCATTGCAGCCTTGCTGTGCCCTCATTGCAGCCTTACTGTGCCCATCATTGCCACCTTACTCTGCCCTCATTGCAGCCTCACCGTGCCCTCATTGCAGCCTTACTGTGCCCATCATTGCAGCATTACCATGCCCTCATTGCAGCCTCCCCATCGTTGCAGCCTTACTGTGCCCATCATTACAGCCTCACATGCCCATCATTGAACCCTCACCGTACCCATCATTGCCACCTTACTGTGCCCTCATTGCAGCCTCACCATGCCCTCATTGCAGCCTTGCTGTGCCCTCATTGCAGCCTCACCATCGTTGCAGCGATGTGCCTGGATTACACACACCAGTCAGCAGGCATCTCCCGCTGTGTCATGGAGCTGACTCTGATGTTCGGCCGCACTATAACAAAAGTCCTGCCCTCCTCCTAGACCAGCTCGTGTGATAGACAGAACACTGCATCTATCACAGGAGCTGATCTAGGAGGAGGGCGGGACTTTTGTTATAGCTCAGCCGAACATTTAACACTGAGCTCCGTAACACAGCGGTCTCCGGCTTTGCGCGACAAGTGGGGAGGTGGAGGAGAAGGGAGGGAAGCGCTGCGCTGCAGCCACAGCCATAGCCACGAACAAAGCGCCCCCCCCCCCCCCGGGGCAGGCAGCCTACCGGGAAATGTCCCGTTATCCCGGTAGGCCAGTCCGGCCCTGGTAGGATCACTCTACAAGTAATACTGGGGGTCTGGCAACCTTCTGCGTGTGTCCCCTTCCCCTCTGACTGAGATGGAGTAAGACTTTGGGGCTGATTTACTAAGACGAATGCGCTGCGCCGGTTCACACCTTAATTGGTGTGCCGGATAAATCATTAATTGAGCGTGTGAACTGGCGCACGCATAGGCGCAACAGCGATAATAAATATGCCATTGATAATAGCACACAATAGCGCACGCCCATTATTGATAATAGCGCACGCCCACCTCATTGCTGTCTTGTTAGCCAATTAGTAGTTGTTCTCACTTAATTAACCTTTTTGATGCTAATCTCATTCCTATGGTAAAAGCAAGTTAATATCAGCGCACACTCAATGCAATTACTATATGTAATATAATTGGGTGTGTCTTGCTATGCAATTAGTATCTGTTCTCATTTAATTTATTTCTTATTTGTCTAATATATCTTTGAATGTTGTTTCTTTTTGTACCCAAATCTTTCAATACAATACAAAGAACAGAGCAGTGTTTCTAAACACCAGAAATTCATGTTTTCATATCTTTAAAGGTGACCATACACTGGGCAATCAGTTAGATCTTCCATAAATTAGATTCAGTACAAGAGCCTGTTTGATTTTCTACAATTAGAAGTAATTCTTCCAGTGCATCTTCCTATTACTGCTTTAGCCTAATGCTCTGTTTCCACTATTTCAACCCCAAAGTCACGTGATTTACAATGTGCTTTTTCGGCTTGTTTTCCACTAGTGTGACTTGTCATGCGACTTGGGACTGACAAGTTGTACTCCATGATTTACAATGAGTACCGTTCATATGTGTGCGACTTCAAGTCGCAGCATTTTCAAAGTAGTCCCTGCACTACTTTGGTCCCAATTTGATGCGACTTGAGGTCCATAGACCTCAAAAAATACACAGGCATTGCTTCAAGTTGCGGGGAAACTCGCGCGACTTTGGGTTTGCAATAGTGGAAACCGAGCCTTAATGCAATGTCATGCGACTAGTTAAAAACATGTGAGAAAAAGTCGCACTGAGTTGCACCAATTAGAACGGGGGAACATTGAAATCTGTGTCTTTTGACTTGTCCTGCAACTTTACATGTGTCAAGTCGCACAACAACTCACAGTAATGGAAAGAGAGCCTAAGGCTCGGTTTCCACTAGTGTGACTTGTCATGCGACTTGGGAGTGAAAAGTTGCATGACAAGTTGTACCCCATGATTTACAATGAGTACCGTTCATATGTGTGCGACTTCAAGTCGCAACAACTTCAAAGTAGTCCCTGCACTACTTTTGTCCCCACTTTTGATGCGACTTGAAGTCCATAGACCTCAAAAATACACAGGCATTTCTTCAAGTTGCATCAAAATTGTGGCAACCAATTGTGGTTAAATTGTGGCTAACAAAATTGCAGGAAATCGCGTGACTTTGGGTTTGCAATAGTGGAAATCAAGACTCAATGTCAAATTGGACAGAGATTGTACAATCAGATTGTGTAGTGTCTGACCATCTTAATTTAAACATTTGGAATGGAGATTTTTACAGGACTTTATTGTTTAAATAAATCAGATTTTCGGTTTCTTTTTGACTGTGCTTACATGAACTAGTTTTGCTAAAAGCACATTTAGCCCAGGTAATCGCTGAGCTCGCACAATTTTACTCCCGCGTGTCAGTCCAGATCAATGGAAATCACAGCCCAAAACTGCAAAAAGTAGTCCATAAAATATTTAACAATTGGTGCAGCACTGAAGATGCAGCAGTGCACCGTTTAGGACGATGCCATTGCTGGAACTTGCCGTTAATTGGACATGTCAAATTGTACCCAACTACCAATGTGAATCAGGGCTTATGGATTGTCTTTGGCCCACAACCAATGTGAGCTTTATGATCTTCTCAATGCTAGGGCCTATGACTACATTTGAAGAAATAGGATTTAGTATTTAATCTATTTCTCAAGGATCTATTTGGCTACAAGTCTATTTGGAATGCTCACACAAATGCCCAGCTCTTTGCCATTACATGGCACCTCCACCTTTGGAAAGAAAAAGATCTCTGATGTAAATTTCATGATAATTTTTTATTTAAAACACACAATAAAAAAAAATACAGAGCAACATAGAGGAGAGAGGGATGGGGAAATAGCTGTGCAGCTTCCAAACCACCTCTGACATGCCAGGGTGTTTATGCAGGTCCAAGATGCCAGTTCTTGCCTTGTGCCACAACGTATCCACTTTCCACAAATGAAGGTGAGTGGAGCATGTGAAGATGGCTTCCTACCAACAGGATCCGTAAGCAGTACCACTCCTGTACAATGAGATAGAAGTCACATTTCAGAATAGGCTTTCATTTATTGCAGGCTAGTTAGATTTTTGGAAATCACTTTATCATAGTTCAGGAGTTAAACAAACATATTAGTTGCAAACACGTGTTGATTAGCACAGTATCTTTACTTTATGTGGGGCATACAGGACAATTTAGGTCCAGGTTTATCATTGGGCACCTATAGACTCAGGAGAGCCATGTGTGTGCATGCTGGTGTGTGTAGTGTGCTACATGCATGACAGCTGTGCATTTTTTGGTGTTTGGTTGATGTTGGCAATCAATCACAAAGTTAAAAAAGATTTTCCTAATTTCTGAAATTACAAACAGCTTTGCTTCCTTGGAGAGGGAGCTGTGATTGTGCCCAGGTAACACATGGGTACTAATTAAGGCACACACCTGTGACTCCAGACAGTCCTTCTCAACGGGTTTTCCAGGGTCCAAAGAAGGTCATGTGCTTATTCAGCTAAAGAACAAAAAAAATTACAAACATCAAAAACATAGCAGAAGTAATTTCATGATAGACAGTTTAGCTCTCTCTAAAAGGGACAAACACCTGACAGCTGTTCTACTCCCTCTCCACTCCATGTCAGAAAATAAACAATGCTTGCCATTTATCTTGGGGTTGTGCTGCTCAGTGGCATCATGTGGATGACAGACTCTATATAATGCCAAGAACAGGTGACAGATATTTCTTAGTGTGTGTGTCATGGAGAGATTTCTATTCAATTTTTATTTCATATTCACAACTAGGTAGGATTACTTGCATGTAAAGTATCTGCAGATCAGCTCAGCCCGAGTAGCCAATCCTGCCTCAGTATTCTCCCATCTGGCGACTGGTGGCTGATTGACCTCAGGCTCCCTCTCCTCAGAAGGCTCCCAGAATTCATTCCTTACCAGGCAAATGTTGTGCAAAACACAGCAGGCAAGAATGATCCTGGCAGCCTTCCGAGGAGAGTATAGGAGTTCTCCCCCAGGCTTGGCCAGGCACATGAACCGGCTTTTCAGAAGGCCAAATGTGGTCTCTACAATAGCTCTAGTTTTTTTATGTGCCCTGTTGTACCGGTGCTCTGCCTGGCTCTGGGAGTACCTGACTGGAGCCATAAGCCATGCCAGTTGTGGGTAACCGGCATCCCCTGCCAAAATAAAAATCACAATCAGTAAATATCATGTTTGCAATGTACCTTCCCCACTATCACCCACAAAAAGTGAACTTCAAGGGTTAGGTTATTTTTCCATTAAGTTCCAAGCTTACACTATACATGTACCTAAGGCTGGCCATACATTATCTAATTTTCTTGTACAATTTTCCTTTAGATTTACAAAAAACATATAATAGGGGGTCAAACCTAAACACTTTCAATTTGTATGCAATCAGGCAGGCCCTTGCACTACATAGTTGAAGGGAAATCTAAAGTAAATTGAAGAAGAAAATTGTATAGTGTATGGCCAGTTTAAGGGTGATCTGTTAAAAAGTTAGGTCAAAGTCAGACATGATTTGGTAGGCTAGGTTGTCCTTAAACAGGTAAGCTGATATCGTGCTTGGGGGGTGTCTATAGTATGCCTGTGAAGTGGCACGTGTTTCCCATGTTCCCTGTAATTGCTGCAGATGCCTGTGTTACACAACAGAACAACACCAGCAATAAAGTGTAGCTTCAGGTGTATAGTGTGCAGGAGGCACCTACACCCACTGTAACTGCTGCAGATGCCTGTGTTACACAACAGAACAACACCAGCAATAAAGGGTAGCTTCAGGTGTATAGTGTGCAGGAGGCACCTACACCCACTGTAACTGCTGCAGATGCCTGTGTTACACAACAGAACAACACCAGCAATAAGGGGTAGCTTCAGGTGTGTACTGTGCAGGAGGCACACTACACCCACTGTAACTGCGCTAGGTTAACAAGCAAAGATGACACTGTCCCTGCCTATCCTGCTCTCTCCCTGCACGCCAACACACTACACAAGGCTGCCGCGCTGGCGGCCTTATATAGTGTGGGGCGTGTACTAAACCCCCCTGAGCTATAATTGGCCACAGGCATCCTGCCTGTGGCCAATTATGGCTCTCCTCGCTGCCGGCGCTGTGATTGGCCAAGCATGCGGGGTCACAGTGCATGCTTGGCCAATCATAAGCCAGCAATGCACTGCGATGGCGCAGTGCATCGCGGGCCGTTCACGCCACACGAATATGGTGCGAACGGCCAACAAAGTTCTGGATTCGCCGAACAGGCGAACGGCCGATGTTCGAGTCGAACATGCGTTCGAATCGAACACCGAGCTTATCCCTACTGCTGCCTAGAAACAAATCTTCTTCAAGGATTTAGAGCCAACACTTAATTGAGCTACCATGCACAGCTGCAGCAGATTCTGAGCACACCTGTTTGAGCTAATTCTACCCCTGTGCCATTCATGCCAACCTACCAGAACTAAATTATGCAAATACTCCTTGTTCTTTGGTGTGCCTTGTTGTATAGGTGCTCTGCCTGACTTTGGGGGTACCTGTAATTTCAAATAAACCTGGAACAGACTGATAGGGATTTGTAACATAAAGCTGTGCCACGGTTACTTCCAATTACATGTTGTTATGTGATCTGTTCCCAAAATAACATGCACATCTCATTTCAAAATTGTGAACATTTAGTCAAACAAATGTCTCAACATTATACATTATCAAGGAGCCATCCTGAGGGCATTTGGCTACTCTCACATTTTTGGTACAATGCAGTTTGTCTTAGAATGAAAGCATCAAGACATGACCCTGGAAAACCAGTCCGTGCACTCATAATTCGCTGTCTGGCATCACATACAAGTTGCACATTTAGAGAGTGCTTACGGTTCCTATAGTCCACTTCACATCTCCGGGGGGGGGGGGGGGGGGGGCTGATTGCAACATGGGTACAATCAATTTCCCCCAGGATCTGTGGGAATTGTGCTCGCTGGTAGAAAGCCACCTTCACATTGGTCCACTCATCTTCAGTTTGTGGCCAGTGGATAAATTGGGGCACAAGGTCAAGAATGGCATTATTGACCTGCATAAACACCCTGGACACAGTTGGTTAGCTGATTCTCAATATAAGACCAGAGGTGGTTTGGAAGCTGCCACGGCCCAAAATGTACAGGGTGGTCAGTAACTTGACCATCCCAGGCACTGCATGGCTTCGGGATGTTGCTGGTTCAAGTTTATCCTCTATAAGTCCATAGAGGTACATAACAGCTCCTCTGGATAAGTGGAATCTTGTTCGCACATCAGAGTCCCGCATTCCTCCCAAAAATGCCCGTGGCATAAAAAGCCGTGGTTGTCAAATGTGGGGTGGAAAAGTGACAGCTTGTTCCTCCTCCATAATTTCTTCTGAGATTGCTTGGGATAGCAAACAAATACTTGAAGGGATCGAGACACTCAACAATCTCTTGGTCCTGCGCCATATTTGCTATCAGAAAAGTTGAGCAAACGTTCATCTTTACATTTGAGCTTTTATGCGCAAAAAGCGCGTGTGACGAAACGTCCCTACACTCGGCTTGAGTGCTTTCGTCATATACCGCACAACACTTCATTAGTAAGTGAGGAGGGAAGCAACAGGCGCCCCATGATGGCCAATGAGTTGGCTCTGGCCAGAGTGACCGCCCGTAGCCATAGGGTAAGTGGCGGAGGCAGAGCCTAAAGCTTCACCTACCCTCCTCTGCGCAACTGCTGTCTGCTTCATCTTCTCTTCTCAGGGGTCTCGTGCCGTGACCTGGTCGGTGTTGTCGGTGAGGACTCTGAAGGGGAACCTGGAGGCTGGAGACCAGGAGAAGAGAGAGACATCACTAGAGAGATTGGAACCCCCCCCCCCCCAGGCAGCAGAAGGTACTAGTACAGTACATGTCACCACAATCTTGATCATCATGCAGCATGTGTACAGTGTACCAGTTATCCGGTGCCAACTGCAAAGCAAGCAATTAAATATAGTGCTCAAACTATTTGGATGAAATAAATATGCTTAGCCATTAATATCATAAAGTGTAATAAGTGATTTGTGCAAGTAGTACCTGCTGTTGCACGAATCACTTTATTTATGATATCAATGGCTATGCATATTTATTTAATCCATATTGAGCACTATATTTGATTGGCTGCCTACTTCTGCTTGGGCCTGGCACACACACACAATCGCACATCATGACGACTTGGACCCCTTTCACACTGAGCCCCCCCCCAGGTGTCAGCGGTAAAGCGGCACTATTTTTAGCGCCACTTTACTGACGTTTTAGCGGCACTATTTGTCCACTAGCAGGGCGATTTTAACCCCCCCCCCGCTAGCGGCGAAAAGGGGTTAAATCCACCTGCAAAGCGCCGCTGCAGCAGCGGTTTGCCGGCGGTATGGCAGCGCTGCCCCATTGATTTCAATGGGCAGGAGCTGTGGAGGAGCGGTGTATTCACCGCTCCTATAGCGCTGCAAAGAAGCTGCTGGCAGGACTTTTTGCGACGCCCTGCCAGCGCAGCGCCCCAGTGTGAAAGCACTCAGGCTTTCACACTGGGTTTGCAGCGGAGGCTTTTTTCAAGCGCTATGCAGGTGCTAATTTTAGCACTGTAGCACCTGAAAAACGCCTCCAGTGTAAAAGGTGTCTTAAAGTCATCATGTGCGATTCTGTACCAAGCAGACAGGGCCGGTGCTACCACTAGGCAAACTAGGCAGCCTAGGGCACCCGGCCACTGGTGATCCTACTCCCTCTCTACCTCTGTACAGTGTCAGAGGCGCTGGCGCAGCATTTTTGGGTGCTGATGTTACTGCATTTATGGGTGCTGGTAAGGCCGCATTTATGGGTGCTGATGTTACTGTATTTATGAATGCTGATGTTACTGTATTTATGGGTGCTGATGTTAGTGTATTTATGGGTGCTGGTAAGGCCGCATTTATGGGTGATGATGTTACTGTATTTATGGGTGCTGATGTTACTGCATTTATGGGTGCTGATGTTACTGTATTTATGGGTGCTGGTAAGGCCGCATTTATGGGTGCTGGTGAGGCTGCATTTATGGGTGCTGATGTTACTGTATTTATGGGTGCTGGTAAGGCCGCGTTTATGGGTGCTGGTGAGGCTGCATTTATGGGTGCTGATGTTACTGCATTTTTGGGTGCTGATGTTACTGCATTTTTGGGTGCTGGTAAGGCCGCATTTTTGGGTGCTGATGTTACTGTATTTATGGGTGCTGATGTTACTGTATTTATGGGTGCTGATGTGACTGCATTTATGGGTGCTGGTGAGGCCGCATTTATGAGTGCTGATGTTACTGTATTTATGGGTGCTGATGTGACTGCATTTATGGGTGTTGGTGAGGCCGCATTTATGGGTGCTGGTAAGGCCGCATTTGTGGGTGCTGATGTTACTGCATTTATGGGTGCTGGTGAGGCCGCATTTATGGGTGCAGATTTTACTGCATTTGCAATTGGAAGATTAAAGAGTTTGACTTGTAGTTTTGTTAGCTGTTTTTTTTTTGTTAAGGTTATCTAAAAGATGGGTTTCAAATGTTTTGACAGGGGCGCAGTTTGAGTTCTTGCCATAGGCGCCATTTTCACTAGATACGCCTCTGGTTTGAGCCTGGTAGTCAGTCACATTTTAGACTAATCTGCTTCTTTATATAAGCTTGGCCACTCTAACCTGGCTTCTGTTTGTTTGGCTGACTAAGAGGTTTCTTTGGCAGGCTGAGCTACAACAGAGTTAGCAATATGCAGATTTACGCAATAATGCAAACTAACTAGACCCTTCCTGTGAAATATTTAATCCTCCCAAACATGCCCGTTCTGGCTAAAACAATCTAAGCTAGGTTAGTTTTATGTATTTTGTAACTTTTTCCTGTGCAAAATGTATCTAATTTCCGACTCACAAATAATATGCCAGTGTGAGCAGACCCATAGGGGGTTATTTACGAAAGGCAAATCCACTTTGCACTACAAATGCACTTGGAAGTGCAGTCACTGTAAATCTGAGGGGTAGATCTGAAATGAGGGGAAGCTCTGCTGATTTTATCATCCAATCATGTGCAAGCTAAAATGCTGTTTTTTAGTTTCCTTGCACATCCCCCTTGGACCTACAGTGACTTTACTTCCAAGTGCATTTTTTGTGCAATTTCAAGTGCACTTTGCACTTGTAGTGCAAAATGAATTAGCCTTTCGTAAATAACCCCCATTGCAGTTACCGTAATAACTGTAATACCGTAATAAAAAAGCCTCTAACATTGAGCAGCATGCTTTATTAAATTAATGGTTTCAGATGTAATAATAACACCTCCCTCAATAATTTTGGTGTTTGTATCCCTTGACCTAGGAATTTACATAGTTTAAGCCCCCTTTCACACTGGGGCGTTTTTCAGGCGCTTTAGCATTAAAAAGGCACCTTTAAAGTGCCTGAAAGAAGCCTCATCTGCAATCCCAATGTAAAAGGATGAGTGCTTTCACACTGAGGCGCTGCGCTGGCGGGGTGTCAAAAAAAGTCCTGCAAGCAGGTTCTTTGCAGTGCTTTTTGAGCAGTGAATACACCGCTCCTAAAGCACCCCTTCCCATTGAAATCAATGGGAAGCGCCTGCAATGCGCGTTTGGCAGTGGTGCTTGGTGGTCAGTTTTAACCCTTTATTTGGGCACTAGCGGGGGTTAAAAGCACCCCGCTAGCACTTGAAAAACGCTGGTAAAACACTGCTAGTTTTTCGGGCGCTGGCAGTGTGAAAGGGCTCTTAAAGCAATTGGGCTTTCACATTGGAATTCCAGATGAGGCTTCTTTCAATCGCTTTACAGGCGTTTTTTTTAACGCTAGAGCGCCTGAAAACCACATGAAAAATGCCTCAGTGTGAAAGGGGTCTAAGGGCAGGACAGTGGTTAAGTGAGTGTGTACACCTAAAAGCACATGTTAGTTTCTTTGTAGGCATAATTAGTACACTCACTGCATGGAGTTTGCATATTAGCCATGTGGCTTTGGGTTGTCCAGAAACTCTTTGCCTCAACAAATCTACAGACCTGCTGACAAATGCGGCGTACACACGCTCGGACTTTCCCGCGGGATTGTCCGCCGAACCTAGTCCAGCGGACAAACCGCCGGACTTTCCGAGCGTGTGGACTTGACCACACACGCCCGGACTTTTCCGGCGGCCCCCCCACCCCAAAGCACCTTGTCCCCATGTTGATAAAGACAAGGACCCAGACCCCAGGGTTGTCGGGGTCTGCGGGCAGGGGGCTTATCGGAATCCGGGAGCCCCCTTTAATAAGGGGGGTCCCCAGATCCCGGCCCCCCACCCTATGTGAATGAGTATGGGGTACAATGTACCCCTACCAATTCACCTAAGGTGTAAAATTGTAAATAAAAAAAACACACAATTTTTTTTAAATATTTTATTGCACTGCTCCGGGGGTCTTCTTCCGTCTTGGGGGGTCTTCTCGCCGGACTCCTCCGCTCTCTTCTGCTCTTTTACCTAGCTCTTTCACGAGCGGAGGAGCCCGGCTTTCTTCTTCGTCTTTGCCGCCGTCGTCTGGGGGTCTCTATCCGTCTTCAGGGGTCTTCCGGGGTCTCTTCTGTTCTTGCCGCTGTCGCCGCCTTCTGCGCCGTCTTCTTCTTCCGATGTTGACTCGTCGCTGTCTCTGGCCAGAATGGCAGAGACACGCGGTGTTGTGACTTATATAGGGACAAGGGGGTGGGGTCACATGCTCATGTCACATGGTGACCCCGCCCCCTATGATGTCACAGTCCCGAAGAAGAAGGTGACAGCGGCAAGAACAGAAGAGACCCCGGAAGACCCCCGATCCCCAGGGCACCCCCCATGTTGAGGGCACGCGGCCTGGTACGGCTCAGGAGGGGGGGCGCGCTCGCTCGTCCCCACCCCTTTCCTGGCCTGCCGGGCTGCGTGCTCAGATAAGGGTCTGAGATGGATTTGGGGGGACCCCCACGCCGTTTTTTTTTTTTCGGCGTGGGGATTCCCTTTAAATCCATGCCAGGTGACGGGGCTAGCGCGGCGGCATTCACTGCCTTCGCTAGTCCCGTCTACCTGAAGTTACGTTCTAAATGAACGGACTTTCCGATCGTGTGTCGGCAAGTCCGTTCATTTCCAAAAGTCCCACGGACTAGCACACAGACCGCGGGATTGTCCGCCGGACTCGCAAGTCCAGCGGACAATTTTAGGTCTGAACTTAAAACTTAGTCCGCCGGACTTTTGGCGGGAAAAAGTCCGCCGGCGCCCACACACAGGCGGATTGTCCGGCGGACAATCCCACGTGAAAGTCCACTCGTGTATACGCCGCAAAAGGCTGGATTCACACCTATGCAGTTTTGGTGCTTTTTGCAGATTTGCACTACAGTCCATTTAACCTGATTTCCTACGGAATACGTTCTGTAGTGCAAATCTGCAAAACGCAAAAAGCACTAAAACTGCATAAAAAAAGAAAGTGCAGCGCTCAAGTGTAAGAAAATGTTATGAGTGACTGCTTGGTATATAATACTGGCAAGTGACAAATGAAATAAAAATTATTCTCAAAAAAATTATTCTACACACCAAGATGTGAGCTCGGTAGAAAATAGTGCAAACATATATAATATATATATATAATAGTGCATACAAATAAGTCCCTATAATGACCAATTAAATATCAACAGATATAGGGAGAAATTAAATTCAGTGATAAAAAACGTGACTGAAACGTATAAATGTCCAAATATATATCCACATATAAAATGAAAATATGTAAAAAACGTGACTAAACACATAAAAAAAAATTTCCAAACAAAATGTTCAAAGTGCATATAAAGGTGATGCAATATTGTGGGTTGCAGTGTTCACATTGACCTCGTAGATAGCACCATCTCCGTGTTTAAAATAAAAGATTGGAGGCTTACCAGAACACTGGTCTTTAATGCAGATATGGGTCAAGTTGTAAGTGGATCCAGGATCATCAAGTGCCGCTCTCTCTGCAACCAGGATCTCCTGTGCTCAAGAACTGAGCGGTGCCTCCACAGCAGATATCCCAGAGTGACAAGCCAAGAAAATATGAAAAGAGGCTCCAAATCGTGAAGTACGTTTAAAAAGCCTTTAATACAGCTCATCAAGGCATAGTACAAAATAAAAAACGCTTTAGAATATCACCAGCAATCTCTTAGGACTGACAGCGGCTAGCTTGGAAAAGAAAAACTCTCGAGCAAGTTTAAACTGCGATCGCGCATGCGCAAGTGTGTGGGCGTGGCCATATCTGCATTAAAGACCAGTGTTCTGGTAAGCCTCCAATCTTTTATTTTAAACACGGAGATGGTGCTATCTGCGAGGTCAATGTGAACACTGCAACCCACAATATTGCATCACCTTTATATGCACTTTGAAAATTTTGTTTGGACAAATTTTTTTATGTGTTTAGTCACGTTTTTCACATATTTTCATTTTAAATGTGGATATATATTTGGACATTTATACGTTTCAGTCACGTTTTTTATCACTGAATTTAATTTCTCCCTATATCTGTTGATATTTAATTGGTCATTATAGGGACTTGTTTGTATGCACTATTATATATGTTTGCATTATTTTCTACCGAGCTCACATCTTGGTGTGTAGAATAATTTTTTTGATCATAATTTTTATTTCATTTGTCACTTGCCAGTATTATATACCGAGCAGTCACTCATAACATTTTCTTACACTTTAGCGCTGCACTTTTTTTCTTTTTTTATTGCTTTGTTCCCGGTATCTGGGTTATAGCGTTCAGCTGCCCCAACTGTTATCCACCAAGCGCAGATTTTTCTATTTTTTACTAAAACTGCATAGGTGTGAATCCAGCCTAAGACCCCATACACACTATTAGATTTGTGTCAGAATTTTTGTCTGCAGATTTAGACCCCTTTCACACTGGGTCTTTTTGCAGGTGCTATTGGGCTGAAAATAGCACCTGCAAACCGACCAGAACCAGCTGCTGCTGTGTCTCCAGTGTGATAGCCCCGAGGTCTTTCACACTGGAGCGGTGCGCTGGCAGGACGGTAATAAAAGTCCTGCTAGTAGCATCTTTGGAGCAGTGAATGAGCGATGTGTATCCCGCTCCTCCACTGCTCCTACCCATTGAAATCAAAGGGGGAACGCAGCTATACCGCTGGCAAAGTGACGCAGTGGTTTTTAACCCTTTCTCGACCGCTAGCGGGGGTTAAAACCGCCCGCTATCTGCCGAATAGCGCCGCAAATCCAATGGTAAATCACCCCTAAAAATAGCAGTGCTTTATCGCCAACGCACCTACCGCCCCAGTGTGAAAGGGGCCTTACCCAAACCATATAATATGAGGTCAAACCTTAACAGTTTCAGTTTGTATGCAATCAGGCAGGCCCTTGCACTACATAGTTTAGTTTACATAGTTTGAACTACATGTTCAATTTTATTTTACAGTTTTCTTTGATATTTACCAAAAAACATATAATATGAGGTCAAAATTACCAACACTTTTAATTGTATGCAGGCAGGCCCTTGCACTACATAGTTGAAGGTAAATCTTAAGAAAATTGTAACACAAATTGTAGGAAAATTGTATAATGTATGGGCAGCCTAAGAATTATTATATTAGAGTTTGAATGTGAGTTAGAAAGACATGTTTGTTATTTCCTTGAGGGCAGCCCAGGGACAATCATTTACAGCTTTTTGTTCCATCTTGGTAGATCTTTTGCAACAGGGTGGTTTTTGGGGGATCAGCAGCACATGCATTGTAATGTGCTGCTGGGTAATTGTTTCATGCATCCAAAAGGTTCCTGCATCATTTGTGCTCTACAGGGGCTGCTCAAGTGCATGTTGATTCTCAAACCTGCATTTTCATGTTTTTTTGCAGCAGCTAAGGGGAAGGCTCCATGGATTTTGGGAACTTGATTACACTATAGGGTAGCCAGCATTATCTGCTCCCTCTATTACACCCTTACTCAATTATTCCCTGTGGCCATTCTGCTTTGGTGTTAATTTAAATTTGGCCTTGAGCTGTATGCATAGCCTAGCCTCTTAAAATAATGTCTTCTCTGACATCCCTTTAGCATCCCCATGGGTCCCCTCTGCTCTAAAACTTTCGGGAGACATGGCATCCCCTTGGTGACAGGTTGCATTTGCAGGAATCCATTGTTGCCCTCTTTTGATTTTTATTTGCAGAATCTCGTTTGTCTCAGTTGGAACACCAGATTGTGGCCTTTGCCTTGCTTGGCAGCTCCATTTTATGCCCAACGTGAGTATTTCCTGATTCCCTCTCCAAGCTGGCATGTTGTGTTGGGGACTCCCTTTCTTTATAACCATGTTTCCTTTTTTTTTCTCTTTTCAGATACCCTAATTTTGCTTCTTGATTAAATACACCCCCCACGCAACGTTTTTCCATGGCCCCCACCAGAAGGCCCAGGGGTTCAAGGTTGTCTGGCTGTGGTTCGGCTGTAGGCGGGAGTCACCAGGGGAGGGTTCATCCAGGCAGGCTACAAGGCTGCGAGCGCGTTTGCCACAGTTCTCAGAGGAGGAAAACCGGGTCCTGGTGGCAAAATAAAAAAAAAATAATAATTCATTGATACTACTTTTTTCCAATTAACTGTAAAATGAATTTCCTTTTTGAACCTCGGTATGCTTTGTGGTCCATGGGTTCTTCCATCAATGCTTTCTGATATTTATGCTCAATGCATTGAAATGTATGCTGTGCATGAATAAGATGGATTTTTACCATCATCTATATATATTTTTTTTACTTCACAATAGTGCTCCCCTTCCCCGCTATCCTGACATCCGTCCCCCCTGCGGGTCTGATCCGTCCTATCCCCTTTGGGCTTTTGCCGGTGTGTTGGGGCGGTTTGGTTGTGATCTGGCTTATGGACTACCATTTACCACCCACAGCTATATGGACACCCAAGGGCCTGTTCTAATTGAGACAGGCCCGCTTTAGCCTTCTCTCGCACACTAACCGTCCATCCTAGATCATCTACTCCCCCTCTCCTGCATTTGATTCCACTCTCCCATTGAGATTTGAAAAAAGTGGGGGTTCCCCTAAGGGTTTGGACTTTTAAGGCATGCTCAATTTGTGACCCCAGACAAAACATAAGATAATATGTATTCGAAAAGTATTTATTACAGCATTATATATAAAAAAGAGGAAAATTGTTTTGACAATATTACAATAAAAAACCTATTGAAATATTTGAACAGTATTAGATAAGAAAATACAATGTATTACATCGATATAAATTGTGGGCGTTGACTCAAAGCTGACGCGTTTCGGAGGTTTATTTAAACAAATTTTTCCTCCTTCAGAGGTAGGAGCACACCAATCCTAATATCGTTTCCAAGAATATTCCAATATGATTAAAAACAATGGCTGGGAGGAGGAGCTTCCTGTTCTGGACTTTCTTAGAGTGTAATTCAATCGAAAGCTTGTATCCATATGTTGGTTTTAATGGCTCACCGGGATTTATATCTGTATCTCCGGTGGTTAAAGTCCCTGGACTAATTGTCCTGGCGTGATGGCGACAAGGGGCGTCTGTGAGACACACTGAGGTCGGGTATGGTGACCCTGTATACTGTGTTTCTAAATAAATCTTCGTCGGATTAAGCTGATAGTTTTGGTATCATAGGTGGTTCGATGGGTCCATCCAGTTATTTCAGGTCCGCTCGTCTCCTCCTCAGATTGACAACAAACAGTTGTCAATCTGAGGAGGAGACGAGCGGACCTGAAATAACTGGATGGACCCATCGAACCACCTATGATACCAAAACTATCAGCTTAATCCGACGAAGATTTATTTAGAAACACAGTATACAGGGTCACCATACCCGACCTCAGTGTGTCTCACAGACGCCCCTTGTCGCCATCACGCCAGGACAATTAGTCCAGGGACTTTAACCACCGGAGATACAGATATAAATCCCGGTGAGCCATTAAAACCAACATATGGATACAAGCTTTCGATTGAATTACACTCTAAGAAAGTCCAGAACAGGAAGCTCCTCCTCCCAGCCATTGTTTTTAATCATATTGGAATATTCTTGGAAACGATATTAGGATTGGTGTGCTCCTACCTCTGAAGAAGGAGGAAAAATTTGTTTAAATAAACCTCCGAAACACGTCAGGTTTGAGTCAACGCCCACAATTTATATCGATGTAATACATTGTATTTTCTTATCTAATACTGTTCAAATATTTCAATAGGTTTTTTTATTGTAATATTGTCAAAACAATTTTCCTCTTTTTTTTATATATAATGCTGTAATAAATACTTTTCGAATACATATTATCTTATGTTTTGTCTGGGGTCACAAATTGAGCATGCCTTAAAAGTCCAAACCCTTAGGGGAACCCCCACTTTTTTCATTTATATATAGGATGTGGCATGCTATGCAAAATTCCCCTCTCTATTCATATGTGTCCAGTGCTAAGCCTACAACTCTCCCATTGAGATTTCACTTTCCCACTCCGTCATTCTATGGCTCAGATTGGCTCTGACTCATGTGGGTGGCTCTGGCCGTACACGCCTATTGCCGCCCACGTTCGTCATTATGCAGTGAAGCATTCTGGCCATTGTAGGCATAGGAGGCGGACTGGGCGCATGCGCTGAGATCACATTACGTCCACTCCCGTTCGACGGTGACGTCACCGTGTTGAATGGGTGGGGGGTATTTTAGGCAGTGGAATCAGCAATCTGTTGCTGGTTCCACGGAGGCGCTTTCGTGTTATTTGGTCTGTTACAAGGTCAGTATTAGTCCCCCCGACACTTTGTTTTAGGTTTCTTTTTTTGTTTAGCAATGGTCACTGATTTCATGAGGATAAACCTTGCAGTTTTGGTTACCTTTTTTCCTTGTGAAGACTGAGAAGAAAAATAAATGTAATACCTTTGCCACCTCTCCATCCTTTGTGACCAGAATCCTTTCATCATTCTTTATGGGGCCAATATGATTTTACCTCTGTCATACGAGAATTTTTGTATGGTAAGTAACCTCTTCACTTTCAACATGAGACTAGCATGTAACAAAAAACGGACGAATGGTTGTCCGAAAATCTGATCAAGCGTACGAGGATTTAGAGAGTCAAGAGTATCTCAGAAGTAAAGATGGGTGGAGATTCATCAATCTGTAAATAGCTGTGTCTAAACATTTTCAATTTCAGAATCACATTCCTGTAAGTAAAATTGCAAAACACTTAAATATTTTATCATCCACAGTACAGAATATCATCAAAAGATTCAGAAAATCTGGATAAATCTCTGTGCGCAAGGGGCAAGGCCAAAACGCAATATTGGATGCCTGTGATCTTTGGGCCCTCCGATGGAACTGCATTAAAAAAAACAGGCATGATTCTATGATGGATATCACTGCATGGGCTCAGGAATATTTTCATAAGTTACCATCTGTGAACACAGATCGCCATGCAATTCAAACATACAAGATAATGAGCTATGATACAAGGAAGAAGCCATCTGAACATGATCCAGAAACTCAACTGTCTTCTCTGGGCCAATGCTTATTTGAAACGGTCTGTTGCAAAGTGGAAAACTGGTCTGTGGTCAGCTGAATCAAAATTTTACATTCTTTTTGGCAATTATGGGCGCTGCATCCTCCAGACTAAAGAGGAGAGGGACCTTCTGGGTTGTTAGCACTCAGTTCAAAAGCCTTTATCCCTGATGACATTAGTACATTGGTACGATGGTACATTAGTGTGCGTATAGAATGGGCAGCTTGTACATCTGGAAAGGCACTATCAGTGATGAAAAATATAATCAGGTTTTAGAGCAGCATATGCTCCCATCCAGACATCTTTCATGGAAGACCTTGCATATTTCAGCAGCACAATGTTAACCACTTCAGCCCCGGACCATTTGGCAGCCAAAGGACCAGAGGTCTTTTTTCAATTTCGCACTGCACTACTTTAACTGGTAATTGCGCGGTCATGCAATTTTGTAACCAAACGAAATTTGCGTCCTTTTCTTCCCACAAATAGAGCTTTCTTTTGATGGTATTTGATTGCCTCTGTGATTTTTATTTTTTGCGATATAAACGGAAAAAGAGCGAAAATTTTGAAAAAAAAAGAGATTTTCTACTTTTTGTTATAAAAAAAATCTAATAAACTCAATTTTAGTCAAACATTTGGGCCAAAATGTATTCAGCCACATGTCTTTAGTAAAAAAAATGCCAATAAGCGTATATTTATTGGTTTGCGCAAAAGTTATAGCGTCTACAAACTAGAGTACATTTTCTGGAATTTACACCGCTTTTAATTTATGACTGCCTATTTCATTTCTTGAGGTGCTAAAATGGCAGGGAAGTACAAAACCCCCCCAAATGACCCCATTTTGGAAAGTAGACACCCCAAGCTATTTGCTGAGAGGCATGTTGAGCCCATTGAATATTTTTTTTTTTAGTCCCAAGTGATTGAATAAAGACAAAAATAAAAAAGATTTTTTTTTTTTTTCAAAAAGTTGTCACTAAATGATATATTGCTCACACATGCCATAGTTATATGTAGAATTGCACCCCAAAATACATTTTGCTGCTTCTCCTGAGTATGGGGATACCACATGTGTGGGACTTTTTGGGAGCCTAGCCGCGTACGGGGCCCCGAAACCCAAGCACCGCCTTCAGGATTTCTAAGGGTGCAAATTTTTGATTTCACTCCTCACTACCTATCACCGTTTCGAAGGCCATAAAATGCCAAAATAGCACAAAACCCCCCCAAATGACCCCATTTTGGAAAGTAGACACCCCAAGCTATTTGTTGAGAGGCATGGTGAGTATTTTACAGCTCTCATTTGTTTTTGAAAATGAAGAAAGTAAAGAAAAAAACATTTTTTTTTTCTTTTTTTCAATTTTCAAAACTTTGTGACAAAAAGCGAGATCTGCAAAATACTCACAATACCTCTCAGCAAATAGCTTGGGGTGTCTACTTTCCAAAATGGGGTCATTTTGGGGGGTTTTATGCCATCTGGGCATTCCATGGCCTCCGAAACTGTGATTGGCAGTGAGAAGTGAAATAAAAAAATTACACCCTTAGAAAGCCTGAAGGCGGTGATTGGTTTTTGGGGTTCCGTACGCAGCTAGGCTCCCAAAAAGTCCCACACATGTGGTATCCCCGTACTCAGGAGAAGCAACAGAATGTATTTTGGGGTGTATTTCCACATATGCCCATGACATGTTTGAGCAATATATCATTTAGTGACAACTTTTTGTAAAAAAAAAATATATATATTTTTTTTTTTCATTATTCAATCTCTTGGGACAAAAAAAAAAAATATTTAATGGGCTCAACATTGCTCTCATCAAATAGCTTGGGGTGTCTACTTTCCAAAATGGGGTCATTTGGGGGGGGTTTGAACTGTCCTGGCATTTTATGCACAACATTTAGAAGCCTATGTCACACGTCACCCACTCTTCTAACCACTTGAAGATAAAGCCCTTTCTGACACTTTTTGTTTACATGAAAACATATTTTTTTTTTGCAAGAAAATTACGTTGAACCCCCAAACACTATATATAATGTTAAAGCAAAGGCCCTACAGATTAAAATGGTGGGTGTTGCATTTTTTTTTTCCACACAGTATTTGCGCAGCGATTTTTCAAACGCATTTTTTGTGGAAAAAATACACTTTTTTTTTATTTTAATGCACTAAAACACACTATATTGCTCAAATTTTTGATGAAATAAAAAATATGATCTTAGGCCGAGTACATGGATACCAAACACGACATGCTTTAAAATTGCGCACAAACACGCAGTGGCGACAAACTACATACATTTTTAAAAGCCTTTAAAAGCCTTTACATGATACCACATTAGATTCACGGAGGAGGTCTACTGCTAAAATTACTGCCCTCGATCTGACCTTCGCGGTGATACCTCACATGCATGGTGCAATTGCTGTTTACATATGACGCCAGACCAACGCTTGTGTACGCCTTTGCGCAAGAGAAGGGGGGGCAGGGGTGCTTTTTTTTTTTTTTTTTGTTTGTTTTTTTATTTATTTAGCTTTTTTATTTTATTTTTAAACTGTTCCTTCCATTTTTTTTTCTTTGTTATGATTTTTATTGTTATCTCAGGGAATGTAAATATCCCCTATGATAGCAATAGGCAGTGACAGGTACTCTTTTTTTGAAAAAATTGGGGTCTATTAGACCCTAGATCTTTCCTCTGCCCTCAAAGCATCTGACCACACCAAGATTGGTGTGATAAAATGCTTTCCCAATTTCCCAATGGCGCGGTTTATATCCGGGAGGGGGGACATTCCCTCCCACTGCTTGTAAAAGCAGTCTAGAGGCTAATTACCCGCTAGAATTACTTTTACATGAAAGCCGATCACTGGCTGAAAAGAATGATACCAAGATGATACCTAAACCTGCAGGCATCATTCTGGTATAATCATTCAAAGTCCAGCAACATACTGGACATATATTGTAATCTTTTTTTTTTTTTCATGCAGCCTCTTGGCTGAACGAAAAAAAGAGATTGATTGGTGGGTGTGCCCACCATTAGAATACCTCCCTTCATCCACCCACTTCTAATGATGGGCATACATGCACCATTTATATATGCCGATGCATGGGGGCATCCTCCCGCAAAAGTTATGCCGTGTACACACGGTCGGAATTTCGACCGTATGTACGTGGCATTAGGAGCCAATCGCACCTCCCCCCCCCCCCCCTGCTGCCCCCATGCTTCGGCATATATGCTCTTTTTTTTAACTGTGGTGGTGAAATCACCTCCTACAGCGTTGGAGTCGCGGCTTTATGTATCGTGGGAGCAAACGCTGTTGCTGTCAAGATAAATAAATCCGCGTTGCAACTGAATGGCGCACCTGAAAACAAAAAAAATGCTTAACACTAAAACACAGTAAACAAAATTACATACCTGAAAAGCAAGCATGATAAAACATAATAAAACATTGCAGAATAGAATGGAGTAAAAAAAGAGCAACAATAGAGAGAGAGAGAGAGAGAACAATAAAACGACAACTATTTTTTTTTTTTTTTTATTTTTTTGAGATTCACAGGTAAAAAAGCTCCTGACTGAAGCGACTGAATCAAAACGCTACCACAAAAAAAATGTTAGCGATCGCAGGGATCAGGCCTGACTCTGCGAACGCTGCAGTTATGTGTGCTTAGTGTTTTGTAAGTGACAGTGATCGATCGATACTGCACTTGGGTGGGCTGGGCTGGGCGGAGGGGGAAAACGCAGGTGCTAGCAGGTATCTGGGCTGATCCCGCTAACAATGCGTTTTTTTTGGAACCCTAAACTGCTGGGACGCTAGTATAGATCTGATCAGATCAGATATTGATCTGTTCAGATACTGTGCCACTAAGGGAGGTGTATGCTTTGCGCGTGGGTGTTTGCGGTACTGGCACTAACCTGGGGCGACGCAGACCTTATTAGACCCTAAAACCTAATTGATATCACCCGCCGGGCGATCAGGGGGTTAAACCGTTATTGGGTAATAAATGGCGGGTGCCCTGACAGTATAAAAAACAAGCTAACTAACCAGCGTCACCCGTAACAGTAATACAAAAAAAAACTGGTTACCTAGCGACACTAATGCAGCGATCAGAAAAACGATCGCTTAGTGACACTGGCAAAAGGGGGTGAAAGGGTTAACTAGGGGCAATCAGGGGGTTAAAACCTTTATTAGGTAATATATGGGGGTACCTGACGCTATATAAAAACCTGACGGGGAACCTAAATAACTAACTGGCTGACCAGCGTCACCAGTGACATTTATACAGTGATCACTGGTGAAAGGGTTAACTCTAGGGGCAATCAGGGGGTTAAAACCTTTATTTAGGTTGTAATATGGGGGTACCTGACCTATAAACCTATTTATGAACCTATATAAACATGGCGGTTAAAAAAAAAAAAAAAAATGGTTACCTAGCGACACTAATGCAGCGATCAGAAAACCGATCGCTTAGTGACACTGGCAAAAGGGGGTGAAGGGGTTAACTAGGGGCAATCAGGGGGTTAAACCTTTATTAGGGGGGGGTAGGGGGCTACCTTGGACCTAAAACTAACTGCCCTGACAGTTATTACAGTCACACTGACACTAAATGCAGTGATCAGTAAATAAATGATCACTGCAATTAGTGACACTGTGACTGGGGGGGGAGGGGGTGATCTGGGGGGTGATCAGGGGGTGACAGGGGGGTGGAATATGTGCCTAACTGTACTGGTGTCAGTGTACTGTTGTGCACTAACCTTTACATGTTCACCGCTCGGCGTCTCCGGTCACATAGACCGGCGCACCGAGCGTGACATCACTTCCGCCTTCCTGTCTATACAATAGACAGGAAGGGGAAGCTTTTCATTGGCCAGGAGCGATCGCGAGGGGGTGGCCAGAAACCACTGGCCGTCCCCTCGTCCCGGATCGCTCCTGACACGATCCCGACCGTCCCCGCCGGCGGAGGGGGGTCCGATCGGACCCCCCAACCGCCTGAAGAATGTCACGTACAGGTACGTGATTCTGCCTGTACGTGCCATTCTGTTGACGTATATATACATGGGGCGGTCGGGAAGTGGTTAAATCGCATACTGCATCTATGACAATAGCATGGATTCGTAGTAGAAGAGTCTGGGTGCCTAATTGGTCTGCCTGTAGTCCAGACCTTTCACCAATTGAAAATATTTGGTACAGCTTGATATTAAAAATATATGACAAAGTAGACCCAGGGCTGTTGAGCAGTTAGAATCCTATATCAGGCAAAAAAGGGACAACATCCCTCTCCCAAAACACCAGCAACTGGTCTCCTTAGTTCCCAGATATTTACAGAGTGTTGTTTAACCACTTCATTACCCACGAATAGTCAAATGACGCCCACAAGGTGGATCTCCCATCCTGGGTGGGAGTCATACGGCGTCCTCCCATTCCCGGCCATCTAGGGGCGCTCGGGACCCGGTGTGCGTGCCCGGTGGCCGCCATGTCCACCGGGAACCCGCGATTGCCCGGGAACACAGCAGGACTGTGTAAACACACAGATCCACGTCCTGTCAGTGGAGAGGAGGCCGATGGTGGGTTCCCAGTACAGAGGAACACCGATCGGTCTCCTCCCCTTGTGAGTCCCCTCCCCCCACAGTTAGAATCACTCCCAGGAAACATACATTAACCCCTGCAGCGCCCCCTAGTGTTAACCCCATTCCCTGCCAGTCACATTTACACAGTAATCAGTGCAATTTTATAGCAACGATTGCTGTGTAAATGTGAATGGTCCCAAAAATGTGTCAAAAGTGTCCACCGCAATGTCACACTCACGAAAAAAAAAAAAAAAAAAAAAAAAAAAAAAAAAAAAAAAAAAAATCGCAGATCGCCGACATTACTAGTAATAAAAAAAAATGCAATGAATCTATGCCCTATTTTGTAGACGCTATAACTTTTGCGCAAACCAATCAATATACGCTTATTGCGATTTTTTTTTTTAACAAAAATATGTAGAAGCATACATAACGGCCTAAACTGAGTAAAAAATGTCTTTTTTATTTTTAAAAAATTGGATATTTATTATAGCAAAAAGTAAAAAATATTGTGTTTTTTTCAAAATTGTCGCTCTTCTTTTGTTTATAGCGCAAAAAATAAAAACAGCAGAGGTAATCAAATACCACCAAGAGAAAGCTCTATTTGTGGGGAAGAAAGGACGTCAATTTTGTTTGGGTGCAACGTCGCACGACCGCGCAATTGTCAGTTAAAGCTACGCAGTGCCGAATCGCAAAAAGTGCTCTGGTAAGGAAGGGGGTAAAATCCTCCGGGGCTGAAGTGGTTAAAAGAAAAGGGGAATCTACACAGTGATAAACACGGCCCTATCCCAACTTTTATGAGACCTGTGCTGCCATCAGTTTCAAAATGACCCTATTTATTATGGTACATTTAATCAGATTGAACATTTGATATATTTTCTATTTTGAATGGAATATGGTTTTAAGATCTGCAATGCATTTGCATTCTGTTTTTAGGTTTACAATATCTCACTAAAGTGAGTACACCCCTCACATTTTTGTAAATATTTTATTATATCTTTTCATGAACACTGAAGCAATTACACGTTGCTACAATGTAAAGTAGTGAGTGTACAGCTTGTATAACAGTGTAAATTTGCTGCCCCCTCAAAATAACTCAACACACAGCCATTAATGTCTAAACCGCTGGCAACAAAAGTGAGCACACCCCTAAGTGAAAATGTCCAAATTGGGCCCAATTAGCCATTTTCCCCTCAACGGTGTCATGCGACTCGTGTTACAAGGTCTCAGATGTGAATGGGGAGCAGGTGTGTTAAATTTGGTGTTCTCGCTCTATCATACTGGTCACTGGAAGTTCAACATGGCACCACATAGTAAAGAACTCTGAGGATCTGAAAAAAATAATTGTTGCTTTACATAAAGATGACCTAGGCCAGTGGTTTTCAACTACTGTCCTCAGGACCAACTAACAGGCCAGATTTTAAGTATTACCTTGGGGAGATGCAGACTAGAACACTGCAATCACTAAGCAGCAAATGATATCACCTGTGATGTATTTCAGTTATTTTGCAAACCTGGCCTGTTGGTGGGTCCTGAAGACAGGAATACCACTGGCCTAGGCTATAAGAAGATTGCCAAGACCCTGAAACTGAGCTGCAGCATGGTGGCCAGGACCATACAGCGGTTGGTCGACCAAAGAAGTTAAGTGCGCGTGCTCAGCATCAAATCCAGAGGTTGTCTTTGGGAAATAGACATACGAGTGCTGCCAGCGTTGCTGCAGAGGTTGAAGGGGTGGGGGGGGGGGCAGCCTGTCAGTGCTCAGACCATACACTGCACACTGCATCAAATTGGTCTGCATGGCTGTTCTCCCAGAAGGAAGCCTCTTCTAAAGATGACGCACAAGAAAGTCTGCAAACAGTTTGCTGAAGACAAGCAGACTAGGGACATTGGTTCTGGAACCATGTCCTGTGGTCTGATGAGACCAAGATAAACCTTTTTGGTTCACATGGTGTCAAGCGTGCGTGGCGGCAACCAGGAGTGCAAAGACAAGTGTGCCTACAGTCAAGCATGGTGGTGGGAGTGTCATGGTCTGGGGCTGCATGAGTGCTGCCGGCACTGGGGAGCTAAAGTTAATTGAGGGAACCATGAATGCCAACATGTACTGTGACATACTAAAGCAGAGCATGATCCCCCTCAATTCAGAGACTGGGCCGCAGGACAGTATTCCAACATAACGACCCCAAACACACTTCCAACACGACCACTGCCTTGCTGAAAAAGCCAAGGGTAAAGGTGATGGACTGGCCAAGCATGTCTTCAGACCTGAACCCTATTGAGCATCTGTGGGGCATCCTCAAATGTCAGGTGGAGGAGAGCAAGGTCTCTATCATCCACCAGCTCGATGATGTTGTCATGGAGGATGGAAGAGGACTCCAGTGGCAACATGTGAAGCTCTGGTGAACTCCATGCCCAAGAGGGTTAAGGCAGTTCTGAAAAATAAGGGTGGCCACACAAAATATTGACTTTGGGCCCAATTTGGACATTTTCACTTAGAGGTGTACTCTCTTTTGTTGCCAGCGGTTTAGACAGTAACACATTCCCTTTATTACATAAACGATTCCCCCTAGTAAATTCTGCGTACCAAAATATAGTATAGAACGAGCATTGGATAAACGTAAGGAGGTACTGTGCCTGTATTCCTTCTACTGGGCAGGATATGGAGCCTTCAGTTCCGCTGTGTGCGATAGCGGCGTCCTTCCTGGCCCTCGAGAAGAAGTCGGAAATGACGAAACGCGTCAGAGCGTAGGTGAACAGGAAGTGACGTCACAACGTTTTGCGGTCCACTGTGCGTTCCATAGACACCAGACAGGAAGGACGCCGCTATCGCACACAGCGGAACTGAAGGCTCCATAACCTGCCCAGTAGAAGGAATACAGGCACAGTACCTCCTTACGTTTATCCAATGCTCGTTTTATACTATATTTTGGTACGCAGAATTTACTAGGGGGAATCGTTTATGTAATAAAGGGAATGTGTTTCAAATAAATTCTTTTAAGCAATATTACACTATGTGGCCCACCATTTGTTTTCACACATGATTGAATAAACCGCGCTGGTGGAGATTTGATCAAGGGATGCTGGATGAGAAGGCTGAGATTCTGGTCTAATAACCGCGCTGGTGGAAATGTTTATCTGGTGATGTTGGAGGAGAAGGTCCATATTGGTTTTACTACAAGTATATTTCTGGTGAGTGTAACCCCAAAAGGGGGCGATCCCCTCACGTGGTGAAGTCTATGAAGGTCGGATCACTCAAGGAATATCAGCTTAGAACAGTTTTTTGCATCAATATGGAACTGTCACCATTGTAACCTTGCCATTTGATCATATTGGCAAGCACTTTTGTACACGTGGACTTTAGTATATTTTAAAGACACAGAACGCTATTTATTTATTTATTTCTATTAAGATTCACATAATTTTATATTCTCTTTCTTTTTCACGCTCACCTTGCTAATATATTTATATATTTATTTATTTAATTTATGATCACTATAATAAGCGTGTTTCCATATTCATTTCACATTGATTTGAGAAATTTTAGTAATAGCGCTGCTACAAAATTCTTTGGGTGGACAAAGCTTTTTAGCACACATTGTTGTCCAGCCTCCTATTTTGTATGTTTCCATGTTTCTTTATTTTAAGCAGCTGCTGTAAATAATGTATGTATAAGGACTATTATACACCCACATTAAATCAAAAATAATTTTGTACATCACAGAATATTTTTACATTCACATTTATATATATATATATATATATATATATATATATATATATATATATATATATATATATATATATATATATATATACACACACACACACATATTTATTTATTTGATATATATATTAGTTTGCACACATATATATTTATTTATTTATATATTCATCTATTTCACACGTTACTACTACTTGGGGATTTCAATCACCTATTATCCCACCTTTTGCAAGTAATACATCTTTGTAGCGCAGAGCGGTGTTTATTTAGGAGGGCGGGACTATTAAACATCTTCATACTGACTGCAGTTAGTCATCGTAACTGACTTGAGTGGGCAAATGCTCACATTCAATGGCGTCTGGCACTTTGGAGAGGTGTTTTCTTCATGGATGAATTACGGTTTCCACTCTACAGGGCAGATGACAGACAGCGTGTATAGCGTCGCGTGGGTGATCGGTTTGCTGATGTCAACATTGTGGATCGAGTGGTGGTGGAGTTATGGTATGAGCAGGCATATACTATGAACAACTAACACAGGTGCATTTTTTTTATGCATTTTGAATGCACAGGGATACTGTGATGAGATCCTGAGGCCCATTGTTGTGCCATTTATCCATGACCATCAACTCATGTTGCAGCATGATAATGCACGGCCCCATGTTGCAAGGATCTGTACACAATTCCTGGAAGCTAAAAACACCCCAGTTCTTGCATGGTCAGTATATTCATCGGACATGTCACCCATTGAGCATGTTTGGGATGCTCTGGATCGGAGTATATGACAGCGTGTTCCAGTTCCTGCCAATATCCAGCAACTTCACACAGCCATTGAAGAGGAATGGACCAACATTCTAGAGGCCACAATCAACAACCTGATCAACTCTATGCAAAGGAGATGTGCTGCACTGTGTGAGGCAAATGGTGGTCACACCAGATACTGACTGGTTTTCGGATCCTCCCGACCCCCAATACAGTAAAACTGCACATTTTTGGGGCCTTTTATTGTGGTCAGCCTAAGGCTCACTTGTGCCATAATCATGCTGTCTAATCAGCATCTTGATATGCCACACTTGTGAGGTGGATGGATTATCCCGGCAAATGCAAGTGCTCACTAACAGATTTGCGAACAATATTTGAGAGAAATAGGCCTTTTGTGTACATAGAAACAGATGTAGATTTTTGCGTTCAGGTCATGATAAATAGGGGAAAACACAAAATTGTTGCTTTTATAATTTTGCTCAGTGTAATTTTTCAAAATTGTCACTTTTTTTTTTTGTTTATATCGCAAAAAATAAAAACCACAGAGGTGATCAAATACCACCAAAAGAAAGCTCTATTTGTGGGTCGCACTACCGAGCAATTGTCAGTTAAAGCGACGCAGTGCCATATCCCAAAAAATGGCCTGGTCAGGAAGTGGGTAATTCCTTCCGGGGCTGAAGTGGTTAATAGCTAAAAGCTGGTTAGTGTGTTGAGTTATTTTGAGGGGACAGAAAATTTACACTGTTATACAAGCTGTACACTCACCACTTTACATTGTAGCAAAGTGCCATTTCTTCAGTTTTGTCACATGAAAAGATATAATAAAATATTTACAAAAATGTGAGGGGTGTACTCACTTTTGTGAGATACTGTATGTTTTATTTATAGATTTTACACAGCATCCCAGCTTGTTTGGAAATTGGGGTTGTAAAATCACCCAGAAAACACAACAATGATCCTGACAACTGTGTCTTTTGAGATGCTAAAATGAGCAATGAATTATTTTATTTCTCCAAATATAAAACTAAACTTTTCTTTATCCACAATCTGGCCAAAGCGTGTTGTTATGTATAATATATCTGGACTGCTGTATCTTCTGACCTGAAAGAGAACTTCCCCTTTCTGGTCTCCAGTTTCTGACAGCGCTTTCACATCTCCAACTGGTAAATAAATATCTTTCCTTTTACCCCAAAATGTCAAGTGAGAAATCTTCAGAGTTGTTGCTTCTTGGTTTATATAAATCATCCCTATAATTCTCTGTAAATAATACGTAAGGCTATACAGCATAGTGCCAGCAAAAGCAGCTATTCCAGTAAAATAAAAAACAATAAACTCTGCAACTTGCCCTTGCAAATAGTAATAATAAATAGGCGGAAGGACCATAATAGTCAACATTGTCTGCAAAACCTTCAGTCTGGAAACAGCCTTGCACATGCGTATTCCAGGAAACTTGTAGATCAAATTAAATTTCTTCACATCAGTCTTGGTGTCAGTAGCAGATAAACAGAATGTATTTTGGCTTAGTAACTGTGGATTCCTGTATTTAAAAGATGTGAAATGTGAAAATACATTTCCAGGTATAGCTTGAGGATTTTCTCCACATCCAATGAAGCTGGCACTCCTATGCAATCTTGATTTCCATGTCCACAACAATATCTGTCGATTAATGGGTCTGAACCTCATGGAAAAGCCATAAAGTAGTGCCATGTTTATGGATCCCACTAGAGAAATAACAAAACACACACAATGTGTTATTAAACTTATTCAAAATGTAAAAAAAAAATGGGATCTAGCTTTAGACCTCTACATCTAGTGTTATGAAGTTGTTCCTTCACACACTCCTTTCAGAGAATCATGTTATCAAGTGCCATAATGTGATGAGAAGCCTAGCCTATGCTTTGCAAGTTTATCTGTAGTCTAGTTATTAACCACTTGCCCACCGTGCTTAGTTTGGCTAGTCATACGACGGCCTCCTGTGACCGCGTCTGCGTGCTGTGGCGCGTGGGCGGCATGCTCTGTTATCAGTGTCCGGAGGACACTGTCAATTACAAATTGAGACCCAATCAGTGGCTCTTTACCACATGATCAGCTGTGTCCAATCACAGCTGGTCATGGATGTAAACAGAAGCCGGTTATCGGCACTCCTTTCCTTATGCGGACAGCACGAGGAGAGGAGAAGAGAGCTGATAACCGGCTTCTCTAAAAGGGACACGTACACTAATAATCAGGGCACTGATTATCAGTGCAGTCCTAATAGTGCCCACTAATGCTGCCAATCAGTGACCATCAGTGCCTCCTCATCAATGTCACCTATCAGTGCAGCCTCATCAGCGCACATCAATGAAGAATTACCTGTTTGCAAAATTTTATAACAAACTATGAAAACTTTTTTTTTTTTTTTTTATTTCGGTCTTTGTTTATTTAGCAAAAAACGAAGTGGTGATTAAATATCACCAAAATAAAGCTCTATTTGTGTGAGAAAAATTTTTTTTTAAAAAATTCAATTTAGGTAAAGTGTTGCATTATTGCGCAATTGTCATTCAAAGTGCAACATCGATGAAGGGGGTAAAAGTGCCCAGTAGGCAAGTGATTAATTTGAAATCACTATATATTCAAAAGCAAATCAATGCAAAATAGATGAAATACCATTTATATAAAAAGGATTTGAAGCCTTAGGCTCCGTTCACACTATGGCGTTCCGGATCACGGGCGGAATTGGCAGAATTCTGCCGTGATTCCGAATCGCTGCAAACCGCGAGACGCACTTGCTATCCCTGTTACTTTAAATGGCACTCAAATCGCAGTGCTATTTTGCCACGATTGTCGTCTGAAGAATCGTGGTGAAATTGCGCAAGAGGAACTTCTTTTGGGTAACAGGTGATTTTATTGTGATTAGTTTTGGGTGACAGACGTCCTGCAAATCTGTGGTGTGATTTTACCGCGATTTTGCTGCAACAATCACGGCAAAATCACGCCGCGATTTGGGTGCTATTCAAAGTAACAGGGATCGCAAGGGCATCCTTTGATTTGGAATCGTGAAGATTCCGCCCACAATCCGTAACGCCATAGTGTGAATGGAGCCTTAAAAGCTGAATTTAAAAATGTTTGGACCTTTGCACTGTAAATATACAGCGAGGGGAAAAAAAAGTATTTGACCCCCTGTTGATTTTGTATATTTTCCCACTGACACAGAAATTAGCAGTCTATCATTTTAATGGTAGGTTTATTTAAACAGTGCGGGACAGAATAACAACAAAAATATCCAGAAAATGCATTACAAAAAAGTTATAAATGGATTTGTATTTTAATGAGTGAAAAAAGTATTTGATCCCCCATCAATCAGCGAGATTTCTGGCTCCCAGGTAAAGAGCTGAGATTAGGAGCACTCTCTTAAAAGGGCTCTCACCTCGTGGAGTTTCAATGATCATGAGAACGGTGAGGAATCACTCCAGAACTACACGAGAGACTCTTGTCAATGATCCCAAGGCAGCTGGGACCATAGTCACCAAGAAAATAATTGGTAACACACTACGCTGTAAAGGACTGAAATCCTGCAGCACCCACAAGGTCCCCTGCTCAAGAAAGCACATGCATGTACAGGCCTGTGTCAAGTTTGCTAATGAACATCTGAATGATTCAGAGGATAACTGGGTGAAAGTGTTGTGGTCAGATGAGACTAAAATCGAGCTCTTTGGCATCAACTCAATTTGCCGTGTTTTGAGGAGGAGGAGGAATGCTGCCTATGACCAAGAAAGAATTCAACAAGTGTGTTGGAGATGCATTGTTTTAGTGTGTCAGGGTGGCATTCAAAATGAATGGCACTGCAGCACACTAAAGCAATGGATCATAGCTGTGCAATCTGTGTTGACATAGCCACTTGTTTAGCTCTCAACTATTCCTCTACTTTTGGTCTGATGTATAGACCTCTATATAATAAAAAAATAAATAAATAAATACTATTTAACCACTTGCCCTCGGAAAGTTTACCCCGCTTCATGACCAAGCCATTTTTTGCGATACAGCACTGTGTTACTTTAACTGAAGGGAAAAGAAAAGGCAGAAGATTTAATAGATTGAAAAATTACTGAAGTTACGCTTTAAGTGGGAAAATCCTTCCAGGGCTGAAGTGGTTAAGCTTCTCTATCACTTTATCCCTGACCTGTCTGGTATATTCCTTGGCCTTTATGATGCTGTTTGTTCACTATGGTTCTCCAGCAAACCTCTGAGGGCTTCACAGAACAGCTGTATTTATACTGAGATTAAATTACACACAGGTGGACTCCATTTACTAATTAGGTGACTTCTGAAGGCAATTGGTTCCACTAGATTTTAGTTAGGGTATCAGAGTAAAGGGGGCTGAATATAAATGCACGTCACACTTTTCACATATTTATTTGCAAAACATTTTGAAAACCATTTTTTTTTGTCCACTTCACAATTATGTGCCACTTTGTGTTGGTCTATCATGGGGATCTACAAACTTTCTAAAGAAAGGGCCAGTTTACTGTCCTTTAGACTTCAGAGGGGCCGGACTTTGTTCGGTGGGAGTGAACAATGCCTGATCTATGGTATTAGGGGGAGAAATAGTTGGCTTCAGTGGGAGGAACAGTGCCCCCATTGTTGGTGCCAGTGGCAGGAATTATACCCCATTATTGGTGTCAGTGGCAGGAATAATGCCTCAATGGCCGGCTAAAGGAAAGGGCCGGAGTTTGGAGACCACTGGTCTATCACATAAAATACCAATAAATACTTTTTCAAGGCACTTTTTTTTCTTTTCCACATCTACTTTTCTATTATACTTGCTTTTCAAAATAACAGATTGAAAGGTTTATTGAGTATAATGCATTTGGCATATACAAACAAATACAAGTCTGCATAAAAGAGCTAGGAACTTTGTGACAAAGGTATCATTCAAAGTTAAATATTTTCACGAAATGTCCCAGTGAGGCCAGCATGATATCACGTACCCAGTCACTATAAGCAGCACATTTCTCACCTCCTCCAACACCCGCGCACCGGAAGCGTGCCTCACAACACGTACAGCTGTATTTACGAGTAGCGTCCACACGTTACTTCCGGGAAAGGTCATGTGACTACGAAGTAGTGATGTGGCCACACTTCATTCATTACCCGGAAGAAACACAGAGTGACAGCAGAGATGGCTGATCGGGAAAGTACGCTGTGTCTGTTTGATGTGGACGGGACTCTGACAGCTGCCAGGCAGGTACCTGTATTCACGTATGGGGTGTGTGGCATGCTGGGACCTGTAGTTCCTGTGCAAGAGGATAACTTTCAGAGACTGGACGAATACTTTAAAGTAGTTACATGATAAAACACAAATGGCTGTGTATTTGATCTTCTTCTATGCATTTTAAAATATATTTCACTATAATGCTACTTTTAAAAATGACATCCCAGATGGCTGAGAACAGAATTAGAGTATCTGTGCCTTAGGTTGGGGGAAGTCTACAATTCCACTTATTGGGGTCCTTCAGGTTGCTGGCAGAAAATGGGATTTGTTATCCATGGCAGCCAATCAGTTATTATCTTCTACTCTCTGAGAAAATAGAGAATTTGGCCAGCTTTGGTTCCCATTTTGTTTCCTCCCCTTTTTCATATACAGTGAGGGAAAAAAAAGTATTTGATCCCCTGCTGATTTTGTGCGTTTGCCCACTGACAAAGAAATGATCAGTCTATAATTTTAATGGTAGGTTTATTTTAACAATGAGAAACAGAATAACATCAAAAATATCCAGAAAAACACATTTCAAAAAAGTTATACATTGATTTTCATTTTAATAAGTGAAATAAGTATTTGATCCCCTATCAATCAGCACGATTTCTGGCTCCCAGGTGTCTTCTATACAGGTAACAATCTTAGATTAGGAGCACTCTCTTAAGGCTCGGTTCACATTGGGACGACATGTCAGCCGACTTAGCCGCCTGACAAGTAGTGTCCCGTTCTGTACAATGAAACCATTCTAATCATAGCGACTCAAGTTGCTCCGACTTAGAAAAAGGTTCCTGTGCGACTTGCATTGACTTCTATACAGAAGTCGTTTTGCAAGTCGCCACTGCTGTCGTTTCCAGGTCGCCTAAGGCAGTCGCGCCGCAAGTCGTGCTGCCTCAGTGTGAACCGACACTAAATGGTGTGCTCCTAATCTCAGCTTGTTACCTGTATAAAAGACACCTGTCCACAGAAGCAATCAATCAGATTCCAATCTCTCCACCATGGCCAAGACCAAAGAGCTGTCCAAGGATGTCGGGGACAAGATTGTAGACCTACACAAGACTGGAATGGGCTACAAGACCGTCGCCAAGCGGCTTGGTGTAAACACCGCTCCAAAGATGCTGCTTGCAGGATTTTTCTTTTAATGTCCCACAAGCGCACCACTCTAGTGTAAAACCATTCAGGCTTTCACACTGGAGTGACAGGAGAGGCACTAAAACGCATGTAAAGCGCCTCAGTGTGAAATTGGCCTAAGATCTACCATCAACTATGTAGTGCAAGGGCCTACCTGATTTGATACAGAGTGATTGGATAGATGGCGTGTCCTCCTATTATATAGTTTTGGTAAATCTAAATGAGATTGTACAATCAGATTGTAGTTTGTCCTCTTTTATACACCTAAAATTAACTAGTCATACTTTCTGCCATTAATGACACCCCTAAGGCAGAAGCAAACACATGAAAAAAGCTACAAATGCAGCAAAACTCACAGTAAAAAAACATGCAAACTGCAACACGCCATAATGATCCATAAGCTACTTTGCTACGTTTAGCACAGCCCTTTTGAAGTAATTGGGTTGCCATATGCATGTTGTGAGAAAAATTAGCCAACAAACATGCAATCCTACTATGCTAGGTGCGAATGGGGCCTAAAAGTGAAATCAGTGTTTTTACTTTTTACACAAGAACAATGAGGCTCCATTCACATCTGCACGTTTCTGAACACACAGCAAACCACATAGAAAATGTGCGCATTGCCACGTGTTTTGCAAACACACATTGCACTTGCATTGCTGTTAAATGTTATTGGCACTCCAAGCGCATATAGTAGACGTGTGTCTGCCACGTGACATATGCGCTGCAAATGCACCAAAAAGCACGGTGGAAAACGCACCCCGCTCCATTCCAAAAAAAAGTTCTGGAGCTTCTTTGAGGCGATTTTCGTGTAAGTAAAAAAAGTGTGTGGGAATGCGTGTTCCCTCCTATGCACTTGTATAAAGATGGCCATACACTATGCAATCTGTACAGTTTTCTTTACATTTACCAAAAACTATGGAACAGGCAAATCCACCTAAACAATATATTCAATTTTGTATAAAAATCAGACAGGCTCTTGCACTACATAATATAGATGATAGATTTAAAGGAGTTGAACAATCAGATTGTACAGAATGGGCTGCAACTAACGAATATTTTCATAATCGATTAGTTGGCCGATTTATTGTTTTGATTAACCGGATAATAACCTTAAAGCGGGATTCCACCCAGTGGAACTTCCACTTTTCGGAACCCTCCCCCCCCTCCGGTGTCACATTTGGCACCTTTCAGGGGGGTGCAGATACCTGTCTAAGATAGGTATCTGCACCCACTTCTGGGCATAAACTCCCACGCCAGTTTACTTCACTTCCTGTCCCGGCGCAATGTCTGCCGGGACATACACAGCGCAGAAGATTCTCATTGCGCCGCGCGACTCGCGCATGCGCAGTAGGGAACCTGGAAGTGAAGCCGCAAAGGCGGCACTTCCTGATTCCCTCACCAAGAATGGCGTCGGCAACAGCAGAGAGCCGAGCGATTGATCGGCCTCTGCTGCCGACATCGCTGGAACTGGGAGACAGGTAAGTGTCCATTTATTAAAAGTCAGCAGCTGCAGTGTTTGTAGCTGCTGGCTTTTAAATTTTTTTTTTTTTTTTGCAGGTACAATCCCTCTTTAACTGCTTGCCGGCCAGGCGGCGTGGCTCTTGTTCTGGGAGGGCGTCATATGAAGGCCCTCCATTTAAACAGGGAATGGAGTGATGAAGTCACGGCCAATCACATGTGGTACCGCCCCACTTTGCACGGCGCATGCGTGCGATCTCAAGCGCCTGCACGTCGGTGGCTGGTGTGTTCCCGGAAACACTGTTCGTCGCCGGCTGTGATCCTTTCACAGCCGGTCACTAAATGTCAACAAACCGCGGTAACAAGATTTTACCGGGTTCTCCTCACACACTGATCGTGTGTGAGGAGATTGCGGTAACATCTCGTTACCGCTTACAGTGTACACCAATCACACTGACCCCCCCCCCCCAATAAAGAGGTCCTGTCGCAGTCCATCAGAGTACCCAAGTACCTGTCACCAGGCCATCAGAGTACCCGAGTACCTATTTGCAGCCCATGCCTCATAGAATGTACATTTGGGTATTTGCTTTGCAAAATGGGGTCATTTTGTGGGTAATTCCATTGTCCTGGTGCTCAAGGACCTTCAAAGGTGTGATGGGTAGGAATGAGATGTGTAGGGCTGCAACTAACGATTATTTTCATAATCGATTAGTTGACCGATTTATTGTTTCGATTAATCGTTAATAACCTTAAAAAAAAAAAAAAGGGTGCTGTATAATTTAGTTAATATGTAAAGTTTAAAAATAAGGCAATCTATTCTTAAATACTTTATCTCTATACAGTGGTAAATATAAACAACCAACCATGGTTAGGGAGCAAAATATCAAATCCCCTCTGAGAATAACAGACAGAAGAGATATACTGTATATACGCTACTAGAGGAGATATACTCTATATACTATTAGAAGAGACATACTGTTTTTTGGCCAATTTGTAGTTGGGGAAATTAAAAAACACAAATTGCTGCAAAAACGTATTGCATGCTTTTCTGCATCTTCTCCATTGAAGTATATTGAACCAAAAAAAGCACCGTTTTCCGTTTAAAAAAAAAATTAAAAAAAAAATAAAAGTCCCTGACCCTTTCCAAATACGCAGCCGCTGAAAAAAGCATAGCTGTGAACGTGTCCCATAGGAAACCATGTTAAATGAACTGTAGTGTGTTTCTGCAAAAAACACATAGATGTGAACCAGGTCTAAGACATTTAGTAACATAATGGGGTTAAAAAAACTAAGATGAGACCTTTTATAGTACAAAAAAGCAGATAATCACTACTGTAAGGGGTTCATTTTTTTTTACTGTAGAACTGTGAAAGTAATATTTACAGTAGTGATTTTCTCTTTTTGTACTATAAAGGGCTCATTTTAGTTTTTTTCTTAACCCCATTATGTTACTGGCCGATTAATCGATTATGAAAATAGTAATCGATTAATTTCATAATCGATTAGTTGTCGATTAATCAGTTGTTTCAGCCCTAGAGATGTGTAATTTATGCTCCTAGAACGTCTGAAGGTACTGCTTCAATGTTGGGCCTCTCTATGTGGCCAGGCTGTGTAAAAGTCTTGCATGTGGTATCGCCATACTCAGGAGTAGTAGCAGAATGTTTTTGCTATGTAAATGCTATTTGTTAGAAATATCTTATAAATTGACAACTTTGTGTAAAAAATAAAAAAAAAATGCGTATTTTTTTATTTTCCAAAAATTTCTGTAAAAAAATGAACCGTTCAAAAGACTCATTATGCCTCATAGATTATACATTGGGGTGTTTGCTTTCCAAAATGGGGTCATTTTGTGGGCAATTCCATTGTCCTGGTGCTCCAGAGCCTTCAAAAGTGTAATAGGTGGTTGAGAAATGAGATGTAATTTATGCTCGTAGAACGCCTGAAGGTGCTACTGCAGCGGTGCTTTGCGGGACGGTTTAACCCTTTTTCGGCCGCTAGTGTGGGTTAAAACCGCACCACTAGCGGCAGAATACCGCTGCTAAAACGACGGTAAAGCAGCGCTAAATATCGCGCTGACGCCCACACCACCCCAGTGTGAAAGGGGCCTAATTTTGGGTCATTTTTATCAAAAATATATGTAGCAGTATACATTTATGAAGAAAAATTAGCAAAATTTTATGATGGAAACAAAGAAGGCATTTTTTTTGCACAAAATTTACAGTCTTTTTTTATTTATAGCACAAAAAAATAAAAAACACACTAGTGATTAAATACCACCAAAAGAAAGCACTATTTGTGTGGGAAAAAAGGATGCAAATTTCATATGGGTACAGTGTTGCATGACTGAGTAATTGTCATTCAAACTGTGAGAGCGCTGAAAGCTGAAAATTGGTCTGGACAGGAAGGGGTTGTAAGTGCCCTGTATTGAGGTGGTTAAAGTGTGGTGTATAATTTAATATGTAAAGTTTAAAAAAAAAAAAGGCAATTTATTCTTAAAAATCTATATGCAATCTATATTCTTAAAAATCTATATGCAGTGGTTAATATAAATATTTATATAGTTAGGGATAGGGGTGCAACGGATCAAAAAACTGACGGATCAGATCGATCCTCGGATCAGGAGTCACGGATCGGATCATTTTTCGGATCAGCAAATAATAATTGAATTTGCAAAAACCTGTGAAAATTCCGCCACCATATAGTCCCCACTGTAATATCCACGTCATCTCCCCACTGTAATATCCACGTCATCTCCCCCACTGTAATATCCACGTCATCTCCCCCACTGTAATATCCACGTCATCTCCCCCACTGTAATATCCACGTCATCTCCCCCACTGTAATATCCACGTCATCTCCCCCACTGTAATATCCACGTCATCTCCCCCACTGTAATATCCACGTCATCTCCCCCACTGTAATATCCACGTCATCTCCCCCACTGTAATATCCACGTCATCTCCCCCACTGTAATATCCACGTCATCTCCCCCACTGTAAGATCCACGTCATCTACCCCACTGTAATATCCACGTCATCTCCCCCACTGTAATCTCCCCCACTGTAATATCCACGTCATCTCCCCCACTGTAATATCCACGTCATCTCCCCCACTGTAATATCCACGTCATCTCCCCCACTGTAATATCCACGTCATCTCCCCCACTGTAATATCCACGTCATCTCCCCCACTGTAATATCCACGTCATCTCCCCCACTGTAATATTGGCTGGGTATCGCAGAGTATTGGCTGGGTATCGCAGAGTATTAGCTGGGTAATGCAGAGTATCGCAGAGTATTGGCTGGGTAATGCAGCGTATATGCAGGGTAATGCAGTATATTGGCTGGGTAATGCAGGGTATGTTTACAAGTGATCGCTCCGTCATTTGACGGAGCGATCACATTGTAAACAGTGGCCGGGGTGTACCAAGATGGCCGCCGCCGGGTGTACCAAGATGGCCGCCGCCGCTCCGGAGCTAGGCCGAAGCCGCGGCCTTTCCTAAGGCCGAGGCCGCGGAGCGGATCGCTGGGTGTGCCGATCCGAACGGGGTGGCCCGTTCGGATCACGGATCGGCGACGATCCATTGCACCCTTAGTTAGGGAGCAAAATCTCTAATCCACTCTGAGAATAACAGACAGAAGGGCTTGACAAATTTGCGACATGGAGACGAGTGAGGGGAAGATGGCCCCCGCCCGTCTCCAAGTCATTGCAGGGCAGAAGCGACTTCAAATCGTCACTTCTGCCCATAGCTCTTAAAAAGGGACATTTTTATAATTTTTTTTTCAAATGACAATTTTTTTTTTTTTTAGTGTAAATATGAGATCCAAGGTCTTTTTGACCCCAGATCTCATATTTAAGAGGACCTGTCATGCTTTTTTCTATTACAAGGGATGTTTACATTCCTTGTAATAGGAATAAAAGTGACACAATTTTTTTTTCAAAAGAACAGTGAAACAATTGTTTTTGCAGAAGCAAACGCACACGTGAGTATCGCCCGCATATGAAAGCGGTGTTCAAACCACACATGTGAGGTATCGCTGTGATCGGTAGAGTGAGAGCAATAATTCTAGCCCTAGACCTCCTCTGTAACTCAAAACATGCAACCTGTAGAATTTTTTTTAAACGTCACCTATTGAGATTTTAAAGGGTAAAAGTTTGTCGCCATTCCACGAGCGGGCACAATTTTGAAGCGCGACATGTTTGGTATCAATTTTTTGCCGTAACATTATCTTTCACAATATAAAAAGAAATTGGGCAAACTTTACTGTTGTGTTATTTTTTAATTAAAAAAATAAATTTTTTCCCAAAAAAGTGCGCTTGTAAGTCCGCTGCGCAAATACGGTATGACAGAAAGTATTGCAACGACTGCCATTTTATTCTCTAGGGTGTTAGGGGAAAAAAAAAAGTGTGTGTGTGTGTGTGTGTGTGTGTGTGTGTTTGGGGGTTCTAAGTAAGGTGAAGGAGATGGGCAGGCAGTGAAAACAAACAGCTCCATTAGCATTGCTGGGTGTCATACCAACGGCCACCACAAGAGGGCGCCAGATTCTAGAAGGTGCCATAGGACTGCACAAGGCCGCAAAGCCGGGGCCTCAATTACCGGCCGGCGCGGGTGCACTATGGAGACAGGATACCCCCAGCTGTGCTGCCCCAGACGACAGGTCTCTAATTCTAGTCGCAAATGCGACCTGGATTTGTCGAGCACTGATATACTATTGGAGGTTGAATCTGGTAAATATCATCAGACTCGGAGAGCACATTTTTTATTTAGACCCCTTTCGCACTGGGGCGCTTGTAATGTGGCTTGCCTCCATGTAAAAGTTTACTTTAAATTGAAATGTAATGCCTTCTATTACCTCCAGTCTATCACCCTCCATCTTCTCTGGGTTCAGATGCTGATCTTACCTGCACATGGTCTTTAACCTCTTTAACCACCTCCAATACAGGGCACTTACACCCCCTTCCTGCCCAGGCCATTTTTTTTTTTTTTTTTTTTTTTTTTAAGCTTTCAGCACTGTCACACTTTGAATTACATTTGCGTGGTCATTCTACACTGTAACCATGTGATTTTTTTTTTTTTTTTTTTTTATCATTTTCTTTACACAAATGGAGCTTTCTTTTGGTGGCATTTAATCACTCCTGGGTTTTTTGAAGTTTTTTTGAAAAAAAAAAAATGTTTTTCTTAGTTTCCATCAGTAAAATTTGCACATAAGTAATTTTTCTCCTTCACTGATGGGCGCTGATGAGGTGGCACTTATGGACACTGATTAGGTGGCACAAATATGCCACATTTATGGGCACTGATGGGCGGCATTGATGAGCAGCACTGATAGCCAGCACTGACTGGAATCACTGATGGCCACTGGTGTCAGTTGTGGGCACTAATTGCTGGCACTGTTTGGCACTTAATTGTATAATCAATCCCCAGTCAATGTGAGGCGAAGAGCGCCGATTACCGGCATCTCCATGTTTACATGTGACCGGCTGTGATTGGACACAGCCGATCACATGGTTAAAGAGCCGCGGCTCTTTACACAGAACCGGGTTGTGTCTTGTGCACGAAACATGGTGCGGCTGCCGCGCGTGAGCGTTCTGTCTGGAGGGCCGTTATGATGTCCACCCAGAACGAGAGCCACGCCGCCCAGCTGTCATTTGACAACCGGCGGGTGGGAAGATGTTAAACAAATTTTTTTTTTTTTTTTTTTAAAACATATGTTATTCTTGCCTGCTCTGTGTAATGGTTTTGCACAGAGAAGCCCCTATTCTGCTTCTCTTCTGGGGTCCCCCACCGATGCTTCTGGCTCCTCCTGCCTTCAGAGTGCCCCAATAGCAAACTGCAAATTATAGTATAGCGTGCCCTTATAGCAAGGTAAAAAAAAAAAACTTCTGCCTTTAGACCCATTCACTTCCTGCCCAGGACTACATGTTCCATGAGGCATTGCTCCTCACACATTCACAAGTTCTCAGGCACTTACTGACATGTATGGGTAGTGTACTGAGCCGTATGTGTACTGTATTTCATGATATGTAAACAAATAATGTGTTTATATATGCAGGCCAACTAATCGGCTGGCCAATTAATCGATTATGAAAATACTTCACAACTATTTTCATAATCTCGCTCTCTCTCATAAGTAGTAACCGCGCCACTGATGTGTGCTAAAATGAACAGCTGCTACTCCAATAATTGTGAAAAAAACAATTAGTAAACTATATAATAAGAATAGAATAAGAATCCACACCCAAAGCTTTACAATCTGAAATGGTGAATACTACAAATTATAACTTATATATGTGTTTGAACCAATTGTTTAAACCAATTTAATACGCATTACTGTAGCTATAAAGTGCTAGTGCCTGATATAAACTCTATGCAACATACTATAAAGTTGCTGAGATAAGGTGCAGAAAAGATAAAAAAATTATGAATATCAATATTGAAAAAATAATCAAATACAAAATATGCCAAATGAGTGAACAGTCTTTCCTTATGATATCACAAAAAACGCAAAAAGCAAACTTCACCAATATGTGAATCTTCCCTCTTCCTCTCCCCAGATGAATATTTGGATGTATCAACTGGAGGAACACAGTCTCCACAAATGGTCATCAGTTTTTTTCTTTCAACGATTACAGCATATTATGGGGAAGGAAGGAGGCTTCCATAGCGTAAAAAATATCTCACAGGCTTGTTAAGACTATTTGCATTCCACTCACATTTTGAAGAGTGCCTGGCCGACACTAGGGAGTAACACGCTCAGCTATGTATAGCCGTTCACCTCCAGACCTGTCATAGACTGCTGGTGTGAACTGGCAATCGCAATGTCCTGGCCCTGCTCTACGTCCGATTCGTCATGTAACATCTTCAAGGAGCAGCAGGTCTGGAGGTGAATGGCTATACATATATGTACATATATAAACCATTTCAGATTGTAAAGCTTTATGTGTGGATTAGCGCTATTAATAATACACATATATATATATATATATATATATATAATATTATTCAGTGCCTTGAAAAAGTAATTTATACTTTTTCCACATTTCGTCATGTTACAACCAAAGAAGTTAATGTATTTTATTAGATAAACCAACACAAAGTGGCACATAATTGTGAAGTGGAAAACCAGAGCACCTTCTTTCACGTGTTTCCTGTGTCCCCCACATGTCTTCTCGCATACTGCAATCGTGACTTCTTATTGCTTTTTTTCAACAATGGCTTTCTTATTGCCACTCTTCCATAAAGGCCAGATTTGTGGAGTGCACGACTAATAGTTGTCCTGTGGACAGATTCTCCCACCTGAGCTGTGGATCTCTGCAGCTCCTTCAGAGTTAGTATGGGCCTCTTGGCTTCTTCTCTGATTAATGCTCTCCTTGCCCGGCCTGTCAGTTTAGGTGAATGGCCATGTCTTGGTAGGTTTGCAGTTGTGCCATACTCTTTCCATTTTCGGATCATGGATTGAACAGTGCTCCGTGAGATGTTCAAAGCTTGGAATATTTTTTTTATAACCTAACCCTGCTTTAAACTTTTCCAAAAATGTATCGCTGAACTGTCTGATGTGTTCCTTGGCCATCATGATGCTGTTTGTTTACTTAGGCTCGGTTCACACTGGGGCAACTTTGGATCCGACTTCAAGTCGCCCCTAGTCGCCTCAGGTCGCGCTACGTCGAAATCAATGTAAGTGAATGAGAGCAGTCTTAATGCACACTACTGAAGTCGTTACGACTTCAGAAAAGGTTCCTGTACTACTTCAATTTGACTTCTAGGCGACTTGTACCCATTGATTTCAATGGAAGTCGCCTCCAAGTCAGATTTCCATCTATATTGAAGCGACAGTGTCGCCTCTCTCACAGAAAAGCCCAGTCTCCTCCGTCCTTCTTCTCTCTTCTCTCTTCTTTCTTCTTCTTCCGTTGTAATCTCCTGCTGTAATGCTGTGTGAGCGCTGCGCGATCACTTATATAAGAATGGGGCATGGTCACCGGGTGATGTCACACGATGGCCCAGCCCACGATGGCCTGCCCATTATGACATCACAGTCCCAGCATGCCTCAGGACCTGACATAAGGGGCGGGGCAACCATGTGATATCACCCGGTGACCACGCCCCATTCTTGTATAAGTGATCGTGCATCGCTCACACGGCATTAGAGAGGGAGAGAGCGTTGTGTCAACAACGGAAGAAGAGAGAAGGATGGAGGGCGGAGGAGACCGGGCTCCTCTGCTAGTAAAAGAGCTGCAAGAAGATAGCGGAGGAGCCTGCAGAAGAGCGGGAGACGACGCCGGATACCGGGAGAAGAGGTCGAACAGAGCGGAGAAGTCGAAAGAAGACCCCCGGAGCTGATTAATAAATTTACTTTTTTTGTGTTTTTTTTTTTTTTTTTTTTTATTGACACTTTTTTTTCCTCAGGTGAATGGGTAGGGGTACGATGATATACTCATTCACATAGGGTGGGGGGCCAGGATGTGGGGGCCCCCTTGTTAAAGGGGATTCCCGGATTCCGATAAGCCCCCCCGCCCGCAGACCCCGATAACCAACGGCCAGGGTTGTCGGGAAGAGGCCCTTGTCCTCATCAACATGGGGCAAGGTGCTTTGGGGTTCCCCAAAGCACCCACCCCCCATGTTGAGGGCATGCGGCCTGGTACGGTTCAGGAGAGGGGGCGCTCGTTCATCCCCACCCCTCTTCCTGACCGGCCAGGCTGCTTTCTCGGATAGGGGTCTGGTATGGATTTTGGGGGGACCCCCACGCCGTTTTTCGGCGTAGGGGGGTTCCCCTTAAAATCCATACCAGACCTTAGGGCCTGGTATTCTCCTGCCGTCCCACCCATGCCATTTTTTTTTTTTTTATTTAAAATTTTAAACATGGCCAAAGTCGCCTGGGGCAACTTAAAGTCGTGTTGTAAGTCGCTCCAAGTTCATACTCCAGTCGTGTCCACGTTGCCTCCAAAAGTCGCGCTGGAAGTTGTGTTGCCCCTGTGTGAACCGAGCCTTAGGTTCTATAACAAACCTCTGAGGGCTTGACAGAACAGCTGTATTTATACTGAGATAAAATTACACACAGGTGGACTCCATTTACTAACTAGGTGACTTCTGAAGGCAATTGGTTCCACTAGATTTTAGTAAGGAGTATCAGAGTAAAGTGGGATTAATACAAATGCACACCACACTTTTCCGATAGTTATTTGTAAAAAAAAATGTAAAAACATTTATAATTTTCCTTCTACTTCATAATTTATGTGCCACTTTGTGTTGGTCAATCACAAAAAAACTAATAAAATTCATTGCATCTTTTGGTTGTGACATGACAAAATGTGAATTCAAGAGGTGTGAATACTTTTTAAGGCACTGTGTGTATGTGTTTATTTTATTTATATAAAACAATAAACAGATCGGGCTTCAGGTGCCGACATCGCGGGCGCGCTGGACAGGTGAGTGTCCATATTTTAAAAGTCAGCAGCTACAGTATTTGTAGCTGCTGACTTTAAAAAAAAAAAAAAAAAAAAAAAAAAAAATGTTCGCCTGACTTCCTCTCTAATTGATGAAGAAATAACGAAGTAGTAGCCCACAGCTGGCCATAAAACAGCTTTTGATTCAATTGTCCAATTATTTTGGCCCCTTTGAAAAGGGGTGGATGGTTATAAGAGCTGTAATTCCTAAACCCTTTCTCCGATTTGGATGTACAAATTAAACCGAAGTGTGTGCACTTTCAGCCCATATCCATTATATATCTTGAATATTTGTTTCGTAAATACCTGAAAAAAATATCTAAAATCGTGCGTGTCCAAATATATATGGACATAAATTGTGTGTGTGTGTGTGTGTGTGTGTATATATGTATGTGTACATACATACATACATACATACATACCCCACTTTTAAGTACACAATGGGGTTTATTTACTAAAGCTGGAAAGTGCAAAATCAGGCTCACTTCTGCATAGAAACCAATGAGCTTCTAACCTCGGCTTGTTCAATTAAGCTTTGGTAATAAAACCTGGAAGCTCATTGGTTTCTATGCAGAAGTGAGCCTGATTTTGCACTTTCCAGCTTTAGTAAATAAACCCCATTGTGTACTTTAAATGTGGGGTGTATATATATTATATTATAGTCAGTCACTTTTACTCTATTTGAGCTAATATGCAGTAGTCACTTATTTACTCAAGTTAATGCTTACTTTCAGAAAGTCACTAATGGCATGGCAGAATTTCTTCAGAGCTTGAGAAAAAGAGTAAAGGTTGGAGTTGTTGGAGGTTCAGATTTTGAGAAAATCCAAGAACAGCTGGGAAAGGATGGTAAGTTTAGAAGTGTGTGTTTTTTTTTTTTTATTTATTTTTTTTCGTCTTTCAGGACAGCCACCATAGAGAGACCTTGGTTCCTCCCATCTCAGGAAACACTGCCTTATACTGCAAGATTTAAGCCTCGCTGTCCCCTCCGTTCTGGTGTTTCCTCCAGCAGGAAGACACCACTGAACAGCCGCGGAGGCTGAGGCCGAGTGTTCTCTGAGAAGGGGGAGAGGGTGGTCTCTCTCTGATTCCACAGCCAGGAAAGCTAGGGAGCCTGAGATTACCTGTATTGCTGCATCTTGCACACCCTAGCTTCTCTTGGGGGAAGGAGGAAGCCTTGGGAGGTCTGCTATTCTTCCGCCCGGGGGGGGGGGGCGCTGCGGGAGGTGCGCCAGGTGCCCCCTGCATTATGCAGCCAGCGGTGGAGCTCTAGAAGCTGGGTCAGATGATGGGCGGCGGCAGTTTCGGTGGGGGCGGGCACTTCAGCCGGACCTGTGTCTTCCGGTTCCGGACGCAGGATAAGAAAGCGGCCTGGGCTGGTGCGGACAGCTGTCGGAGGCACGGACCACCATTCATCCTCAGTGGGAGATGTCGGAGGCTGAGGCTTCACGAGCAGCTCCAGGAGATAACGGCACCAGCCATTCCAAGGTAAGAGGAACCCTAGGGTGGTGTTCCCTTACCTATTCCCGGTAGCTCCACTGATGTTTCCCCTCCCTGGTGGTCGAGGGGGGGGGAGTGCGTCTGGGACCCTGGTGGTCCTCTGTGGTCTCTCTCTCTCTCTCTCTCTCTCTCTCTCTCTCTCTCTCTCTCTCTCTCTCTCTCTCTCTCTCTCTCTCTCTCTCTCTCTCTCTCTCTCTCTCTCTCTCTCTCTCTCTCTCTCTCTCTCTCTCTCTCTCTCTCTCTCTCTCTCTCTCTCTCTCCCCTCACAAGACATGTCCCTCATGCAGAGTCACCATGGGGGAATCCTGGACCAAGGCACTCTGTAGGGATCAAGAGGGAATGGCAAGATCCCGAAAGGAAACATTTATTTTCAAGGGCTTTAAATCAAAGGTTTGCCTTTGCGGAGGAAGAGGCTCTAGTCTAGACTAAATCTCCTAGGCTACACGCATTCCCTTTCATAGGTTTCCAGGCATACTAACCTGGCCTTCGAGGACATGGGGGCACTTTCAGACCCCATGGGCAGAAGGATGGACTTGCTCTTGAAGAAGTCCTGGGACTCATCGCAGGGAAACCTTAAGCTCACCATGGCGGTCACAGTGGTGGCCTGCAAAATGGAATATTGGCTTACACAGATTAAGGCGCACATTGAAACGGGGACGCCAAAAGAAACTATCCTGACTTCCTTCTCCATGCTACTTAAAGTGGTGGCGTACATTGGGGACGCTTCGGCTGAATTGGTGCGCATGTCCGCAAGATCCACAGCCCTGACCAACTCAGCAAGAAGGGCCCTATGGCTTAAGACGCGGCAGGGAGACAAGCGCATCCAAGGTCAAACTCTGCGGGATTCCACTCGCAGGGGACCTATTGTTTGGGCCAGGTTTGGAGTCCGTTTTGGATCGGATGGCCGACAAGAAAAAGGCCTTTCCCATTAAAATGAAACTTGGAGAGCAGACTAAAAGAGTCTCTTTCTCAGAGGAAGTTTGAAGCCCCAAAAGCTGAACAGTAGAAGTAGGCTCCTGAACAGCCCAAAAAGACCCAATGACTTTAACCACCGTGGTAGGAAGATTGGGGGCTTTCCTCCCACAGTGGGAGATGATCACCTCCAACCAGTTTGTGTTAGGGATCATAAGAAGAGGATACCGGCTGGAGTTTTCAAAACCTCCTCTGCACAGACTTCTTGTTACCGAGCTGCCAAAGTGCACAGAAAAGTCGTCGGCTCTTCTATCCTCCCTACAGGAGTTGAAGGAACAGGAGGTGGTGGTACGAGTCCCAACAGTAGAGACCGGCAGAGGCTTCTATTCCCACATCTTTGTGGTTTGCAAGCCTTCGGGAAAGTTCAGGCCTATCCTGAACCAGAAGCCTCTGAATAGACTCGGTCTACTCGGTGAAGGCACTTCTTCCCCCGAACTGCTTCATGGCATCGATTTTTAGATTTTAAAGATTCCCATCTGCACATCCCTGTCGCAGAGGGCTACCAGAAGTTCCTCAGGTTGGAGACAAAAACCAGTGAAGGGACGTTCCATCTACAGTTCAGGGCCCTCCCCTTTGGCCTATCCCCCCCCCCCCGCATCTTCACCAAAGTCATGGTGGAGGTCCTGGCTTTTCTGCAGCTCAGAGGGATCTCGGTGGTCACATACTTGGACAAGCTACTCCTGTTTTGCCTCTTCTCCGGATCAGTTGTCCCAGGATCTACAGGTGGCAAGAGGCAGCCTAGAAAACTTGGGGTGGCTCTTGAACCAGGAAAAAGCAAACATGGTTCCATCCCAAAAGGTCACCTTGGGCTACGTGTTGGATTCAACAAAGCAGAAGATCTTCCTTCCCTTAGAGAAGATCCAGAAGGTGGTCAGAGCAATGTTGTTGCTCCAGGGAAGCCATCAGGTCTCAGTAAGACAAGCCGTGTCTGCTTTGGGCTTGCTAACATCCATCCTAGTTCTCCAGGTGTTATGCCCCCCCCCCCTTGTACTGATACCAGCAGTATTGAGAAAATTTCAGTCGGAAAACACAATGCTCATTCTAATCGCGCCACACTGGCCCAGAAGGCTGTGGTTCACCATCTGGAAGGACCTGGCTGTGGAGCCTCCCTGGATGCTGACTATCCAGGAGGATCTTCTCCTGGAAAAGCCGCTAGCAACAGATCCATGGATTGCCTAAGGCTTTAAAAAAAAAAAAAGGCTGACGGAGACCAGTCAGAACACCCCCCCCCCCCCCACTGGGGAGCCATTTGAGCCGCTGGGGTTCTGAGCATTAAAATTGGTCACCCTCAAGATGGTGTTTTTGGTGGCGATCACTACGGCAAGGAGGGTTAGTGAACTCAAAGCCCTCTCCATTAGGGCAGCTTTTGTTTTCAGATTTTCTCGGACCGTGTGATTTCATTTTTTTTTTTTTTTTTAAACGGATCCGGCCTTTTTGCCAAAGGTGGCCTCTAAGTTTCATAGAGGCCAGGAAATTGTTTTGCCTACCTTCTGTTTGAGTCCTGTGAGGGAACGGGAACATATTTTTCATAAATTAAATGTTAGAAGGTGCGACCTTCAGTACTTAGTACAAAACAGTTTAGGAAATCTGATTCCTTTTTTTGTGTTATTTTCAGGGGCTAGGAAAGGGTCCAGAGCCTCTAGACGTACAATAGCCAGATGGTTCAGGTTAGCCATTATTCAGGCCTTTGTAGTCGGGGGGGGGGGGGGGGGGGGGGTTGGAGCCCCTGGAGGGTATTAAGGCCCATTCCACCAGGGCAATGGTGACTTCTCAAGCAGAGTGGGCTGGTGCTTCTCCATAGCAGATCTCTAGATGGTCCAGCTTTGCCACCTTTTGTGAGGCACTATAGGTTGGACCTGCTATCGGCCAAAGACCAGGCCTTTGGACGTAAAGTGCTGCAGGCAGTATTCCCACCCTAAGGTAAGGTGCTTGCTTATCCTCTCTATGGTGGCTGTCCTGAAAGACGAACAGGGAAAAAACGGAGTTACACTTACCGGCAACATCCCTTTTCCAGGAGTCTTTCGGGACAGCACCGGTACCCACCCAGATTGTTGGCTATCCGTGAGAGCTCATCACTTGAGACCATCGGGTAAGCTAAAAGTTAGTATGACGTATTCGTGTCTCCCCAGCTGGCCGGAGGTACTCTTGAAGAACTGAGGGGCTGGCGGGATGGTGAGGATTAAATCTTGCAGTATAAGGCAGTTTCCTGAGATGGGAGGAGCCAAGGTCTCTCTATGGTGGCTGTCCTGAAAGACTCCTGAAAAGGATGTTACCGGTAAGTAACTTTTTTTTATTTTTTTGCTTTCGGCTGTGCTGTCTGCAACAATTCCCTGAGGTTCTGTATGCTTTTTCACTATGCTACTAAAACTATGCACTAACTGGAGAGCTACTTCTCCCTTTCTGTCCCAATATTAGGTAATGCGGGGCAGTTTTTCCAATGAAGACGCATACAGCAATAAAAATCTGTATAAAACGTTTTTATGCTCCCCCCCCCCCCCCACTCTATCGACAACTAAAATAACATTAGATGCAGTTCCACTCCAAAATTATACCCTTAACCCCTCCAACCCTACAGAAAGTATAACTGACAGTTTTTATTATTCTCTGTATCCCCATTGGGGATATTTGCTTCTGATCGTAAATCCAAAATTTTGAGTTGTCCCCAAAACAGGAATAGAGAGAAATTCTTCCAATGAGGACACTTGTTCTCATGGCAACTGTGTAATAGGGGATTCCTGTCGCATTGAAATGATGCTCTTATGATTGTGTCCGAAGGATATGAAATGACGGGAAATCTTCCTAATGAGACACAGATGGTAAAAAAAAAACACGGACGGTGGTTCTAAAGCTTCACTACTTTACTATAATAAAATATTGGGTTTAGGTATATTTGTAGAAATCTATGCCCTAGGTTTTTTTTTCTAAATCATTCTAAAATATCAAGCATACCATAGCTCTGTGTTTGGTTTTTCTGTCACGCTCCATGTCCCTCACTGATGCACCTTACTACTGCTAGTATAGAACAAGAAGTGCTGTTATTTCTGGTTACACACTTTGCTCTAGGGAATTGTTTACCATTTCCACAGAGCTGAATGTGTCTGTAGGTCAATGTGTAGCCCAACACCAGGGGGGCATAGAGAACAATTTTAGCCACCCTAGAACAAGAAGTCTGAGAGCAACAGAAAAAAAATTTGCATTTGAAAGATAGGACTTATGTTCTATTTATATTTAGACATACCATATACATTGGAAAACCGTATACTGAATATACAGTATATATACCACATGTAGCATTTCTTAAAGTACAATTTTCAGTCCTTTTAAAGGTCCTATAAAACTTTTGAGGATATGGAGAGCTGGCTGCCTGCATTTTATTCCAATTGCCAGGTTATCAACTTAGGTGTACTATGCATCACCTAGAGGGGAATTTTGTTTTCTCAACAGAACTGTTGTTTACTCTAATTTACCTTCACAGCTATGTCGCTGTCTTCCCAGTAATACAAATTTTTACATACATTATTAAAAATATTTTTGTTAATTTGTGTTTATAAGCTGGAGGTTCAATCAAATATTTTAATGTAATTTCAGTGCTTGAAAAGTTTGATTATGTGTTCTCTGAAAATGGTCTTGTTGCATACAAGGATGGACAGTTTCTATGCAAACAGGTCAGTGTTTTATAGAATATTTGTTTTGCTTGTTACATGAAAATAAGGTTAATAATAAAACTTTGCTACAAAATCTTAATTTTTACTCAAATTAGTTGATGCAAAAATGAATACACCCCACAACAAAAACTACTACATCTAGTATTTTGTATGAACTCCATGATTTGTAAGGACAGCACCAAGTCTTCTAGACATGGAATGAACAAGTTGGTAGCATATTACAATTTCTATCTTTTTCCATTATTCAAGAAGGACCTCTTTTTATAGAGCCTGGTTGCTGGATAGAGAGTGGTGCTCAACTTGTCTCGTAGTGTCCCATAGAAAATGTGGATTCTGAAAGTAAAGGTTATTAAAAACATATACATTATGAATATACTAGCAATAAAGTGCGTGTACAGTACTAAACCACGAATATTTCAAATGTGCATAATCTCAATATTCAAAATGTATGCAACCATTGAAGTGTCCAAACATCAAAAAGTAATCTGTGTTGGGTCCAATGGAAAAAAGGTCTAGTGCTTTAGGATCAGAAATCCTCTCTAGATATGACCTGATATCACCACCATGCTCAAAATTGGGTGTACCCCTATATGCCTAAAACTTTTGCACATTAGTGTATATGGATGGAATCAATGCTAAACAGGTTAAGCTAAAACTGTCCCCAGAAGAAAATAACCCCAGCCTGTTGTGGATCATGATTCTAGTATAGTAGTAAAATGGGGATGTGCCCAATGATGCCAAGAGCTGCAAAAATAAAAAATAAAAACATTTGAATGACATTCCAACAAGATAAATGCATGTGACTACAAGATGGTACTGACATCTAACTCCTCATTAAAACCATTAGGGGGCAGAGTATCCAGCTTAACGATCCAATAGGCTTTCCTGGCACAAGGGGCTTTAAAACGTTCATCCCTCCTAGAGGGAAGGAGAAATAGCCTCAATAACAAAAACGCCTCTAGGACCTTTCCCATGGTGTATCAAAATGCCTGGAGAGACTAAACTTGGGATTGGGGGAGCCAATTGCCAAACACTCCTGTGTTTTCCGAATCGGGTACTGGTTGTCCTGCCCACGTTGGGAAGCTTCAAGAACAGTGGATGCAGTAGATCACGTTAGAGGTGGAGTAGGTAAAGAGTTTCAAATGCACATGTCAGGCAAATTGTGTTTCCTGCATTGGAACATTCCCTTCAACGTCAAGAGTGTGTGTATGTGTATCACACAGGAGCACCTTTCTGGTGGATGTACTTGCTGGGGGGCTATTTAATTTTTAATATTTCTGGACTTTCCATATATCACCCTTCAGAGGTCTGGTAAAAGTGACCCTAGTTTGCAGTCACACAAATTTGAGAATACTGTGTTTTTGAAGAGATTGTTTGATTAGATATTAAATAGTGATGATAGGACCAACTGTGCCTAATTGTAACCCTTGGTAGTCATTGCTGGCATTACAGGGGTTTCTGACGGATACCTTGACCAGGTATGATGAACCCCTTGTAATGCTAACCATGACATGACAGAGTAGCGTTCAATGTATATTTATTGTGCTGTCCACTCTCCTTTTTGAATTTGTTTGTATTTTTGTTATTTTGTCTATTGTAAGTGAGCAGTTAGGCTCATATAGAAGACCTTGCAAAAAGTAATATTGCTCCACTTGTAGAAAATTTGGATGCTGACCTTGGGTAAAATACAGTTGACTTGGCATCTCCACTTTTTAGAATAAAGTGGTTGTAAATCCCATTTGTGAAATCTGACCTCGGCACATATATCTGTAGTGTTTACATATCTCTCTCCATAGGGGATAGTTTTAATGGCATTTTTATTAATTTATTTTTTTCTTTTATCGTGACTGCGACATTATGACAGACACGTCGGACATTTTTGACACATTTTTGGGACCATTGTCAGTTATACAGCAATCGGTGCTATAGAAATGCACTGATTCCTGTGTAAATGGCAGTGAAGGAGTTAACCACTAGGTGGCAGTGTAGGGGTTAAGTGTGTCCTGGGGCGTGTTTCTAACTGTGGGGGGCGTGGCTGTGTGTGACACGTCACTGAACTCTGCTGCCGATCACAGGGAGCAGAGATCAGTGACACTGTTTTTAGGCAGAACGGGGAGATGCTTGTTAACATTAGCATCTCCCCCTTCTTTCTCTCCATGAGATGATCGCGGGTATCCCCGTGGCGATCGAGTAAGCGGGACCCGCGACCCGACTCACGGAGCTTGCCTGCAGGCTGCCTCTTAAAGGGAAACGTACAGGTACGTGATTCTGCCTGTACGTGCCCTTCTGCCGCAGTATATCTGCGTGAGGCGGTCGGCAAGCGGTTAAGCGTTGCAAACTTCTACTGAAAAACTCCCTTGTTTCTTTTGTTGCAGTCACTATTTGTGTAAGAGGAATTACATTTTGAAGTTGGGGAACTGAGCAAATTCTTGCAGGTGGGAGCAATGAAAATAGCAGCAACATACACATAATGTATTTTTTTTTTTACAGCTGTAAGATTGTTTTAGCATGGTCCAATTGAAGAAGGTTACATTTATATTAGAGATCCTTCATGTTAATCATTTATACTGCTTTTATAATAAGTTTTCACATGATTGCAGTATTTTTGGGCTGGTAGAATTTTGAAATATTTTTTTTAAATGTAAACAAATTGCTCAATTGTAAAAGAGGTAAGCATTTTGTTGTAACATGGTTTAGAGCAGTGGTTCTCAACCCTGTCCTCAAGTCAGACCATGTTTTGGGAATTTCTCTTAGATACCAAGTCATTGACTCTGATGTGCAAGATAAAGTAAAAAAACCTGCAAACATGGCCTGTTGGTGGGGGTACTTGAGCACAGGGTTGAAAACCATTGGTTTAGAGTGAGTGTGTGTGTGTGTGTGTGTGTGTGTGTGTGTGTGTGTGTGTGTGTGTGTGTTGTATTTATTTATTTATTTATTTTATATATATATATATATATATATATATATATATATATATATATATATATATATATATATATATATATATATATATATATATATATATATATATATATATATATATAATTAGAGCTCAAACTTAATTTTTTAGTTTTTATTCCAGTGATTATAGTGTTTTTTTTTATTTTTTTATTATTCTGATTTTTTTTTTTTATTGGGTATAATACACAGTCATTTTTTACAGAGCATCCATGCACACTTGGGGGAAGATTTGTTGCAAGATCTAATCAACTATTGCCTAGGATACATAGCCAAACTAAAACTACCAAAGAAAAGGTGAGTTGAACTAACATTTCCCTAACTGGACTGTCAAACTTCAAATTCAGTTCTTTCTTTTTTCTTTCTTCTCCCAAGGTGGTACATATGTTGTGAGCAGTAGATTTGTGCTGTTTAAGCCGATCAAGTGCAACAGAGTCAAACTTTAAAATACAGTGAAATCTGTGATCTGCCTTTTCGGGGAAAAGCAACAGTTTTTCTTCAGTTCAGTGTCCACTATCAATCTCTCCACTGGCTTCTGTTCACCCACCAAATACAATTTTAAATTCTACCTACAAAGACATCCACAACTCTGCCCTGAGTAACTAACATCAACAACCCTCTGAAAGTTCCAACCAAACCTTTTTCTTCCCTCCTCCCAAGACCTCCTGCTCTTTAGCTCCCTTGTCACCTTCTCCTATGCTCATCTCCAGGACTTCTCCAGAGCCTCTCCCATCCTTTAAAACTCCCTACCCCAATCTGTAAGACTATCACCTACTCTCCTTGCCTTTAGATGATCCCTGAAAACCCATCTCTTCAGCAAGGCCTATTTTGCCTCTTTCTCCCTCAGCTTATCCCTGACCATTATTACCTTTTACCTTTTTAAGATGAAGCTATAACCTGTTTTAAAGGATAAGCTCATATTTAGTAACATGTTACACCTATATTTAGGGTGTAACATGTTGCCAAAGAACACCTGCCGGGGGGGGGGGGGTGGCCAAGATGGCACACTGAGTGGATGTCTGTGAGAGAGCTCCACTATCATCCTTGGCTTCCTTCTCTCCTCCGGGCACGAACAGCCCAGTATATTGCGGCCGTAGACACACATGCACCGCTGCTCATCTTGGGCATCAAAAGGAAGGGGTAATGCCGCGTACACACGATCGGACTTTCCGACAGACTTGGTCCGGCGGACTGGAATCCGTCGTAAAATTCGATTTGTGTGTGGGCTCCAGCGGACTTTTCTTTCCCAAAAGTCTGACGGACCTAGAAATAAAACATGTTTCAAATCTTTCTGACGAACTCGAGTCCGGTTGAAAAATCCGGTCGTCTGTGTGCTAGTCCGACGGACGAAAACCGACGCTAGGGCAGCTATTGGCTACTGGCTATGAACTTCCTTATTCTAGTCCGGTCATACGAATCCGTCTGACTTTTGGAGTAATGTGGGCAAGTCCGTTCGTTTGTAAGTCCGGTGGACCGTTGAAGACTGTCGGACCCAGTCCGTCGAAAAGACTGATCGCGTGTACGTGGCATTAGAAGCTTAATCCCCCCGCGCACCAGAGGAACCCTCCCCAGCCTGCAGCAACCGCATGGGGACCCACGCATGCTCCATCATTAACGTGGCATCCCAGACCGAGCAAACGGAGCAGCCCCCTCTACCCAACCGAGCAGATGTCCTGGCAGCCATAGCTAACTGCCAAGCCTCCATAACGTCCCTGGCAACTAAGGTCGATGCTGTGCAGCTGGATGTGGAGCTTATTAGCCAAGATCTTATCTTGTCCATATCCAGCCTATCTCCTGCTGAGCAGCGCCTGGGCCATGTGGAAGACACGGTGGAGAGCCATAATGCTGACCTCCGCACCTTACACACCAAAATCAGGGCTATGGAAAGCAAAGCAGAGGACGCTGAGAACCGCAATAGGAGGAACAATCTCTGCATCATGGCCTGGCAGAGGGGGTGGAGAGCCTGCATCCAACTGATTTTGTGGAAAAGTTACTGCACACCCTCCTGCCAACAACCCAATTCTCGCCCTGGAAAGGGCTCACCGTATCCCTCTTAAGCCTGATCTGCAGTGTGCACCACCTCGCACATTTATTACTTAAATTCCTGAACTTTAGGAACAGGGATGAGGTGCTTAGGGCGGCCAGGGTGCAAGGAGAACTGACATTCCAGAACAACAAGCTCCTCCTAATTTTCCTGAATTTTTTTGAATTACTCTGTGGAAATGCAAGGTTTTTTTACCTCCCCCAGAAATGCTTCATGTCTTGTTTGAGCACTACCTCTGCTGTTTGTTTGCATTGCTCCCTCCTTGGTTGACTGACACTCCATGTTCTGATATTTTGTTACGAGGAGGTCGCTGGAGGGATCAAAATATTCCAACAGTAAGTTACTGCATTGGACCTGTTGTGCCTGGTATCGACTGCCTGTTTGTAATGTATTTTAAGTTAAGTGCCCCTGGTATGACCAGGTGAACTCTTGCTGCAAGTTCCATTACATTTGAACTTCAAGGTTTTTTTTTTTTCTTAGATAAATTCACATTCTTTTATTGTATATTGCATATTAACCACTTTCAGACCGGATCAATTTGCAGCCAAAGGATCAGACCCCTTTTTGCGATTCGGCACTGCATCGCTTTAACTGACAATTGTGCGGTCGAGCGACGTGGCTCCCAAACAAAATTGACGTTTTTTTTTTCCCCACAAATAGAGCTTTCTTTTGGTGGTATTTGATCGCCCCTGCGGTTTTTTATTTTTTGCGCTATAAACAAAAAAGAGCGTCAATTTTGAAAAAAAACACATTCTTTTTTTATTTTTTGCTATAATAAATATCCCCCAAAAATATCTGAAAAAAAAAAAAAAAAAAAAATTTTCCTCAGTTTAGGCCGTATTCTTCTACATATTTTTGGTAAAAAAAAATAAGCGATTATTGATTGGTTTGCGCAGAAGTTATAGCGTTTACAAGATAGGAGATAGTTTTATAGCATTTTTATTAATAATTTTTTTTTTATTAGTAATGGCGGCGATCAGCAATTTTTATTGTGACTGCGACATTATGGCGGACACATCGGACATTTTTGACACATTTTTGGACCATTGTCATTTATACAGCAATCAATGCTATTTAAATGCATTGATTCCTGTATAAATGACACTGGCAGTGAAGGGGTTAACCAGGGGGTGGCAGTGTAGGGGTTAAGTATGCCTAGGGGTGTGTTTTCTTACTGTGGGGGGGCGTGGCTGTCAGCTAGTGAATGCTGATCTCTGCTCCAATCACAGGGAGCAGAGATCGGCGTCACTAGTTGCTAGGCAGAACGGGGAGATACTGTTTATTACCGCATCTCCCCGTTCAGCCTTCCCGTGAGACGATTGCGGGTGTCCCCGCCGCGATCGAGTCCGTGGGACCCGCGACCGGCCTTACGGGGGTCCCGACCGGCGCAGGAGCGCGCCGCTCCCGATGGCACGGACGGCATTAAGGAGGGACTTGTATATATACACCCTCCTGCCTGTCCGTGCCATTCTGCCGACGTATATCGTCGTGCGCCGGTCGGGAACCGGTTAAAAATGATAAAATAAAGGATCTTCACAGTTGAGTGCTTAACATAGAACATCAATAATATATGACATGATGCCAAACCCTGTTTGTAGTCTGACCCACCTTGTGTAAGCTTAACAGGTTTTTACAAAAATAGTCAACATAGCATAAAGTATTACGCCCCGTACACACGATCGCACTTTCCGATGGGAAATGTTGGATGTCAGGCTGTTGGCGGAAAATCCGACCATGTGTATGCTCCATTGGACAATTGTTATCAGACTTTCCGCCAACAAATGTTGGCTAGCATGTTTTAAAATTTTCCGCTAACAAATGTCTGAGATTTTCCGATCGTGTGTACACAAGTCCGTTGGACAAAAGTCCAAAGTACAAACATGCTTGCTCGTAAGCAGAAGCAGTCGGTCTTGTAAACCTAGCTTTTGTAATAGAGAATTTTTGTGAGGGTGATACTGACACTTGGGAACTCATTTCCATTATCCTTTTCCATTGTTCTTCAGTAATTTTTACTCCCAGATCTACCGCCCATCTGTTTTTATTTTTAGCCAGTCTTTCACTATTAACAATTTTCCCACTTATTTGTTCATATATCTTGGATATCAAACCTTTTAGACAGACCGGCCTTAACTATTTTTTGTATGGGGTTTTTGTATGAGGGGGGTTCTACACCATTTTATTTTTGTTGTAAATTGAGCGCTCAGGGCATGTCTGACTTGTAGATACCGATAAAATGAGTGGTTTGGGACACCGTACTTTTCTCTCAGCTCGGCAAATGATTTGAGGGTGCTCCCCCTGTACAGTTGAGCGAGTTTTCTGATGCCGCAAGCCTCCCATTCTTTTATTTTACCCATGGGGATCAGCTCTGGGAGAAATGTATTATCCCAGATAGGGGCATCTTTAGATATTGGATAGTGATGTTTATTCCGCCCTCTTATAAAAACACCGCTCTGCGCTACAGGGATGTGTTACTAACAAATCTAGGCTGATCTTTTGATATACCAGTCATGTATTGAGTAGATATATTAAATATATAAATATATAAATAAATAAATATATATGTATATATGTGCAAAATTAATATATAAATATCAAAATAAATGAAAATATATATATATATGCATGTGCATAGATGTGTTAACATTAAATTTGTGATGTGCAAAAATAATCTCAGTGTGATGTATATGTACAGTGGACCTTATACATACATCAACAGCTGCTGCTTAAAAACAAATAAATATAGAAAAATACAAACAACGTTGGGTGGACCGTGCTCCGTCCCCTCAAATAGAAGTTTGTAGCAGCGCTAATCAAGATTTTTTTCAAGTGAATGAAAAAACATTAATATACACACTTAGAGTGAATGACCATATATCTCACTAGAATATGTACATATAAAAAATAATATATATATATATATATATATATATAATGTAAAAACGTATGAATCAAGTGAGAGTGATAAAAATTCCAATAAGTGCATAAAAGAATCAAAGTGAATAGTGAACCATATATATGGTGAAAAAAGATGATCAATAAATAAATAAATATATATAAAAAAAATCTGTGTCTCCAGTCCACATAAAAAAGCTTGCCAATCTGATCAAGCCAATCTGCAGAAATCCACCAAGTGACAGTTCCCAGTTGGTATAAATAAACAGTTCAAAATTTGGTGATATTTGAGTGATCCGGCCACCATGCGTTTACACCTTGTGCGAGAATCGTCCCCCTGTGGGGCTGCACTCACCAGAACACTGCTTTAAATACGCCTGTAGTTTAACCAATATGGGCCTTCTCCTCCAACATCAGACCATCCACCAGCGCGGAAATAAGACCAGATCCTCTATCCAGCATCCCCTGATCAATACTCCACCAGCGCGGTTACATAGTGTATGAGAAAACAAATGGAGGGCCACATAGTGTAATACTGCTTAAAAATTATAATTTTATTGAAACACTTCCCCTTTAAAAAACGATCCCCCCTAGTAGTAACTGCGTACCACACAATAATACTTCATAAGCCTTTGGATAAATGTAGAGATCTACTATGCCTGGGTTCCATCCACAGGATGTGGAAAAAACGAGTTCCGCTGTGTGTATAAGCGGCGTCTCTCCTTCCTGGTATTCCTGGAATGCACAGTGGACCGCAAACGTAGTGACGTCACTTCCTGCTGACCTACGACCTGACGCGTTTCGTCATTTCCGACTTCTTCTTGAGGGCGTAGGTCATCAGGGAGGAAGTGACAAATATATGCACTGACTGATGGACCAACCGTCCAATGGGGAGGCTGGAATGCTCACACATTGGACGGAGGCGTCGTAGACCGGGTATACAGACACTAGAGGCCTAACTGAGACATCTAGCAGACAACTCCGGTGTCAGTGTGTTTACAGCTTCATTAACATAAGCATTTATCATAGCCTATTAAGGCATCATAATGACATGAACTGTTTCTTTGTAACAAAGTTGTACACATATCCTATACCATATATTATTCATATGCCATTTCTTTTCCATGAGCTGTCATTATTAATAAACCTATTAACCTCTTGTAGGTAATATATGGCGCATGTCCGCTGAATGTGCGGATGAATGAATGTTAGTACATAATCTAACCCGCAGAATGTGGGGGAGAACCCATTGGAATGTTTCTACCTTGCAATTAACAATAACAGCCCATATTCTAAATACAACAATATTATATATATATATTGAAGGAACGTGAACCTGAACGTCAAAGCCATGGTCGCAAGATATGTATATATATTGCGGATAGATATAAACCCTCCGGTGGGGATATGTGGCGGGGGGGTATGTAAAAACAATGACAGATAAATAATGAACATGGCTGATATTGGGATAGGTTTATATGTATATATATATGAAAGAGCTTAATATATACCAAAAATTGAAAGTGGAAATATATGTAGGACAGGATATGAAGTCCTGCTCCGATAAAGGGGTATATGCTATATAAAACCAATGTAGATAAATAATTCTTGATAAAATAAAAAAAGAGTTATCATGTACAAAATTACCTTATAAAACAATCATTATTATTACACAAAAATATAATAATAATTGTATAAAAATTATTGTATAAAATATTTATATAAAATATATATATATATATTTTATTTTATAAACTCTTATAAAATAGACAAGGATATATCAAAATAAATTAAAATAGTATTAACCCTATATGTATACGCATATAGTTTTTAAAAAGTATAACATGGGTAAAATACCATAATAATAATAAAATGAATACGTTGTGTAATAAGAGGGACTGTGAGGGTAGTTTAAGCATCTCATATTCATGTTCCTTAAATATGTACATATAACCAGAACAGTGAAATACACAAACGCACATGAGACATTGACATGAGGATGTCTGATAGTGTTTGTGAAGGGATGATGGTGTGTAGTGTGTTCTTCCTAAGCCGCTATGTGTCGCTTATGAAGCAATTAATATCTAGCTCGATGTTTAATCCTTTAGGCGAGAGGACGTCGACCAGATATATCCATTTTGTTTCTTGTTTTGAGAGTTCCCGGACCATTTTTAAACCTCTCCAATGGGGTTGAATCTGTTCGATACCCCAGAATTGGAGTCCTTTGGGATCCTTGTCGTGTTTGAGTTTAAAGTGCAGTGAGACATTGTGGTCTTTAAAACCAATCTTTATGTTATGTATATGCTCAGCAATTCGCACTCGTAGTAATCTTTTTGTTCGTCCAATATACATTAATCCACATGGGCATTTTAAGGCGTAAACGACATGCGTGCTGTTGCACGTAATGAACTGTTTTATGGAAAAAATGTTATTATTGACTGTGGAAGTAAAATTTTCCAATTTCCTAAGGGGTATAGATACTTCCCGGCATGCTTTACATTTCCTACACGCGAAAAAAACGTTCTGTTCCCAAAATGTAGGTGTTTTTTTTGGGGGATCAATTACCTTCTTTACCACCTGGTCTCCAAAACTGGGTGCTTTTCTGTAAATGAATCTAGGAACTGGAGGCAATGCTGTCATTAGTTTCTTGTCCAGAAGCAGGACATGCCAGTGGTTTTTGAAGATTTGTTCCACCTCTTGGTACTGTGCATGGTAACCTGATAAAAAAGCCCATTCCAGGTTTTGTTTACTGGAAGGTGTGCATAATTTCTTTTTTTCTTCTAAGGTAGTGGACCTGGGTATTAAATTAACTTCTTCCACTATCTTCTGTAACTTCACAGGATCATAACCTCTCACTTCAAACCTATCTGTGAGGATCTTAGATTGTTCAATATAGTTGTTTTCTTCAGAGCAATTTCTTCTCACCCTCATTAGTTGACCTTTTGGGATATTCTTTAACCAGAGTGGATGATGTCCACTTGATGTCGGTAAATAGCTATTTCGGTCAGTTTTTTTGAAAAATACTTTAGTTTCCAGTCTGTCTTGTTTCCGATATATTGTAACATCTAAAAAGTTAATTTCATTAAAATCACTGACCGACGTTAATTTAATATTATTATTATTGTTGTTATTAAGACCATTTAAAAATATTTCAAGACTAAAAGAGGACCCTGCCCAGATAAAAAACAAATCATCAATAAAACGTTTATAAAATTTCAGTTCTGGTCGCTGATTGTTAAAAATGATCTTATCTTCCCATTCGGCCATGAATAAATTAGCGATGCTTGGGGCGAACTTGGCCCCCATGGCAACACCTCTTTGCTGGGAATAGAACTCTCCTCCATACCAGAAATAATTGTGGGATAAACAGAAATCTAGAGCATTCCTTAAAAACCTCTTCTGATTAAAAGCCAAATCTTCTCGTTTACTTAGAGCCCAGTTCAGGGCTAGCAGAGCGTCATCATGCTGTATAATCGAGTACAGCGATGAAACATCGGCTGTAACGAGAATGATCTGTTCGTTGTTCTCAAGATTGACTTCTTGTAGAGAGTTAAGGAAATTTTTTGTGTCTCTTAGATATGACTTCGTTTCCCTTACACTTTTCTGTAGGAAGGTGTCCAAATATTGGCCCAGCCTGGATGAGACCGACTCAATACTATTAACGATTGGTCTTGCTGGTGGGTTGGTTGGATCCTTGTGAATCTTAGGAAGGGTGTATAGTGTGGGTACTCGGCTGCTTGTGGGTATTAGGTATCTTCTCTCTTTGCTGGAGAGTACTCCCGAGTGAGCGCCCATCTCTATTAGTCTTTCTAGGTCTTCTCTATATGCTTGTGTGGGGTCTTTATTCAGAGTTTTGTAGGTCTCTTTATCTGACAACATCTCCGAAATTTGTTTATGGTAGAACTCTTTGGAGAGTATCACCACTCCTCCACCTTTTATCAGCCGGTCTGATTACTATATCTTTACGTTTTTCTAAAAGTTTTATGCCTTCTTCAACGTGTTTTATGTTCACTTCTTTTTTTGGGTTCAATGTTTCCAAATCTTGTAATATCAGACTCTTGAAAACTTCCACGTGGTGGTTCGGGTTGTTCGGTGGATTGAACAGTGATTTATTCTTTAGTCCACTATTTATAATCCCAGGTCTTTCATTTGTTATGGTTATTTGGGGTGTTTGCGTTGTTTGGATGCTACTTGTTATTTCATTAGTGCTTCCATTGCCCAAAAAATATTTCTTTATGTTTATTTTTCTAATGTATTTGTGTATGTCAATGTACACATTAAACTTGTTGATAGGCTTTTTTTAGGCCACATTTAAGGCCCAGGTTTAAAATGTTTAGTTCCTTGTGTGTGAGATCTACTTCTGTGAGATTAAAAATTCCTCCTACTCCAATCCTCTTCTTCTTCTTTTGTTGGACCTTGCGTCCTGCCCTGCATCCTCTGTGTTTTCCTTTCTTTGTGGTAGTTGTGTGCCATCCTTGGGTCTTTGCAAATACTCTTCCCTTTGGTTGTAATCTTTGTGCTGACCCTGGGTAGATGGATGCTTCAGATAGGGCGATGGGTTTCTTAGGTGATAGGGGGGTTGGGCCAGCATTGGGGGGCGCCCCCTGCGTGGGGGGTATCCCCGGCCTCTCCCTAAAAAAGGTCGGGGTAGCGGTCGGGATTCGTATTCCTCCTCATAGTTGTATATTGGCTGGAACCTGTTCTGTGTAACTATCCCGTTAGTTTGTTGTTGATGTTGTGTTCTTTGATTGTTGCCTCTCGTTCCTTTATTCCTCCCTTTTCCTCTATGTGTTGGGGTTGAATAGTACCTTGGGGAATTCATATACAAATTGTCTTCGTATTGATCCCTTTCCTCCATCCATGGGATATTTGGTTTTTGGACTGGGGTGACATTTGTATTTCTTGGTGCCTGAGTAGCCGTGGCTCCTTTTGGGTTTTACCCTTTCCGTATTTGGGTTGTCTTGGTTGTCTGGTCCTTGTTGCCAGGAGTACATTTTATTGTTTTTAAAATCGTCAAAATCCTTATGGTATTTTTTGATTTTTTTCTTTTGAGTATCCTTGTCTACCTTTTCTAATCGTTTCTGTACCTTTAAATTAAAATCAATAATCTGTTGCGACTCCTTAATTGGATCCAATTGGAGTTTTAGATCGTTAATCTTTATCTCAATATTTGCCATTTTACGTTTTTTCCTTTGTATGATTAACTGCTGTAATTTAAAACCGACCCCATTAAAAAAATCCCACAATTATTTCTGGTATGGAGGAGAGTTCTATTCCCAGCAAAGAGGTGTTGCCATGGGGGCTAAGTTCGCCCCAAGCATCGCTAATTTATTCATGGCCGAATGGGAAGATAAGATCATTTTTAACAATCAGCGACCAGAACTGAAATTTTATAAACGTTTTATTGATGATTTGTTTTTTATCTGGGCAGGGTCCTTTTTTAGTCTTGAAATATTTTTAAATGGTCTTAATAACAACAATAATAATATTAAATTAACGTCGGTCAGTGATTTTAATGAAATTAACTTTTTAGATGTTACAATATATCGGAAACAAGACAGACTGGAAACTAAAGTATTTTTCAAAAAAACTGACCGAAATAGCTATTTACCGACATCAAGTGGACATCATCCACTCTGGTTAAAGAATATCCCAAAAGGTCAACTAATGAGGGTGAGAAGAAATTGCTCTGAAGAAAACAACTATATTGAACAATCTAAGATCCTCACAGATAGGTTTGAAGTGAGAGGTTATGATCCTGTGAAGTTACAGAAGATAGTGGAAGAAGTTAATTTAATACCCAGGTCCACTACCTTAGAAGAAAAAAAGAAATTATGCACACCTTCCAGTAAACAAAACCTGGAATGGGCTTTTTTATCAGGTTACCATGCACAGTACCAAGAGGTGGAACAAATCTTCAAAAACCACTGGCATGTCCTGCTTCTGGACAAGAAACTAATGACAGCATTGCCTCCAGTTCCTAGATTCATTTACAGAAAAGCACCCAGTTTTGGAGACCAGGTGGTAAAGAAGGTAATTGATCCCCCAAAAAAAACACCTACATTTTGGGAACAGAACGGTTTTTTTCGCGTGTAGGAAATGTAAAGCATGCCGGGAAGTATCTATACCCCTTAGGAAATTGGAAAATTTTACTTCCACAGTCAATAATAACATTTTTTCCATAAAACAGTTCATTACGTGCAACAGCACGCATGTCGTTTACGCCTTAAAATGCCCATGTGGATTAATGTATATTGGACGAACAAAAAGATTACTACGAGTGCGAATTGCTGAGCATATACATAACATAAAGATTGGTTTTAAAGACCACAATGTCTCACTGCACTTTAAACTCAAACACGACAAGGATCCCAAAGGACTCCAATTCTGGGGTATCGAACAGATTCAACCCCATTGGAGAGGTTTAAATATGGTCCGGGAACTCTCAAAACAAGAAACAAAATGGATATATCTGGTCGACGTCCTCTCGCCTAAAGGATTAAACATCGAGCTAGATATTAATTGCTTCATAAGCGACACATAGCGGCTTAGGAAGAACACACTACACACCATCATCCCTTCACAAACACTATCAGACATCCTCATGTCAATGTCTCATGTGCGTTTGTGTATTTCACTGTTCTGGTTATATGTACATATTTAAGGAACATGAATATGAGATGCTTAAACTACCCTCACAGTCCCTCTTATTACACAACGTATTCATTTTATTATTATTATGGTATTTTACCCATGTTATACTTTTTAAAAACTATATGCGTATACATATAGGGTTAATACTATTTTAATTTATTTTGATATATCCTTGTCTATTTTATAAGAGTTTATAAAATAAAAAATATATATATATATATTTTTTATAAAATATTTTTTTATATAAATATTTTATACAATAATTTTTATACAATTATTATTATATTTTTGTGTAATAATAATGATTGTTTTATAAGGTAATTTTGTACATGATAACTTTTTTTATTTTATCAAGAATTATTTATCTACATTGGTTTTATATAGCATATACCCCTTTATCGGAGCAGGACTTCATATCCTGTCCTACATATATTTCCACTTTCAATTTTTGGTATATATATTAAGCTCTTTCATATATATATATATATATATATATATATATATATATATATATATATATATATATATATATATATATATATATATATATATATATATATACATACATATAAACCTATCCCAATATCAGCCATGTTCATTATTTATCTGTCATTGTTTTTACATACCCCCCCCCGCCACATATCCCCACCGGAGGGTTTATATCTATCCGCAATATATATACATATCTTGCGACCATGGCTTTGACGTTCAGGTTCACGTTCCTTCAATATATATATAATATTGTTGTATTTAGAATATGGGCTGTTATTGTTAATTGCAAGGTAGAAACATTCCAATGGGTTCTCCCCCACATTCTGCGGGTTAGATTATGTACTAACATTCATTCATCCGCACATTCAGCGGACATGCGCCATATATTACCTACAAGAGGTTAATAGGTTTATTAATAATGACAGCTCATGGAAAAGAAATGGCATATGAATAATATATGGTATAGGATATGTGTACAACTTTGTTACAAAGAAACAGTTCATGTCATTATGATGCCTTAATAGGCTATGATAAATGCTTATGTTAATGAAGCTGTAAACACACTGACACCGGAGTTGTCTGCTAGATGTCTCAGTTAGGCCTCTAGTGTCTGTATACCCGGTCTACGACGCCTCCGTCCAATGTGTGAGCATTCCAGCCTCCCCATTGGACGGTTGGTCCATCAGTCAGTGCATATATTTGTCACTTCCTCCCTGATGACCTACGCCCTCAAGAAGAAGTCGGAAATGACGAAACGCGTCAGGTCGTAGGTCAGCAGGAAGTGACGTCACTACGTTTGCGGTCCACTGTGCGTTCCAGGAATACCAGGAAGGAGAGACGCCGCTTATACACACAGCGGAACTCGTTTTTTCCACATCCTGTGGATGGAACCCAGGCATAGTAGATCTCTACATTTATCCAAAGGCTTATGAAGTATTATTGTGTGGTACGCAGTTACTACTAGGGGGGATCGTTTTTTAAAGGGGAAGTGTTTCAATAAAATTATAATTTTTAAGCAGTATTACACTATGTGGCCCTCCATTTGTTTTCTCATACACTATGTAACCGCGCTGGTGGAGTATTGATCAGGGGATGCTGGATAGAGGATCTGGTCTTATTTCCGCGCTGGTGGATGGTCTGATGTTGGAGGAGAAGGCCCATATTGGTTAAACTACAGGCGTATTTAAAGCAGTGTTCTGGTGAGTGCAGCCCCACAGGGGGACGATTCTCGCACAAGGTATAAACGCATGGTGGCCGGATCACTCAAATATCACCAAATTTTGAACTGTTTATTTATACCAACTGGGAACTGTCACTTGGTGGATTTCTGCAGATTGGCTTGATCAGATTGGCAAGCTTTTTTATGTGGACTGGAGACACAGATTTTTTTATATATATATATTTATTTATTGATCATCATCTTTTTTTCACCATATATATTCACTTTGATTCTTTTATGCACTTATTGGAATTTTTATCACTCTCACTTGATTCATACGTTTTTATATATATATATATATATATATATATATATATATATATATATATATATATATATATATATATATATATATATATATATTATTTTTTATATGTACATATTCTAGTGAGATATATGGTCATTCACTCTAAGTGTGTATATTAATGTTTTTTCATTCACTTGAAAAAAATCTTGATTAGCGCTGCTACAAACTTCTATTTGAGGGGACGGAGCACGGTCCACCCAACGTTGTTTGTATTTTTCCATCTTTAGATATTCCCCGATACTCCATGATTGTTTTAGCTGCCTGCCATACCTTAACCATCAATTTTAATGTAGGAAGTGCAGGGGAAAAGGAGTCTGCCTCCAAAGTCTCTACCAAGTCACTGTGCAAGGCTCCTTGCAGCAACAATCATATATTCGCATTCATGTCCTCTGCAATACTACCTCCCCTCAGATGTTGCAACTGGGCAGCCAAAAAATGGCTGCGTGGGTGTGGAACCACCGCTCTCCCTTCTTTTATAGGTAACTGCAATATCTGTAAGCCTATTCGCGCCTATCCCTTCTTCCAGATCAATTCCCTAAACAGGGTTTCAATTTTCTTAAACCCGTCCATCCTAATCCAGACCGGGTAATTGTGTAACTAGATTAGCAATTGCGGCATCCAGATCATCTTAATCAAGTTAATTCTACCAGCAGATGACAGGGGGATGCGGCTCCAGATATCGCACTTACATTTAAACCTAAGCACCAAGGGGGCGAGATTATCCTCTATATATTGGTTGGGGTCCTTTGTTAGCCATATCCCCAGATATTTTACCCTGTCCACCACCCTTAATTGGCCCGCCAAAGGTGGTACGGTCTGTATTGTGTCTACCGGCATCAAGGCAGATTTCTCCTAATTAATTGATAAGCCTGAGAATTGTCCAAAATCTTCTACAATACTCATAGCTGTAGCAAGAGCCAAATCCATAGCTCGTAGAAATAACAAAATGCTGTCCGCATAAAATGCGATCTTTTCATCACCTGACTCTCTTTTAAATCCCTCTATCCCCCCTGCTGCTCTAATCGCAATTGCTAATGGTTCTATTGCCAATGCGAACAGCAGGGGTGATAGGGAACATCCCTGTCGTGGTCCCCTCTCAAGTGGTATCGGGTCAGAATAGCTGTTATTAACCCTTATCCTCGCCCTTGGAGTAGTGTAGAGGGCCTTTATCCACCTCACCCAAAAACCTCCAGAGCCCGCCACAGGTAGCTCCACTCAAGGCTGTCGAATGCCTTAGCAGCATCCAAGGCGACCACACCTCGCGTTCCCCCCACTTTGCGTCGTGGTCTGGAGGTTAAGTAATACTCGCCTTATATTAATGCTGGTAGCTCTGTTGGGGATGAACCCTGATTGATCCGGGTGTATAATATTTTGTAAATACTTGTTCAATCTGGCCGCCAATACTCTTGCCAGTATTTTAGCGTCTGTGCATATTATGATATTGGTCTGTAGGAAGAGGTCGCTAGTGCGTCTTTCCCCGCTTTTGGCAGGACTATAATTGTAGCCTCAGACATTGAGGTAGGCAACTTCTAACATCTTAAGCATTTCCGGGAGCATTACCTCACTGTATCGCCTATATATTTCAGTGGGTAGACCATCAGGACCGGGGGACTTCTGATTTGCCATCCCAGCGACAGCAGAATATAGTTCCTCCAGGGTTATAGGGGAATCTAACTCACTTTTTTTTCTGTTCAGAGAGAGCCAGTACATTGATCCCTTCAAAGAAAAGATCCATCTCTCGTCCTTTCTCCTGCTCTGGCTTTATATAAATTTTGTGTAGTACTGTGCAAAAGCATCCAGAATTTCAGGAGTCCGAGAGGTAATCGTCCCCTCAGGAGTCCTAATTGCTGCAATCACTGAAGGGGTGTTATTTGTCTTCACCCTCGGGAAAGCAGATTGGCTCTGGAAAATCCGTTTATTTTCAGCTTTCCTAGTAACAATGTTTTTTATACTTTTTTTGTTGACTTTTCAGCCACCTATCTTGTTTTTCTGGAAGTGGATCTTCTACATATTATTTTTTAAGTTCTATAACTTCCTTCCCAGCCTTATCCTCCCATTCCCTGGAGTTCCTTTTGATCTTAAGAGTATCCCATATAATCCTGGCAGTAGTAGAGCCCTCATTTATTGTTACAAATTCCTTTAATTTCAATATCATCTCTCCTGGTTCCCCCATTAGTTCCAGCCAGAAAGGACTTATGCCGCGTACACGCTGTCAGAATTCCCGATGGAAACAGTCCGATGGGAGCTTTTCATCGGATTTTCCGACCGTGTGTATGCCCATCTGTCTTTTTCTGTCGGAATTTCCGACGGACTTTGGATTGAGAACCTGTTCTTAATTTTTCAGACGGAAAACCTTTCTATCGGATTTTCCGATCGTGTGTATGCAATTCCGACACGCAAAATTCCGATGCATGCTCGGAAACTATTCGATGCATGCTCAGAAGCATTAAACTTCCCTTTTTTATAGTGCAGTCGAACGTGTTGTATGCCGTGGTGTTATTGACCGTCGGAATTTTGGTGTGACCGTGTGTAGGCAAGACAGTTTGAGCGAAATTCCGACGGGAAAACCATCAGAGCTTTTTCCGACGAGAATTCCGACCGTGTGTACGCGGCATTATACTCCATTCTCTCATGGGTTTTTGGCCCGCGAGCTGGGTCCTAACTATTTAAAGGTGAATGGTCCGTTACTTCCCTGGTTGCATACTCTATACTTTTGATCAGCTGTAACATTTTTCCATTTCCAAATGCCATATCAATTGTTGATAGAGTTGCATGTGTGCTGGAAAAACAGGAATACTGGTACCGATCCGGATTACGGGTTCTCCAAATGTCCCACATTCGCATCTCTTCCATGAATTGAGTCAGCCGTCCCTCCCTCACCCCATCCAGTTGTTTCCCAGGTGGAAATCTATCTTTGTTTTTATCGAGCACCTCATTGAAGTCCCCAATCACAATAACGGTTATACCTTCCTTGTCTTGCAAAAAGTCTGCCAGTCTGTATAAAACCTCCATTTTAAAAGGAGGAGGAATATACAGATAAGGTTGATTTTCTATCTGACAGTGTAAAAACAGGTATCGCCCATCAGTGTCTACTTTGCTGTCCCGACAACCAAAACGCACCCCTGTTCTTACCAATATGCTCACCCCTCTGGAGTATGAGGAATAAACCGCATGATATTGAGACCGATATCTATTCCCATAAAGACCTGTATTGGTATCTCTAGTTAAATGGGTCTCCTGTAAACAGGCAATATCCACCTCCCTTTCTCAAGTATAGAGTACCGCCATTTTTTTTTTTTTAACAGGATTGCTAACCCCCTTACATTCCTTACAGTCCTTTACCAATGCTTGTTTTTTGAGATGGTGTATTATCATAAACTATTTTGTGTTAGCCCGTTCCAAATTTTTTCTGTCTTTTGTGTGTTATTCTTATATCCACTTTATTCTCTTGCATGTGACTTTTTATATAAACCGCTTGAAACATGTGCTCTTTCCCCCCCCCATCTTCTCCCATCTCCCTCCCTATCCTTCTCCACTCCCCCCCCCTAATGCCTGCCTATCTTGGCTACCCCCAGGGGTTTTATTTGTGACCAATCCCCTTTCTCCTCCCCTTTTCACCCACTCATACCACCCATGTGCTGTGTTGTATGTCATTTTCATTTTATCATTAATCCACCCCCCCTCCCTACCCCAACACCAACAAGCCCAACAAAAACATCCCCCACAACTAGCAGCATACATCTCTTCAATAACATTCAATACCCACATGTTAATCCCTCTTTATGCTAATGGCATGGCAGTTCTATGAGTTATTTTGCTATTCTTCGAACCATCTTTCCAGCGTCAGTTGATGTATCAACAAAAATGCTACCGTTACTCGCAGGCGTGCTGGATATAGTAGGCCATATTTAATGTTGTGTTTCTGAAGGGTAAGTTTAATCCCAGGAAATTCTGCTCTGCGCTTCTGCACTATTGGAGAGTAGTCTGGGTAAAATTATATCCTAGTACCATTGAATAGGATGTCCCCCCCCATCTCGCTGGCTTTTCTAAGTAAAGTTTCTTTATCCTTTTATAGTTTAATAGTTTCAAAAGAAATGACCGGGGATGTCCACCAGATGGGGGTACTCTAGCAGGGCTCTTTCTATTGAAAATAAGGCAGAAAAAGTATTTTCCCCAAACGTTTCCCTGATCCACTTTTCAAAAAATTTAACCGGGTGAGGGCCTTCACACATTTCAGGGAATCCCACAACCCTTACTTTGCTCCGACGTGCCCTATTTTCGAGTTCATCCAACTTCAAAGCCTGCAAATCCATGAGTACTCTCATCTCTTTAATTTCATTTTTTAAGGGAAAAAGTTAATCTTCCACTAGACTTAGCCGTTCCTGTAATGATGTTCTTCTCCCTTTTTTATTTATTTATTTTTATTTTTTTGTCATTCTATTTACCTATGTGACCAAAGAGGGGGAGGGATAACACTGAAGGGAACCTCAAGAGCCTGTACAAAAAAAAGAGAGACCAAGTCTTCAAATTCTTATGCCTCCGCGATCTATTGGGGGTAATTTACCTCTGACAATGGGCTGACACTTTTGCCCTCACGGATGTCTGGAGAAACATGCACCCGACAATAAGAGAGTATACCTGCCATTCCTCCACCTATAAGACTTTGTCCAGAATTGATCTGTTTTTTTTGGCTTCTAGCTCTGCCTTGCAATGTGTTCAAGGTGTATCTGTGCTTCCCAGGGAAATCTCTCACCATGCACCCCTATGCCTTTCCCTAGCTCTAACTAGCCCCCCCCCCCCCCCCCCCCGTCTATGGAATATGGAGATTATCCAGATTTTGGGCGAATGACGAGCGCCTGCAGGAACCTCTCACTGCTTCTCTATGTAATTTTTGGACTGACAATACCAACTCTGCCTCCCCTACCGTACTCTGGGACTCCTTTTAAAGCCTGGGCTGGGGCAATTTATTTCTAAAATATCGCCCATTAAGAGGGAAATGGACGATCATTGGAGGAGAGGGCGACTAAACTGGAGGCGGACTTCACCCCGGATGATGGTCTCTACCGAACATGGCAACAGGCGGTGCGGAATCTGTCCACTGCCAGGGTTGCCCAAACTGACAAGGCTTCCCTATACTCGGCCCAGAGGGTCTTTGAATTTGTGGGGAAAAATGGGAAGCTCCTGGCGTGGTTGACTAAGGGTAATATCTCTTCCACTCCCATAGGTTCTATTAGGGATGGGCATGACCGTTTGCTTACGACACCCACCAGTATTAATAACCACTTTATGGAATTTTTTAGTGAGCTGTACACCTCCTGGGTAGATTTCTCAGACTCTGATCTCTCCTTTTTCCTGGACCCTTTATCCTTCCCTGTATTATCCATGGAGGACAGGGAGAGGCTGGAGGCAGATGTCACCCTGAAGGAGGTGCAACTGGCTATGGAGAGTCTTAAGGGCAGGAAGGCCCCTGGGGATGGCCTTCCATCCAAATTTTACACCAACTTTATGGAGCTTTCGGCTCCTAAGTTGACGTCACTACTCTCGGACGTCGAGTCCCTGGAGGTCCTGCCTAACTCAATGAATGAGGCTATAATTGTGCTGGTCCTCAAGCCTGGCAAGGATCCACAGGACTGTGCATCTTACAGACCTATCTCCTTGCTAAATGTAGATGCCAAGATCTTTGCGAAGGTCCTGGCCAATCGGCTGTCCCAGGTGATTGAAGATGTCGTTGATGTAGACCAAAGTGGATTAATGCCGGGCAAGGGGACTGACATCAATATTAGACAACTCTTTCTAAATATCTCCATTACACACGACAACCCAGGTACCAGAGTAATTGCCTCATTGGATGCCCGAAAAGACATTCAATTCCATCGAAATGATCCTATTTGTGGGAGGTCTTGCGTCATTTTGGGTTCGGCCCCAAGTTCATTCACGGAATCCAGTTACTATATTGTGCAACCCAGAGCGCGGGTCCGTATGAACAATCGGAACCATTTTCCCTCTTCCATGGTACGCGGCAGGGCTGCCCACTCTCCCCCAGTCTGTTTGCCTTGGCTCTGGAGCCCTTGGCAATTCTGATCAGGTGTACCCCGGATGTCCGGATGGGTAAGCTGGAAGAGCTGTCCCTATAAACAGATGATGCACTACTGTACCTGATTCATGCGGGTCCCTCGCTTTTGGCCGCCTTGCGAATTTTCAACAACTTTGGTGGGTTCTCAGGCATCAAGATAAATCGGGCTAAATCTGTACTATTCCCCATAGATTGGGGGGCAGTTCATGGGGCTGCCTCCTCTCCCCTGCAGTGGGTTGAGAAGTTCCGTTATCCTGGTAACAAAACATCCCTCCAACTATATAGGGAAAATCTTTTACCTGTCCTGGCTACCTTAAGCACAAAGTGTGCCGCCTGGACAAACTTACCTCTTGGGTCGTATCAATCTCCTTTTTAAATGGTGATGCTGCCTAAATTTAATTACCTGTTTAGGAATTGTCCGGTGTGGGTCCCTGGCGCGTTTTTTAAGGAGATTGATAAGTGTGTGGGCTCCTTTTATTTGGAATGGAGCGGTCCCCAGATTGGCACGCTCCACGTTATGGTTGCCTGCTCACCTGGGGGGGGATTAGCCCTCCCTAACTTTCAAATTTACTACTGGTGATGGTTCAGTGGTGGTTCCAGGGCTCCAAATCCAATGCTGCGGTTTTTCTGGAGGTGGCTGTCTGGGCTCACTGGCTGACCTCTTTACCTATAGGGTCCTAGGGGCATATGCTGCGACTTCGGGGCCTACGAGGGCGACATGGAGGTTGTGGACAGCTGCTAGGCGACGGTTCATACGGCCTGACCAATGGTCGCCAGCACATCCACTATGGGGGAATCCCAACCTACCACACTTCTGCACCATTCCAGATCCCCACGTGTGGGCCAGGTATGGCGTCACAACTTTAAGCCAGGTTATGCCCCAGGGTGTGTTGATACCATGTTCAGACTTACTGACCAAATACAATCTACCCCAATGGATGAGGTTTCAAAACCTGCTGTTACGGCATGCTGCTAGGGCCCAGTTTTTTCGCTTGCCTCTCCTCCAGGACAGGGAGGAATGGGAGGACTGTCTTGAATACGCCCCCAAACTGGTTGTTTCCTCCAATGACAAGCTCATCCAGGTGAAATTTTTACATAGGATCTACTATATGCCCCAAAAACTCCATTGACTATTTCCTGACAGAGTACGTATGACACATATCGGTACATTCTTCCCTATGTTTTGGGACTGCCCTATCGTATCAACCTATTGGTCGGGGGTGTTCAGTGTAATAAAGTCAAGATTACAATTGTCCTTCCCAATATTGCCCGAGCTGGCCCTACTGGGGTTCACGAGGATGCACAACGCTCTCATCATTCCAAATTGTTAATTTCTTACCTTTTTTATTTTATGCAAAGAAAGAGATTCTCGTGAAATGGATCATGCATTCCCCTCCGTCTCTCTCTCCTCTTGGGAGGCACATATTGATGCTGTCCTGCCTATGTATAGGATCACTTACATTAATCAGGGTTGTCAGTGGAAATATGAGAAGGTGTTGGCCCCCTGGGCCTCCGCCTAGGTGTTCAATGGTGATTAGCTCATTATGGTCACTGTGGCGTATGAGACTGAACAACGCTTGCTGGTATCCCGATTCTCTGCATTATGTATTTATAGTCATTGACTAGTTACTGCTTATAGTGGTCACCCTACATCTCTTATATTATGTACCGTATTTATCGGCGTATAACACGCACTTTTTCCCCCTTAAAATCGGGGGAAAGTCGTGGGTGCGTGTTATACGCCGATACCCAAAAAAAAAAATGACAAAAATCGGTTGCGGCGCCGAAAAATGGCGACCGCGCCGAAAAAGGCCGAACCGCGGCCGAAAAAGGCCGGAAAAAGCCGAAGCGCGGCCGAAAAGACCGAAGCCGGCTGTTCAGCTCCGCTCGTAGTCCCGCCTCCCTGCGCTCGCTCCCGAAACAGCAGGGAGGCGGGACTCCGAGCGGAGCTAAACAGTCGGCTCGGTCTTTTTCGGCCACACTTCGGCCTTTTTCGGCCGCGCATGCGCGGTATTTCTCGCGGCGGGAAATTTAAACGATAGCAAGCTGAAAATGACACTAGCAAGCTGCAAATGACGCCGGGCAAGCTACAAATGACGCCGGGCAAGCTACAAATGACGCCGGGCAAGCTACAAATGACGCTGGGCAGGTTACAAATGACGCTGGGCAGGTTACAAATGACGCTGGGCAGGTTGCAAATGACGCTGGGCAGGTTGCAAATGACGCTGGGAAAGGCTGCAAATGACGCTGGGAAAGGCTGCAAATGACGCTGGGAAAGGCTGCAAATGACGCTGGGAAAGGCTGCAAATGACGCTGGGAAAGGCTGCAAATGACGCTGGGCAAGCTGCAAATGACGCTGGGCAAGGCTGCAATGACGCTTAAATGTAAGTTTTTTTTTTTTTCCCTAAACTTCTCTCCTAAAACTTTTTTTTCCTTAAAATTCCCTCCTAAACTTGGGGTGCGTGTTATACGCCGGTGCGTGTTATACGCCGATAAATACGGTATGTACATGTCTATTTAGCATGAAGTGTTCTGTACTTAATCATCTGGTATGCTGTCTTTCAGCCTACTTGACAACAATAAAGCACCCTTGTTTTGTTTTGTTAAAGAACACCTGCCTGCACCTCTAACCAACTCCCTCCCCCTTCCCCGTGACAGCGGGTGAGGGACTTTTTCCCCTAGGTGCCTCCCCCCACACAGCCATGTCATTCATTAACCGACTTCTATGAATGAATGACAAGTTTAAAGTTTGCCACTACAGCAGGCTGCTTGCAGTGAGTGCTAGTGAACACTCTCGTAGTTTATGGACACTTCCTACAGCTTTTAAATAGCCCGTACAGAGGTACGGGCTGAAAGCTGTATTGTCTACAGGAGCGTGACATTGCACCTGTGATCTGCAGGCTCCTGAAAAAAATGCATGTTTTTTTTGTTTTCCTGCAAAAATATGTTTGTTTATTTTTAAGAACAGCTATGCTTTTTACCAATATTATTAATACTGTTACTAAATACTAAGGGGAATGTATTGTGGTTTTCTATATATTTTAGTATGGTAAGGTCTAGGTGGAGATAGTTATGTTTTCCACTTTTTGTATATCTTAGACGCTTTTAATCCTTACCACCTTCTACCCTCCCTATAGATTAATGACTGCTCTCTTGTTCTGTGATGACGTCATCCCACTCTAGTGGGCGCGCAAGCTCGGCGATTGGCAGCATGCTGTGTCTCCGGGACACGGCACATCCCCAATCTCGGTAAAGAACCGATGACGCGGCTCTTTACCCATGTGTCCAATGTAAATGTAATGTAAACAAAGGAAATGCCGGTTATTGGCTTTCCTCTCCTCACACTGTGAGGTAAGAGAGCCGATCAGGGGCATTTCATCAAAGGGGAGACCTGCACAGATAATCAGGGTACCAATTTATATATAAATGTGATTCTTCCTCCAGGTGCGATATTGGTGACTTGGGATGTTGCTAATCTCTACACATACTTTGGGATTAGAAGCTTGTAGACGACTATTGATTGGCTCCAAACGGTACGACACAACACCAGTGTCGTTCCTTTTGGAATTACTTTCAATAGTCTTACAAGAGAATTTCTTTTTGTTTAAAGATGCATACTATTTACAACGAACGGGGACGGCAATGGGTTCCAATGTCGCCCCCCCATATGCCAATGCATTCATGGATATGCTCGGAAATGCATTTATATATCAGTGTAGATTGTTTACAACTAACTGCATTGCCTGGTTTAGATTTATAGACGATGCTATTGGCATATGGGTGGGCGTGAGCGGTGTTGCTATTTGATTTTTATTTGAACAATTTAGTACTTGGCCTAAAGTTCAATATGTCCATTTCTGATACAACCACACCTTTTTTGGATACCTTGTTATATATAGAGCAAGGTCACATTGTGAGTGATTTATATCGTAAACCGACAGATCGTAATTAATTGTTACACTATTCTAGCTTTCACCCGCCCGGGGTAATTAAGTCTATATCAAGAAGTCAACTAAAGAGTGTCCAGAATTGTAAGCAAACAAGATATTAAAGAAGAACGGTTGAATGAGATGGAAGACAGATTATGCCAACGAAGGTATCCTAGAGATACCATACACCAAGAGCGCAATAATTTGCATGTCATTAAGATAAGATACTAGGCATAGAATGCCTTTTCATCTCAGTTTCATCCATTCTCTGATCAAATTAACAATAAAATTAGAAAACATTGGTCCATACTTAATAGAAATTTTCCGATTGTTCCCAAATTCTACCAGACCCCATTACCCTCTTACCGTAGAGGTAGATCGTTACCTGATAGATTAGTAAAATCAGGTCAATACAGACCCTCTGTCCCCCGTGTAACATTTTTAGGACCCCCTAACTTTGGCTCTTTCCCTTGTCTGTCTTGTACACAATCGTCATATACATTATCAAATGCCCGTGTGGGCTTGTTTACGTAGGTGAAACTACTCAAAAAGTAAAAGACAGTAAATTTGTGATAAAATAGAGAAACTACCACTGTCTAGACATTTTTTGGAAAAAAAAAAACATACTGTATCTCAACTAAGATGTATTGTCATTGATGGAGTATCCATAAACAGACGAGGGGGTGACAGAAAATCTATTTTAAAGAAACGTGAAGTCTATTGGATAGATCGATTAGATACACTTCAGCCGAAAGTGTTAAATGTAGCTTTTGACCTGTATCTATTTCTCTAGCAAGTACAAATAAGGATTATAGAAAGCAATGTTGGGATCCTCTATACTATATCCATAGTTGTATTCGTAAAAGTTAGTAGTACTTGTATGTAGGATTGATTCGTTCTTTTTGTTAAGAAGGAAAACATTTGGTATTAGTTGATCTTTGTCTTAAAAATGTTTTTATTCTTAGATAGTGGAAAATGAGATGTATCCATGCCTTTATAGAATCGCTCCAACACCACCTGAAATAATTGATTGTATAATTGAGTAGAGCTAATTGTGGTTTACTTGATTCCAGCTTTATTCAATGAAGGAATTTGTTTTATATACTGTGTCATGAAGGTTACCAGTTGTAGACTTGAGATTGTGAGAAAGGGCGCTATCTACATAGCCCGAAACGTCTACTGCCAGTTGCATCTGGCTCCCTATTTGAATTTGCATTCGTATTCGATGTAATCGACTTTTTCAAGAAAATTAAATAGTTTTGTGCAGCAATCCGTATCGTGGTTTCTACATATCGGCCCATGGGAAGGACCAGATTGCTAGCACTAACCAGGATCGTTCAGTGCATCTTACCTTTTGAAGTTGTTGGGGGATATATATATATGTGTGTGTGTGTGTGTGTGTGTATATAATATTTTATGTTATAATTTATATATACAGGCAGCCCCAGAGTTAGGAACAGGTTAGGGACTTGTTTGTTTTCCGATGTGCCCGCCGTTCGTAACTCTGGGACCTCCTGTGTGTGTGTGTGTGTGTGTGTGTGTGTGTGTATGTGTGTATATGTATGTATGTATGTATGTATGTATATATATATATATATATATATAATATTCTGGGGGAAAAAGCTATTTTTATTTTGCTAGACACTTTCTATTTCTCTGATTTCAGGGGCACTTTTATAGAGTTTAGAAATGGGATGTTAAATGTCTCTCCCATTGGAAGAAATTGTACCCAGGAGGAACGTATTGATTTCTTTGAACTGGACAAGGTAGGTGGACTAGTATCTTGTTCTACTATTGCCATTTTTATTTTTATTTTGCTGAAAAAAGTTTCAATGCAGTAGCTGTCACATTAAAGTGTTGACAACCCTAAAACCATCTACATATATTCAGTAATTCTTAAACTGTATTGGATACATTAAGCTTAATAACAAATACATTACAACATACAGTATGTACATGTATTCATTTTAACATGTTTATTCAGATCAACTTTTATAGTACTCTGCCTTGATAAGGGGGCTCTGTAGTAGTGTAATCTATAATGTCAATGATCTTAATATAATAAACAAACATTTTCCTGACTTGAAATTAATTGTGCCATCCATCTTATCACTACGGTGTTCAGCACTGATCAGTGGCTCCTGACCACATTATGTGCAACCGGTGCATATAGTTCTTGATGTACAGTAAGATCCTGACTCTTGCTCTTAAGGCTACTTTTACACTGGGGCGGCACTTTTTCCTGTCCTGCAAGCGCACCACCCCAGTGTGAAAGCACTCAGGCTTTTACACTTAGTAGGCATGAGAGGTGCTTTTCAGGCGCTGTTTTTAGCGCTAAAACGCCTGAAAAGTGCTGCGGTGTGAAAGGGGTCTTAGTACTGAACTTTTTCTTTTCTCTGCCTAATGCTGCAGAAAGTGAGATCTCATTTACAGATTCAAATAAATTACTGTTCATTTAAGAAGTTTTACCTGATCCTGGTGTCCTTGACAAGTCTGCCAGTTGTTACCACTTTCCCATTAAGCCCTGTCTTACTTTTGCCATGGTGTGTGTGTGTGTGAGAGCAGCAAGAGCTCCTGCATAACTTCTATAAGGGGTAATTGTGGAAATTAGGCATGCCATTTAATGTGGGCTTTCCATAGTCATCCCACTTCTCCTTGATTCTGCATTTATTTATGATTACATACTTGGTTTAAAACAAGATGCATGTCCACCTAGTTCAGCCATTATAAAAATTGGATAACTGGATGTCAACCTAACATCAATAGCGTGTAAGGAATTTGAGGGAATTATAAGGGACTCCTATACAGAGATACAGTGCCTTGCGAAAGTATTCGGCCACCTTGAACTTTTCAACCTTTTGCCACATTTCAGGCTTCAAACATAAAGATATAAAATTTTAATTTTTTGTGAAGAATCACCAACAAGTGGGACACAATTGTGAAGTGGAACGAAATCTATTGGATTGTTGAAACTTTTTTAACTAAAAAAAAAATGAAAAGTGGGGCGTGCAAAATTATTCGGCCCCCTTGCGTTAATACTTTGTAGAGCCACCTTTTGCTGCGATTACAGCTGCAAGTCGCTTGGGGTATATCTCTATCAGTTTTGCACATCAAGAGACTGAAATTCTTGCCCATTCTTCCTTGCAAAACAGCTCGAGCTCAGTGAGGTTGGATGGAGAGCGTTTGTGAACGGCAGTTTTCAGCTCTTTCCACAGATTCTCGTTTGGATTCAGGTCTGGACTTTGACTTGGCCATTCTAACACCTGGATACGTTTTATTTGTGAACCATTCCTTTGTAGATTTTGCTGTATGTTTGGGATCATTGTCTTGTTGGAAGATAAATCTCTGTCCCACTTTCAGGTCTTTTGCAGACTCCAACAGGTGTTCATCCAGAATGGTTCTGTATTTGGCTGCATCCATCATCCCCCCCTCAATTTTAACCATCTTCCCTGTCCCTACTGAAGAAAAGCAGGCCCAAACCATGATGCTGCCACCACCATGTTTGACAGTGGGGATGGTGTGTTGAGGGTGATGAGCTGTGTTGCTTTTACACCAAACATATCGTTTTGCATTGTGGCCAAAAAGTTCGATTTTGGTTTCATCGGACCAGAGCACCTTCTTCCACATGTTTGGTGTGTCTCCCAGGTGGCTTGTGGCAAACTTTAGACAAGACTTTTTATGGATATCTTTGAGAAATGGCTTTCTTCTTGCCACTCTTCCATAAAGGCCAGATTTGTGCAGTGTACGACTGATTGTTGTCCTATGGACAGACTCTCCCACCTCAGCTGTAGTTCTCTGCAGTTCATCCAGAGTGATCATGGGCCTCTTGGCTGCATCTCTGATCAGTCTTCTCCTTGTCTGAGCTGAAAGTTTAGAGGGACAGCCAGGTCTTGGTAGATTTGCAGTGGTCTGATACTCCTTCCATTTCAAAATGATCGCTTGCACAGTGCTCCTTGGGATGTTTAAAGCTTGGGAAATCTTTTTGTATCCAAATCCGGCTTTAAACTTCTCCACAACAGTATTACGGACCTGCCTGGTGTGTTCCTTGGTCTTCATGATGCTCTCTGCGCTTTCAACAGTACCCTGAGACTATCACAGAGCAGGTGCATTTATACAGAGACTTGATTACACACAGGTGGATTCTATTTATCACCATCAGTCATTTAGGACAACATTGGATCATTCAGAGATCCTCGCTGAACTTCTGGAGTGAGTTTGCTGCACTGAAAATAAAGGGGCCGAATAATTTTGCACGCACCACTTTTCAGTTTTTTTTATTTGCTAAAAAAGTTTCAACAATCCAATAGATTTCGTTCCACTTCACAATTGTGTCCCACTTGTTGGTGATTCTTCACAAAAAATTAAAATTTTATATTTTTATGTTTAAAGCCTGAAATGTGGCAAAAGGTTGAAAAGTTCAAGGGGGCCGAATACTTTCGCAACGCACTGTATGTCTGCAATAAAGGTATAAATGACAACTAGCATAGATTTATGAAAGACTATTGTCAGACCAACCTTCTACTTTTGCTATAAATAAGTAAGCGAGAAATTGGATGGTGGGGTTAAGTGGACGTAGTTTATTTAGATTTTGCAAGTGGCACTGTACCTCATAAAGGTTTAATTTATCAAATGAATTGAGAGCTAAATTTCATTGTTTGCAGCTGAAACCAAAAATGCAGGGAAACATTTTTTTATTTTATAGATATTAATAAAATAGGGGGTTGGGCAGTTACCTGGCAGATGGGTTCAATATTGAGAAATTTAAAGTAATTACATTAGGGTGCCAAAAATACACATGCAACTGGGAGAATCAGTGATGGAAAAGGATCTGGGGGTGCTTGTAGATCAAACTTGGAAATAGCATGGAGTACCAAGCCACAGCTAACAAACCTAGCAAAATACTCTCCAGCATTAAAAAGGACATACATTCAAGAGCTTGATCAGTAATTCTCCCCTTTCCAAATAATCTTGAATATGCAGTTCAGTTTAGGTCACCAATCCTCAGGAAAGATGATGTTGATTTTAGAAAGAGTTCAACAAAGTAATAAATGAGGTGGAGGAACTCTGCTATGAGGCTCTATTACATGTGAAGATTCCTGTTATTCACTCTGGAAAAGAGGCTCTTAAGAGTGGATATAATTACAATGTACAAGTATACATTGTACAATAAATGTACAAGTGGATATAATTACAATGTACAAGTATACATTGTACAATAAATGTACAAGTGTTTTAAGGTCCCTGAAGTGAAAACATGGCCACAAGTTGAGGTTAAAAGAGAGGAGTTTTAACCTTAGATTGAGGAAAAGGTTCTTTACTATTAGATTATTAAAAAGGTTGAAGTCCTTTTCTCCTCAGAAAGTATACCCACAGCTGAGCCAGAGAAAGGCAAAAAACATCCTATAAAGTATTGTTAAATTTGCTCCAGAAGAAAAGCATTTCTTCTCCACCCCCACCCCCCAATAAATCTCTGGTGTTATTACCTATAACTATTCTATCTCTCTCCCTCTCCTATTCTTTTTCTATGATCTACCAGAACACCCAGATCCTTACAGCACTCTGTCTTTTGGGTGTGCCATATCAGCATGGCACATCTTGACTTGTCAATATTTGCCCACTCTTCTTTGCAGAAACACTCCAAATCTGTCAGATTGCAAGGGCATCTCCTGTGCACAGTCCTCTTCAGATCACCCCACATATTTTCGGATTCAAGTCTGGGCTCTGACTGGGCCAATCCAAAACTTTAATCTTCTGGTAAAGGCATTCCTTTGTTGATTTGGATGTATGCATTTGGGTCATTGTCATGCTGAAAGATTAAGTACCTTTCTAGCAGAAACCTTTGTGCCAATATTGACTGGTATCTGGAACTGTTCATAATTCCCTCTACCTTGACTAAGGCCCCTGTTCCAGCTGAAGAAAAACAGCCCCAAAGCATGATGCTAACTTCACCATGCTTCACTGTGGGTATGGTGTTCTTTTGATGATGTGCAGTGTTGTTTTTGCACCAAACATATCTTTTGGAATTATGGCCAAAATGTCAACCTTGTTTTTCATTAGACCATAACACATTTTGCAACATTCTTTTGGGAGACTTCAGATGCGTTTTTGCAAAATTAAGCCAGGCTTGGATGTTTTTCTTCATAAGAAAAGTTAAAGCTGGGTGGGTTGAATGAGACCGATTTCTCTGTGATCGCCCAGGAAACTGTGGGAAAGGGAGAGGAAAGGAAGAGGAGAGCAGGATCACACAGAGAGGGGGACTCCGCTGTCAAAGTCCTGCTTCCTGGTCCGGCTCCTATGATAGACATTATAGAAATTATAGTACTGTGACGTCTATCGCAGGAGGCGGGACTTTAACAGCGGAGTTCCCCTCTGTGTGATCCGGCTGGCTCTGCTCTTCCTCTCCCCTCCCTTCCCCACATTTTCCTAGTCGATCGCTGGGAGAAAATCTGTATTGCCGGGACCCGACAATTTATTATAGCCGCGAGTAGTTTTAAATTACTTTTTTTCCTTTTTAGAAATCTCATTTTGTGCAGGGACTGTTCTAAATACAGGAAAAATGTGCCACTTTACAGGCATACTATAGACCCCCCCCAGGTATGAAATTTAAAGGAATATTTCACTTTTTTATTGTTTCACTTTAAGCATTATTAAAATCACTGCTCCCGAAAAAACGGACTTATTTTTTTATTTTTTTTATTTTTTTTTGCATTGATACATGTTCCCTGGGGCAGGACCCAGGTCCCCAAACACTTTTTATGACAATACCATGCATGTAAGCCTTTAAAATTAGCACTTTTGATTTCTCCCATAGACTTTTAAAGGGTGTTCCGCGGCTTTCGAATTTGCAGCGAACACCCCAAATTGTTTGCTATTTGGCAAACAGGCGAACACCCTCGACTCGACCATCAGGCTCATCCCTAGTTGGCAGTATGTCTACAGGAATAGGTCTTACCCAGTGACATTGGGATCACAGGTTCACATGTCCCTCTCGAAGCCTCCAGAAGAAAAGCCCTGTAATAAGGGCTTCAAATTGAAGGCTTCATTAAGGCCTGGTGGAGAGGTGGCATTCAAATCCGAGATCCACCTCAGCTCACGCTGTAGGAGGAGCTTGTTGAGCTCTCCACCTCGTGAACTGGGATGCACTCAGTCCAACACCAGAATGGATGGACACCTTGGGAAAGTGGCCACTGTTGGCCTGTGCCACATGTCTTCCCAAAGGGGAGATCGGCTTGCTGGTTTGCATAGCCCGGATGTGGCGGTAGATTCTTTGCCACAGTTTCTGTATGGTTTTGCCTATATAATAGCAACCACATTGTAGGAGGTATACAACTCCCATAGTCTGACAGTTCGCAAAGTGTCTAGGGGTAAAGATCTAGCCATTGGGTAATCGTATGATTTTTTTTTTTTTTTTCTGGAGTCCAACAAGTCACCCACAGAAGTAGCACGTCTGAAGGTGACTAAGGGGCAGGAGGTACAAAGGGTCCCACACTAGGATCAGAGGTCAGGAGATGCCAGTATTTGCCAAAGATTTGTCTAACTTTAAGGTGATCATTGGAATATGTAGTGATAATTCTTGTACCCTTGTTGTTACTAGATTTGTCCTTTTTGGAGAATAGGAGGTCGTGTATATTTTTGGTGTCTACACCATTAAATGCCTTTTTTGAGGCATTTGTGACTGTAACCTCTCTAACGGGCATTGTTTTAGGGCTTTTGCCTCCTGTTTGTAGTCCGCATCATTAGAACAGTTGCGTTTTATTCGCCAATATTGGCTGTATGGTATTGAGTTGACTAAGGGCCTAGGGTGAAAGCTGGAGGAGTGTAAGATGGTGTTCCCTGCAGTTGGCTTCCTGAATAACTTACAGGAGAGTATGTTTTCAGTGTCTTTATAGATTTCAACGTCCAAGGTAACTTTGGAGGTACTAAAGTACATTGTGACTTTTAAGTTAAACTCGTTGTGGTTCAGGGTGGCCAAGCACTCGCATAGCAGTTCCATCCAGTATGAAGATGTCATCTATATACCTGTGCCACATAACAATGTGGCACAGGTACACAGAGAGACCCTCATCTTCAAATATGGTACGTTCCCATTCCCCCAGGTACAGGTTAGCGTAGCCAGGAGCACAACCGGTGCCCATGGCCACTCCCTGAAGGAAATGTTGGCCGTCAAATGAAAAAACATTATTCTTGAGTATATATTCAAGAAAAAGTAGTATTAACTCATTGAAAGATTCCTCATGGTGGCTGATTTTGGATAGCACTCTGCAAATGCATGCAAGTCCTCTAGAGTGCGATATTGAACTATAGAGGGCCCAATTACCCAATGGCTGGATCTTTACCCCTAGACACTTTTCCAACTGTCAGACTATGGGAGTTGTATACCTCCTACAATGTGGTTGCTAGTAGTATATAGGCAAAACCATACAGAAACTGTGGCAAAGAATCTACCGCCACATCTGGGCTATGCAAACCAGCAACCCCGATCTCCGATCTTTGGGAATATATGTGGCACAGGCCCACAGCGGCCACTTTCCCAAGATGTCCATTCTGGTGTTGGCCCGAGTGAATCCCAGTTCACAAGGAAGAGATCTCAACAAGCTCCTCCTACAGCGTGAGCTGAGGTGGATCTCTGATTTGAATGCCACCTCTCCACCAGACCTTAAAGTGGATGTAAACCCAAATATATATATATTTTTTTTAATTCATTTTTTTTTTTATATGTCATAATGTAGAGAATAAGATTTTCCTTTCATTTTAGCCCAGTCTTGCCACACAGATTTACTCGAGGCCTGAGCAATCCTCTTTTATTGTTCAGTTAAAGAAATCTTGACAAAGTCTTGAAAACTTTGTCAAAAACACCCCCTTGCTGTGAGTGACAGGTGATTTACATATCTCATGCACTAGCCTGAGACAGGTTATCATCAGATCACTGGATGTTCTACTCTGCCCAGCTCTGACTACATACATGTTCCCTAAATCACTTGTCTATAGTCTGCTGACTGTTGACTGCATCCCATGATGAGAAACATCCAGTCAAAACATAGTAAAGCTGGGAGAGCTGGAGGGGAGGGGGGATGTGAATTGTGAACTTTTTACACAGGATGTGCCTGTCTTAGGCTAATGCATGATATGTAAATCACTTGTCACTCACAGCAAGGGGGCGTTTTTGACAAAGTTTTCAAGACTTTGTCAAGATTTCTCTAACTGAACAATAAAAGAGGATTGCTCAGGCCTTGAGTAAATCTGTGTGGCAAGACTGGGCTCAAATGAAAGGAAATCATTTTCTCTACATTATGACATCCACTTTAAAGCAGAGGTTCACACAAAAAAGGAACCTCCACTTTTCGGACCCCTCCCACCCTCGGGTGTCACATTTGGCATCTTTCAGGGGGGAGGGGGGTGCAGATACCTGTATAATACAGGTATTTGGACCCACTTCCAGGCATAGATATCCGCAGAATCTGCAGGTATCTACGTCACTTCCTGCCCCCCCCCCCCCCACTGTCTGCTGGGAAACACACAGATCACAGAGACAGCAGGCACCATCCGTATTGCGCGGCTCGCGAATGCGCAGTAGGGAACCGGGAAGTGAAGTCGCAAGGCTTCACTTCTTGATTCCCCTAGCGAAGATGGCGGCGGCAGCACTTGAGAGCCGAGCGACAGATCGGCTCTGGGTGCCGACATTGCGGGCGCGCTGGACAGGTAAGTGTCCATATTTTAAAAGTCAGTAGCTGCAGTATTTGTAGCTGCTGACTTTAAAAAAATAAATAAATACATTTTGGCGAAACTCCCGCTTTAATGAAGCCTTCAATTTGAAGCCCTTTTTACAGGGCTTCTCTTCTGGAGGCTACGAGAGGGACATGTGAACCTGTGATCCCAATGTCACTGGGTAGACCTATTCCTGTAGACATACTGCCTAACTATCTCTATCTCTCTCATTGTTATGAGCTCTCCTGTATAAACTTTGGCTATTCAATTTTGTGAACTATTTATGCTCAATATACATGATTAAGTGCTTTTCCATTAAGTTATTTATTTGCTATCCATACTGTTAACATTTTTGCGCTTTTTGTATTTTTGATGTTCAGGTTGGGCTTCACCTTCTCCATTCCTGTTCTATCGCACATGCTTTGGAGATTTTTTGTATAGTGACTTCTTCCCATCATCTTTGTTGCCTTCTAGACATTGAGGCTCCATGCGGGGGCCCCTTGGTGCGTTTTTGCATCTCGGGGGATCCCTCTGGGCTAAGTCTCTGCTACACTTTGAATCAGCCTTTTGCGCGTGCGCAGTATGGTCTTTTCCATCCGACCTAAGACGTACCACCCACCTAGCGACATCTGACGTCATTGCGCGTGTTGCGCAGTCACGCCGGATGCCACTAGTGCTGATGCACACCTGGTATACAGGTGATCGATAAATCTCATCACCGGTGTTGGGCCCCCCGAATACCTGACACCTACCAGCCCAATCCTTTGGACCATGCCCACATTCTGGATGTATACCATGTGACCCCCCCCCCCCCCCCCCCCCCCCCCCCCAGCCCTTATAAGCAAGATAAGCTCAGTCCTCTATTGCTGCACAGCCAGGACCACACAATGTCCAAGATTTGGGATATTTACATTAAACTGCAACCATAGGTAAGTGCTTTTATGGATCCTGTGTCCTACTGCCTTTATATCCTGCCGCACGAGCCACCTGACCCGTTGGGAGTGGGAAGCTCACACCATGGTACCCTTTACGGTGATGCACCCCCATGTATGCATCCGCATGACATGGAGATGCATTTACACACCTTTATATTATCATATATTCTTTTGGGTTTATTATGTCCTGTTTCTTACATAGACACTTTTTTTTGTACCAGATCCGTCTCCAAAATTTTGGTTGATTTTTGTTTTTAGGTTGATATACCTTGTGCACTAATTCTATTATTGTTTTGTACTCAAAAAAAAATGTATATTTTTATAAGCTTGTTACTCCCATTTCTGGTTAATGCCCAGAAAATCCCTGGGGCACCCCCTCTTGCAATTTTCTCTTTTGTATTGGGATGTGGCGAAGGTTTCCAGTACCATATCTATAGGTTGTTTTCTTCCATATATATTTTTTCGGAATCCAGGAAGGACGACACTGTGGCTTCAGATGCCCACACTGGAGATGGCCACTCTGTGCAGGAACTTCACAAAGTAAGAAAAGGATGCTGCACAAATAGAAAACTGGGCATAGTTTACAGCATACCTTTGTTACATTGCACACGGCATGAGTATTCTAGGAGTATTTTTATCTTAAGTCATATTTCGGCCAGAACTCCGCTTTAATGGCTGTGTGAGTTATTTTGAGGGGACAGGAAATTTACACTGTTATACAAGCTGTACACTCACTACTTTTACATTGTAGCAAAGTGTAATTTCTTGAGTGTTGTCACATGAAAAGATATAATAAAATATTTACAAAAATGTGAGGGGTGTACTCTTTTGTGAGATAATGTATATAAAATATATTTTCACCTTTTTTATATTGTAGAAGTGTTTCTGAAACATATTGATTTTAAATAGTTGAAATCCATATTTGTGACCTGATCTCTCAAATGGTTTGTAACTTTTTCAGGTAGTTTTGTGATCCACATACCTCTGCAAGGCAGCTTGGTCAGTTCCTTGACCTCAGGCTCCATCAAGAACATAACCCTAACTGGCTAATTGAACTGTAAAAGAGCAGTAGCACAGTGATCATGGCGCTATCTTCATTCTCTGCTCCTGTTAGCATGTCAACATATGCACTGTAGCAGAGCCTGATTGGCTTTGAGTACTTGCTTTCCCTTTCCAGTCCCTTGCTTTTACAATTTTAGTATCACATATCCGTATCTACTCATCCTTGAGTGTCATTGCTACTGCTATTATATGTTGTCTTCTTTTGCAGAAGGAACAGTTTAGAGAGAAGTTTGTGGCGGATTTACAGAAAGAATTTGAAGGAAAGGGTTTAACATTTTCAATAGGTAATGTATGGGAGCCATTTGTGACATCATTACTGGCGCTTTAAAAAAGATGCATATGAACATGCAGAAGAAAAATTTAGGCTATGGAGGACCCAGAAGTTGGACACTCCCATTTATTAGATATCATTTGAAGTTTTTAATTGATCATTTTAGCTTGAGTTTGTGAGCTCTGTAAACGGCCTAAATCTGCTCCCGTTGGCTGAAAGGGGAGTAAAATGTTAATATATGTTTTAATTGCCCAAATAAAAAATAAATAAAAAAATGAACACGATTTGTATATTAAATATCTGTGTTAGTGCCTGACAAATTCACTAACTGAAACATGGCTCAGCTGTATTTTGTGAAAATCTGATAAAAACATTAAGGCTACTTTCACACTGGGGCGTTGGGGGGCATCGGCGGTAAATCGCAGCGATTTACCGTCGTCTTTGTGGCACTTTTAACCCCCGCTAATGACCGAAAAACGGTTAAATGCACCCACAAAGCGGCGATGCACATTGATTTCAAAGATACGGCTTTCAGGACTTTTTTTGGCATCCTGCCAACGCACCGCCACAGTGTGAAAGCCCCCTATTTTTAGTGCTACTCCTAATTCTGTACCTGCTTATACTTGAATGGGAGTCCATCACTGCTTGCACCGTCATGAGAAGACACTCTCACAATTTCAGTGTCCACAGACACACCAGTTTGGGTATATCCCCATTCATCATAGCATACAGCAGCAGCCCTGAAGAAGGGGGAGTCCTTGTTCCCCCCCCCCCCCCCCGAAACGTGTTGGTTTTATCATGCTTTACGACTTTCAATAAATGTACATATTTACTTGTGTTCCACTTCTAATTGGATACCGAGTGCTCCTTCTACCTACCCTCACAAGTACACGCAGAAACAACCTTGAGGTTGTAGCCAGAGGTAGCAGCCCAAGACCCTCAAAACTGCTCCCGCCACCTTTCTGCCAAGGTGGGCCAGATTCACTAGGAGATAACTTCTCCAACACGCTCCCACCACCACTCACTCACAGATCCTCAAACGAGTCAGTCAGTCAAGCGCAGTCTCCCACCTGTAAGAGAAACTATGACCTGGATTAGTTTTAATGGAATTTGATGTGGTGTCCTATATTTTTTTGTTTTAAAGAAATCTTGTCTTATAAACAGGTGGACAAATCAGCTTTGATGTGTTCCCTAATGGCTGGGACAAGACATACTGTCTGGGAATTCTTGAAAAGGATGGATATTCCAAAATTTACTTTTTTGGTGACAAAACCATGCCGGTGAGTCATTTTTAAATGAGAAGAAATGCATTGTTGTATGACATATTTTAAGCGTGCTCTTTTGTATGTTATAAATGTAGACAACAAATCAAGTATTTCATAATTGGCTGTAACGAAGTGTAGCACTGTAGCTCCAATGTAGCCCAAATGCAGCCAAAATAGTATAATTTTAAATGTTGTCCCTGCAAATAGATACCTTTTTTGTCCCAAAGTATTTATTCATGTTCTGTCTGATCCACATCGCCTTAACAAACTATGGTGTACGTTTATAAAACTGAGAAGTTTTTTCTCGGTTCAGTTCTCGGCAGCTCTCAGAGGAAAATAATCGCCGGTTTATGAAGCTGAGACCTTCAGTTCTCATAGGGAGAACAGAGGAGAAGTGTTTCCTCTGAAAACGGCCAAGATCAGTGTAAAAGTGGGTGGGCTGCCTGTAATCTCATGAGATATTGTGAGATTACGGTACAGCCGAGTTCAAAAAGTGAAACTAAAGTTTTAAAAGAACATGTAATTACCGTATTTATCGGCGTATGACGCGCACCCCAAGTTTAGGAGGGAATTTTAAGGAAAAAAACTTTTAGGAGGGAAGTTTAAGGAAAAAACTTACATTAAAATGGCCATCAATGCAGCTTTATCAGTGTCCATCTGCAGCCTTGTCCATCATTATAGCCTTGCCCAGTGTCCATCTGCAGCCTTGCCCAGTACCTTTGCAGCCTTGCCAGTCTCTTTGCAGCATTTGCCTGATTTAAATTTAGCACCGATTTCCGCTGACTGCGAGCGAACAGCGGAGAAGAGCGAGCAGAGCCGAGATGCAGAAAGCCAAGCGTACTTTGGCTCTACTCGGCTCTGCTCACAGTCCCGCCCATCTCCACTGATTGCAAGAGGAGAGGAGCTGAAAGTGCCCCCCTCGGCTTATACTCCAGTCTCCAGGCACATTTCTGCAGCAGAGAATGACATTTTCCGACCTGACTTTGGGGCCACTTGGTGCTAGGAACCCCAAATTTGGTGTGAAAATTTGGGGTTCCTAGCACTAAGTGGACCTGAGATACAGGGCTCCAAAGTTGGTCAACTGTGTCCATGTGCAGCAATGTCATTTCAGGACCTTTTAATTTGGGCTACAGCTAGGGGGCATCTAGGAACCCTTAACTACCAAGTTTGAAGTTCAGGGGACCTATGGCATGCAATTGGGCACAGTGAGGCTGCAAATGGGCATTGTTGACAGTCTTTTCCACTTACAGTAGCTGCGCATTTCTCACCCTAGGCTTATACTCGAGTCAATAAGTTTTCCCAGTTTTTTGTGGTAAAATTAGGTGCCTCCTATTTGGCTCGGCCTATACTTAAATAAATAAATTATATTTATATATATATATATATATATATATATATATATATATATATATATATATATATATATATATATATATATATATATATATATATATATATATATATATATATATATATATATATATATATATAATTTGTTTGTTGTTAATATTCATTTTTAACCCACTGGTGCTGATATTAGGAAGAAAGAGTCCTTCTTCCTCTAATCGCACCAGCTTCACTACCAGATTCTCCACCTCTGAGCTGTTGAATCTGGAAGGAAGATAGTTCAGTGTAACTGCTGTGAGATCTTCAGATCTCACTTTTATAAACTGGCCGTTTGTGACAGAACGGTCATGTACTGTGATACCTTATCTGAGCTACATAAACCGGTACACCCCAGAGATCAGCCGTGATCCCGAGGATTACGGCTGATCTCTGTTTGTTTTATAAACAGACAACCATGTTAGGAAATCTCCAATATGAGGCAAAGGTTAAAGGAGAAGTACAACCAAAGCTCGTTTTGCTATACTTTTTCCTGTGGATCGTTCTGCACTCCTGTGACCTGTTTTCAGCAGACTTCACAGAGCCGGGACAGGCTCGGGAAAGATCGCAACCATATGGCCGTGATCCACCCACATGCCTGGACTGGATCCCAGCTCAGCCTCTCAGCGAGCCACTGGGAGCCCGAGTCGGTCGCTTCCACACCCTTTACAGCCCAGTACTCCAGTGAGCGCACGCAGAACCAAGTGATCAAACATCAGCCTTGGAGCAGGTGGGGGATAGATGCAGCATCGGACTGATGCTGCATCCACCTAGGTAAGAGCCCAAAAAAATAAAAATTCCCTTCTCTTAAATGCTCACTTGTGTCAAGGGTACCGTTTTTAAAAAGTGGTTTTATTTGCCCTATCCCTCAGTCACGCAGGCTTCTGTGCAACCAGTCGCCTGAAACAGCTTCTCTTTGATGCTCCGTCCAACAGTCCCATTCTGACATCACTTACAATGCAGGAACAGCAGTCCTGCATTGCAAGTAAGGATATATGGAGAAACGCCCACAACCTGCAGCATCAGAGAGGAGAGTGCTGGGAAAGCGAGGGATAAGGTAAGTATAAGGTAAGTAAAATAGCTTTTTAATAGTAATCTAGACAAAAAAGTTGCCCCTTTAACCCTTGCAGTGCGGGTAGAAACCCCACTGCAATGCTAGCTTTTAAGTTTTTTACCGGATTTTAGGTAACACAATGCATGCTCCTAATATTTTGCATTGGCTTCAAGATTTGACATGCTGATGTACAGACATAACGCATGGTATATAATGGTGTTCTATAACTTGCAAGACGGTTTACAGTTGCTGTCTTGGACTTTTTTCTTCCAATAATAAATAGGCCCATTTATGTTGTTGAAGGTGAATGAAGCAGGGCACTGATGAGAGAGGGAGTGAAAATTGAGCGCTAGGAGCAATGAGCATTAGATCATAATTTCATTAAGGGACAAAACTGTTTTCTGCTGGGAGAGCATTTCGGAAACGCACATTAATGCATGTTACTGTTAATTTTCAATGGCACCCTAACACACTAAGGCAACAAAGTTCCACTACGTATGCATTGCAGGGCACCACAATGCAGTTTTGTACTACTGTTCACTTTGGTGTGCTGCATTGCCATTAATTCTGCATGCTCATTGTTTAAACATTGTGGTGTGTTGCCAATTTAAATGAATGAGCTGCCTTAACACATCCCATTAAGAAACACAACGTTAATGCAACACACCAGGATGCCAAGATTTTAAATAGGCTTTAACCTCTTCAGCCCCAGAAGATATGGCTGCTCAATGATCAGGCCATTTGTTTCACGATACACAGTCATGCGATGCTGTACCTGAACAAAATTGATGTCCTTTTTCCCACAAATAGAGCTTTCTTTTGGTGGTATTTGATCATCTCTGCGTTTTTTGTTTTTTTTTTTGCGCTATAAAAAAAAAAAAGTGACAATTTAGAAAAAAACACAATTCTTAGTACTTTTTGCTATAATAAATATCCCCAATTTAAAAAAAAAAAGAATTTTTTTCTCAATTTAGGCCGATATGTATTCTTCTACATATTTTTGGTAATAAAAATCGCAATAAGCGTATATAGATTGGTTTGCGCAAAAGTTTTTTAGCGTCTACAAAATAGGGGATAGATTTATGGCATTTTTATTTTATTTTTTTTTACTAGTAATTGCGGCGATCTGCGATGGGGACTGACTACAGGAGATGACAGATCGTGGTTTCTAGCTATTGGGAACTCACGATCTGCATCTCCTCACCTCACAGAACAGGTATTTGTGTGTTTACAAACACACACGTCCCTGTTTTGCCTCTCGTGCCAGCGGTCATCACGACCACCGGTCACGAGCATCGGCACCCCTGCAGTGCAGAGGGGACACGCCTGCTATCCCGTTTTTTAAAGGCGCTGACGTACAGCTACAATGGTTTGCTGGCTCGTGCCGACCTGCCACAATACAATGACGGTGGCTGGTCGGCAAGTGGTTAAAGCTCATTATGAAATACTTGCTTTGTCATGGCCAACATCTTTCCCGGAGCTTATTCCTGGTTCACATGCTCCAGCGCTGTGATTGGCCGGAGCCACAATGATGTCACTTCCGTGCATCTGAAAACGTGGTGTGGCTGTTTCAAGATGCACAATAAGGAGGCACTTGAAGAAAGATGGACTGCATGGTCGAGTCGCCAGAAGAAAACCATTACTATGCAAATGCCACAAAGTATCCTGCTTACAATACGCCAAACAGCACACGCCTCAAACCTTCTGGCACAAAGTCATTTTGGAATGATGAGACCAAAATTTAGCTTTTTGGCCACAACCATAAACTCTACATTTGAAGAGGAGTCAACTAGGCCTATGATGAAAGGTACGGAGGTGGATCGCTGATGTTTTGGGTATGTGTGAGCTACAAAGGCACAGGAAATTTGGTCAAAATTGTTGGCACAATGAATGCAGTATGTTATCAAAAAATATTGGAGGAACATTTGCACTCATCAGCCAGGAAGCTGCACATGGGTCATACTTGGACATTCCAACATGACAATGATCTAAAACACGAGGCCAAGTCGACCTGTCATTGGCTACAGCAGAACATAGTGAAGGTTCTGGAGTGGCCATCTTAGTCTCCTGACCTAAATATCATTGAGCCACCCTGGGGAGATCTCAAACGTGCAGTTCATGCAAGACAGCTCAAGAATTTACAGGAACTGAAGGCTTTTTGCCAAGAAGAATGGGCAGCTTTACCAGCTGAGAAGATAAAGAGCCTCATCCACAAATACCACAAAAGACTTCATACATTATATATTTATATATATATATATATATAATATCTGCTCCCCAAAACCATGAACTGTGCAATTGGAAAATGGGTGATAGGGGGCGCTGGATAAATCTATCGTGTACCTAATATTAAGACCATATATTATGGAATAAAGTGAACATGTGCATAAAAGTGCAACAAATATTTAACCACTTGTGTTCAGTGTTGGAGGAAAAAGTAAGTGAACCCTGGACTAATAGCTGGTCAAACCTCTTTTGGCAGCAATGACTTTAAGCAAATGCTTTTGGTAGCTCTGGATCAGACCTTTACAACGTTCAGGAGGAATTTTTGACTTTTCCGCTTTACCAAACTGCTTCAGCTCAGACACATTTGTAAGATTTCTGGTGTGAACGGCTGTCTAGATCATTCCACAACTTCTCTAGGGAGTTAATGTCTAGGCTCAGATTGGACCATTCCAAAAGGCCCTTTTTTTTTACATCTGAAGCCAGTCTGTGGTGGATTTAGTTCAATGCTTAGGGTCATTGTCCTGCTGCATCACCCAACTTCTACTAAGCTTCAGCTGGCAGACCGTCACCCTGGTATTATCCCGTAGAATGTTTTGGTACAATTGGTAATTCATTTTTCCCCTACTATGATGGCAAGTGGTCCAGGCCCTGAGGCAGCAAAGCAATCCCAAATCATGATGCTCTCTCCACAATACATTGCATAATATGGCTTTCTGAAGGGATGCATTACAATCTGCAGCTAGTCAGAGCTTATCTGGCTAAAAGATGTACAACATGTTTTTTTTCACTCACTAGGGGGAAATGGTTGGTGTGTCCCGATGAGCTCTTATTTTTGACTCTCATCGCCTTGCGCAGGTGGGGAGTTTAATTGGGGTGGCACACCTGTCAAAAGGTAATGCTACTGTCCTAAGGCGAGCTCAGGAAGGGCAATAGATTGCTTGATCTTTATTTTCAGTATAAATATAAATCCTGAAAAACGGGGCCTCATGATCCATCTGACTTTTTGGGTTTTAGGCAGAATGTACCGGAAAAGTTACCACAGGGATAGCTAGCTTGTGACCAAGGACAAGGGGCACTCTTTTATGTTTGGAGGAAAAGAGATTTAGTCTCCAAATACAGAAGTTATACTGTCCAGCTCAGTAGATTGCTTTAAAAAAGGCCTGGATTCTTTCTGAAATGTTCATAATATAACTGGATACTAACATTTTATCATTTTATAGGTAAAGTTGATCCAGAGAATATCCGTTTTGCCTCTCTGGGGATCAGGAAGGAATTTTTTCCCCAGCTGGAGCAAATTGGATCATGCTTTGCTGGGTTTTTGTTGCCTTCCTCTGTGGATATAGGATTGTATCCTCCCCCCGCGCTTTTTATTAGTTGAACTAGGTGGACTTGTGTCTTTTCAGCCAGACTAACTATGTAACAGCCAAGCGTACATAATAAGAGATTTCGCTTTTTTGTGCATTTTATATTTAAATCCACAGTTTAAGGTGTACAGCATGTGTTGGTATTTTCACATACCGGTGGGGCGAACTTAATATACAAATTGCATTGAAACATGATAATAGCATCAAGTTACCAAACCGACCCGTGGGGAATATACTTTGCAGGAACACACCTATGTGTTGATATTCAGATGCGAAAGCTGATCCTGCAGAATTAAGATATTTTTTGTTCTATTAAAGTATTAAGTGTGAAGTAGAGAAGTGTAAAAGGGGAATAGTCTGGGAGAGGAGAGGGTGGCTAGGTAGAAGAGAAAGCAAGAGGAGGGAAAAAAAGGGTTCTTGAGGGGAACCCTCGGGAAGAGAGGAATCGAAAGAACAGTGAGAGGCCACACCAGGTCTCTAGTCTCTCAAGATATCTTGTAGAGCTCTTCCTTTTGAAACAGGTGCAAAAAAATTCTTCCTGTCATTGTGAAGCAGAATTCACCAAGCATCGGATTGTTCACCCACTAATGGGGAATGTGAGCTGGATTTAGACAATTGTGAGACAAGTTGGTTTTACTCCACTGATGTGTTGTCGCAGTTTTAATTGGGTTTAATACGAGATGAAATGCAGGTTCCGACATTTTGGTGTATGCGCTTGGCTAAGGAGCCAATGGGGCAAAGATACTATCTGTGCGATTTATGACTGATTGCCTCCAAGTCAAAATTCCCCCATAGGTGACAATACGTCTGTGAGGTGGAATTTAGGTTGGTTGGTTAGCCTCTTATCCCCCCTCCATTTGTCAGACAGATATGTGCCACCTCTCTCCTGGAGCCCATCACATGTTTGTTGGGAACTCTGGGCTAGATCATTCATAGACCACCTTATTCCGGGTCAAGGATCATGCATAGCAGAGCAGCTGCCTTGCTGCAATCAATTGAAAGCCATCACTTGAGCTAAGCTTTTGTAAACTAATAAAGAATTTATATTGGTTGAATTTGTTTGACTTTGAGTTCTCAGCATCTCATGTGGGCATTACCTAGGGCAGGCTGCATCGAAATGCAGTTTCCTTAGGTTTTTTGATATTTGCATAACTTCTCCCAAGAGCCAGCCCACTGCTTGCATCAGGACTGAGAGCTCTGGAGAGAAGTACAGAGGAAAGGTGTTGAGATTTTGGGAAGCTATGTACAGCACCCTGCTGGCAGATTGCCGTTCTGTCAGTAGGAAAGGCATTGATCCTGTGTTCCTGCAAAGCAGGGACACTGATCTAGGTCTTCCCTTAGAAAAAGCACCTCCCCCACAGTACACAAGCACTGGCTAGGAACACATTTAACCCTTTGATTGCCCCTTCCCAGCCAGTGTCATTAGTATAGTGACCGTGCCTATTTTTTTTTTTTAACACTGATCACTGTATTCGTGTCATTGGTCCCCCAAAAGTGTCAGTGTCTGATTTTGTCCGCCGCAATATCGCAGTCCCGCTATTTGTGCAAGATAATGGCATAATGTGCAAGTGTGCTTTGCATATCAGCACTTGATGAAAAACTTACCTTTTTTATTTATTTATTTTTTTGAAAATTCTTTTTATTGAAAAAATTCACTGTGGAGGTACAAAACAGGGCCATTGGGGCATGCCATGTGCATAACGGCGCGTACAACTTGCGGTATATTTAACTAAAGTTAAATTGCTAACTAACAACATATCTAGTACCCAGTTTCAACATGGTAGGATAGTGACAGGATATATCTATTCCTGTAGGACCTCTCATCCCTCTTATCTTTCAGAGCCGGATGTTGCAAGGACAGCTAGGGTCGAGTGAAATCACTTGACCTCTGGACTAACTCCACCACTCACTTGCTTGGGACCTGGACCCCAACACTCAACAGGGCCAGGTAGATATTCAGGGTCTCTAACCAGGTTGGTCGCCAACAGGCTGGTCATCTGTCGTGGACTCCGAGTCTGTCCATAAGTGCCAGACTTTTCCATATTTTTTGGGGCATCCTTGGGATAAATATGTTGCTTTGTATAGGGGTATAATTAATATTTTACCCCTATACAATTAATATTTTCCATGATGACAAGGTAGGGGGGTTGGCTGACTTCCATTTTAGTACTATGGCTTTCCTTGCATAAAATTATAGGATACCTATTAGGGAGCGGATTGCTTTAGCTGACGCCAACTGTTCCACAAGACCGAGGAGACAGACTCTAATTGTCAGAGGAATAGGTATAGTAGTCAATAAATTGAGTTACCTCCCTCCAATATTCCTTAACCTGTGGGCAATCCCAGAATATATGTAGGAAACCAGCAGAGACGCTAGAGCATCTCCAGCAAGCTGCCGACAAAGTTGGGTATATGCAATGAAGGCGTTGGGGCGTGTAGTATATTCTGTGCAGTATTTTAAATTGTATTAACTTGTCCCTAGTTACAATTAGTGGTTGTAGTGGGTAGTCCCATATGTCTTCCCAGTCTTCGCTGTACAGCTCTTGCACCTCCGCCCGCCACAGGTCCCGCAGCCTATCCAACCCAACCTGAATGGATGGCAGCAGTGCCTGTTATATTTGAGATAGTGGCTTAGAGATTAGTATAATTTAGCAGAGTTTCGAGATCGTCATGCTCCACCCAAAGCTGAACCAATCCGAATCGTGAGTCAAAGGCGTGATGGAACTGCAGGAACCTGAAAAAGAATTTAGGAGTTGAAATTTGTGTTTCAGTCTGTCAAAGGTAAACAACCCCAAACCATCGCAAACATCCTTCAAGTATTTGATGCCCTTGCCGGCCCATAGGCCGGGGTCCTGTAGACAGTGAAATTCCTTCAGCCTGGCATTACACCAAAGTGGTGTGTCTGGGGACCATATGACTTTCACCAGGTTAGGTTTTATTACCTCCGTGTCCCAAGCCCTGACAACCGCTTTCATAGCTTGTGTGAGGATTATCAGTAAACCCCCCTATCCCCCTGTAGAGGGCGTTGCGAAGGGCCTCATAAGATCCCAGATGTGCTGCCTCAAGGACTACTGATGCACTGGTATCATTTGAGACCAGCCAATTGTGGGCATAGGTGAGCATTGCTGCCAAATAGTATGCATGAAAGTCGGGCAAGCAAGTCCCCCCTGTGTCCAGGGCCTGCGTAGAACTTTCCTGCTAAATCTGTCTGGATGTGAAGAAAGGAAGCCATTAGGGAATCTAATTGTTGGAAGAGGGTTTTGGGTATCCAGACCAGGGAGTGCCTTAATGTATACAATGGAACCGGGAGCATTTTCATTTTAATTAAATACATTTTTCCTATAAGTGTTAGTGGGAGCTTTGACCAGGCATTTAATTTAGATTTACACCATTGCAGTACCGGGGACAGATTAAGCTTACTATAATCCTGGGTATTCGGAGAGATATTGATCCCCAAGTATAAAGACTTACCTTTTTAAAACTAAGCCCTCCAGTGGCACGTGGTCACAGGGCTTCCATCTTTACCCGGCCTTACTTCTATGTTCGCAGGCTCTGGCCATTTAAATGGCCAAGCTGCAGTACAGTGATTGCAGCACAGAGCCCTGAAGGAAGAGCATACCCAGTATTGCAGTATAGCAGTTGCAATAATATAATACAGACTGTCTTCTTCAGCAGACAGTGCCAGTTTTGACCTAACGCTGAATCTTGCAATAAGACAGAATTGCAGAAATGTAGCTGATGATATATTTTGAGCTTTAATTTTAGTAGAAATTATTCATGTATCCATTAAGAATAGTTTAATCATTATCTTGAGGAAAATGCCTTTTTGATAGAGTAGCTAAACTGGCCATAGAAGTACCTTTTTTCTGTCGGCACCCAGATATGATTTTCAGAACTTTTCCAACAATCAAATATCCTAAAAAACATGATTCCCCTTAGCTGTTATTTCTCTACCCACTTTTTTTTTTTTTTTTTTTTTTTTAATCTCTAGTTTTTAAAGCCTTAATATTTAAAAAGTAACTCCACTTTTGTCAAATTAAAAAAAAAAGAAATTCTTCAGGTGATCAACATTGTAGACATTTTAACCCATTTATTGATCAGCTGATGCCCCTGCAGTATTCTAATGGGAGTGGTAATGTCTGCATTCCTTTAGAAGTGATTAACCCTTTAGGAGCATCTCGCCAAAACTGACATTTATGTTGCAGAGGATGTCTAAGAATCTGACTTGTATCTCACTGCAGACTTCTGGGAAAATCTGTGAGCCAATCACACAAGCAGGAAATTACATTTCTGGGGAAGTTCTGTAAATCCGCTGTGTACTGATTACCATATTGCATTAAATTGTACAGAAATGACAGATTTGAAAAGTAAAGACAACTTTTGATAATATTACATTACAAATCAGCTTTTGTCATAATTGTACATGTTTTTTTTTTTTACTTGCAATATTTTTTTCCTATGTAAGTGGAGTTGCCCTTTTTTAACATTTTATTTTGTTTTTTATTTACTATGTTCATTATTGAGTACTGTTGCTTTTTTTTTTTTTTAAAGCACATTTAATATCTAATAGTTTTCCAATGCTTTGTACCTGAAATGTAAATGGAACAAATGTATAGAATAAATGTACACTGTTGGGGGGCCGAACTATAGCCTAAAAAATATATAAACGCATTTCTATGCACACTGCACATATCTTATGCAGAATGTAGGTTTCTGGAGTGTGTTAGGTTCAGAATGCAGGTTTCTGGAGTGTGTTAGGCTCAGAATGCAGGTTTCTGGAGTGTGTTAGGCTCAGAATGCAGGTTTCTGGAGTGTGTTGGGCTCAGAATGCAGGTTTCTGGAGTGTGTTAGGCTCAGAATGCAGGTTTCTGGAGTGTGTTAGGCTCAGAATGCAGGTTTCTGGAGTGTGTTGGGCTCAGAATGCAGGTTTCTGGAGTGTGTTGGGCTCAGAATGCAGGTTTCTGGAGTGTGTTGGGCTCAGAATGCAGGTTTCTGGAGTGTGTTGGGCTCAGAATGCAGGTTTCTGGAGTGTGTTGGGCTCAGAATGCAGGTTTCTGGAGTGTGTTGGGCTCAGAATGCAGGTTTCTGGAGTGTGTTGGGCTCAGAATGCAGGTTTCTGGAGTGTGTTGGGCTCAGAATGCAGGTTTCTGGAGTGTGTTGGGCTCAGAATGCAGGTTTCTGGAGTGTGTTGGGCTCAGAATGCAGGTTTCTGGAGTGTGTTGGGCTCAGAATGCAGGTTTCTGGAGTGTGTTAGGCTCAGAATGCAGGTTTCTGGAGTGTGTTAGGCTCAGAATGCAGGTTTCTGGAGTGTGTTAGGCTCAGAATGCAGGTTTCTGGAGTGTGTTAGGCTCAGAATGCAGGTTTCTGGAGTGTGTTAGGCTCAGAATGCAGGTTTCTGGAGTGTGTTGGGCTCAGAATGCAGGTTTCTGGAGTGTGTTGGGCTCAGAATGCAGGTTTCTGGAGTGTGTTGGGCTCAGAATGCAGGTTTCTGGAGTGTGTTAGGCTCAGAATGCTGGTTTCTGGAGTGTGTTAGGCTCAGAATGCAGGTTTCTGGAGTGTGTTAGGCTCAGAATGCAGGTTTCTGGAGTGTGTTAGGCTCAGAATGCAGGTTTCTGGAGTGTGTTAGGCTCAGAATGCAGGTTTCTGGAGTGTGTTAGGCTCAGAATGCAGGTTTCTGGAGTGTGTTAGGCTCAGAATGCAGGTTTCTGGAGTGTGTTAGGCTCAGAATGCAGGTTTCTGGAGTGTGTTGGACTCAGAATGCAGGTTTCTGGAGTGTGTTGGACTCAGAAGGCAGGGATCAGGAGCGCGTTGGGCTCAGCTCGCACAGTTCTGGAAAGAGGCTGGGAGTGGGAGCCAGCAGAGTGACTTTCCATATTAGGAAGCTGATGATTGGTTGCCCTGTGTCCTAGCAACCAATGACCTGCTGTTTCACTTCAAAAGTTAATTTGGCCAGCTTCTCCTCCTGCCCTCTGTCCTGAGCTAAGCTGCCTCCTGCTCACAGTTGTTCACTGAGGAGGCTTGCGGGAGCGGGCCCCATTGTAGGGCCAACCCTAATGGGCGGGCTGGGTAAATGGCCTTGGCGGACCATATCTGTTCCACGGGCCGTAGTTTTGAGGATCCCTGTTCTAGAAGGTAAAAACTGGAAGCGGGAAACATTTTGGATATCCTTTTTTTTTTTTGCCCTTGCCGTGCTTTGTAAGAATTAGTTATCTGTGTTTTCAGGTCCTGCTGCCTTGTAGCATTATTATTCTTGAAAATGATCTTCACCCGACTTGGGCAAAATTTTGCTTCTGATGGATCTGCATCCAACACTCCCTCTGTAGCCTTGTTAATACATAGGGCTATGTTCCTTTCCCACAAGTCTATACTTGCCTTTTCCTACAATTGCTGCCTCCTATGCTGGCTGCAGCCCAGCCGATAAAAAACAGTGCAGAGCTGTCTGTTCCAGAGCAAGAACATCCCATTGACTTCAATGGGAAGTATTGTATAGCAGACACAGTTTCGCTTTAGATTTTTACTAAGCGAGCAGTCTATGCAGGAGGCCACAGCTGTTGGAAGTGGGAGGAGGCCTAGATCTATATATTAAGGGGGCTGGGAAGGACGACGTGCAATTATTTTTTAAAGGTGCACATGTAGTTTAGGCCATCAGGATTTTTTTTTTAGCGAAGCAAAAACAAAAGAACAATGATAATCAAAAAAGCCAATGGATTTCCAAGCTGTGGTGTGTTTGTTTTTTTTTTTTTTTTTTTTTTCTTTTTTTAATGCAAATTTTTAAATATTTTTGTTTCATTAATGCTTGCTTGCTTTTTCTGCCCTGCCCCGGCCAGTACTGCTGTCAATTATTGGAGGAGGGTTGGGTGGGGGTGCTCTAGTCCAATTAAAAAGTACTAAACTCTCCCCCTCTTTCTGTTTCACAGGGTGGAAATGATTATGAAATTTATACAGACTCTAGAACAATAGGTCATTCTGTGGCATCTCCTGAAGACACCAGAAGAATCTGTGAAGAATTATTTTTTCAATAGACTCACACATTTGAAGGCTTCATAAGTTCAAGCTACCTAACATAGCAAAAAATACTTTTATGGGTTTTAGAAGTTACGACAATATAAAATGAAGGGTGATGGGTTGCTATCATTCAAATTTCATTGCACATTAAATCTGCATTGGTGCAGGGATGAGTCTAAGAACTGTTTTTTGTGTATTCTAAAACTCCTGAAAAAGTTTGAGGGGGGATGAATGCTAAAAATATACCACGTAAAACTTTCCAATGAGGGTTTTATCATGAAGGTCAAATTCCTGTTTCCTATGGGAGGCAAAGCTTCTTTTTTTTTTTTTTGCCCCAATTATCCTAAATCAGGTCTTGGTTGTTGTTGCATGTATACAAGTGATTTTTTCATAGCAACCAGTTATAATCTTTATTTTGTACTGAATACATAAAAGCGAAGCTGGATGACTGGGCCACAAATGGAATTTTAGACATATTTATGCATTAAGCCAATTGATCCTTTTGAACACTCGGTGCCAGTTCTAGGAACACAAGAATTCATGGACATATACAACTATTTGCATACCAGTAGTTTGTGAATTTTAGACTGCTGCTTCTGTACTGTGCAAAGTAGAAACAGGCAAATTTGCAACTATGGGTTGCCTAACTTAAAAAAAACTTTATCATCCAGATATGCCCTTACTCCTCATTTACTGGCAGTACAAAACTTCATACCTCGTTAATATATTGATCAATATACATCTTTTAAATTGTGTATCTAATATTATGTATGCAGTGAGTGTCCATCTAACAGCATAACCCAATATGTATCCTGTTTCTACAGTCTATGCCAGGTTTACAATAAGCATAGTTATATTTTCTTGTGAATGTGCCAGCATTCTATTCATAAAGTAGGTTATTCTCTTGCTATTATCAGTACTGTTTTACAGCGAACTGCTCTTTACAGATTCCATCTTTGCTGTAGGTCAACTTTGATTACTGTCTAATATGCCTGTATTGAATATGAATTTATGATTCATGGCGGAAAGAATAAATGTAATAAAATCATGCAAAGTTTTATAAACTGAACTGGGTAGTGTGTGTTTTTTTTGTTTTTTACGACAAAAAAAAAAAATATGCCATCATCCTAAACAATGTCACCTTTGCTGGAAGTCCAACAAAAGCATTTGTGACTGGCACCAGGGAGTAATACAACACCGCAGATGGAAAGCATCTGAGTATTAGGCCCCATACACACTGGATATTATAAAAAGTATCTTTAGCTGCAGAATGTCGTGTTAAAAAATTTGAGTTTTGCCACATTTTACAGCTTTTTTGCATTAGCATTTTTTTAGCATTTGCATTTCTTTAGCAAAACTATACCCCCACAAAAACATATAGCTAAAACGCTCACACACTAGTTCTGGGGTTTTTTCCTGCCAGAAAACGCCCCTGACAAAAACCGCTGATAAAAGCCTATGTGTGCATTATCACATGCTTGGGAGTTTACTGGCTGCTGAAAAAAAACACCTGAAGCCAAAAACAGCAGCTGTAAAATTGTTCAGCGTGCATGAAGCCTAATGCTACCTACAGGAGGCTTGAAATAAAAGTTATAAAACAAAAGGAGGGGCAACCTCACCTGGTGACTATACTACAAAACTGCAATAGAGCCTTAGTTTAGCTTGTTGTCCTAAGGACAAAATATGTATTTTCCTCAGCTCTGCTGAAATAAAACAGGTGATGTTTCTTCAGTCAAGCAGTTGCTGGTAGTATCCTAAATCATTGACTTTCCAGTCAGCCAATTAATGCAGTTCTCCCTGATAGGCTGATAATCTGGTGTTTCACTGCAACACAGTGGCATACCTGGAAGGTGCTTGCACTAAATGGGGTGACAAGCCAGATCTATACAATGCATCCGAAAAGTATTCACAGCGCTTCATTTTTTCCACATTTTGTTGTGTTATAGCCTTATTCCAAAATGGATTAAATGTATTATTTTCCTCAAAATTCTACAAACAATACCCCATAATCACAACGTTGCAAATTTACTAAACAAAAAAAAATCACATGTACATAAGTATTCACAGCCTTTGCCATGACGCTCAAAATTGAGCTCAGGTGCATCCTGTTTCCACTGATCATCCTTGAGATGTTTCTACAACTTGATTGGAGTCCACCTGTGGTAAGTACAGTTGACTGGACATGATTTGGAAAGGCACACATCTGTCTATATAAGGTCCCACAGTGCATGTCAGCGCACAAACCAAGCCATGAAGTCCAAGGAATTGCCTGTAAACATCCGAGACAGGATTGTATTGAGGCACAGATTTGGGGAAGGGTACAGAGACATGTCTGCAGCATTGAAGATCCCAATGAGCACACTGGCCTCCATCATCTGTAAATGGGAGAAGTTTGGAACCACCAGGACTCTTCCTAGAGCGGGCCGCCAACCAAACTGAGCGATCGGGGGAGAAGGGCTTTAGTCAGGGAGGAGACAAAGAAGCCAATGGGCACTCTGACATAGCCTCAGCGTTTTTCTGTGGAGAGAGGAGAACCTTTCAGAAGAACAACCATCTCTGCAGCACTCCACCAATTTAGGCCTGTATGGTAGAGTGGCCAGACGGAAGCCACTCATCAGTAAAAGGCACATGACAGCCAGCCTGGAGCCTGAAGGACTCTTAGATCATGAGAAACCAAATTCTCTGGTCTGATGAAAAAAAAGATTGTATTCTTTGGCTTGAATGGCAAGCATCATGTCTGGAGGTAACCAGGCACTACTCGTCACCTGGCTAATGGGATCGCAGGCAGGATCCTGCTAAACAACTTACTAAAGCTTTAATTATAAAGAAAAAAGAGACGCAGACAAGTGTTGGATTATAAAGGCCGCGGCTGTTTATTATTGGTTTCAAAAATTTTAATAAATAGCAAGAAAAATTATATATAAACTTTAAACAGCCTAGCCATTACAGCCTAGGCTGCATAATAAATTATTAACTTCATAAAATTCCCACAAGACAGGTGTACCTTAAGAACACCTGTCCCCAACACCCCAAAACGCGGCCATCTCAACACATGTACCAAGGTCTGCGTTAAAAATATCCAAACCTATGTCGGACAGGTGAATTTCGTCCTGTCTGTATAGACCACGAACTCCACCCTCCAACTCCTTATGCCTAAAGGAGATGATGCCTAACTGAAAAAGTAATTTGGACACCGCTCTATTAATACGCTTTCTTATCTTTTCCAACGGGTGCATGGAAGGAAAAGAAAAACGCTGCACTATTTCAGAGAAGACAATGACTGTATTAGGCAAAACCATTTGAATTCTCTGCAAATCATCCCTAATGCTAAAAATAATGTTCAAAGTTTTCTGTTTTCCAGTGTCATTCCCCCCCAGATGCACTATCAATACATCTGGCGGGGGGAATTTTAGAAAAAGGCCAGAAAATTCCTCCATTAAATCAGACCATAACATGCCCCTTTTCCCTGCCCAAAAAACCTCGAACATTTCAGAGTCCAAACCTAGCTTATCAGAATACACTCTCTCTTTTGCCCTCAGGTGTGCCCAAAAGACGTAGGAGTGTCCAATGATCCAAATTACCTTACGGCATGAACCTGAAACGAATTAAAGAGAAAAATTAGGACGAATGTATACCAAATAACTATTAGATTTCCATCTTCCCACCTTTTTAACTACACTATCGTCTAAACCCAATCTAGCAGCTTCAGTGGCTGCTCCAATTCTAAATGAATGTGCCGTCAAATTAACCAAAAACTTCAAACATTTCTTAAGAACACAAACAAACTGATATTTAGTAAGAGGGGAGCCAGATTCATGTAGAAATAAAATTGGCCCTTCCCTCGGACGGACACTAAGATAATTTTTTAACAGACCCACAGGACAGATTGAAGGGGTGAGACCTGCATTTAAAGTAATCCAACTTCCTTTACCCAACTGATCAGTTTTAGACTTTCTTAAAAATATCCTCAAAGATGTACCCGAGACAAAAACATCCGATGCACGAATAGTTGGCAACTCAGAAACTCTGAGCGCTGCGAAAAAAGTAATGGAAAATACCGCTTTAAATAAAATTGACTCAAAGGAAGAAAAACATACTCGCTCTGACACCAGACAAAGTTTTTCCAGAACCTCAGGAGTAATGGGAAAACGAGAATCTGGTTTAAAATTTTCTTTTTTGTAACCCTTCAAAGCTTGTTTAACAGAGAAATATGCTAGGCAGGAAGGTAGATTGTTAAGCTTAAGAAAAAAGGACAGACCCGCCAGGGTCTTGTTAACATACGACCAAGAATATTGTTTTTGAAACAAAAAATTTAGAAATAATAGCAATAAACCTTCCGAAAAAACATTCGACGGAGCATCGTTCGACTCTAGGAAAGAAACCCAAAGCAACCAGGCCGATTGGTATCCAGCCCAGGTTGAGGGGGCCAGAGAATTCCGAATAGCATCCGCAATGGGTTTTAAAAAAGGTCCCACAATTTGCGTGGACATGGAATTCCTACTTGATCTGCGGCCGGGAACAGTTGAAAGAAACGGTCCATCTGCAGGCGAGACAATGCGTCCGCCACATCATTGTCTTTTTCCACCACATGAATCGCTTTTAACCAAATATTCCAATGTAAACATTGGAAAATCATGTGGCGCAACAAGACAACGACAGGCATAGACTTAGACGTTAAGCAATTAATTGCAAACATGACTCCTTTATTATCAGTCCTGACTAGTATCCTCTTGTTCTGAAAATAAGGACCCCAAATTTCCAGAGCAACGATAATAGGAAATAATTCTAGCAAAACTATATTTTTTAAATGACCCAGTCTACTCCATCTCGGATTCCATACCTCAGCACACCAATGTGATCGCCAAATTGCAGCAAAACCACATGAGCCCGCCGAGTCAGTGGAAAGAAAAAAACTCCCTATCAAGAATAAATTCATCTTGCCATAGGGCCCGACCATTAAAATGCTGTAAAAATTGCAACCAAACTAAAAGATCTTCCCGCATATCATGGGTAATCCTGATATGGGAGAAAGGAGATATGAAACCCGAGATGGAATGATATAACCTTCTAGAAAATACCTTGCCAATAGGCATGATCCTGGAAGCAAAGGCTAACAAACCTAATAATGATTGCATTTCCTTCAGACAAACCTTTTTCTTGCGAATAACAGCCAATAGTTGTATTCTAAGTTTCGTTACCTTACAGTGGTGTGAAAAAGTGTTTGCCCCCTTCCTCATTTCCTGTTCCTTTGCATGTTTGTCACACTTAAGTGTTTCGGAACATCAAACCAATTTAAACAATAGTCAAGGACAACACAAGTAAACACAAAATGCAATTTGTAAATGAAGGTGTTTATTATTAAAGGTGAAAAAAAAATCCAAACCATCATGGCCCTGTGTGAAAAAGTGATTGCCCCCTAAACCTAATAACTGGTTGGGCCATCCTTAGCAGCAACAACTGCAACCAAGCGTTTGCGATAACGTGCAATGAGGCTTTTACAGCGTCCTGGAGGAATTTTGGCCCACTCATCTTTGCAGAATTGTCCTAATTCAGTTACATTAGAGGGTTTTCGAGCATGAACGGCCTTTTTAAGGTCATAGGAAGAAAATAGGTTGGGCAGGTAGGTGGAACAACAATTGGTCTATCGCATCCCAGAAATTTGTAGAATAATTTTATCAGTAGGCCATGATGTGCATAAAACAAAGGCCAGTACCCCTGGGGGATGCTTGGAGTGAAGATAGACACTTATGAGAAATGTATGCATGTGATAAAGTAAATATTTATTCAAAATATACAAAGTGAACAAGGGAATGCTCAGTAAGGCATGGTATGTTTAACACAGAATAGAATAAATTGATACAGTTTATAGCATGTCAAAGGAGCAAAACATACAAAGCATTATGACAAAGATATAAACTTGCTTGGTACATATGGTAAGGAAGATGCCAACATGTTTCGGACTTTGGTCCTTTGTCAAGGCAACTGGGTATCCTTTAAATTCTCATCTAAATATATGAGGGATCATAAGGTTAATCTCGGTATAGTATAACATATTTGCACTGTCAACATATATATTGCTAGATGTGGTTAATATCATAAATGGATAATCAGTAGGGTACTCACATGTCCTGCCAATGCTCAACTGTATGCCATATGGGGGAGCCACTGAGCGTGGTGTCCGGGGTATCAAGGTATGTGAGGTAAAAACAAAAGTGTGCTTAGCCACTTAGATATAAAGAGCCTGCTGAGAGCCCCCTCAGAATACAAGGTCCAAGATACAGGGTTGGGGCGGGAAGCCCGAGTTCTGTATGAGGCACAGTGGGCCAGCCAGTGTATCACTGTGGGGCAGAGTAAAAAAGAAAGTGATGAGGGAAGGGTATCTAAAGTAATAATGAATGGCTGAATAGGGTAAGCCATGTATTTACCTGAGTATAAAGCGTAGACAGCAAATAAGAGGTCATCTCTGGTCAGTCAGCAGCATGTACTGAGGCCAGAGTGTGAGGAGTTTATGAAGGGTCAAGTAATGAGCTACAGCTGAAGAGAGGTGTGTATCGTCAGCTGGAGACATTAAGCTGGCTGGCTTGTGTGTCTGTAGGAGGCGGGCGCCAGGAGGCGCTGAGATCAACCTCCTAGTGTGGACCTCTGACGGGGCGGCGCCGGGCGCGGCCGCGTCATTGCGACGCGGTCACGTCCGGCGTCGTGACGTCACCGACGCGGGAAAGACAGGCGCCGGCCTCTCGATGCGCTCCATGATGGAGCGCAAACAGGAAGCGGACCAGAGATCTGGTCAAGGTGGAAGGCGGTAAGGTGACGCATGCGCAGTGGGGCAGACGCGCATGCCCACCAGGTCTTACCCGCGCCGGGTATTGCATAGAGGGGGGAAGAGGCAGGCTGTGTATAAGGATGTCAGTCCATATGGAACGAATGAGCAGCGGGGGACATGCGATTGGCCAATAAAGCACAGAAAAAATATTGCATATAACAACATTTAAATATGTATGGCTTAAAGATATTGGATTGAAGGGAAAGGCATGTGATATTGCATACATAGTATATAATACATAGACATATGGTATTACAAACTGTATAGTGCATATGATGTAAGTAATACAGATCAAAGAATTAGGTGTGGGTGCTTAGACGTGGGGGACCAATTTAAAGGTCTAATTCACACACTCCGGTCTCGAAGCCCTCAAGATAAGGTTTAAAATTGAAGGCTTCATTGAGGCCGGGGGGTAAAGTGGCATTAAGATGGAAAATCCATCGAAGTTCGCTCTGGAGGAGCGCTTTGTTGTAGTCACCCCCTCGGTTGGGAGGTGGGATGTGGTCCAAAGCTCTAAACGAGATTTTGGGGATAATGTCAGGGTGAACTATGGAGGTGTGTCGTCCCAATGGTAAATCGGGATCTCTCTGGTTTATACTGGTGACATGGCCATAAATTCGTTTCCAGAATGGTAGTTTGGTCTTGCCCACGTAAAAGCACCCACATTCACACTCCAAAAGATAAACAATACCAATAGAACGGCAATTCACATAATGTTTAGGGAAAAGGCGTTGACCATTGGGTAAAACATTGTGTAAGTTGGATTTTGGTAGATACTTGCAATAATTGCAATTGCCACATGGGAAGGTGCCCTTAAGCTGTCTCTGGGATTTGTTACTGCTTTTGTATTCACTAGTGATAAGTTTGTCACGGAGGGACGGAGCGCGTCGATAAGTGATCAAAGGTTTAGGCGGAACAAACTCAGCAGGCTCTTTATATCTAAGTGGCTAAGCACACTTTTGTTTTTACCTCACATACCTTGATACCCCGGACACCACGCTCAGTGGCTCCCCCATATGGCATACAGTTGAGCATTGGCAGGACATGTGAGTACCCTACTGATTATCCATTTATGATATTAACCACATCTAGCAATATATATGTTGACAGTGCAAATATGTTATACTATACCGAGATTAACCTTATGATCCCTCATATATTTAGATGAGAATTTAAAGGATACCCAGTTGCCTTGACAAAGGACCAAAGTCCGAAACATGTTGGCATCTTCCTTACCATATGTACCAAGCAAGTTTATATCTTTGTCATAATGCTTTGTATGTTTTGCTCCTTTGACATGCTATAAACTGTATCAATTGATTCTATTCTGTGTTAAACATACCATGCCTTACTGAGCATTCCCTTGTTCACTTTGTATATTTTGAATAAATATTTACTTTATCACATGCATACATTTCTCATAAGTGTCTATCTTCACTCCAAGCATCCCCCAGGGGTACTGGCCTTTGTTTTATGCACATCATGGCCTACTGATAAAATTATTTTTAAGGTCATACCACAACATCTCAATAGGATTCAGGTCAGGACTTTGGCTAGGCCACTCCAAAGTCTTCATTTTGTTTTTCTTCAGCCATTCGGTGGTGGACTTGCTGGTGTGTTTAGGATCATTGTCCTGCTGCAGAACCCAAGTTCGTTTCAGCTTGAGTACACGAACAGATGGTCGGACATTCTCCTTCAGGATCTCTTGGTAGACAGCAGAATTCATAGTTCCTTTTATCACGGCAAGTCTTCCAGGTCCTGAAGCAGCAAAACAGCCCCAGACCATCACACTACCACCACCATATTTTACTGTTGGTATAATGTTCTTTTTCTGAAATGCAGTGTTCCTTCTACGCCAGATATACTTGGACACACACCTTCCAAAGAGTTCCACTTTTGTCTCATCGGTCCACAGAATGTTGTCCCAAAAGTCTTGGGGATCATCAAGATGTGTTGTGGAGAAATTGAGACGAGCTATGATGTTCTTTTTGCTCAGCAGTGGTTTTCTCCTTGGAACTCTGCCATGCAGGCCATTTTTGCCCAGCCTTTTCCTGATGGTGGAGGCATGAACGCTGACCTTAACTGAGGCAAGTGAGGCCTGCAGTTCCTTGGACGTTGTTGTGGGGTCTTTTGTGACCTCTTGGATGAGTCGTCGCTGCGCTCTTGGGGTAATTTTGGGCGGCCGGCCACTCCTGGGAAGGTTCACCACTGTTCCATGTCTTCGCCATTTGTGGATAATGCCTCTCACTGTGGTTCGCTGGATTCCCAAAGCTTTGGAAATGGCTTTATAACCCTTTCCAGACTGATAGATCTCAATTACTTTCTTTCTCAATTGTTCCTGAATTTCTTTGGGTCTCGGCATGATGTGTAGCTTTTAAGGATCTTCTGGTGGACCTTACTGTGTCAAGCAGCTCCTATTTAAGTGATGCCTTGATTGTGAACAGGTGTGGCAATAATCAGGCCTGGGTGTGGCTAGAGAAATTGAACTCAGGTGTGGACAACCACAGTTATAGTATGTTTTAACAAGGGGGGGCAATCACTTTTTCACACAGGGCCATGATGGTTTGGATTTTTTTTCACCTTTAACAATAAACACCTTCATTTACAAATTGCATTTTGTGTTTACTTGTGTTGTCCTTGACTATTGTTTAAATTGGTTTGATGTTCCGAAACACTTAAGTGTGACAAACATGCAAAGGAACAGGAAATGAGGAAGGGGGCAAACACTTTTTCACACCACTGTATCTTCCGGAAGACGAAATTCCATTAGTTCCGTATAAATAGTGATTCCCAAGAAGTCCAAGCAAGTTGAAGGCCCAGCTGTTTTGTGAAAAGCTAGTGGAATACCAAATTGATAGCAAATATGAAAAAATGTGTCTAATAAAAAAGAACAACCAGAGGAGAAAGCGGGACCTAAAAACAAAAAATCATCAAAATAATGAATGATAAAATTGGAACCGGATAAAGAAACTACCACCCATTCTAAAAAAGAAGAGAAAGTTTCAAAATAAAAACAGGACAAAGAACATCCCATCGGCAAACATTTGTCAAAATAAAACTTATTTTGAAAGAAAAAACCCAGGGAATTAAAACAGGATGGATGTATGGGAAGAAGACGAAAAGCCGATTGGATATCGGCTTTTGCCAGCAAAGCACCCTTACCCAGATACCTCAGCTTCTTTAGAGCATCTTCAAAAGAAGCATACGTAACTGATGAAAGGCTGTCCTCAATTTGATCGTTTAGAGATTGACCCTTGGGAAAGGAAAGATGATGTATAAGTCTGAAAGAATTCTTCTCTTTTTTTGGGACAATTCCTAAAGGGGAAATCCTAAAATTTGAAAAAGGAGGAGAGCAAAATGGGCCGGCTATTCTTCCTGCAGAAAGTTCCTTAGAAATTTTTTCTTTCACTACTTCTGGAAATTGGTATACAGATTTTAAATTTTTAACCATGGTACAACCTGAACCCAAAAATTTTGGAAGCAGAAAACCTTCGCCAAAACCCTCAATGAGGAGCTGGGCCTTCAACTTGTCTGGGAATACCCTGAGCCACGGGAGCATATTTATTAACTTCACTGGTGTTGGAGCTTTTCTGAATAGCTCCTTGCTGGGTAACTGTGGACATTCTTTTGAAACATTTAGATATTGAATGTGCGCCTGAACAAAATGCGCATTCGTGTCTATATTTGCAGGAGTTAGGCCATCTGCATTGAGAATTGTTGAAATTGAAACGGATGCCTTTTTTATATCCTGTAGTGCTAGTTGAGATTTGAGAATTCTGTGGTTGCTTGGTATAGGTTCTTTGGGGCAGAAAAAGATTGAGCCAGAGGCTCACATCTTTAACTCCCCATTTTAAAGCAGGGTAAACGGATAACTTCTGGCGAAAAGCCTCATCATACGTATACCAAGCAGTACCACCAAAATTCTTAAATGCCTCCAACACAATATCTAGATGCTGAAAAAGTCCCGTACTTTTTTCCGGAAATTTTTCGCATAAAATACCTGAGAATATGCAATAAGCCTGTAACCAATTATTAAAAGACCTGGGAACAGGCCTACGTCTATCCTCGTAATCTTTTTTTTTCATTTCTACCAATAAATTCCTTTGCAGAAGGAAGCAAAGACAAAAGATCCAAAAACTCACCCTTCCAAATTTTCTCCTTTATAGCCATGGATAAATGGAAACCTAACGGAGAAACTTCACAAGGGATGGACTCTTTTAAACATGTTTCAGGTAAGTTTTGAGATCTCGCTGCCTCATATACAAAAGAATTCTCTATAACAGGATTTAAAATTGGGGTGTGATTAGCATTAACACCACTAGATGGAGCCCATATCCCTAAAGCTGCACTATTATCAGTTGCAGACTGAGCAGAGGAACTAAGTACATGCACTTCCTGTATTAATTTGTGCAGCAACTCAGTAATATTATTAGTACAATTTGCATGTAACTCACCAGCCCCCTGAGAATTAATAGGCTGAACCGCAGGTGACATTCTTGTGGAATCTTCCTCATTCCCCATGCTATTTGGAGCCATGAGCGCTGAGCCAATAGCCATGCCTGTAACAGACCCTGACTGAAGCGCTGAGGGATGCTGCCATGGAGATGAAGAGCTGAGATTAGACCACACAGACCTCTCACCGAAAGCTTCACTACAGGCTAAGGTGTCTGTCACTCTGCTTGTAGCACCGCCCACCGCTGATGACGCCGCTCCTCTTCTCCCTATGCTGTTGTGCCCGCCTCTCGCCGCTACTCTATTCGATCCTCCTGAGGTTCCGCCCCTGTTCTGAGCGGTCCTGCCCTGCCGACCTGCTGATGCTGAACGGGGCGGTGAGGGGGAAAGCCTGCGGCGCGGGGTAGCCTCCTCTTGGCTGCATTACTTACGTCCGCGGCGGCGCCTCCTCCTCTTCTCCCCTGACCCGGGACTTCTTCCGGCGGTACCGCATCCTCTTCTTCCGGACAGGACGCAGGCGGGCGGCGAGATGGTAATTCGACCGACACGTCCATGTCGGTCACCGGACTCCATGCTTCCATGGTGGCAGTTGCGGCTCCCACCGGAGCCTCTTGACCCGACGTCCTCGGTAAGTCCAGGCACTGCCGAATCCACTTTTCGCCGCCATCTTCGCCCGCTCTCTCAATCAGCCATCTCAGCAGGCTCATCTTCTGGCCTCAGAAGACACTGTTTGCTCAATGGGATAATACCCTAGAACACCACAGCTCAGTCTTCTGAGGCGAATTGAGCCTGACTGGATGGAAGCCCCTTTATATAGCCCCCAGTGGGGCTAGATAAACCCAGTTTAAACAGGATTTTTCAGGCTGCCCCACGAGCCCCAGGAGAGGTCACCTGTATCCCTCTCCCAGTACATGTGAGTCAGCCAGGTCTCCCTCAGGGGACCTGAGCCCCTAGGGGGGACTTGAAACTGCCTGTCCCTGCCGCTCTCCCATGAGGAAAAGGGGAGTTGAAACTGTTTCCCCTTTTCCTATCATACCATCCCTACAGTGAAGCATGGTGTTGGTAGCATCATGCTGTGGGGATGTTTTTCAGTGGCAGGAATTTGTAGACTAGTCAGGATCGAGGAAAAGATGAATGCAGTAATGTACAGAGACATCCTTAATAAAAACCTGGTCCAGAGCACTCTGGACCTCAGACCGGGGCAAAGTTTCATCTTCCATCAGGACAACAATCCTAAGCACACAGCCAAGATAACAAAAGGAGTGGCTACGGGACAACTCTGGGCTCTATTCAGACTTGAACATCTCTGGAGTTCCACCTGACGGAGCTTGAGAGGTCCTGCAAAGAAGAATGGGAGAAACTGCCCAAAATAAGTGTGCCAAGCTTGTAGCATCATACTCAAAAAGACTTGAGGCTGTAATTGGTGACAAATGTGCTTCAACAAAGTATTGAGCAAAGGCTGTGAATATTTATGTACATGTGATTTTATTTTTATTTTTTCTTTATTCTTTTATAAATTTGCAAAAATTTCAAACCAACTTCCTTCACGTTGTTATTGTGGGGTATTGTTTTGTAGAATTTTGAGGAATATAATGAATTTAATCCATTTTGGAATAAGGCTGTAACATAACAAATTGTGGAAAAAGTGAAGCGCTGTGAATACTTTCCAGATGCACTGTAAATGTGTGTAGTGATTAAGGATGGCCCAGCCAGACCCTGATACCAGGATGGCTTTGAAGACTCGCCCTGTGGATCTAGTTGATGAGTAAGGCTATTCAGTTTGGGAAAATAAATGTACAGATTTTTGAAGAAAAAAAGGAGCCTGCAAAGTATTGCACCTGCAGTCTGCTGTGGTAGAAGATGGCACTGGTAGTTTTCTCATTCACAGATTTCTGTAAATGAATGACACAGCTGTGTCCATGGAGAGTAACCCCGCCTGCTGTCTAGGGGGGACTTGGAGCATCTTGCATGTTGCAGCTACCCCCCCCTTCCCCAAATAGGGATGTAACGTGTAACCAGCTCCAAAGGTGAATGTATCCTTTAACCACCTCAATATAGGGCACTTACACCCCCTTCCTGCCCAAGGCATTTTTCAGCTTTAAGCGCTGTCACAATTTGACAATTGCATGGTTATGCTACACTGTAACCATGTGAATTTTTTTTTATCATTTTACTCACACAAATAGAGCTTTCTTTTGGTGGTATTTAATCACTCCTGGGTTTTTAAATTTTTTCCAAAAAAAAAAAAAAGTTTCTTAGTTTGTCAGTAAATATTGTATATAAGTAATTTCTTCTTCACTGATGGGCACTGATGAGAAGGCACGAATATGCCACACTGGTAGGCATTGATAGCCAGCACTGACTGGCATCACTGATGGCCACTGATTGCTGGCACTTGTGGGCACAGATTGGTGCCAATTGTGGGCACTGGTTGCTGGCAGTGACATTGCTGGCACTTAATTGTAATCAAGGCATTGATGATCAGTGCCCTGATTTCATTCCTAGATGTCCTCTGAGGAGATGCCGCTGATCCACTCTCCTCCTCACACTGTAAGTGTGCAGCAAGTGGTTAAGGATCTGACTCGCAGAAAAGTGGAATCCTTGTCCAGATCTACAGTATCTCACGAAAGAGTACACCCCACACATTTTTGTAAATATTTTATTATATATTTTCATGTGACAACACTGAAGAAATGACACTTGGCTACAATGTAAAGTAGTGAGTGTACAGCTTGTATAACAATGTAAATTTGCTGTCAATTAATGTCTAAACTGCTGGCAACAAAAGTGAGTACACCCCTAAGTGAAAATTTCCAAATTGGGCCCAAAGTGTCAATATTTTGTGCCACCATTATTTTCCAGCACTGCCTTAACCCTCTTGGGCATGGAGTTTACCAGAGCTTCACAGGTTGCCACTGGAGTCCTCTTCCACTCCTCCATGATGACATCACGGAGCTGGTGGATGTTAGAAACCTTGCGCTCCTCCACCTTTTTTTTTTTTTTTTTTATTATGGCAAAGCATCTCGGATACAAGTCAAGTCATTTTCACAAATAAGGAAACACTTAATCGGCAGACACCAAATACAGAAAACAGACAAGACTTATAATCAGTGAAGCCAAGGGGCCTAAAGGCCCATAAGTACACGTACCAAAGTATCAAACATTGAAGTTTCAACAAATGAGATTGACTAACTATTGATAAAAAAAAACAGTTATGCTAGCATTTCTAACTTTGTGCATCTTTTGTTCGTCTACAAATATCACATAACACACATCTGTCGAGAAGTCTACTGATTATTATAATTGCTATTACAACTGCTAAGTTGCAAGAGTTTAGCAGTAACTAAAGGGGGGAACCAAAACAAAGCAAATGGGTCATACTCCTGCAAAGCAGACAGAAGCCGCAGCAAGCAACTCTAGGCTGCTGCCAGATTTAGCTCAATTAGGACTCGGAACGGGCCACCTCCTGCAGGTAAGCTTCCATACAAGTGAAATGTCTCCAGGGCCTCCACTTGTCTCTAAATTGTTCTTCCGTATTATCAAGTGTAGCTGTCAGTTCCTCCATACGGAGAATGTAATCAATTTTAGAGTACCACAGGCCCCTGGTTGGTGGTTGAGACTGCCTCCACAATGCAGGGACACAGGCCCTTGCTGCTCTTAGGAGCTCCACCTTCCACTTGAATATGCCCCACAGATGCTCAATAGGGTTTAGGTCTGGAGACATTATTGGCCAGTCCATCACCTTTACCCTCAGCTTCTTTAGCAAGGCAGAGGTTGTCTTGGAGGTGTGTTTGGGGTCGTTATGTTTGAATATTGCCCAGTCTCCGAAGGGAGGGGGATCATGCTCTGCTTCAGTATGTCACTGTAAATGTTGGCATTCATGGTTCCCTCAAGAACTGTAGCTCCCCAGTGCCGGCAGCCCTAGACCATGACACTCCCACCACCATGCTTGACTGTAGGCAAGACACACTTGTCTTTGTACTCCTCACCTGGTTGCCGCGACACACGCTTGAGACCATCTGAACCAAATAAGACAACTCATTGCAAGGGCTTATGTTCTCAAAGAAAAGGTACCTCCAATACCTATTTGTGCTCAATCTACCAGATCAGTTGGAATGTCCAACATGAAGCATCTGATGGCCATCTTTGCAAGTCTTCCACCTGGTCTTTAATAATCCTTTCTCCAAGTTTTACTAGATGGATGTGCAGGCCTCTGTGGATGTAGTCTTCAGCTACAAGGTTCTTTCAGCTGCACTGGGTTAGGTTTTTGACCATTGTTTGTTTTGTTGGGCCTGTTGTCACTGTTCTGTTTACCTTGTACTAAAAAGGCTTATAAACCTGGCCTACACAAAAAAAAAATGTAAATATCTATACTGCTTTACCAAACAGCCTATGGTCTCACTGACTTATAACGTAATATTATACAGCATTTCTTTTTTCACAGTGTTAATACCTTACAATATACACCTATGCATCAATTATTAAAAACAAAGTGCAATATTTAACAATATAGCCACATTAATTCATAATGTGCCCTCTGCTTTAAACCAAGTGTTTTGTGTTTTTTTTTTTTTTCCCTCTACTACATTAGTGATAACGTAGAACAAATGACCTCACTCCTAAACCCATCAACTTCAAAACAATGTGCTCCATGCCATAAATCCGACCATTTGCTCACTCCATCGGACAATTGTTGTTGGATTTTCCATGGACAAATGTTGGATGGCAGGTTTTAAAATTTTCTGTTGTCGGATTTTCCGAGCGTATGTACACAAGTCCGTTGGACAAAAGTCCAAAGTACAAACACGCATGCTCGGAAGCAATAAGGAGCCAGAAGCTGTCGGTCTTGTAAACTGCCGATCGTAATGGAGAATTAACATTTGTGACATGGCAAATTATGAAATCTCGTAATTCAGTGCACAATTCTCTTCTTTAATGGGATAATAATGAAGCTGCTTTGTTGGTGATACTGATGGAGTTATTGCAAACACATTTTCAAATGCTTTTTTTTTCTAGTGATATCAAGAATATAATTATTATGCTTTTTTTTTTTTTTGGGCAAGTTACCACAGCACCAATATCCTGTAGTTTTTAAGATCAAAGATACAACTATGTTGGTGTCCCTTGTCAATTTTACATTGTATTTTATTTATTTTTTTAAATGTACCTGCCTACTCCCAAAATGTCATTTGAAGTAAACACATAGCCAAGTATTATTCTACACAATTTTTTTATTGTGCATTAAAAAAAGAAAACAAATACAATTAGACATGCTATGTGCCAATAGAACTTAATCAAAAAGAGCATTCTATGCATCCAAAAATATAGAAAATATAACAAATCAAATCGTTATTATTCAACCAAAAAATAAAATAAAAGCCTCATGCATGTGTCAACAATGCCAATAGTTGGTGAAAGCAGGGGTCCGCCATCCGGAGATAATTAGGAAAAACATATGGATTATTCTCCTGGAGCTCCCGCAGCAAAGGCATATGACATAATTTGTCACGATTAATAAAGCAACCAATTTTTGGTCCAAGAACTCCTCCTCCTCCTGTTCCTAGACTGGACTTGCATCAAAGCAATAACTCCATAAAAAACTGAAGACACTTATAGGAGAAAAGAAGGATGCTGCACACCCTGATAAATATCAAAAAGGGAATGTCCCCCGTATGGGGTTTTCAAGGAAGCGGATGGGTGGAAAAATACTACATTGAACTTAAGATTACTTAGATTTTATTATGACATAATATCAAAAAGTTGACAATAACAGTTAAAATATGAGCTATGGTACAGGAGATATAAAAAGCAACAACACCAGTAAGACGGAACACAATAGTACACAATAGTCAAGCGCTAAAATGTTGGTGATAAGCGAATACTGAATCGATTCGACCCCAACGGGTATTCTTCAGAGGATTTGGACGCTGTAGAAATATTTGCATGTGTTGAAATTCATAATTATAACTACAAAATAAAATTAAGCAATAATGAACATTTTTCTATATAGTTACCAATCACACTGTGTTGTGCGATGTCTCCTGAACCTAAAGTCCTCTAAAAGAAAACCCCCTCATTTGATCCCATCGAGAATCCCCGGTCAACTGGCACACCAATAGGAGGAGCCAACCGTTCATGCGTGGTTTACGTGGAGTCACAATAGTGGATGATCCCAATGGCCTTGGTAGGGCGCAGAGGCGGAAAAATAGCACCTGCAGTCGAGGCATAAAATATCAGTACTATAGATACATTTTATTTACCACAAATAAAAGTGTTTCATAATTCCAATACTTGAGTATTAGGAATGATGAATGGACAGCTATTTTTTTTATATTGTATATTATTATATAAATCCTGCAGCATGTAAAGGTTATGTAATTGAGTGTTGAAGTGGGAGGGCAATGAAGATTAACCCTAATGTGGAGAAACAAAATGGTGTGAAATAAACAAATACTGTGAATGAAACAAAAACTGGGACAACCAAAGAGATAGGAGGGTAGGTGAATAGGGAGTGAGAGTGATTGTAAATGTATGTGTATGTGCATTTGGGCATACAAAGGTGAATTTCAATATGATTTTACCTAAAAGTATTCCAACAATGGAGAAGAAATCACAATGTTGGGGATCCAAGATGATTTGGATATGGCCACTATATCAGAGAATGAGTTAAAATTGGAACAGTATATGGTCAAATAACATAATGAAAATATTTTACCTGGTAGAACGTTTGGGATCAACTGAAGATCCCTTAAGTGTTCCATCGTTTTATTGATTGATTTGACAGCTTGATTTGGCGGCCATCAGAGTCGCGCACGCAGGCATTGTTACAGCGTCCGGAAGTGATCCGGGAATGCCGCTGGCAGTAAATACTGCTCCCCAGGTGGTCCCGCTACCTTGTGGGTGTATTGGGAAGCACGGGCCCTATGCTTCCCTACCCTGCCAGGAAGACATGCTGTGGCTAAGATGAACCTGCGGACTGGGAGATCAAAGACCAGACCAAAGAGGGAGGAAAAAGAAGAGGAGAGAGGTTCAGGAGACATCGCACAACACAGTGTGATTGGTAACTACCGTATATACTCGAGTATAAGCCGAGTTTTTCAGCACATTTTATTATGCTGAAAGTGCCCCCTCGGCTTATACTTGAGTCAATCACTTTTCTGCAGCAGAAAATGACATTTTCCGACCCGACTTTGGGGCCCCGTATCACGGGGCCTCTTGGTGTTAGGAACCCCATATTTGCAAACCCAGTGGAACCAACACTATAACATATCCAAAGATGAGGTTCCTAGCACTAAGTGGCCCCGAGATACGGGGCCCCAAAGTTGGTTCAGAAAATGTCATTCTCTGCTGCAGAAAAGTGCTTGACATTTTCCGAGCCGACTTTGGGGCCCTGTATCTACTTGGTAATAGGAACCCCATCTTTGGATATGTTATAGTGCTAGAGTTTAAATGAGTTTGCATACCTAGCACCAAGTGGCCCCAAGATACGGGGCCCCAAAGTCGGTCAACTGCAGCAATGTTATTTCCTGGTGCCTCCATGGCAGCATACCAATGGTTGATTGCCCTGCCCCCAACCAACCCACAGGACCACTTCAAACTCTAGAAATAAGAGTGTTGAACCCCCCTGTCAGTATTCCTTTCTCTGTCCTCATACCTGCAGGATCACGATCAGCCCTTCCTCACCGCTTTATGGTGTGACTATTGCAGGTTAATGCTCTCCTGCAGTATGGAGTCCCATGGCTTGGTTTGCTAAAGGCACCAGATAAGTATGGGAACCCATTTTTTTGTGGATTTTTTTTGAGTCTAAGGGTCAACAGGTGCTTATCATTCTCCTCTATGTTCCCTCATTCAGCATATCAAAAGATGTAACTGTGCTTACATACAAGTTCCCCCTCCGGGGGGGTGCGAATGACCGACAGCGTTTCCCGGGCGTCTGTTCCTCCTCTCCCTGCTCCAGGAGTGTGCGGCGCTTCGTGCGTGCCGTTTGGCTCTGCTTTCTCGGCGGGAGGGCGGAGTTGCGGCGTGACGTCACGTTGCATGCGCAGTAGCTAAATTTAAGCCGTCGGCGGCCATCTTGGTACTCCCTGAACGCTCTCAGGTATAAAAGAGAGCTCAGCTTCATTATTTGATTTGATTTGATTTGATATTGGATTTGTATTGCGCCGAATGCGCTCCATTAGGAGCGCGTCTAGGCGCACCAAGACCCTAAAAAACATAAATCTAAAAGTTGAGATTTCAACTAGAATGTTAAAAGAACAGAGCCTAGGGTGCCCAAGATGAGAGGCAAAATAAAACAGAAAGAAACCTGGGGGGGGGGGGGGGTGGGACTAAACCCTCCAGATGGGGGAGGAAAAAGAGCATGCAAAATTCATGTTTTTTGCACAATTCCTATTCTTCATCAGATTATCCGTAAGCCTGGATAAAGAGGAAGGTTTTTAAACCCTTCCTGAAACTCAGGAGGGAGGGTAAGGACCTTAGAGACGCTGGAAGGGAGTTCCACAGCTCATTGCCTATTGTAACCAGGCGTCTGTTACCAGTAAATTTTAGTCTGCTGATTGTCGGTTCTGTGAGAAGTAAGTTAGCCGATCTGAGTGGTCTTAACGGTACATAGTGAGAGGCCCATTCAGACAGATAAATTGGGCCCAGTTTCCGGTGTGCCCTATACATATAACACATTGCCTTGAATAGTACTCGCTTGGCAATAGGAAGCCAGTGCAGTTTTTTCAGCACGGGAGAGATGTGGTCTGTTCTGGCACATCCAGAGACCAGGCGAGCAGCTTGATTCTGAGTCACTTGCAATTTTCTTTGCCACTTTAATGGAAGTCCAAGAAAGAATATGTTAGAGCAATCCAACCGGGAATGTACAAGGCCCTGTACGAGAGTTAACCGGTTTTCGTGCGAAAACAGATCTTTAATTTTCCGGAGTCTCTGTATATAAAAGTTGGAGTTTTTGATACAGAGTTTAGCGTGAGGTATAAATGACAGGCAGGAATCAAAGATGATACCTAGGTTCCTGACCTGTTTCGCTGGCGTTGGGATGGGGCAGAATGAAGTGGGCCAGGCCAAGAGAAAATTGGTGGTTGATTGAGGGCCCACCAGCATCACCTCGGTCTTTGCTTCATTAAGGCCTAGCTTGTTATCAGCCATCCATTTTTGTATGTGAAGGAGTCCATTTCTCAGTTGTAGGTGCATATTTGGCCCATCGTCAGCAAGGATCTGCGTGTCATCTGCATAGATCTGGCATGCTAGTTTGTGTGTAGCAATAATGTCAGCGAGTGGGCGCATATAGCAGTTGAATAGCAGGGGCGACAATGCCGAGCCCTGCGGGACTCCATAGAGAAGTGGTTCAATTGGCGAGCTGCATGCTTTCATTTGGGGCCAGCTGCATAAGAGAATACATCTCAAAAAAGTTTCTCCTCCTGCCACTCTCTTTTCCCTGGATTATGGAGCCCAGTCAAGGTACTGGAGGGCTGTTTTTTTATTTACACTCTCTGCCTTTTTTGTTGTTTTGTTTGATGGGGGGGTATGTATATATATATATATATATATATATATATATATATATATATATATATATATATATATATATATCCTTCTACTTCGGACTAAAATTAAAATCCTCTACCCTTTTCTCAGCTGCCCATAGTAATCTAATACTGCATCAAAAAGATCCTAAACATACCACTAGGTAAGGGCTGCAACAGTCAGGTCATTTTTTTAAAACAAAAAAGAGCACCCCAAACTGGTTGAAATATTCCTTTTTTTCCTCTCTCTCCTCCAGCCCGCATCATGAAACATCCCGTCGATCGTCCCATAGAGGTTCTCCAGATAGGAGATCGGGGGGTCACAGGAGCCCGGGTCACTCTCACTCCTCGTCGGCCCATGCTTCTCGCAGTGGTCAAAGATCACCCCGACATTCCTCAAGCAGATATGTCTCTGGACGCAGATCTGCATATCCAGGAGAGAAAGCTTGCTGGGTGTGCAGAAAACAAGCCCCTCCCGGACAAACTGGTATGTGCTCAGTGCCTCAGAGAAGCCGCAGTGGACAAGGAGAGGGACAAGCAGGAGTCCATTGATTCAATAAAAAAATTGATAAAAGATTCTATTCAGGAGTTGGCTATATCTCAAGATCAGGTAGCCCCATCTTCAGGCGATTCAGTAATTACTCCTACCCCGCATCCTGATCCAGAAGTAAATTCTGAAGTCAACCTTTGACTTCGCTCTAGTTGAACTGTTTATCAATGCAATAAAGGACGCAATTCAATGGGAAGAAGACCTAGAACCTCCAGCCAAAACGAAGAAATATTTTCCGCACCTAAAAAGGAAATTGTCAGCCTTCCCCTTGATGGAAGAAATCAAGGAAGTAGTGACAGATGAATGGCATAAGGTAGACAAGAGGCCCTTAGCCTACAACCATTTTCTTAAGTTATACCCGCTGGCAGAAGCAGATGCACAGCTCTTTGATTCAGTACCGACGGTAGACGCCTCAATTATGAGGTTAGCCAGAAATACAACGCTACCTTTAGAAGACGCAGTCTCCTTTAAGGATGTCCTTGACCGGAGGATCGATTCAGATCTGAAAAAATCCTATCAAGCAGCAGGGGGGGCATGCAAGCCAGCAGTCGCCCTGACCTCCATTTCAAGGGCTACCAGGGTATGGTCAGACAACATTGAAATGGCCCTCAGACAGGGGGTGGATTCTGACGAAATCAAGGCACTGGATGAACTCAAGTTAGCTTCAGATTTCATGGCAGAGGCGGCCATTGATATCCTAAAATGTTCTTCCAGAGCTATGCTATACTCCATCACTGCCAGAAGGGCATTGTGGCTAAAGCCTTGGTCGGCCGACCCTACATCTAAGTAATTGTGGTGTCGTATTCCGTATAACGGAAAGGCTTTGTTCGGTGACAAAATAGATGCGGCAATCACCCGAGTCACAAGGGGGAAAATCGGTCTAATTCCCCAGGACAGAAGCAGGAGGAAGAGATTTGTCTCTCGCCCAGCTGTCCAACAGAGAGCGAAGGATTCCAGATCCTACCGCCCAGGTAGAGAATATAGAAGAGGCTGGAAAGGCTCGCAGGCCACTTTCTTGAAGACGGGAAAACCTAAAGCCTCAACATCCACGGTTGAGGGCCAGAAGTCTTTTTGACTCCCTGTCCACCCAGACCGGGCCAGTGGGAGCTCGTCTCAGGGCTTTCGCCCAGGTTTGGGTGGAGAATTGTGTAGATCAGTGGGCAGTTTCCACTGTCCTTCAGGGGCATTTCTGGAAATTCAGAAAGCCCCCCCCCCCACTCTTTTCCTTCCAGCCCACCAAAATTCCAGCCTCCATGGGGAAGAGGGAGGTCCTTCTTCAGTATCTGCAAGTCCTTATGCATCAGCAAGCGGTAATACCGGTTCCAGACTTGGAAAAACACTCAGGGTTCTATTCCCCAATCTTTTTGGTCCCCAAGAAGTCGGGCGGTTGGACCTGAAGAGGTTGAACAAATACATCCTGATAGAACATTTCAAGATGGAATCTTTAAACACAGTAATTCTATCGGTTCAACCAGGAGATTGGATGGTCTCTATAGACCTCCAAGATGCTTACCTCCATATATCTATCCTGCAGCAGTTTCAACCGTTCCTACGATTCAAAATAGGGGACTTACACCTCCAGTTCCAATGCCTTCCTTTTGGGATCTTGACAGCTCCCAGGACCTTCACCAAGGTGCTAGTGGCAATCTTAGCTCCTCTTCGGGAAAAGGGGATCCGGGTATTACATTACCTAGATGACATCTTAATCCTGTTCCAGCACAAGGAGAGCTTAGAAATGCACATGTATGAGTGGTCTTAGACACATTGAGCAAATTCGGGTGCTTGGTCAACTATTCCAAAAGTCAGCTCACACCCACACAGAAGATGGCATATCTGGGTGCTTTCTTCAACACTCCAGAGAAAGCAGTGTCGCTACCATCAGAAAAGATACCTGCGTTGTTAACGAAAGTGAAGAAGGTGCTAGCAAGTCATTTTATGTCAGCATCGGATTGTCTGAGCCTGCTGGGGTCCCTGTCTTCTTGTATACCCATGGTGAAGTGGGCCAGGTGGCATCTGCGGGGGTTCCAGCTGGGGTTTTTGTCGCAGTGGAGAAAGGATCACCTTGAACAGAGGATAATGATCACACCCTCAATGAAGTCCAGTCTTTGGTGGTGGACAAGGCCTTCCAATCTTTGGGTTCACTGCTCTCTGGGGCCCATCTCGTGGACCATTCTCATGTCAGATGCAAGTCGATTGGGCTGGGGAGCACATGTTCAGCACCAGCTGGTACAGGGAAGATGGCAGTTCAACCCAAACGAAGTGGTGACGAACATCTTGGAGCTAAGGGCGGCATGGATGGCAATTCTGAATTTGGCCTCCTACCTCAGAGGGAAATCCATACTTCTGCAAATGGACAACAGGGCGGTGGTGGCCTATGTCCAGAACCAGGGGGGAACCCACAGCATGTCCATTCTCAACGAGGTAGCCCCCATTTTGACCTGGGCCGAGGAGAATCTAGTCGACCTACGAGCTTCATATATGCCAGGGCCCGAGAATCAACTAGCCGACCATTTGTCAAGAACTTTTATCGACAACAACGAGTGGTCTCTGAATCAGAGGGTCTTCCTTTGGATATGCCAGCAATGGGGCACTCCCCAAATAGATCTCTTTGCCTCCCCACTCAATGCAAAGACGCCTCTATTCTTCTCAAGATTCCCATCTCCGAGGTCAGCAGGAGTGGATGCTCTAGTCCAACCTTGGAGCTTCCGGAAAGGATATGCGTTTCCGCCGACGCCTCTGATATTGAGATTTCTCCAACGGCTGACAACAGAGAAGGTCACAGTCCTGGCGGTGATCCCGTATTGGCCCAAGAGGCCGTGGGTCGCACTCCTAGTCAAGATGGCCTTGTGCAAACCGCTTCCCCTTCCACACATGAGCAACCTTCTGTCTCAGGACAATTTCTCTCATGCGAAGTCAGAAATTCTAGATTTGAGGGCCTGGAAGTTGAGCGGGAAAGGTTGGATAAGTTAGGATGTTCACCTAGTGTTGTCCAAACGCTACTGCAGGCAAGGAAGGCGTCTACTAATTCCACCTATTACAGGATATGGAGGACGTTTACAGAGCTGGCAGAGGCTAACCGTTTTGATCCCCTGGAACCAGGAGTACAGAATATTCTTCTCTTTTTACAGAGCGGTTTGGATTTAGGTTTGGGCCTAAATACACTTAAGGTCCAGGTCTCAGCCCTTTCAGCTCTAACAGATACACGATGGGCACTAAACCCTCTTGTCGAACGCTTTTTGAAGGCAGTCCTAAGACTGCGGCCTCCCAGGAAGACGTTGTATCCCAAATGGGACTTGACTATTGTGCTTAATGCCTTATCAAATCCTCCTTTTGCTCCCACAGAAGAGTGCACTTTGGAGGACATCACCTTGAAGATGGTGTTCCTGATCGACATCACTTCGGGTCGCAGAGTATCAGAAATCCAAGCTCTGGGGTCGCAAGAACCTTACACCACCTTTTTCCCCAGATAGAGTGGTTTTGCAGCCCATTCATCAATTTGTTCCTAAGGTACCTTCGGTCTACCATCTCAATCAGGAATATGTCCTTCCGGCATTTGGGGAGGATCCAACCTCCACAAGGCTTCACAAACTAGATATAGCTAGATCCCTGAGGCACTAACGCAACAGTTCCGTAAAAATCAGAGACTGTTTATCATCGCCAAATTTTCCTTTCCTGGTGCCTACCCATGGCAGCATACACCCTCCCTTCAATAATCCTTAAGGGTCTGTGGTCTAGTTAGAAGAATACTGGCAGGGGGGTTCAACACTCTTATTTCTAGAGTTTGAAGTGGTCCTGTGGGTTGGTTGGGGGCGGGGCAACCAACCATTGGTATGCTGCCATGGGTAGGCACCAGGAAAGGAAAATTACGGAAAGGTAAGTATTCAATTTTCCATTTTTAGGATCCTTTGGGTCCAGAGACCCCAAGTTTTTCCATTTTTTTGTGGTAAAATTAGGTGCCTCGGCTTATATTCGGGTTGGCCTATACTTGAGTATATACGGCATATAGAAAAATGTTCATTATTACTTCATTTATTTTGTAGTTATAATTATGAATTTCAACACATGCAAATATTTTGACAGCGTACAAATCCTCTGAAGAAGACCCGGCGGGGTTGAATCGCGTCAGTATTTGCTCATCACCAACATTTTAGCGCTTGACTATTGTGTACTATTGTGTTCGGTCTTACTGGTGTTGTTGCTTTTTATATCTCCTGTACAACAGGTCATATTTTAACTGTTATTGTCAACTTTTTGATATTATTTCATAATAGTAAAAAACATTATTTTTTCTAAATTTTTGGTCTTTTTTTTTGTAAAAAATTTAAAACCCAGCAGTGATTAAATACCACCAAAATAAAGCTCTATTTGTATGAAGAAAATTATAAAAAAATTTGTTTGGGTACAGTGTAGCACGACTGCGCAATTGTCATTCAAAGTGCGACAGCGATGAAAGCTGAAAAATAGCCTGGGCAGGAAGGGGGTGTAAGTGCCCGGTAGGCAAGTGGCTAAGAGCTATGCAAGTGACGCAAGTGACGCTAACGCAAGTGACGTTTGGACGTCACTTCAGCCCTGCAGTGGTATGGAGTCGGGTGGGGGCCATCTTCCCCTCACTCAGCTCCATGCCAAGCAGGGTAAAGGACGGCTCTGGTAAGTGGCGGAGGGCACTGAAGTGAGGCGGGAGGGGGGGCGCCCTCTCCCGCCATCGATAAAAGTAATCTTACAGTGAATCCGCTGCTGAGACCACTTTTATCTGAAAGCGGACTGCACGCTGAAGCTAGCTGCTGCCATAACAACGATATTCCACTTCAAAGAGCCGCCGTATAATGGCGGTGGGTGGTCCGTAAGTGGTTAAAGTGTGACACGTTAGGTATCTATTTACTTGGCATAACATCATCTTTCACATTATACAAAACGCCCAACGTTAGTGTTTTTTTTTATTCACAAACCCCCCAAAAAAACGTGTTTAAAAAAATTGCTGCGCTAATACCGTGTGACATAAACGACCACCATTTTATTCCATAGGGTGTCTGCTAAAACAATATATATAATGTTTGGGGTTCTGAGTAATTTTCTAGCAAACAAATAATGATTTTTAGATGTAGGGGAGAAATGCCAGAATTGGCCTGGGTGGCAAGGGGTTAATTAGAAATATACAAATAATTATTAAATATTGTTTTTAAGGTAATTTACTATATATTCAAAATCTGTACTTAAGCAGATGGCTTAACGGACAAATTACTGAAGTTTGAAGTTATAACTTCCAACCAGTAATTTCACAGTAAATAGATAAATAATAAATTACTATGTTATAACATATAGCATATAAATATATGATTTAGCTTGAATATAACAGTACCTTTTCAGCAGGCAGCAGATTCTCATTCTACCTCTTAACTGTGTGAGAAAAACATGGGAATGTGGGTAAATCTTATACACATAAACACGTTTTTTTCTTGTAGTTTAGAGGGCTGGAAGGGAATCTTTGTCTTTTAGACACATGCCCCCTTCTATGACACTGCAGTATTTTTATTGGACAGCTGGGACTTCTTGTCAGAGGCACTGTGCTCAATAAACAGCTTGGCGTCTTGGACCAATGGTAAAGTACCATTGGTCCAAGACGCCAAGCTGTTTATTGAGCTCAGTGCCTCTGACAAGAAGTGAGAGGGACTTTGAGCTCAACCTCTGTCTGCTGCAGAGTGTGTCAGCTTGCATTTAAAGTGGCCGCTCTGTATTTAGTTTCTGACAGGCTGCGCAAGGTATTTCTGGAACCGTAGGTCGTAGGAGCCCCAAATTTCTACGAGCCTCGAAGCCTCACCTGCCTCCCCTGACTGCATGTTCCTGCAGTGGAGATATCCCTCTGGGGAAACAAAGGGACTGTGTGTGTATGTCGGTCTGTCCGACGAAAACCAGCACCCGAACGACTTTCGATCAGCGCTTTCAGCCAATGGCAGAGTGTGCTGATCGGAGTGTTCTGGTGTGGGGGGCAGCCCTGTCATGGACACAGCTCAGCGGGGGAGATCGCTGGACTAACCTTGTATGGTTAGTACAGTTGTTTATTTTTTTCAATCCCGGCTTTAGAGGGGTTGTGCACAGAAAGTGTAAAGCACTTCATGGCATGGGACACATTGCTATAAATTTTGCCTTGTAGTTCACAACCCCTCTGATTCATTGCTCTATGAATATCCAACCTGCATCCTGTACGATTTAGGTAAAAGGAATTTTGACTTGCGTGTAAATTCCTTATTGTGGAGTATAGTACAGGACACTTTCCCCTCTGTTCCTGAGTTATTCTGCATTGCTTACTAAATAAAATGAGGACCCTGGGTTTTAGGAGTACACCTGGGTCAGGTAAAGCCAGTGTCCAGTCACCTAATGGGAGCAGCCTATAACCCAGGGTCTACAGTTATCCAGCCTGTATCCTGTACAGAATTAACAGGTAAAGTCAAAATTCCATTTTGTGCAAACACAGGATGAAAAGCTCTGGAAGAAGCTTTTTTTCGAACAAGACAGCACCCTCAGCTAACAGCAAGCAACCTAGGCAAGCCCAGTCTTTAGATTTTATGCAGGACTCTTTCAAACCAATGAAGGTCTCTAAAGAGGATTGCTGTACCTGGATACAAAATTGTCTAGATTGTTTTAGAACATGGAGCCCATAATGTTCCACAATTAGCACCCAGACCCCACCACGTGACACAGGTCCAAGAACATCTCAAGGTGTAGGACCACTCCTCTTGACCCATTCACTGCTGGCTGATAGAGTTCGTCTTCCTATTTCTTATGCCTAGGTGTAGGGATGAGCTGAACACCCCCTGGTTCGGTTCGCAAAAGAACCTGCGAACGGACCGAAAATTCGCACAAACTTTAGAACCCCATTAAAGTCTATGGGACGCGAACGTTCGAAATCAAAACTGCTAATTTTAAAGGCTAATTATAAAGTTATTGTCCTAATAAAAGTTTGGGGACCCGGCTCCTGCCCCAGGGGACATGAATCAATGCAAAAAAAAAGTTTTTAAAACGGCCGTTTTTTCGGGAGCACTGATTTTACACTTAAAGTGAAAAAAAAAGTGAAATATTCCTTTAAATATCGTGCCTGTGGGGTGTCTATAGTATGCCTGTGAAGTGGCATGTGTTTTCCAAGTTTAGAACAGTCCCTGCATAAAATGACATTTGTAACGGAAAAATAGTCATTTCAAACTGCTTGCGGTTTTAATGTAATGTCTGGTCCTGGCAATATGGATGAAAATCAATGAGAAAAATGGCATGGGTACCCCCCCCCCCGCCCATTACCAGCCCCTTTGGGTCTTGTATGGATATTAAGGGGAACCCCGTACCCAAATTAAAAAAAGGAAAGGCGTGGGGCCCCCCAGGCCCTATATACTCTGAACAGAAGTATACAGGCGGTGCAAACAAGACAGGGACTGTGTAGGTTTGTTGTCAAGTACAATCGGTTTGTAATTTTGAACTGGTAGATTTTTAAAGTGTAGCTCCATCCAAAAATCTATTTTTAAGCTTTTTAGAAAACATAGGGAAGGGTTATCACCCCAGTAACATTTTTTTTTTTTTTGCTGTCTGTGCACCTCTTCAGAAGATTTCACTGGACTTTCTGTCCCAATGAAAAGTTTTTTGTAAATTTGGGTTTTTTAGTAAAACAAGGATTGGGATAAAGCATCAGTGGAGAGGAGACACGTTTTTTCCCACATCAACACTTACGGGAGAGAATTTCCCTTCCTAGGGGTAGATTTCATCTCACTTCCTGTTGTCTCACACCGCTGCTATTTGCAACATATGTCTCAAGCATATCTCACATGGCCAAGACATCAGCCGCTTGGGCACCACATACTTGAATAGACATATGTCGACCTGCCATGCAGTTCGTTGGCAATCGTACCTATAAGACCCACACCAAAGATCAAAGCGGACCTCTCCTTGCTCCTCATCAGCTGGGATCTCCAACCCCACTATACCTTCATTCCTCTCTGAAACCTGCACTGAGAGGAATGAAGGTGTAAATTAGGTGTGTCACAGCTAAGTACTTGCGGGCAATCTGCTATCGGTACACCAACGTCCGATTGTAGCAGGCAAATTTCCCTGCCCCAGCTGCTGCACCGTCGAAAGTTCACTCCCAGCCATCCACATGCCGGCGGTTGAATGCTAGCTTGGCTAAATTGCTAGCACTTCAACTGCTGCCTTTTCAGTTGGAAGACTCTGTCCCCTTCCGTGAGTTTGTGGAATGTTCGGTTCCTCAGTGGCAGGTTCCCAAACGCCACTTTTTCCTCACGGAAGGCCATTCAGGCTCTCTACCGGCATGTGGAAGACAATGTTTTGGCCTCGCTGGACAGGGCAGTCAGCAGTAAGGTGCATATTACCGCTGACTCATGGTCCAGCAGGCATGGACAGGGACGTTGCCTATCTTTCAAGGCGCGATGGGTGACTCTTCTGGCAGCTGGGAAGGATGCAGGACAAGGTGCAGTAGTGTTGGAAGTTGTTCCGCCACCATGCCTCCAAAATGCTACTACTGGTGATTCTGACACACCTCTCTCCTCCACCCCCTCTTCTTCTTCCCCCATGGGCTCTTCCTGTGCTTTGTGCATGCGGTGCTTGCACTGGTGTGCTTGGGGGACAGGAGCCACACTGGGGTAAAGGTTCTGTCAGCTCTGCAGGGGCAGGCTGAGAGGTGGTTGACGCCAAGCCAGTAATGGTGGTTTGCGACAATGGCACCAACCTCCTCTCCGCCCTCCGACAGGGACAACTGACCCATTTGCCCTGTGTGGCTCACATCCTTAACTTGGTGGTGCAGCAGTTCTTGGGCAGGTACCCAGGCTTACAGGATGTCCTGAGGCAGGCCAGGAAAGTCTGTGTGCATTTCCGCTGGTCATATAATGGCAGTGCTCGGCTGGCTGACCTCCAAAAAGGAATTTAACCTGCCCAAGAACCGCCTAATCTGTGACATGCCCACCAGGTGGAACTCAACGTTGGCCATGCTGCAGCGGCTGCACATGCAGCAGAGGGCCATCAATGAGTACCTGTGCGACTATGGCACCAGGACAGGGTCAGGGGAGCTTGTTTTTTTCCCCCACGCCAGTAGGCCATGATCAGGGATGCATGCACTGTCCTGTCACCATTTGAGGAGGCCACGAGGATGGTGAGCAGTGACAGTGCATGCATCAGTGACACTGTCCCTCTTGTCCACCTGTTGGAGCACACGCTGCATAGGATAATGGACAGGGCACTTGAGGCAGAACAGAGGCAGGAAGAGGAGAACTTCCTTACCTCTCAAGGCCCCCTTTATCCAGACAGTGTTCCCGCTGGCCCGCCGATCACACAGGAAGAGGATGAGGAGGAGGAGGATTGTGTCAGCATGGAGGTGGAGCCTGGCACTCAGCATCAGCAGCAGTCTTTTAGGAATCATTCACAGTCCCAAGAAACCTGTGGACTTGTACGTGGCTGGGAGGAGGTGGCTGCGGATCATGTCGTCCTTAGTGACCCAGAGGACTCCGGACCGAATGCCTCAGCTAACCTACGCTGCATGGCCACCATGATCCTCTAAAGCCTGCGGAAGGATCCTCGTATTCGTCGGATCAATGAGGGGGACCATTACTGGCTGGCAATCCTCCTTGATCCACGTTACAAGGGTAAGGTTGCGGACCTTATCTTGCCGTCGCAGAGGATGAAACATCTTCAGGAGGCCTTGCAGAAAGGTCTGTGCAACGCGTTCCCAGAGACTGGGAGGTTCCAAATTCCTGGTCCTGGACAACGTGTTGCTGAGGCTTCGTTCAGACAATTTTTTAGTCCGCAGCCTTAAGGTATGATCGGTTCCAGCAACCATAGCCAGCGTCTGATTTACATGATCCATGAATACCTAGGGGCAAGGTCAGACTTGGACACCTTTCCCACCGAAAATCCTCTGGGTTACTGGGTCTTGAGGATGGATCACTGGCCAGAGCTTGCACAGTATGCAATTGAACTACTGGCCTGTCCTGCATCCAGTGTTCTTTCGGAACGCACATTCAGTGCTGCTGGAGGCTTTGTAACCGATCACAGGGTATGCCTGTCCACCAACTCGGTTGATCGACTGACCTTCATAAAAATTTATCACTCTTAGATTACCACCAGCTACCAAGCACCTGATGCTGATGTAACCGAATAATTTTTTTTTTTAAATGTCAGATCCCTTCAAGGCTGAGTGACTATCCTCTTCCCCCTAAATGATCATGTTGATAGCTTGTAAGAATATTTTTGGTTCTAGGCACCACCAGGCCTAAGGCCTAACAGGGGCGTGTAATTACAATTTTTGATGCAATACTTTGCAGCAGGGCTCATTCCTGCGCTCCAAATAGAGTTTCTGTGAGGTGTTGCAGTGTTTGACTGTGCTCAAACAGTTCGGGGGACTCCTCAGGGTCGGAAGGGAAGGAGTGACTGATGCCATTTAGCCTAGGGAAGAGGCCACGTTGGCAGCTGCTTTGCCAGTACTCTGAGCCTGGGTGAGAGAGGATGAGGATGGCTTGGTCATCCACTCTACCAAGTCTTCGGCATGTTGCGGCTCAACACGTCCAGCTGCCGTAAAAAAAAATAAAAAAATAAAAAAAAATGGCCACGTGCTGATGAGGATGCACCGTGTCCACGACCAGCACTTTTGCCTCTAGACACAGAGCCTGCTTGCCCTCTTCTATTGCCTCGTAACTGTCTGCCTCTCCTTGTTGGCCTTCCAGACATACTAATGGCCTGCAGGGAGATGTAGCTGCACAAAGCTTGGACATATATACTTATATACTGCAGCTAGCAGAATCAACTGCCTGCCTGTAATAATATTATTATTATGAGAACACCAGCAATTGGGGTAGCTTCAGGCGTGTACACTGTGCAGCCGGCACAATTCACCCACTGTAACTGCTACAGCTGCCTGTGGTATAGGACCAAAAGAACACGAACAATCGGGGTAGCTTCAGGTGTACGCTGTGCAAGTGGCACAATACACCGACTGTAACTGCTGCAGCTGCCTGTGGTATAGGAACAGAACAGCAGCAATTGGGGTAGCTTCAGGTGTACACTGTCCAGATGGCACAATACACCAACACTCACTCAGGTTGGACTGGTGCCTTTATTCAACCTTACTAACCATGTATGCATAAGTGTGTGCACACCCTCTTATAACTGGGGATGTAGCTGTGTTGAGAATTAAGCAGTCACATTCAAACTCATGTTATTCAGTACACACCTGCCATCATTTAAAGTGCCTCTGATTATCCCCAAATAAGTTAAGCTGTTCCAGTAGTTCTTTCCTGACATTTTCCTAGCCGCATCCTACAGCAGGCCATTCTCCGCAGAAGGCATCTAAGTTGTCTCTCACTCATGTTGAACACGTTCCAGTGCTACTTAAAAGTTGCTCTTCTCCTCCATGGAACACATCAAGTGGCGAAAATATGGCACAACAGTGACATTACCAAGAACTTGACGTCCCTCCAAAATTGATGAAAAGACGAGAAAAACAAAAAATACTGGTCAGGGAGGCTGCCAAGAGGCCTACAGGAAACTACAGGAATATCTGGCAAGTACTGGCTGTGTGCTACATTTGACAACAATGAAGCAATCCGACCGATTTGGAGTGTTTTTACAAAGAAGAGTGGGCAAATATTGCCAAGTCAAGATGTACCATGCTGATACTCCTACCCAAAAAAGACAGAGTGCTGTATTAAAATCAAAAAGGTGCTTCAAAGTATTATTTTTAGTATTAGTTTAAGGGTTCTGAAATGATTTCTTTGTCTCATTTTTTACATCACAGAAACCTGACATTTTAACAGGGAGTGTGTAGACTTTGTATATGCACTGTAAGTGTCGACCCCAGGTACTGGAATGATGCGAGAGGGGGAAAAAAAATCAACAAAGAAAAAAAAGGCACAGCCAGGTGATGAGAGGTCATCACAATACAGAACTGATAAACTACTGTGTATGCAAAATTTTTAAACTCATATTTTGTTTACTGCTAGGCGAGCAAAGCCTTCTCTAGGGTTTTGCTGTCTTTGAAGACACATGTAAAGTGTAAAAAATGTGTACTTTTTCCATTAGCCAACTAAAGTAAATTTTTATATACATTAAATTTAAACATGACCATTAAAGTTTTTATTGAAGACAAAAATGGCTCAGAAGATTTAGAACATTCATTGAAAAAAAAAAAAAAAAGTCCACAATACTAAAATATATTTTAGTCCCTTGCAAAGATGAAGATGAAGATGAAGATGAAGAAGATGAAGAAGAAGATGAAGAACAAATATGGTGCCCAGATAAAAATATTGAATTAGATAAGCCCCTGGCAAATAACGAGCAAAAAGGGTCATTATAACAGAGGCAAAATTCAGTAGTAGTTCCTTATATGTGGTTTTACAAATCAGATATAAGGAATGACATTAAAGATATAGTTGCAGACCAAAAGAAAACTCCACTATATCCCTTTTATTTACCAGTGACCACTTTATGCAGTAACCTATGATGTTAAACAATAGTAACAAAAATAAAAAATCCAAGGCATGTCAATAGCAGTTGGTGTTGGGGAAGCATTTAGGAATTGATAGTATGTCCAGACCATGTCTCATGCTTTGTTCCTGGGGCTAAATGAGTGATTACAACTTCTACAGCTTGACGTTTCTCATTTTTTGGTGGAATGGAGCAAATCTTGAATGTGACTTCATCTCCTTCTACAGGAACATATTCTCCTTCAATACTGTTAGAAAAGAAAAAAAAAAAAAAACAATGAGAACAACCTAGATCTTTAGATTTGTTCAGCATCAGTGCCAAGCAAAGAAAAAGGGTTTTGGAATAGTTGAAAAGATGGTCTACCTAGTACAGGGATGAGAAATCTGAAACTCTAATTTCAGGAACACATACAAGAAGGGCCAGATTAACATAGGGGCTATTGGAGCTGCAGCTCCAGGCCCCTTTCTCAAGATAGGCCCATTTGCCCCCAAATAAAAATAAATAAAATAAAAGATAGACTTTGAGGGTTGTAGCTCAGCGATCAGGAGTCAGAGACCCCACATTGGGGGGGGGGGGGGGTAGGTAGCTAAAGACCTACTCCAGCACTGGTTAAAATATGGGGCTGCCATCATCTATGATTCCGGAGATATGGGGCTGCTTGCGCAGTCGGTCAGAAGCTACATACAGAGCGGCCAGTTTAAATACTAAATAGCTGGAACACTCTGCAACAGACAGAGGATGAACTCACAGTGCTTATAATAATTATTTGTATATTACTTATGATAATTAACCCCTTGCCACCCAGGCCAATTCTCTCCTACATGTAAAAATCCTCATTTTTTTTTGATAGAAAATTACTCAGAAGCCTCAAGCATTATATATGTTGTTTTAGCAGACCCTCTATGGAATAAAATGGTGGTCTTTGAAACTTTTTGTGTTACACGATATTTGCGCAGAAATTTTTCAAAGTTTTTTTTGGAAAGAAACTTTTTCATAAAAAAAAAAAAAAAAAAAAAAAAAACACTAAAGTTAGCACGATTTTTTTGTGTACTAAGTGATGCTTTAAATTTTTTTACAGGTTATATGTTTAGAGTTAGAGGAGGTCTAAGTCTAGAATTATTGTTCTCGCTCTAACGATCGTGGCATATGTAACCTGTGTGTATCTGGCTCTGATACTAACCAGTGCCTACCCAGCCACTGACTAGTATCTCTCCCCAGCCTGTCCCCACACACCCTCTCATCTGCTGACCTGAGGATGGGGGAATCACTCCCGCAGTGTTATTGTGTTCTGCCAGTGAATACAATGATCAGTGTTGCTAACTATAGCTGGCAGCACTGATTCTTTTGGGGAAAACCTGACAGGCTGGTTGTACTCAAGTCGGTTAATAGGTTGACTTGTGTAATACCAGCTAGCCCATACATAGATCGACTATGGCTGGTCTCTGCTTAACTGGTGTAATTTCAATCCATGTATGGCCCGCTTAACCACTTAACATCCTTCCACAAACCTTTACATTTTTCCTTCCCAGATTCCTTCATCCTCCTCTCCTACACATAGTGCTCACTGTCATACCCTCCACACTTCTCTCCTATACATAGCGCCCGCTGTCATATCCTACACACTCCTCTCCTGTACCTAGTGCCCACTGTCGTACCCTCCACACTCCTCTCCTGTACATACTGCTCAGTGTCATAGTCCTCTCCTGTACATAGTGCCTTCTGTCATACCCTCCGCACTCCTCTCATGTACATAGTGCCCACTGTTAGACCTTCCACATTCCTCTCCCTCACCTGCACATACTTTCCACTTTTATACAATCCATTCTCCTCCTCTATGCCTCTTACCCACAAAAACAGTTCTTTAAAAATTATACTGAATATCTTCAATGTTACCAGCTCTATAATGGGCACACTTTTGTTAGTTCAACTAAAGGAAATCTCAGTCCTCATATTTGTTCTGCCCCATTATTAGTACTTATTTAATTTTGTAATTACTATTGTGATGTATAGATGAACATAGGGGATGTCAGCTACTCTAAACATAGCACTTGTAAAAATATTTTTGAAATGTTGGCAACTATGCGGGTCAGTAGGGGGCCCCATGAGAGGCTCCTGGGTTCCAATGATATTAAAGTGGTAGTAAACTTTTCTAACATTACTATTTTTTAGAGGCCCTTAGGTAGGTTATGCCATAATGTACAAGTATGCACAGCACATTAGGGTACACTTAAATTGTCAGACTGAGCCCTCCAGTGCTGTGCTGAGATCATTCCGGCCCGGGCGCTTCCATCTTCACCCGGTCTTTCTTCTGGGTTCTGTGCCTTCGGTCACTTGCCTTGGCCGGGCTGCGTTGATGTTATTCCCACGCATGCTCATGTGCATCCTCTTTCTCTCATCCCCCCTTTCTCTTACCCCTAACACCTCTTTCATAACCTCTCTCTCTCTCTCTCTCATCCTCCCTCTCTTTCATTTAATTTGTTATAAAAAAAAAATTTAGCATTATTTATTGTTTATAAAAGGCCCCAACACAATCCTCAGCACCAGGCCCATGATGTTCTTAATCTGGCCCTGCATACAAGTTCCAGCATCCCTTACCACCCCCACAGTCAGCATATACTGGAACATGGGTTATGTGGGTTAATTGTTTGATATAAATATTATATGTAATGCATTTTTTTTTTTTATCTATGTAACCTGGTAAAAAAATATCAAAATGTATTAACCTGCAAAACTTTAGGAGAAAAAAAAAAAAAATAACCTGACAAACGATTAAGGTGTCTCTTGATCATAAGGACTTCACACTGGTTTGCTTCAAAACTGCCAGTAAAAAACACCCATGCATTAATGGAGCGTTTTTGCTGCACTTTTGCAGCAGGTGCGGTTTTTAAAAAGGACATGCGATTGAAAAACTGCACAAAAAATCCTTAGCTGGGGTGTTTGAGGCAGTTCGAATTCATTTTAATAGGGAGGAGATTTTGGTGCGTTTTTTGCTCCGCAAAGATGCTACAAGCAGGATTTTTTTTTCACTGCAACAGCACAGCTCTAGTGTAAACACGTTCATTTTAAAAAGGGAAGCATTTTTCTTGAGCTTTTTTTTTTTTTTTCACTTTTTTTTTTTTTATACAATCCCATATACATAATCCTTCACCCACAGTTGATCCAGCGGAAGGCGAAAAACCCCAGCAAAGCATGACCAAACTTGCTACAGCAGGGGAAAAAATTACTTCCTGATCCCCCGAGAGGCAATCGGATTTTCCCAGGATCAACTTAACCTATGAAAGGTTAGTACACAGTTATATTATGTACATTTAGTAAAGAATCCAGGCCTTTTTTTTTTTAAAGCAATCAACTGAGCTTGCCAGAACCACCTCTGGAGGTAGTCTATTCCACATTTTCGCAGCTCTTACTGTGAAAAAAACCTTTCCATATATTTGTAGATTAACTTTTTCCTCTAGACGTAAAGAGTGTCCCCTTGCCCTCTGCGATGACCTTATAACTTCACTATATGGACCACTTATGTATTTATTGATCATATCCCCCCTTAATCTCCTCTTTACAAAAGAGAGAATACATTCAGTTCATCTAATCTTTCCTCATAGCTGAGCTCATCTATGCCTCTTATCAGTTTGGTTGCCCTTCTCTGCACTTTCTCCAGTACCCCGAAATCTTGTCTTCCCAGCAGCACAATCTGTCACCGTGACTGATCACTGTATCGGCTCGCTGCCAGTACCATGTGAAGCAATAATTGGGTTATTTTCACCAAAGATATGTAGAAGAATACATTTGACCTTTTTTTTTAATACACAACAGAAGGAAAGGAAAACATTTTCTTCCCCGAAAATTTTGGTATTTGTTTATTTAGCAAAAAAATAAAAAAATAAAAAGAAAAGGAGGAGGAGAAGGAGAAGAAGAAGATACATACTACATACCACCAAAAGTAAGCTATTTATGTGAAAAAAAAAAAAGTTAAAAAATTTCCTATGGGTACAGTGTTGCATGACTGCACAATTGTCATTCGCAGTTAAAAATCAATTCTACTACACAAAACTCTGAAATCGGTCACATCTTAAGTATGCTGTCCAGTTCTGGTCAACAATCCACAGGAAGGGATGTGCTTGAACTCGAGCGAACCCAGAAAAAGGCAACAAAGCTAAAAAGGGGGGGGGGGGGGATTGTTGACCTCAGTTAACCGCTTCAGCCCCAGAGGATTTTACCCCCTTCCTGACCAGAGCACTTTTTTCAATTCGGCACTGCATCACTTTGACAATTGTGCGACGTTGTACCCAAACAAAATTGACGTCCTTTTTTTCCCCACAACTAGAGCTTTTTTTTGGTGGCATTTGATCTTTATTTTTTGCGCTATTTTTTTTACTTTTGCTATAATAAATATCCCCCAAAAAAAAAAAAAAAAAAAAAAAAAAAAAAAAAAAAAAAAAAAAAAAGGTTTTCTTCCTCAGTTTAGGCCGATATGTATTCTACATATTTTTAGTAAAAAAAAAAAAAAAAAAAAATCCCAAAATAAGCGTATATTGATTGGTTTGCGCAAAAATTATAGCGTCTACAAAATAGGGGATAGTTTTATAGCATTTTTTATAAATTTTTTTTTTTTACTAGTAAAAGGCGGAGATCTGCGATTTTTATCGTGACTGCGACATTATGGCGGACACATGGGACAGTTTTGACACATTTTTGGGACCATTGGCATTAATACAGCCATCAGCGCTATAAAAATGCATTGATTACTGTAAAAACCCCTTCACTGCCAGTGACATTTTAACACTGGGGGCGATCAAGGGGTTGCGTTCCCCAATGTGTGTTCTAACTGAAAGGGGGAGGGAACAGACAAGGGGAGATGACAGATCGCTGTTCATACTTTGTATGAACAAATGATCTGTCACTTCACCCCTCAGAGAACTGGATCCCTGTGTTTACACACAGAGATACCAGTTCTCGCCGGGTTACGAGCGATCATGGGAAACCGGCGGTCAGCGAGACCGCCAGGCACTCGCATCAACTCCTAGTGGCCGCCATTGAAACCGACGTAACAACGGCGATTCGCCTGCCCGCGCCATTCTGCCCCAGTATAACTGCGGCGGCTGGTCGGCAAGTGGTCAAGAGGAACAACTACAAGCCTTAAAACGTAGTCTCTCTGGAGAAGAGATTCCTAACCACTTAACGACGAGGCCCATTTATGAAACTTGCCGTTTACAAGTTAAAATTATTTTTATTTTTTATTTTTTTTAACTAGAAAATTACTTAGAAACTCCCTCCTCCCCCCCCCCCCCCCCCCTCGAGGTAACCCACTCATTTTCCATTCAAAAATTTAAGGGCTGAACTGATATTTAGGAATCACTCTCCCTACTCTGCAACTACTCCTGGTGTTATTATTACCTATAAAAAGGTTAGTATCCAGTTATATTTTGTGCATTTAGGAATATATCCAGCTATTTTTTTTAAAACAATCTACTGAACTAACCAGAATTAGTTCTTGAGGGAGTCTATTCCACGTGTACATACAGGAATTACTGTACCAATAAAACGTAATGCTTTATAAATAAATCCACATAACATTAAGATCTACAGACTAATGCACCACATTCGATTTATAGTGAAGCATTTCTAATATAAAGCAGGTTTTCATGGTTGGCTGGCGAAACCATGACATATATAGGATAATATATAGTATTAATAATCTTTACTAAACTGGAACAAGCCAACATCCAAGTTTTCATAGTAATCATGGTATAGTAAATAGGTGCCATAATATTGCCAGATTGAGAGCGAGAACAGCACATTTCATTATTGTGTAGACAGTAATGTACACAAGTATATCATGTCAAAGCACTTACTCTGAGATATGTAAAAATACATCAGGCCCTCCATCTTCAGGTATAATAAAACCATGTCCCTTAGAGCGGCAGAAGTATTTGCAAACTCCTTTGTAGACTTGACTTTCAGATGCTCTTGCCGCGCTGTGACACACAAAGTAATCATGCATGTTAAAATGGAGTTAAAAATCATACCTATATTCACAGGTTATGAAAAAACATATTTAAAAGTGTGTTCATCTATGGTTTCCCCAGGGCTGGCCCAAGACATTGTGCTACCTGGGTCCAGGAAAATCATTTTTTTAAATAAATCACGCCCACCAAAAGCGCCCTCACGTCCATTATTTTATATCATGATAAAACAAAAAATATTTTTTATTTTTAGGAAGTCAGATTTACATGCAACACCTTGTCTATATGCAAAATTATATGCTATACCATTATGTTCAATTCCAAGAGGTAGGCTAGGGCAGTATAGGGGTGGGCTAGGGCAGTATAGGGATTCCATCTGACTATTTAGTGGTCAGGAGTTTAAATTTAAAGTGGTTTTAATGAACATAAAAAACCTTGTGTACGTGCGCGCAACAGCAAAAAAATAAAAATACAATTCCATATACACAATCCTTCATCCACAGTTGATTCAGAGGAAGGCGAAAAACCCCAGCAAAGCATGCGCCAATTTGCTACAGCAGGAGAAAAAAAAAAAAATTCCTTCCTAATCCCCAAGAGGCAATCGAATTTTCCCTGGATCAACTTTACCAAATTGGCACACAGAGCAGCTGTTCGGGAGCAAACCTGCTCGGGTGCCCCTATAGCAAGCCGTTTGCTGTGCGAGCACTTAGCAGGAGGGAGGGCACCGGGACACTGAGAAGAGGAGACCAAAAAAAGCATCGCACAGAGTGGGTAAGTATGTTTGCAATTAAACACAAAACCCCTAATCCAGATCCCACCAGTACTATTTTAATTGCAGCACTGTGACTTTCGATTCACATCTATAGGTCGAATATAAGCATTAAAAAGCCACCTGTAAATACGTATGTTACTTGGCTATTAAAAGCCAAGTACAAAACAACTATTACTTACGCAGAAAATGTTCTTGTACGTCTAGTTGGAAGTGGACTGGGAATGTGGTGGCCTCTCATTGGAGATGAAGCGCGATCTCTAGTATGGCGAGAATCTGGTAAATTGAGGGTCTTTGGAGACTGAGGAGATGCCGGTGAATCATTGGATGGGGCAGTGACAGGTGAGTTAGATGACATTTCTGTTGCTTATCTGAAATGAATAGAAAATACAGATCATTTGATATAAAACATTTTTCAGATGCCATACTGAAAGATTACATGCATAGACAAAAATTAAGTAATAACTAAATGACACTTAAAATGGAATTATACTTACCTCCCTCCAGTGATGGGACATCCCCAAGCAACATCTTCGCCTGCTCTTTCGCCAGATTCCAGACCTTCGGGAGTAATGCCCATGCACGCGTAGGAGGGCATTCATCCTGGCAGATGTAGAAAGGGTACACTGAGCTGTGCAGCCCTATGTACATTTTGAAGAGGATTGTGGACAAAATTTTTTTTACTAGTAAAAGGCGGAGATCAGCGATTTTTATTGTGACTGCGACATTATGGTGGACACATCGGACATTTTTGACACATTTTTGGGACCATTGTCATTTATACAGCAATCAATGCTATTTAAAAATGCATTGATTCCTGTATAAATGACACTGGCAGTGAAAGAGTTAACAACTAGGGGGCGGGGAGGGGTTATGGTCTGTGACGTGTGTGTTTTTTTTTACATTAGGGGGTGGGGCTGATGTCTGAAGTCATTGATCGGCTTTCCCGATGACAGGGAACAGCCGATCAATGACAGGCAGTGTAGGAAGCGCGGGGAGAGGTTTGTTTACAGAGACCTCTCCCTCAGCTCTGTGACCCGATCGCGGGACACCAGCAGCGATTGGGTCCGCTGGTCCCGCTGCTATGGTCACGGAGCTCCCGACCGGGTCGAGAGTGCGCTGCCGGCGGCGCTCGTGACCCACGGCTGGGCTCTTAAAGGAGTGTGTGTGTGTGTGTGTGTGTGTGTGTGTGTGTGTGTGTGTGTGTGTGTGTGTGTGTGTGTGTGTGTGTGTGTGTGTGTGTGTGTGTGTGTGTGTGTGTGTGTGTGTGTGTGTGTATATATATATATATATATATATATATATATATATATATATATATATATATATATATATATATATATATATATATATATATATATATATATACACACATATACACACACACACACACGTGGTTTTGCCCGGCCGTGCCATTCTGCCGACGTATATCGGCGTGAGGCGGTCGGGAAGCAGAAAAAAAAGGAACACATACAGTTAATAAATTGAGCTTAAAAATACATGTACAAGATGAGCAAGAAATATATCTCCAGAAAAATACCTTTACAACTATGACAAGAAAATTTGCCTGCCAAAAAAATATTTTGGAATAAGGCTGTAACAAAATGTGGAAAAAGTGAAGCACTGTTTATACTTTCCAGATGCACTGTACATAATCAAATGTCCATGTGGCCTCCTACAGTCAGGTCCATAAATATTGGGACATACACAATTCTAATCTTTCTGGCTCTATACACCACCACAATGGATTTGAAATGAAACAAGATGTGCTTTAACTGCAGACTTTCAGCTTTAATTTGAGGGTATTTACATCCAAACCAGGTGAATGGTGTAGGAATTACAACAGTTTGAATATGTGCCTCCCACTTTAAGGGACCAAAAGTAAATGGGACAATTGGCTGCTCAGCAGTTTCATGACCAGGTGTGTGTTATTCCCTCATTATCCCATTTACAAGGAGCAGATAAAAGGTCCAGAGTTAATTTCAAGTGTGTGATTTGCATTTGGAATCTGTTGCTGTCAACTCTCAATATGAGATCCAAAGAGCTGTCACTATCAGTGAAGCAAGCCATCATTAGGCTTAAAAAACAAAAAACCCATCAGAGAGATGGCAAAAACATTAGGTGTGCCCAAATCAACTGTTTGGAACATCCTTAAAAAGAAAGAACGCACCGGTGAGCTCAGCAACATGAAAAGACCACGGAAAACAACTGTGGTGGATGACCGAAGAATTATTTTCCTGGTGAAGAAAAACACCCTTCACAACAGTTGGCCAGATCAAGAACACTCTCCAGGAGGTAGGTGTATGTGTCTCAAAGTCAACAATCAAAAGAAGACATCACCAGAGTGAATACAGAGGGTTCACAACAAGATGTTAACCATTGGTGAGCCTCAAAAACAGGAAGGCCAGATTAGAGTTTGCCTAACATCTAAAAAAGCCTTCACAGTTCTGGAACAACATCCTATGGACAGATGGAGACCAAGATCAACTTGTACCAGAGTGATGGGAAGAGAAGAGTATAGAGAGGAAAAGGAAATGCTCATGATCCAAAGCATACCACCTCATCAGTGAAGCATGGTGGTGGTAGTGTCATGGCGTGGGCATGTATGGCTGCCAATGGAACTGGTTCTCTTGTATTTATTGATGTGACTGCTGACAAAAACAGCAGGATGAATTCTGAAGTGTTTCAGGCAATATTAAAAATTGTAAAAAGTGCTCAAGCGCTGGTATGCTCAAATTCTCATCAAAAAGCAAATGATCTAAAAGCTGCAGCCAATGGGTGATCTCTCACTAAAACAGTCAAAATAAAAAAGGAAAATTGGTGCGCTAATATATAATAAAATCACAGTGGGAAAGAGTGATAAATAAATGTGCAGGTCTGATGAATATTGCTAATTAATTGCATTAATGGTGAGTAATCCAAATATGAAAAGTGCTAAAAACCATTCATGTAAAAAAACTGTGCAAACCGCCAATTGATAATCCATTGAAAAACTTCACTGTGATGCTCCCTCACACCTCAATAAATATACACTTCCTAAAAACCTCAATATGTGTAATCAGTGCAAAGAAAATTAATCATTGCCTAAAAAAACATCAATATGTGTAATCAGTGCATAGAAAAAATTAATAAGAAATACTTAATATTAATTAAAAGCCCAAAAAGTGCTAGTTGTGCAATTCCTGTAAAGTGTTATGCTCCAGATATTTGCAACAATTAGTGCAGGAAGAAGAAAACCAATATAGTCATCACCTCTATTGGAAAACTGCAGTATTTTTACAATATACATAAGTGAAAAACAGAGCTGTAACACTGTACTTATTAAAGAAATATAAGGCAAAACAAGTCCTGAATAAAAAAAAAAAAAAATTGTAGGCGCACAGAACATTTCATAAATTGAACACAAAAAAAAAAAAAAAAAGGAGGAGAAGGAGAGTACGGTGAAAACAGATCCACTACAAATGATAGCTTAATCCTCTTTCCTATTAACCTACTGCAGCCCAATCCAAAAAGGGAAAAAAAAAAAAAAAAGAAGAAGAGAAACAAATGCCGACTGGCAAATTCCACAAAAACAGCCATGAACTCTGGTCAACGACTGTGGATTACAGAATCGGAGCACAACAAAAAGTTAAAGTGCAGATACACGGTATTACATTGTATCAGCTAGAATGTGCTATTTTAGGAAAACTACATTAACACAGACTTGTGTAAAAAAATAACCGTCTTTGCTCTGCATAATGTTTGCCACTAATAATGCTACCAATAATCATAATAACCTGTTATCTTTTTAAAAAAAAAAAATAATAATAATTTCAATTTGGCTTTTAAAAGTGTTTTTGCAGCTTTTTACAAGCCCTTTTAAAATGTTTTAGAAGTGTATTACAAGCTTCAGGTGTTTGTATAGCCAAAATAACTGGGGGGAGAGAGGGAGAGGAAATTAGGGGCGCAGAGCTGCTATTTTAGCAGAGAACGCTCGTAAAAAGGCTTCTTTTTAGCAGATTATAAGCGTTTTTGGCCCCATAGACTTCAATAGAAATGCCTGACTTGAGCAGAAAAATGCTCATAAAACGCTCAACTAGCAGCTCTCCACCTCTAATTTCCTCTCCTCTTAGTGCTTTCTTTTGGATAAACAAAAAACGCTTGTAATACACTTCTAAAAAACGCTTTAAAAAAAAAAAAAAAAAAAAAAAGCTTAAAAACGCCCAAAAGACTTAGACTTAACTGTTATGGTATTTCTAAGAGCCTTTCAGGACAACCTTGGAGAGATGGCAGCTCCGCCCATTTTCCAGGAAACAAATGCAGACTTTAAATCCCTCCTCTTCCACCATGGCTTTAGTTATTGTGTGGTCTCCAACATACTGGAAAAACAAAGCACAGAAAAAAACCACAACCAACCATGATAGACACTTAACCACTAGGCGCCCGCGCTATAGCCGAATGACAGCTGCAAAGCGGATGCTCCCTGCTGGGAAGACGTCCCTGGACGTCCTCCTGTTTACTTCCCTAATGCGCGCTCCTGAGAGCGCGCATCGGGGAAGATCTGTGCTGGCCGTGTCCGTCAGACACAGCCAATCACAGATCGCTGTAAACGGCCAATCACAGCGGCCGTTTACAGCGAGATCAGCATGTCCAATGAGAGATGATCTCATATGTAAACATGCCAGCAGACCCTGGGCACATACAAGCCGACGCCTCCCTTGCATCCCCTGAGCTAGAGATACCAGGGACTCCAGAACCTCTTATTGGGGAGGTGCCGAGATGGTCACTGCCAAGTCACAAAAGGCAAGCCTTCTCCCTTGGAGAGAACGCAGCTTCCCTGGTTCCAGCAGCGCTTCCACCATGGCGGAGGAAGCACAATAACTGAAGCCATGGTGGAAGGAGGTATTTAAAGGCTGCATGTGTTTTCTGGAAAATGGGCAGAGCTGCCCTCTCTCCAAGGTTGTCCTGAAAGGCAATTTGAGAAAATGCCAGTAAATCAAATATGCTCAGATGTGAATGGAGCCTTAAAGTCTATAGGGTCAAAAACACTTGTAATCTGCCAAAAAGAAGCTCATATACTTTGAGTGACAGAACGCTTGGATGGGGCCATTAAAATGAATGGGATTTGGCTTGTTGAGCATTTTAGATCTACAAGCTTCAAGCAGAAAAATCGCTCAGGTGTGAACAGGGCCCTACACAACTAATTTAGTTTTGTGCCAAGGTTCATACATTCAATCACATGCCAGTTTATTAAAATATCATCCTTAGACTTAATGTACACAAGACATTTTGAAACCTCTCCTCGGGACATTCTAAAAAAAATTGCCAGCATTAAGAGTCTAAGAAGCCAGAGGATCAGCCTGTGTTACTGATCAAGAAAAGTAGGCAAGTAAAGGCAGAACTCTTGTTCTACAAACTTGTTCTGGGTCAGGGACTTAAAAGTGATAACAAAAACATGTTGTTATTAATTACCTGCTCTGTGCAATGGTTTTGCACAAAGCAGACCCAATCCTCCTTTTCTTGGGTACCCCACCAGCACTGATTGCTCCTTAGAAAGACACTTCCTATGGGGGCATTAGTGAGGACTCGCCCGAGCTGGGCGGTGTGCATCTATTCAGACGCAGCCCAGCTCGACCCCCCCCGCTCACAGGTTTTTCTCTGTTCTCAGCCAAGTCTGTGAGAGGAGCTGCAGCATGAGCACAGCATAAAAACCTTTTACATTTATACAGATAAAAAGATAGGCAAAGGAGGGCGCACCCATCTAAATGTAGGCTGTTTAACCACATGCTGACCGGGCCATAGCCGAAACACGGCTACAGCGCGGTCGGCTTATTCTGGGTGGACGTCCGTGGGACGTCCTCCCAGAATCTTGCTCCTGCGCGCCCCCGGGAACATCCGTGACCGCCGGGTCCCCTGGCATCACGGAGAACAGCCACTGATCGCTGCCGTTTACCATGTGATCGCTCCGTCAAATGATGGAGCAATCACATGTAAACAAACCGGTGTCACGTCATGACGCAGGTTCCTCCCTCCCCTCTCTGTACCGATCGGTACAGAGAGGGAGAGAGATGGCAGCAGTGCTGTGGGCTGGATCTGTAGTGCCCACAGCGCTGCTCAGTGACAATACTCTGCCATGAATTTTAACAGAAACAAAAAAAAAAAATGTTTACCAAATTTTTGTCTTTTTTGATTTATAGCGCAAAAAATAAAAAACCCAGCGGTGATTAAATACCACCAAAAGAAAGCTCTATTTGTGTAAAAAAAAAAGAACAAACATTTCATATGGGTACAGTGTTGCATGACTGAGTAATTGTCAAAGTGTGAGAGCAAGGAAGGGAGTTTAAGTGCCCAGTGGTCAAGTGGTTAATAAAGGAACGGAAACATAAAAATAATGCACTCACTGCCTGTAGTAGAAAACAGCATGTCTAATGTAGAAAAGTCTCCAGGTTGCTGACACCCCTTTGCAGAGTTTTACAGGCAAATGGCCAGACTGGTGTGCAGAGGTTGGCAGGTAAGCAGCTGGTAACTGCAGAGTTGGGCAATAAACAGCGAAGAGAGCTATACCAGAAGACCATTAGGCTGCAGCGTGGAACGCAAGCCATCTACCATGGTAGGGAGGCTTCCAGGAGCTTTAGCCCGGGTTCACACCAGTGCGGTGCGAATTCCAGCTACATTTTCGCTGTGAAGAGAAAATGTAGCTGTTCAGCGGTGCCGCTCTGTTCTATGAGCGCATCAGCTGAGCAGGGAGAGGTGTAGTGAGAACATGGAGAGATTCCTTGTTCAGAACGCAATGCATCTGCGAATCAGATGCGTGCCCGTAGAAGGTAATGGGCCTGAATTCGCACCTGAGCCGGACCGCACTGCCCAAAAAACGCACACGTTTTTTCTGCAAAGCGCCGCAGATATGTGAACCAGCCTCATTAAAATTAATGTATTTTGAAATGTCCTGCGAATTGTATGCGGTGTAAGCCGCATCTAATTCGCATAGGTGTGAACGGGGGCTCAGACAGACAATCTTACCAAATAAATACTTACCTTAAAAAAAAAAAAAAAAAAAAAGGAGGAGAAGGCCAAAGCCATTTTGGCCATGCTTCTATAGATGCACTCCTGTGATCCATTTTCAGCTGACTGCAAAACTGCACTTAGTTTAGGTGCGACTAACAATGAATAGCACTCAAACACGCATGGTGTGTTTTGCCATGCTTGCAGTGCAATTTGAAATTGTGGGCAGAATCAAGGCGATTCTTCCCAAGATCCTAAAAGCCAGATGTGAATGGGGCCTAAGGCCTCATTTACACCGGTACTATTGCGTTTAGCTTTTCTCAATGCAAGAGAACTCATCTGGGATGTATAAACAGATTGTATGCTTCCCAGATCACCTTTTCCTGTATGTAACGGTTCCGGCTTTAGGGGGCCAGTTCACACTACACACAAGCGGTGTGGGAAAGGTGTGTTCCGTGCGCTTTTCCCCAAGTCGCAAGTGTGCAGCGTGATCTGAAAAAGTAGTGCTTGGACTACTTTTTATGCATTTAAGTATGTTTGGCAGCCCACTGAAATGAATGGGCTGTCAAAACCAGAACACACGGCACTGCAAAGGAACATGTGCGTTTTAGTGTGAACTGGCCTTAGAGCAGGTTTAGGTGCGTTTACGGCTCTTGCACATGACCAAATATTATGGTGTTTGTACAGAGTAAAATATGGCGTTGAGGCCCAGGAGCCACAGCTGCAGCATAATTTTGCTTGACATGTATTAAAGAATACCTGGTGTGTAGCTGTACGCACATAATGCCCAGCACTTGCGTTTACATGCATACGTGTTTTTATCAAAAAACTTGGCAAGAATTTATTTTTAATCACATCAAGGAAAGGCTTTTGGCAGAAGCAGAATCACTCCCTAAACCTTATGAATCTGACCTTGTTCACTGACATCCCAGCTGTTACAAGACACAAGTCCAACCTATGTGTGCGATATGTCAGTATTACATTGTATATCCCTGTATGTTGCGGTCGTTCAGCTGCTTATCTAATAGTTTTTTTAAACCATCAATGCCCCCCCCGCTGAGACCACCACCTGTGGAAGGGAATTTCACATCCTTGCCGCTCTTACAGTAAAGAACCCTCTATGTAGTTTAAGGTTAAACCTCTTTTCTTCTAATTTTACTGGAGAGGCCATGTGTCTTGTTAAACTCCCTTCCGCAAAAAAGTTTAATCCCTATTGTGGGGTCACCAGTATGGAATTTGTAAATTGAAATAATTGTATCCCCTCTCAAGTGTCTTCTCCAGAGAGAATAAGTTCAGTGCTCGCAACCTTTCTTCATAACCAATGTCCTCCAGACACTTTATTAGCTTTGTTGCCCTTCTTTGTACTCGCTCCATTTCCAGTACATCCTTCCTGAGGACTGGTGCCCAGAACTGGACAACATACTCTAGGTGCGGCCAGACCAGAGTCTTGTAGAGTGGGAGAATTATAGTTTTATCCCTGGAGTTAATCTTTTTTTAATGCATGCCAATATTCTGTTTGCTTTGTTAGCAGCAGCTTGACATTGCATGCTATTGCTGAGCCTATCTACTAGGACCCCCAGGTCCTTTTCCATCCTAGATCCCCCCAGAGGTTCTCCCCCTAGTGTATAGATTGCATTCATATTTTTGACATCCAAATGCATTATTTTACATTAAACCTCATTTGCCATGTAGTTGCCCACCCCATTAATTTGTTCAGATCTTCTTGCAAGGTTTCCACATCCTGCTTAGATTAGTATCGTCTGCAAATACAGAGATTGAGCCGTTTACCCCATCCTCCAGGTCGTTTATGAACAAATTAAATAGAATTGATCCCAGCACAGAACCCTATGGGACCCAACTACCCACCCCTGACCATTCTGAGTACTCCCCATTTATCACCACCCTACGAAACTCACCCTTGTAGCCAGTTTTCAATCCATGTACTCACCCCCTATGGTCCATGCCAACGGACCTTATTTTATACAGTAAACATTTATGGGGAACTGTGCCAAATGCTTTTGACAAATCCAGATACACCATGTCTACGGGCCTTCCTTTATCTAGATAGCAACTCACCTCCACATAGAAGGTTAATAGATTGGTTTGGCAAGAATGATTCTTCATGAATCCATACTGATTACTGCTGATACTGTTTTCATTACTAAAATCTTGTATATAGTCCCCCTTATCATTCCCTCCAAGAGCTTGCATACTATTGATGTTAGGCTAACTGGTCTGTAATTCCCAGGCCCTTTTTAAATATTGGTGCTACATTGGCTTTTCTCCAATCCGCTGGTACCATTCCAGTCAGTAAAAATTAGGAACAATGATCTCGCAATTACTTGACTGGAGTTCCCCCCAAGTACAAGCCACCCGGTCTTGGGGATTTATTAATGTTAAAAGGGGTTGTAAACCCTCACGGTTCTCTCACCTTAATACATCCTATGCATTAAGGTGAAAAAAACTTCTGCCAGTCATCGGCCCCCCATCACCCCCCCCCCCCCCGTTTTACTTACCTGAGCCCCGAATTTCCACCGAGAACGTGCTGTCCTTCTCTCCACTGGGGTCTTGGCTCTTGATTGGCTCCCGCTGCTGTCAGTCAAATCCAATGACGCAGGCGACAGGCCAACGTTGGACTCAGGAGTGCGCACGCAAGGTAACCCCCTCGGGAAAAATCGCTTCTCCGAGTGGGGGTTATCAGATGCAGGAAGAAGCCACAAGAGCCGACGGGGGACCCCAGAAGAGCAGGTTCAGGGCCAAAACAAGCTGCACAGTGGAGGCAAGTATGATATGGTAAAAAAGAAAGAAGAAATTACCCTTACAATCACTTTCCCATGTCTAATTCTGTCCTCTGTTAGCCATGGGGGTGCTTGCTGCGATGTGTCACGAGGATAAACACTGCAGTTTTGGTTACTGAAGCCCCTGTGCCCCCCCCCCCCCCCATTCTCTCGTGAAGACTGAGGAGAAGGATTCAGTTAATACCTTCGCCATCTTCCCAGCCTTTGTAAGCAGATGTACTTGCCCATTCTTTATGGGGCCAATATGGTCTGTCCTCTTTTTTACTGTTTAGATACTTAAAGAATTTCTTGGGATTTTTTTGCTCTCCTCCGCTATGTGTCTTTCGTGTTCTATCTTGGCCGCCTTAAATGCACCCTTACATTTCTTGTTGCATTTTTTATAAAAGAAAAACATAGTGTAGCGCTTTTGAAAAAATGTGGCTTAACACGTGCAACAGGCAGAGGGTACTTAACCCAAATAAACACCACTGAAGATTAAAAAGATAGTGAATTGTGATAGGAGGTCCTCCTCCCCCTCAGGTTAGGAGGCCTATAGCATACTATTGTTTTCCCCTTAGCATCATCCCTTTGGCGCTCTACCCATAAGGATTCTACCTCCTTCCTAGCTCCCTTAGTGATGTCCTCTCTCACATTCACTTGCACATTATTCTTGATATACAGGCATACCCCTCCCCCTTTTTTACCCTCTCTATCCCCACAATCACAATAAAGGGTATAACCTTGAATGGTTGCCAGCCAATCATGAGAGCTGTTGAACCAAGTCTCTGAAATTCCCACAAAATCCAAATCCTCCTTGTACAACAGTATCTCTAGTTCACCCATCTTGTCCGCCAGGCTGCTGGCATTGGTGAACATGCCACGTAGTTTAGGCCAGTTGCATACTATCCTCTAATTGGATGTGCCGAGATTGCAACTAGGACTTTACTGCACAGATAAGGAAAATTATTGCAGTGACCCATCGGGCCCCTTACAGATCCCCCCCCCCCCCCCCCCCCCCCATTAAATTACTAAATATAAGATCTCACTTTGTTGCATAAAAAAAAAGGGAATGGAAATAAATGGTAATAGTGGAGTATGGTGACCATGGATAACCTCCCCTCACACAGCTGCAAAACGTCATAAATGCCAATGACTGATCATGACATACACTCACCGGTAGAGCTGCACAATTAATCGTTTATAATATACATCACACACACAGCGTGTAAAATAAGTATTGAACACATCAGCATTTTTCTAGGGAAATACATTTCTAAGGTGCTTTGACATGAAAAAAAATCTATATGTAGATATGTGTGTAGAAGCGTATGTGTATGTATAGGTAAAATAATATTTATATATATATATATATATATATATATATATATTTTTTTTTTTTTTTGGGGGGGGGGGGGAGAGAGGATGTTTTCAGGTTACACGATTTAAGATGGCTTTTAATGGAAATGTGAAAGAAAAACCAATAAAATTTGATTAATAAAAAAAAAAAAACCTTCACAACCTTATTGTTACAAAACACACTGATGGCATTGGTTACAGAAGAATTTTTAAACTTTGGAATGTGCCAGTGAGCACTGTTGGGGCCATAATCTAGAAGAATATAACTTCACCATAAACCGGCCACGACCAGGTGCTCCTTGCAAGATTTCTGACAGAGGAGTGAAAAGAATCAGAAAAGTTCTCCAAGAGCCAAGGAGCACTTATGGAGAGCTACAGAAACATCTGGAATTAGCAGGTACAATTGTTTCAAGAAAACAATAAGTAATGCACTCAATTGCCATGGCCTTTATGCAGGCTCACCACGCAAGACTCAATTGCTGAAGAAAAAGCATGTTGAAGCTCATTTAAAGTTTGCTGCAAAACATTTAGACAAGCCTGTGAAATACCAGGACAATAGTCTGGTCAGATGAGACGAAAATTGAACTCTTTGGATGCCATAATACACACACCATGTTTGAAGGTCAAATGGCACAGCACATCACCTTAAAAACACCATACCAAACGGTGAAGTTTGGCTGTGGGAACATCATGGCATGGGGCCGTTTTTCAGCATACAGTACTGGCAAATTTCAGGTCATTGAAAGAGTTGAATAGAAAAACGTACCAAGACGTTCTTGAGAAAAATCTGTTGCCATCTAACAGGATGTAGTGCTGCGCGATTCTGGCTAAAATGAGAATTCCGATTTTTTTTTTTTTTGCTTAGAAGATAGATCACGATTCTCACGGTGCAAGATCATATTTCATGTTATACACAAACAAAAAATAAATACAAAATTGGGCTTACTTTACCGTTTTGGTTTTTTATTCCTTGAAGTGTATTCCTTCCCAAAACAAAGTCGTTTAAAAGACCGCTGGGCAAATACAGTGCGACATAAAATATTGCAGCAATTTACATTTTATTCACTTGGGTCCCTGCTAAAATGTGTAAATATATATATATATATATATATATATATATATATATATATATATATATATATATATATATATATATATATATATATATATATATATATATATATATATATATATATATATATATATATTATTAAACACACACACACACACACACACACACACACACACCGTATTTAGCGGCGTATAACATGCACTTTTTTCCCCTTAAAATCAGGGGAAAATCGGGGGTGCGCGTTATACGCCGATACCCCGCCGTTCTCGGCAGCGATCGGGTATCTTCGGCCACTCTCGGCTATTTTCGCCCGCTCTCGGCGGCTTTCGGAAAGCCGAAGATAGCCGGGAGCCGACCGAGATACACAGGACATCCGCTCTGTATCTCGGCGGCGCCATTTTTAAAAGAAAAAAGACAGACAAGGCTGCAAATGACACAGAAGCAGTCATTTGTAATCGTAGTCCACATTGCACTATTTAAATATTACACATGTAGCAATTGACAGACAAGGCTGCAATGCAAGGCTGCAAATGACAGGCAAGGCTGCAAATGACTGACAAGGCTGCATTAATGGGCATTTAAATGTAAGTTTTTTTCCTTAAACTTCCCTCCTAAACTTGGGGTGCGTATATATATATATATATATATATATATATATATATATATATATATATATATATATATATATATATATATATATATATATATATATATATATATATATATATATATATTAGATATAGATAGATAGATAGATAGATAGATAGATATAGATAGAGAGAGAGTTTAGGGGTTCCAAGTAATTTTCTAGCAAAAAATATTAATTTAACTTAAGTGTCAGAAAAAGATTTAGACTTTAGGTGGTTAAACTTCCTGCATTTACACGTTAAAAACTTGGCAGACTGCCTGGATTTTTCTTTACACACAAAAGTTTATCCCTTTGATCGAAGGAAGAGTTAGTTACAATGTTTCATGTTAAAAACTTGGCAGACTGCCGGGTGTTTTCTTTTGACAGTGAGCAAGCAGACAAGTCTCTCCACTTGTTATATGAAATAATTGGCAAATAGAAAATATTCCCTTTTTTCTTTGATACTGATTAGGGATGGAGGTGTGTGGTTCAAGAGCCTTCACTTCCTTGTATCTGACCCCTAGTGGTCAAGTTACCACATTGAACACAGCTGATTTTGATGGACACACTGCTGCTGCAGTTGTCTCTACTCCCTTGAGCCTGCGTTTTGTTTCACGGGACCTGCGATGCAGGCTGCATGCCTTCCCTCTCCCCTCCTTCCCATACATTATGGGGCATGGATGGGCGATTTCACCGTGCATCAGCGCCACACCTCCCATGCCTTGCGTGCAATGCCCAGTGGGCGTCTCTTCACGGAGGCATGGCTATTTCAGCTTGGCTGACACATGGTGAGTAGGTCCGGCTGCTGCCGTACTGTTTCTCTGTTGTCATGCCAGTGTGATGCTGGATGGGACCCTAGCCGCTGGGCTCACCCTGCAGTTCCCCTTCAGTGACCATTTTCAGCTGCCCCACACTGCACTCCATTTTTGGTTCATATCCCATTAGGACCTACATGGGTAAATACATGGCAAGCTCTTGATTTATTTTTAAATTCCTCTATAACAAGCATTACTAATATCTCTTTACTCTACTCTTCATTAAATTTCTCCTGATTTCAGGAATCTCATCTCCTCTTCCCTATTCTTACTATATGGACACCCTATTTTTTCATTCTGCTCACCTTGTTGATATGCTCCACAATATACTTCTATACTGTGGTGATGGGCCTACGCTATATGACATTTTTTATTTATACCAAATATGGTAACAAACCACTTTATTTATTGTATACAATACAGAAACCCCACATCCATAGCTTCATCAAGATTTTTTCCATACACTTTTTTGGGGACTGCGTGTGTGCTCCTGGTTCATGCTTGGGTCCTTTCCTCAGCTCCTGTGCTGGATATATGTATCTGGCTGACCCACGGCAGGTGGTATCGCATGGCCTAGTATCAGCTCTTATGTGAGTACTTTCAGTTATGGCCGTTTATTTGGTCATCATCATCAATCCATCTACCCCATCCAGTCTGTGGTTATATCTAACTATAATGGTTGGTTTTATCCCCTTTTTAGTATATGGATGCACTTGCTCCTGATGAGTGGATAGAAGTCCACTAAACGTTGTCAAGCTTATTTTGATGCATCAATCTCATATTAATGATTCTAGATGGTTTTTATTGCTCTACCACCCTTATATATTGTTATGTCTACTCCATTTGGGGGACTGTGATGTATAGGGCTGCAACTAACGATTATTATCATAATCGATTAGTTGGCCGATTATTGTTTCGATTAATAACCTGTGTTAAAAAAGTGTGGTGTATAACTTTAGCCAATATGGAAAGTTTAAAAAAAAAAAAAAAAAAAAAAAAAAAAAAAAAAAGGCAATTTCTTTTTAAATATCTCTATGCAGTGATGACTATAAATAACCAACGATATGGTTAGGGAGCATAATCTCTAATCCACTCTGAGAAAACCAGACAGAAGAGATATACTGTATATACCATTAGAGGTTGAATCCGGTAAATATCAGACTAAGAGATCCAATTTTTTTTATTAAAGAAAAAAAAAAAAAAAAGTTTGACTGTTTTGCAGATTTTCAAACGGTAATATATTATATTATATGCTGGCCACACAACATTTTTTAAGAATGTTTGTTCGATTTTTTTTAATCGTTAGTGGGGTCTAATCGATGTTCATTTTCAATCACAGTGACTGGAAAATTTATAAATAAAAACTTCTTGGTCAAATGAATTTTCAGACATTCAGAAATTACATTCATTTTAAAAAACAGAATGTTAAAAGCAAGTGAAAACTGGCCAGCATAAGGCTCAGTACACACCTATACAGTTTGCTTTTGATCTGTTTAGGCTTTCTTTTTGGCCAATTTGTGGCAAATTAAAAAAACACAAATTGCTGCAAAAACGCACTACATGCTTTTCTGTAACTTCTCCATTGAAGTATATTGAACCAAAAAAAAAAAACAATAAAATAAAAAAAAAGCACTGTTTTGCTTTTAAAAAAGCATAGATGTGACCGTGTCCCATAGGAAACCATGATAAAGTTAACTGTAGTGTGTTTCTGCAAAATGGACCAAAAAAAAAAAAAAACACATAGGTGTGAACCAGACCTAAGATGTTTAATAACATAATGGGGTTAAAAAAACTAAAACAAATAAAATAAAAAAATAAAAACTTAGCCCTTTATAGTACAAAAAGAGCAAATAATCGCTACTGTAAGGGGTCCATTTTTTTGTTTTACTGTTAAGAGTGAAAGTAATATTTACAGTAGTGATTTGTACTGTAAAGGGCAAATTTGTTTTTTTAACCCCATTATGTTACTGCCCGATTAATCGATTAGTTGTTTCAGCCCTAGTGATGTATATTTACTTTGTGTCATGTTGGCAACTATCCTCAATATGTATGTTGATACTTTGTATTTTATATGCCAATGTGCTATTATGCGTTTATATGGGTTGATCCATGCCCCATCTTTGGTCTAATAAAGAATATCATTTTTTTACATATGTATACGATTTTGTCTGGCTCTACCCCATGCACCTTATCTAAAGTCCGACCCTCCCCCCCTCTTTTTGCATAAGTAACCAGGGATGGAGGCGCAATATTCCCCGTTGTGTCTCATTTAAAGTCCCAAATATTCCCTTTTTTCTTAGAAACTGTGCAATAGAGAGCATCAGGGGAGTTGAATCAAGATGACGATTTTTTAATGATTAATTGTGCAGCTCTACCAGGATGATGAAGATGAAATGAGGGTGGACATTTCAGCAAGACAACCCCCAAAGCCAAGGAAACTCGCAATTGGTTTCAAAGAAAGAAAATAAAGCTGGCCTAGCCAATCACCTGACTTGAATCCAATAGAAAATCTATGGAAAGAACTAAAAGATCAGAGTTCACAGAAGAGGCCCAGGGAACCTTCAAGATTTGAAGAATGTGTGTGGAAGAATGGGCCAATCACAACTGAGCAATGCATGCGGCTAGTTTCTCCATACAGGAGGCGTCTTGAAGCGGTCATTACCAACAAAGGATTTTGTACGAAGTATTAAATACATTTCAGTTAGGCCCCTTTCACACTGGAGCGGGTGACGGTAAAGCAGCGCTATATTTAGCGCTGCTTTACCGCCGTTTTAGCCGCGGTATTCGGCCGCTCACGGGGCGGTTTTACCCCCGCGAGCGGCCGAAAAGGGGTTAAAATCCCACAGTATTGCCACGGTGTCCAATTCAAATCAATGGGAAGGAGCGGTATAGGAGCTCCAAAGATGCTGCTAGCAGGACTTTTTTACCATCCTGCTAGCGCACCGCTCCAGTGAGAAAGCCCGCCGGCTTTCACACTGGAGTGAATGGGGCCGTTTTTTTCCAGGCGGTGTACAGGCGCTATTTTTAGCGATGTACCGCCTGAAAACCGCCCCAGTGTGAAAGGGGCCATAGTGTGTTCAATACTTTTCCCCTGTGTCATTCCATTTTATTACACACAACTTAAAATGTCTGAACAAGTTACGGCACTGAGAAATAATTTTTCATTCAAAATTTGTTCTTCGGCACTAAAATACTTTGGTATTATAATTCCTCCCGCCCCAATCCACTTATATCCAATGAATTATATCCCCCTTTTACAACGTACCTTACAAGATCTTAAAAAATATAATGCTAAATCAACACTCATGGTTTGGGAGGATCAACATGTTAAAAATGGATATAATACCACGGTTCCTGTACCTTTTTCAAACCACTCCTGTTTTTGTCCCTAGATGGTTTTTTCCACTTTACAATCAGCTTTCACAAAATTTATCTGGGGATACAAGAAACCCAGACTACACAAGAAACTACTATCATTGCCAAAAACTAAAGGAGGAGCGGGTGCACCAGACTTGTACTACTATTATGCCTCGGCAGTTCTGACTAGATTGGTGAACTGTTTCCACCACTCTAACACTAAACAATCGGTATTAATAGAGCAAGGGTTGAACCAACTTGATCTTAAGGTGCTTCCTTGGTTAGATTTATCTATCAGAGATACCCATTGAGAGCTATTAAATACTATGCCCCCTCTCACATATTGAATATTTGGGCTAAAACAGCTATACAGTTAGAATTGTCCTCTTTTGTAGGACCTATGACTCAGTTATTTGGCAATTCCTACTTCCCGCCGGCATTAAACCGTACAAGTTTCCTTACATGGAACAAAGAGTCCAATCAAAGACTGAGCCAGACTCTATACCAGGGAACAGTTCCTCCTTTACTAAACTTATTTCCTAAGCAGCAACCCTCACTTACACAAAGGTTGGAATATTGGCAATTATTGTCATTTTGGTCTTCTATCCCCCTAAATAGATCCCTGGGTAGAGAGTTAACTCAATTGGAAAGTCTTTTGATACAAGACTCTAAACCAAAACATGTTCTATCAACATTATATAAGATGTTTATTATAAAAAATCATCCTGAGCCTCCGGAATTCATAAACAAATGGGTGAAGGAGATTAATGCTGAAGTTGAAGAGTGGGAGAAGTCATTTAACTTAACACACTGTCTGTCACCAACAACCAAAGCACAAGAGACGAGCTATAAGCTCCTTTCAAGATGGTACTGGAGTCCATTATCACTCCAGCGCATATATCCAGATAAAATCAGATATATGTTGGCGTTGTCATGCGGAAAAGGGCTCACTGCTCCACATTTGGTGGGAATGCTCCTAAATTTTTAGTTTCTGGGAAAAGATTATGCAAATGTATACCACAGTTACTGGGGAGTCAATTCCAAACACGCCTCAAATTACTCTTTCGATCATATAAAACCATTAAAAGGAGTCTTCTTGGACATTGGTTGACAGCAGTGAGACTGGTTATACCGCGGCATTGGCGGTCAACACAGTCTCCATCAGTAAACGAATGGGCCATAGAAATGGACAATATAGAAAGATTGGAGATGCTTTTAGACTCACACGAGGAATGTTTGCAGATATGGAGGATATATAGGGAAACAAGAAATTAGAAAACATTGAGGGAACTGAATTATAGACTATAGAATTGTTAGACAGAGCTTCAATACAAGTAGTTTAAAAAATAAATAAAAATTAAGACTTCGGAAGACTTACCATGCCTCTTAACCACTTCAGCCCCGGACCAATTGGCAGCCAAAGGACCAGGCCCCTTTTTGCGATTCGGCACTGCGTCGCTTTAACTGACAATTGCGCGGTCGTGCGACGTGGCTCCCAAACAAAATTGGCGTCCTTTTTTTCCTACAAATAGAGCTTTCTTTTGGTGGTATTTGATCGCCCCTGCGGTTTTTATTTTTTGCGCTATAAACAAAAATAGAGCGACAATTTTGAAAAAAATGCAATATTTTTAACTTTTTGCTATAATAACTATCCCCAAAAAATATATAAAAAAACATTTTTTTTCCTCAGTTTCGGCCGATACGTATTCTTCTACATATTTTTGGTAAAAAAAAAAAAAAAAAAAAAAAAAAAAAAATCGCAATTAGCGATTATTGATTGGTTTGCGCAAAAGTTATAGCGTTTACAAAATAGGGGATAGTTTTATAGCATTTTTATTAATATTTTTTTTTTTACTAGTAATGGCGGCGATCAGCGATTTTTATTGTGACTGCGACATTATGGCGGACACATCGGACATTTTTGACACATTTTTGGGACATTTGTCATTTATACAGAAATCAGTGCTATTTAAATAGCACTGATTCCTATGTAAATGACAGTTGCAGTGAAGGGGTTAACCACTAGGGGGCGGGGAGGAGTCAGTGTGACGTGTTGTGTTTATTTTACAGTAGGGGGGCGTGGCTGTACGTCTGACGTCATTGATCGGCGTTCCCGATGACAGGGAACAGCCGATCACTGACAGTCAGTGTAGGAAGCGCGGGGAGAGGTTTGTTTACACAAACCTCTCCCCGTTCTTCAGCTCCGTAACCCGATCGCGGGACACCAGCGGCGATCGGGTCCGCTGGTCCCGCGGCCGGGGTCACGGAGCTCCCGACCGGGTCGCGAGCGCGCCGCTGGCAGCACGCACACGACCCACAGGCAGGCACATGCACGATCACGTACAGGTACGTGATTTTGCCTGCCCGTGCCATTTTGCCGACGTATATCGGCGTTAGGCGGTCAGGAAGCGGTTAACCGGTTCGCGACCGGCACACGGCGATGTAGGTCGGCAGGATGGCACGGACAGGCATAATGGTGTACAGGTACATCCCTTGAGGAATGCCGCCGTGCCATTGCGTGGACTCGATACCCGTGAATGTCTCACGCGAAAATGCGGAAGTAAACAGCATCTCCACGTTCTGCCTAGCAACAAGTGACACTGATCTCTGCTCCCTGTGATTGGAGCAGAGATCAGTGTTCACTAACACACAGCCACGTTCCCCACAGTTAGTAACACGCCCCTAGGAACACTTAACCCCTACACTGCCACCCCGATTAACCCCTTCACTGCCATTTACACAGGAATCAGTGCATTTAAATAGCACTGACTGCTGTATAAATGACAATGGTCCCAAAAATGTCCAATGTGTCCGCCATAATGTCGCAGGCACATAAAAAAAAAAAAAAAAAAAAAAAAAATACATTTTTTATATATACACATTACTAGTAAAAAAAAAAACAACATTAATAAAAGATAAAAGCTATAACTTTTGCGCAAACCAATCGCTTATTGCGTTTTTTTTTTTTTTTTTACCAATGTAGAATATGTATCGGCCTAAAACTGAGGAAAATTTATTTTATATAATTTTTGGGGAATATTATAGCAAAAAGTTAAAATTGTCGCTCTTTTTTTGTTTATAGCGTAAAAAAAAATAAAACTAAAAAAAAACAAAAACCCGCAGGGGCGATCGAATACCACCAAAAGAAAGCTTTGTGGGGAAAAAAAAAAAAAAAAAAAAACACGTCAATTTTGTTTTGGAGCCACGTCCCATGACCGTGCAATTGTCAGTTAAAGCGACGCAGTACCGAATCGCAAAAAGTGGTCTGGTCTTAAGGCAGCAAAATGGTCCGGTCTGAAAGTGGTTAAAAAAAAAAAAATACATTAGGGTGTTTTTCCTGTCCTGGCACTCCAAAAAAATAAAAGGTCAGGAAATTGGAGGTGTAATTTATGGGTGCACTAAAATGCATTTATCCTTTAATTAAATCAATTTTTTTTTCCTACCTTCAAGAAAGTTGTTTAACATTCTAAAGCAAAAAGCATTTCCCATCCAAACCTTCCTCCTCCACCCTACACTTCCTGGCTCTGTCCAATTTGTACTGTGTAAGCTGTGTGACGTTTTAAGGCTGGTGTCCCAAAAAAACAAAAACAAAACAAATCTAGCTTTATGGTTTACAAAAAAGGAACAAGATGTATACCAGAAAACTACAGAACAGTCAGCAAAACACCACCACTAGTATTCGAGGGCTTTGAGGAAATGGTAATGGACAGAAATTTGTCTGCAATAAAAAAAAAAAAAAAAAAAAAAAAGGCATTATAAGTGACAACCAGCATTGATTTATGAAAAACCGTTCTAGTCAGACAAGCCCATTATTTATAGGAAGTAAGCGAGAAAATGCATGGTGGAAAGTCCAGTGAATGTAGTCCATCTAGATTTTGCTAAGGCATATGATATTTTACCTCAAACTTCATAAATGACTCATCTTTTATAAAGCACCTGGGTAAAGTGGTTCTAAACCCTGATAGTACTCTCACACTTTGAATGACAATTACTCAGCCATACAACACTGTACCTATTTGAAATTTGTGTCCTTTTTTTCCACACAAATAGAGCTTTCCTTTGGTGGTATTTAAATCACTGCTGGGTTTTTTTTTTTTTTGCGCTAAAAAAGAAAAGACCGAAATTCTGTAAAAAAAAAAAAAAAAAAAAATGCATTTTTCTTCGTTTGTTATAAAATTTTGCAAATTAGTAATTTTTCTTCATATATTTCGGCCAAAATTTTATACCCCTACATATCTTTGGTAAAAATAACCCAAATCGGTGTATATTATTTGGTCTTTGTGAAAGTTATAGAGTCCACAAGCTATGGTGCCAATCTCTGAAAATTGATCACACCTGAAGTACTGACGCCCTATCTCATTTCTTGAGACCCGAACAAGCCAGGAAAGTACAAATACCCCCCAAATGACCCCTTGGAAAGTAGACATTCCAAGGTATTTAGTAAGATGCATGGTGAGTGTTTTTTTAAGTTGTAATTTTTTTCCACAATTCTTTGCAAAAATCAAGATTTTCTTCTCTTTTTTCACAAAATTGTTATATTAGCAGGTTATTTGTCACCAGAGGCGGCTCTAGACTTTGTGAGGCCTTAGGCAAAAAACTTAGACATGAGGCCCCACTCACTCCCATAATGGTAAAAATAATTCAAGGAACGAAAATTAACTGTATTAGGAGGGTACAGTATAGGATTGGACAGTACAGGGCGCAGGTAAGTGGACACAGTACAGTACAGGCTGAGAAAGAAAGAAAGAAAGAAAGAAAGAAAAAAAAGAAAGAAAAAAAAAGAGAGAGAGAGAGAGAGAGAGAGAGAGAGAGAGAGAGAGAGAGAGAGAGAGAGAGAGAGAGAGAGAGAGAGAGAGAGAGAGAGAGAGAGAGAGAGAGAGAGAGAGAGAGAGAGAGAGAGAGAGAGAGAGAGAGAGAGAGAGAGAGAGAGAGAGAGAGAGAGAGAGAGAGAGAGAAGGGAAGGAAGGGCATCCCCTAGATCAGTGTACTCACTGGGAGGCAGGAGGGGCTGGATGGATGGATGAATGGATCAGACTGCCCTTTTCCTCTTCTGTTTGTTAGGCTTCATCATGAATCTTCCCGCCCACACATCTCCTTCTCTGAGGCAGAGCAGAGAACACTGCTGAGGAGAGTGGGCGGGGCAGACACAGAAGGAGAGGGCGGGAGGAGGAGGAGCGGAAGCAGGTCTCTCCTATCCTGTCTGGCTGTGCGGGCAGCAGGGGGAGGGGGGAGATCTGTCACAGCAGGCTCTGCTGAGCGGCTCTCCCTGTCTGATCCGGAGCTGTATGTGAGCTCCGATCACAAGGTAAATTCACTCGCAGCCTCTCTCCCTGTAGCAGTGATAGCCTTCGCCCAATTTGCCTAATTAGAGAGCCGCCTCGGTTTCTCACACACACAGCATATGCATAGCACAAATTACACCCCAAAACACATTCTACTACTCCCGAGTATGGTGATACCACACGTGTGGGACTTTTACACAGCGTGGCCACATACAGAGGCCCAACATGCAGGGAGTGCCATCAGGCATTCTTAGAGCATAAATTACACAATAATTTCTTGACTACCTCTTACACTTTTGAAGGCCCTGGAGAACCAGGACAATAGAATCTCCCCAAAAATTACCCCATTTGGAAAGAAAACAACCCAATGTATAATCTATGAGGCATATCGAGTCTTTTGAACATGTCATTTTTTTGGAAAATGTGTAAAGAAAATTAAACCACATTTTTTTTATCCACAACGTTGTCCATTTACACAATATTTCGAACACATAACATGTACATGGCAAAAATTACACCCCAAAATAGATTCTCCTACTCCTGAGTATGGCGATACCACATGTGTGAGACTTTTCCACAGCGTGGCCACATACAGAGGACCAACATGCAGGGAGTGTCGTCAGGTGTTCTAGGGACATAAGTTTCAAATCTAATTTGACTACCTATTACACTTTTGTGAGGCACTGTAATGGCATGGATGAGCATGAATGGGGATAGATGAGCATGAATGAGTACGGCCAATTATGGATGGGCGTGGATGGGATGGATGAGTATGGATGAGGATGGAAGGATGAGTATGCCGAGTATGGATGAGGATGGAAGGATGAGTATGCCGAGTATGGATGAGGATGGAAGGATGAGTATGCCGAGTATGGATGAGGATGGAAGGATGAGTATGCCGAGTATGGATGAGGATGGAAGGATGAGTATGCCGAGGATGGATGAGGATGGAAGGATGAGTATGCCGAGGATGGATGAGGATGGAAGGATGAGTATGCCGAGGATGGATGAGGATGGAAGGATGAGTATGCCGAGTATGGATGAGGATGGAAGGATGAGTATGCCGAGTATGGATGAGGATGGAAGGATGAGTATGCCGAGTATGGATGAGGATGGAAGGATGAGTATGCCGAGTATGGATGAGGATGGAAGGATGAGTATGCCGAGTATGGAAGGATGAGTATGCCGAGTATGGAAGGATGAGTATGCCGAGTATGGATGAGGATGGAAGGATGAGTATGCTGAGTATGGATGAGGATGGAAGGATGAGTATGCCGAGTATGGATGAGAATGGAAGGATGAGTATGCAGAGTATGGATGAGAATGGAAGGATGAGTATGCAGAGTATGGATGAGAATGGAAGGATGAGTATGCAGAGTATGGATGAGGATGGAAGGATGAGTATGCAGAGTATGGATGAGGATGGAAGGATGAGGATGGAAGGATGAGTATGCAGAGTATGGATGAGGATGGAAGGATGAGTATGCCGAGTATGGATGAGGATGGAAGGATGAGTATGCCGAGTATGGATGAGGATGGAAGGATGAGTATGCCGAGTATGGATGAGGATGGAAGGATGAGTATGCCGAGTATGGATGAGGATGGAAGGATGAGTATGCCGAGTATGGATGAGGATGGAAGGATGAGTATGCCGAGTATGGATGAGGATGGAAGGATGAGTATGCCGAGTATGGATGAGGATGGAAGGATGAGTATGCCGAGTATGGATGAGGATGGAAGGATGAGTATGCCGAGTATGGATGAGGATGGAAGGATGAGTATGCCGAGTATGGATGAGGATGGAAGGATGAGTATGCCGAGTATGGATGAGGATGGAAGGATGAGTATGCCGAGTATGGCTGGGTATGCAGGGTATGGCTAGGTAGTATGGACGGGTATGCAGAGCATGGACGGGTATGCAGAGCATGGACGGGTATGCAGAGCATGAAGAGTATGGATGGGCATGCAGAGTGGGGCGCGCGAGAGCGGAATTCTGGGAGGACGTCCTTGTACGCCCTCCCAGAGTTAACAAACCGCCCTGTAGCCGTTTTTCGGCTATGGGCCGGTTGTTAACTGGTTAATTCTGTGTTGGCACTTTGAAAGAAATACGTTGGTTTTGCGTCACAGTTTGGGCACTCATGCTCAAAAAGGTTCGCCATCACTGATATAGGGGATACAATTATGGCATTTTTATTTTATTACTAGTAATGCGATTTTTAATCAGGACTGCAATATTGGAGGACAAATTGGACACTCAACATTTTTTGGGACCACTGCCAATTATACAGCGCTATTAAAAAAAAAAAAAAAAAAACACTGAGTAAATGTCACTGGCAGGGAAGGGGTTAATAGAGAAAGAGAAAACACGATCTGTCTCTACTTCCCTGAAAGAACCAGGATTTGTGCGTTTACACACAGATCCCGGTTGTTGCTATGTCACGAGCGATCACAGGTGGCCAAAAGGCAAAGTGACGTAAGGCAACGTTGAGTTACCCAGCCGGGACACATATAGGACATGAAGGGATATTTAGAAGCAGTAAAAAAAAAATAAAAAAAATAAGTCAGACGCCCCTAACAGCGGCTGTAAGGCCTCATGTACACTGCTGCTGGTAAACGGACGTTTTTCTCCAGCTGCCCCTGAAATCTCCTCGTTATCAGTACATGTACACAGAGTTGTTTATAGTTATTTCCAGGCAGTTGAGGTTAGACACATTTTTTGGAAAGCAAAAAAAAATAAAAATTGCAAACAGGACAGATGGTTTTGAAAAACCAAAATGCCTGTAACCACGTGTAAACTCCCATTTAGCCATGTTTCATTTATAGGCATTTTTAATGGAGATTCATTTTTGACTATTTGTAATGCAAAAAACGCTTCTAAGCGCAAACGCAGCTAAACGTGGCATGTAAACATGGCACAACGGGAGGTTTTTAAACATCGGTTACATCGTTCAGGATAGGTTTTAAAACATCCCGTGTACATGAGGCTTAAATGACGGAAACATTAGCTGCGGTGTCGACATCGCTGGACTCCAGGACAGGCAAGTGTCCGATTATTAAAAGCCAGCAGTTGCAGTATGTGTAGCTGCTGGCTTTTTTTTTTTTTGGGCAGACCTCCGCTTTAAGTGGTAAGGGCATACTGGTTGTTATTGTTGATAATTTGTCAATTTCATCCTATAGTTTCCATTTTAAAAAACCATCACATTCACACTCACTGTATTCATTCAAATAAGATAACTGCACTAAACAAGGTTTTGATGCATTGAAAGCCCCATTAACAATCTGAAGCTTTACCAGAAGAGCTTCAATTCTCAACACCAGGAACTCAATTACATTCAATGGTGACCAATCACAACTGAGCGAGGTGTCACTGGAAGCTTGTCCCTTGAAAAAGTATGACCTTTTTGGGGGAGATTCGTGCACCTTGGCCCCCAAAGTCTTCAATGGAAGCACCTGAAAAATGCACTTTTTTGCATTCCTTCTTGCCTTTTAACTATTGTCTAAACAGAAATCTGGCACTCAAACCTTCCATGCAGGCAAAAAACACCTATACAAACACTCAAAAAAATGCCCATAAAGTGACCAAGGACGCCAGTTCAAGTGTAAATGAAGCCAAGGCCTGGTCAAATGTGTAGATGTAAAGAGCATCTCCATGAAACTAGGCGGATTTGAATTCAAATCACAAAAAACAGTGGCTAATGTGTGCTCGGAGCTCATAAATGCGGTATACTGTAAACAGGACTAGAAGCCACTTATTGGAAGTACCCCAAACAAAATAACGTAAAATCAGTTCAACTTGTAAGTGTTCTGCTCAAGTTTTGAAATTTGTCTTTTTAAAAAAGGTGGCAAATACATTTTTCACACAACATTTTCAATGCCAGGTTTAACCTTGTTTAGGCTTAATGGACACGGGATGTTTTTACAACCTCTTCTAAACGATGCAACCTGACAGATAGTAACCCACGTTTATCTCTACACATACAAGTTTTTTCTTGTATCCAATCATGGTCCGATGGTGGATGCAGCATCGGTGCGATGCTGCAGCTGTCCGACTCTACACCGAGAGCTGAGCGATCGAACATCACGATGGCTTGGATCTCACAGCTCCCCAAGCAGAGCTGAAGACTGTCAATCGGCAGCTGTCCACTCTGCTCCTCCACGCTCACTGGAGCGCTAAGCTGTGGAGGGGCGGGGGATCCGCCATCTCACCGGCTCACTGAGAGGCTGAGACGGGTGTCAGTCCAGGCACCTGGCGGATACAGGCTTACGGGTGGCGAGAGGGGACCCCCCCCACCCTCCAATGCTTCTACCGGCTAACAGCTTCCATCGGTGAGTCGGAGAACAGATCCTTTGCCATAGAGACTTCTATGATCGTTCGGAGGTCGGGCGCAATGTTATGACGTCACGCCGGCTTGTGCATTCAAACAAATGGCGGTGCCTCGGCTGGGAAGCCAGGATCGTTTATTTTATTATTTTTTTTTAATTTTTATTTCAGGCTTACCATACTAGGCGAGATGTGGGGTC